>JAWWEW010000112.1:96224618-96365412 GCA_035583185.1 Anabacerthia variegaticeps | reverse complement strand
GTGCTAACGACTCCCTGGGCAGCTGCTGCAAATGGCCCATTGTTCTTGGGAAATGAATAGAGGGGGTAGAATACATAGCTTTGATCACTCCCCCCACAGTGATAACTGGTCCCACCTGCTGAACTAGGGCAGTTTTCAGTTGCATTTCAGTGTAATTCAGTATTTTCAAGAAAAATTGAAAATATATTAAAGGTTCTCTGCTGCATTCTGCAATAAGCAAATGCAAAGTTTTAGATAACCTAATCATCATACTGCAAAAATAAAGGGAATGTGTCAAAAGGTCAAAAATTGTAAACTTTATGTTTGCTACTGATTGACTATGCAGAGAGAAAAAAAACCAAAACAAAAAAACCCACAAGGGCAGAAATTCTACATGGAAGAAATGTTTGCACATTTAGATAAATTAAAAAAAAAATATTAGTTCAACTAAAGACTGGCATAGTACTTTCAAACTCAATATTGTAAAAAAACCCATCATGATGATTCCTAAAATGATGGAAATTAAAGAGTTTCTGAGCACCTTTTCCAGAATAGAAAATTTGCAACATATATTCACCATAAAGTCCATACCTAGAACAGCAGACTACAGGATCTCACCATCACTCTTCATTTTTAACCAAATGAATCAAAATGTCTCATTTTAATTCTGATTTATACAGAAAATATTTTATGCAACACAACATCCTCATTTCTTGGCAATTAAATTTTATTTCAGTAGCAGAGGGAAGTACTTCTTAATCTTGGGGGTTTTTTTCAAAGAACTATTAATAGACTATTACAGCTAAACCTGAAATGTCACTTCTGGCTCTTCTGAACTTCTATTAAGTTGCCTGGCCTTTGGGACCAACAGTTAAGGACAATTATTTAGTGGGAGTTATCCTCTGATTAAATCAATTGGAGATTTTTATTTTTCATACACCCTTTACAAACAGGTTAAACTGGTTGTGGAAAAGCTTTATGCCCAGTTCTCAAGTGATTTGGACTTCATATCCTTAAAAAGTAAGAGAGGGGCAGGATATACATCAAAATTTATGTTGAAAGAGACAGGTGATGGTTAGCACTGTAAGAAACAGAATGGTAAAATGAAGGGGTTCCTTTCCAGTTGGAAATCACATTTGCTGCATGTTGGAGGTTAAAACCTGCTAATAAAGACTAGAGAAATGAAGATGAGACTTTCTTTATTTTAAAACCATTGACTTGTTCATGCTAGTTCCTTTAGACTAGATTGTGACACCTTTAATGGTAGAATTAAATCTTCCAGGTAAGAGTCCAATATTGTTGATTTTTTGCCTACTATATAGACATGAGGAAGAGTGAGGGTACTCACACAACAGGCTCTTATCCTTTAATGCATAATGTATTCTTATTGTAGTGGCACTGAAAGGCCCCATTAAAGTTTCAAAAGTTTAAAACACTCAATAGATTTTTTCATGAATTTATAATCTAATTTAAAATATAAAGTCCAAACTGTATCACTCATTGAATTAGAAATTTCCCATGAGCACTTTAGATAATCCTCATCCATTAACCATGTAAACACACACTAGTTCACTTTTTGAAAGTATTTTTAATACATCTTTTTAAAATTTTGGATATATTCTATATTTATCATATTTTTAAAAAGTGTGACTAAATACATTGAGATTCCTTTTTAATTTGAGATCACATCAAATAATTTAGGATTTATTTAAAAAATCAAGCTTATTTCTGTTGATTGTTGAGAGGGTAGGAACACATAATGATGTATATGACATACTTCAACCTAAGACATTTCTGCCCTTTGACTAAGTTTTCAGAAATGGTTACTTTAGCCCACTTCGTTTGGGAGGCAAAATACACATATTTTAAATATCTTCACTGCGGGTCAACAGTGAAGATATGTAAAATGTGACCATCTTTTTCTTGTGGATAGAGTATGCATAGATGGAAACCTGAGACTTTTACGGTTTTTTGTTTGTTTGCTTGCTTGGTTTTGTTTGGGTTTTTTTTACTTCCAAAAATTTCCCAAACCATGGGCCAGAGCAGTAAGGGATGAGCAAGTTTGATTTGAGGCAATTCAATAAATACATGTCCTGAATAAAGTTACCCTACACAAGTTTCCATCTGAGCCAAAAACATTATCTAACCATTGGAAAGAAAGTTTTGAGACCACTGATGAATTCTATCAATAAAGGCAGCACTGAAGATGTTATAGATTTGCAGGATTGAATAGTTAGCATTACTACAGCTCTTCAAAATTTTAAGAGTATTTTAATTTTGAAGATTGAAATTCTTATAATACTGTGAAGTGCTCTCATAATTTTAAGTTGGTCTATACTGCAGATCCCCAATTCTTATTACCACCAAACTTTAGATGCTCATCTATTATTATCAATATGTTGGTTTAGAAAAGTGTTGCACTGTCTTTTTTTACCAAGTCTGAAACATCACTCTAACTATATGGTGAAATTAGCTAGGCCTTACGAATGATGTCCTTAAAAATGCAGCAACAATAGACCAACCAGCCAAGCCACTCAGTGACCTTGATAAAAGCTTATTATATGAGCTGAAGTAAAAACACAAACAAGTTGTTTTATACAAATTTTTCATTTATTTTTTTTTTGTTTGTTTAAATATAGAAATTAAACAAACTAGAACAAAGTTGACTGTAACATTTTCCTTGCACTTGTTGTGACAAATACTTTTGGGAGCAACCTACTGCCAAGTAGCTAATTGACTACTTTCTCAAAGCAAAAAGGATGAGAAATGACAGTGAGAGATGCACACTGACATTTTAAGAACAACAGTTTACAGAGAAGTCATACAAAACTGCTAAAATCTTGTTCCTTTTCTCCACACCTAATCACAGAATCAAAAAGTCATTGAGGTTGGAAGGGACCTTTTGAGATCAGCTAGTCAAATCTCCCTGTTTAAGCAGGATCATCTACAGCAGGTTGCCCAGGAACCTCCATAGGCTAGATAAAGGGCTGACTGGCACCTCGAAGTCCAACAGGGAAAATGCAAACTCCTGCATCTGGGAAGGAATAACCCCAGGCACTACTACACACTAGTAAATGACTTACTGGAAAGCAGCTTGGCAGAAAAGAACCTGTGGGTCCTTTGACACCAACTTGAACATGAGCCAGTAATGCACCCTTGCTTGGCATCTTAGCATGCATTAAACAAAATATTGCCATCAGGTTAAGAGAGATGATCCTTCCCCTCTGCTCAGCACTGGTGAGGTATCATCTGGAATTCTGTGTGAAATCTGGGCTCCTTGGTGCAACAGAGACATGGGCATACTGGAGAGTGTCCAGAGGTGGGACATAAAGACAATCAGAGTCTAGAACACCTCTCCTGTGAGGAAAAAGACATCACTGTCTGGGAATACTTGGGGGTTTTTATACAATAAGAATTGAAAATAAAAAGGTTATTTCTGTGTCTGTGTTATGTATTCAATACCTTCATTTACAGAATCTGACTGTAACTTTATGCCCATAGTTGTGTAAGGGTTTTTCACATATGTTAGCAGCTCTTTGATAAACCTCAGTTTCATGATTTTTTTTGCAGAATTGTAAAACAGAACAGAGAAAGTTTTAATGGACAGTAGGCTCACAAGCATTGCCATTGCATGTCCTTCCATCTTCTGCCAGCTGGCAAGGATCAGTATGGCGACAGTTGTAGCTGCCTTTAGTGTTAATGCATGTAGCAGAAGGAGGGCACGGTGGATTAATGACATTTTCACATTCATTGATGTCTGCAAAATGAATACACACAGATCAATAATAATTAAAGACTACAGAGGGATTGCTAACTTCTCCTAAACAGTTTTCACAAGGATTCATGAATAAAAGGTATTTTACACTGTCAATGAGACATAGATACTGACAAAAATCCTTTTTGATACCGTCTAAAGCACAAAGTAGGGTGGAATTATTTTTGTTGTTTTGGGTTTTTTTGTTTGTTTTTTTTTTAAGATGGAAATGATAAAATAATCAAATGTTGCTTTGGTAATCCGCAAAAACTAAAAATGGCAATTGGTTGAATTTTCAAAAATGCAAACCCTAAACCTGAGACCTCTTCTTGCATGTGTTTTTCTTCTAAGACTTTAGGTTCTTCTATAAACTTTTTCCATACTGTGCTCTATAGAGATAATGAAAATAATAATTCTGGCAAAGTTCTATATGCTTTTAGAAATTATTTTAAGGAGGTAGGTTTTCAGGTTAGCTTTGGTGACAAAATTTATAGCACTAATTTATGGCATCACTGCAAATATGGTTGTTTCTAAATGCTATATAAATTCTGTGAAATGACAATATGCTGGCAGATTGATGCGCAGATGAACAATTATCCATTGGAAAGTGTACATAAACATATCGTTCTTCATGCCAATGAAGACCTTTCTTTCTCACATTCTGATTATATGATGAAATATGAGACAGCATGCAGTGCAGGAAGAAAGGACTCAGTGAAGGAAAGAAGGGGGTCTTCTCCATATTTCTGCACCTTTCTTTTTTTCTGTTTAATATTAACTTGCATGACTGAATTCAGTTAACTAAAAATAGATGTCCAGTATTGTTTCAGTTGGTTTCCCATTGGTCCTGTTTATTTGACAGCTTGTTTAATGTCTCTCAGCAGTGGTCCTGGTAAGCCCATATGTGGGCAGCTAGCTGAGTATTCAGTACCTCCTCTTTTTTGATTGTATTCCTTTCCTTTTCTAACACAATGTTTGATCTCTTCCTTCAAACAAAGTAGTTACTTTTAATCAGTATTAGAAACTGACCCTGTAGGAATTATTTACTGACTTTAACATTGTCATCAAGGAAATTCTATGATAGGAAATAGGCCCAAACATGATTTTCTCAAATTTTAATACAAAACGGTGGCTGTGTCCAAAGCTAGCTATCAACTGAGACAGTGAAAAGACTAGTCATACAAGGAATAATCTTAAACTTTAGGACACTTAAGAAACAATAACTTTTATAACACGAGTTTGAGGCAGCAAAAGAACTGTTTCCAGGATGAAGATTTCTGAGTAAGTATTACTCCCTTCAAAATTACAGTTTGGGTTAATGACCATTGGCTTCATCATCATCTGGGAAAGAGAACCTCCACAGCCTTTGCCTGCGCTGTAATTCAAATGTGCTGTTTCAGTCTCTGTAAATCCGTAGTCATGCTATCTGTTAACTAGATACTTCTTTTCTTCATCGCTAAATAGTCTATGTTAGATCTTACCAGCCTACCCTGCTAGTCAGAGAGCAGTGACTTACTAAAGTAAACAGAATTATCTCTCAGGAGTGTGATAGCACTTAATATAAGGGAAGGTAGCATATTTTAGCACTAAACGACTTCCTGAATCAATAGAAATGATTTCTGTCATAGTCCAAGTTAGTAAGCAGGAATTAACAGCTCTCAGAATCCTATGTTTTTGCCAGCAAGCCACTTTGTCTTTTCCAGAGCAGCATATAATTTTGAGACCATCTGCAGAAATGCTAAGCTCTATCCTTCTCATTATATTGCTTGATTTACTCCTAATTTGCTGAACATTTAAAAGAATGGGAACACATTGCACAGACATGCGTGGAACAAAGTGCTTTCTACTGTAAAACTCAAGTAGCATCTGCATAAGTGGGTTTGGATGGTTTTCCTTTAATAACAGCATCACTTATTTAATATATGCAGTAGCTTGTTTTCCTATAGCAGATATACAGTCTTTTGTTTACATTGCTGAACATATTAAAAGAAACTAGGACAAGGAATGATTCACTCATTTAACTTATTTATTCCGTTCACTGCCAGAACATTAATCTATTGAAAAGGTTTTATTATAATTCATTTAGCAGCTTTATTTCTTTATATGGTATTTATGTGGGTGGAATTCAGTGGATAAATAGGATTTGAATAAAGGAAAGAGCTGCAAATTTCATTTGATTTTTTCCATATCAGGTGTACAATTAGAATGAATAGCTTTCTATTCTGCTATCACAGAAATACCGATAAGCAGACTTTATTGCAGATCAGCTGCAGCACTTGCATTCAAATTGATTTACCACTATCCAGAATATATTCCTAAATATGTTTTTTTTTTAGGTTTAGTTTTCTCTTATGTTCTTGTAAAGCAGAGCAGTTTGAGTATGTGTATATATATATATGTATATATATGTCTATGTGTATTAAAGAGTATATACACACACACACACACACACACTCCCTTATATGCACACACATTTGAAATGGGGACAGAATTCATCCTTCACAGTGTGAAGAGTCAGTCTTGGAATATTTGCCACATTCACTTTCTTTCTGACATATTCTATTCAACAGTAAAAATAAGACAAAAAGAAAACAGAAGGTAAAATAATGATTAAAGTAGCAGAAAAATATTCCCTTGAAAATGTGAAGGAAATGTTGAAATAAAGTATCTTTTTACTGATTTCTCACCTGCTCTACTTTTGTACCTGCAGAAGTAATTAACTTCTGGCAAATCTTTTCACAGCTATTTGGGAGACGGAAGTTGGACCTATAGTGATTAATTTGCTTAATTTCACTTATTCACTTCAAAGTATTTTTTCCCACTTTTACTTAAATTATCAGTATGGCACAAGACCTGGTGGTGCAGAACTCAATTTGTACCCAGATCTTCCATTAAAATAACGCTAGGAAAATGACAACTGCCTGTAATGCTGTTATGTTGAATGTAGGAGGAAGCAATGTATAATTCTCATTTACTGCTTTTTTTCCTTTTTCCCAACTGCCTGTTAATAGATTCTATTTTTGCTTAGTTAAGCAATTTTTAGTGCTATTTTCCTACCATGAACTTGATTGTTGAATCAGGATGGGTAGAGATTGAGACAGCAATTCTGGAGCTAGGATAGTTTCACATAACCATATTATTGTACCTATAAACCCAGAAGGGTTGAATACAAGAAAGCATAGAAGTGAGTTCACTTCCGATGAGCTGTGCTGGACTTTATCTTTTAGAAAATTCAGAAATAATAATAATAATAATAATAATAATAACCTGTACAAATGGGAGCCTCAAAATTCCATCCTTTACTTGTGCAGGTTAATTGCTCTTCACCTTGTAATTGAAATCCATAGTGACATGTATAAATAACTATAGATTTTCCAAATTCTGAGCAGTATACAAAATCACCATTTTCCACACTCTTTGGTGTTCCACATTGTTCCTCTACAAAGAAAAAAAACTGTATTACAAGCTTTTTAAAAATTACCACCTTAGCCTTGCAAATGGACATTATTCACCATTACAGTTATAGATTAACTTCAGTGAAATTATTCACATATTTTAAGGTGACCAAAATTTTAATTGTTATTTCTGGAAAAGAATATTACAGGTTTCCCTTATAATCTTTGTAAAATTGACATTACCATGTATTCTGTAGAGCTCTTAGTTAATATTTTCTCTCTAAGAACTTCTGCCTTAACTGTCATAATGTCTGATCATCTCACCAGCCATTCAAATTGTCAGGATAAAGCTGGTAAACTGTATCCTTTTTTACAGAGGAGTTTGAGAAAGAAGGAGAGAAAGATTGGCAATGTGCACTTGCAGCCAGGATGCTGTATCCTGGTCTGTATCAAAGGAAGCATAACCAGCGGGTTGAGGGAGTTGATTCTCCCCCTCTGCTCTGCTCTGGTCAGACCCCACCTGTAGAGCTGCATACAGTTCTGGGGTCCCCAACATAAGAAGGATGTGTGGACCCATTGGAGCAAGTCCAGAGTAGGGCCATGTAGATGATAAGATGGCTGGAGCACCTCTCCTGTGAGGACAGGCTGAGAGAGGTGGGGTTGCTCAGCCTGGAGGAGAGAAGGCTCCGTGGAGACCTTATTGAAGCCTTTCAGTACTTCAGGGGGCTTGTAAGAATGATTGGAACAAACGTTTTACCAGGAGCCATTGCAATAGGATAAGGTGTAATGTTTTTAAACTAAAACAGGTTTGATTTAGATTCTATATAACGAACAAGATTTTTACAATGAGAATGCTGAACCACTGGCACAAGTTGCCGAGAGATGTAGTGGATGCCCCATTCCTCAAAAGAAACATCTGAGTTCAGATTGCATGGGGCTCTGAGCAACCTGATCTAGCTGAATATGTCCTTGATCATTGCAGGGGCGTTGGACTAGATGACTTTTAAAGATCCCTTACAATGCAAAGTGTTCTATGATCCCATTTCTAAGTGATAGAAATACTAAAGATCTGCATCAGACTAGTAATTCAAGATCTGTCACGACCAAGATCAGTGCTCTAACTGCTGTTTACTCTCCCACCACAAAAAAAAAAAAAAACAACCAAAAAAAGGTAACTACTAGATTACCTTCCTGATAAAATTCTTGCCAGGCTTCTAAATTCATCCCAGGTATATTCGTACAATGTTTAAAATCCTGTGGAAACCTTCCAAGTTGAAATGCATCTGCCGGCACTTCAGTAATTCCTGTGTTGTCACAAATCACGCGGGACAATGAGTGCTTTCTGAGTTCATGCTTTTGAGCTTCTGTGAAAACATTATCATTTTCCCACCAAAATCTGGAAAGATTGATAGAAACTTTTTTGGAGATGATCAAATACAAAGAGCTGGTTATTCTGACTTTCACAATACCTTATGTAAAATACCAGAAATAAGAATTACAGCCAAAAGTAGATGGATATGACACTAATAAAAGTAAACGTCATGACCATGTAGAACCAGCCATGAAAAGGTTAGTGTGAGTCTGATGTGCTGGTCAACTCAGGTAGTGCGTTCAAGACAGCTAGTTAAAACTATTATTTATTCGTATGTGCAGAATTGCTGTTCTTTGATGGAACAGGGCCACAAAAAATGTTACAATCCTGAGACAGGAACTTGAAACAAATTTTTCTGAACCGTATGCTTACTCCTACACACAGCAGTACTCATTCAGCCATAAATCGTTTTGAGTATAAATTAAAGGAGAATTGCAGGAGTAGCCCTAATAGATTTCTGCTTGTAGTACTGAATGGTTGCTATGAAAACAAGTATTGTTGGATGCTCTTCTGGTTAATATAGAGCACTTAATTTTCTAAGAAACCCATAAATATTCAGATTAATTATAGTCGAAAAACATAATCGAGCAATTATGCTTTTGATCATACAAAAGGTAATCTAAGAGGACGGTCTGGAACAGACAGGAGCTGCTTTTTTTCGTCAGATCAGAGTTGTGCTGCAAAACAGAACAACCAGTTGGTGCTTCAAAGATGTATTTATTAAATGATATACATTATATACAATATATACGTATGCATACACACATGCATATTTTTAAAGGTAAAAGGAAAGAAAACATTGCAGAAAAGAAGAAATATAAACATTTTGTACATAAAGACATTGCATTAAGGGCAAAAATACTTCTGGAGAGTTTGATAGAACATCTGTATTAGTACATTAGACAGTGTTAAGTACTGCTAAACTGTGAAGATAGTTCTATCTGGTACTCAGGCCCCTTAGGATTCTCGCAAATGCTAGGCAGGATTTGTGATAGTATTGCCTGTATTGAAGGAGGAGGCAATCTACAGGAGCAGGAGTGGAGCTAATGTCTTATTCTGTGACAAGAAATGCAGGAGAGGTGAAAAGTCTGGAGGAAGAAAAAGAATAAAGCAGCCTTCCTCCTACACTTCAGCTGCACACTATTCCCAAATTTCTCACAGCATCCTGACCATTCACAGGTGCCTTCATATAACCAAGCCATCAAAAACTTTTCTTCACTCAGATCTCCTACACCTGTCATTTCCCCTTTCATGTCCATTAAAACCTATTCTACTTTCATCACAAAATTCAGTTTTATCTAAACTGCTGGGAAAGCTTTAACAGAAAATGATTTTTTAATCCACTTGGCAGATAGGTGTTTATGCTAACAAAGGATACTTCATTCAGTCTGTATCTGGTGACCAAACCACTGTGCAAAGAGCAAAACTTCAGAATTTTTGTCCAAATATTTCAAATTCTGAGGTCACAAAAAAGATTCAGAGGAGGAAGAAATGAAAAAAGAAGGCTGATGAATCAGAAACACCTTATTTCAGATGACGTGGCTAAGGTTCAGACAGTGCCTGCATTTAGTACACAGGAAAACCAAATCCTTTTACATTTTGTCCGATTTCAGTGCTATCAGAACAGAATTCAGTCAGACTTACCTCAGTCAGACAAACTCCACTTAGTCCTGGTTTCTGAATTTAAAGGTTAGAAGAGATAATTTTAAATCCCTACTTACTGACCTGTCAGGTTATCTACTAAGTATGTAGTGTCACTGGTGCAGATATAGATAACACCCAATACTCTAGCTGACCAGGCATTGCAATGAGTGTAAGACTTTTCCATTCTTATACTTGCTGTGTGACAACTATAACATTTTGATACATACTTTTAACTTCTCTTGGATGGTTGCTTTGGTATTAATGACAGAACACTATTTCATATTTAAGTTAGCTGCCAGAAACTTTGTGGTAGAAACTTGGGGAATTCTTTCATTACTAGAACTCTGTTTTTCTCAACTGGGAGTTAACATATTAAATTATGCTTATGTTTAATTAATGATAATAGTATTATAAGACACTGAATAATAAGTAACATTGTAAGGTACTGAATAATAGAAACAAGGCTGGAAGGACCTCCATAGATATTCCCACCTCAGACAGGGTTAAGTATGCCTGTACAATTCAGAGGACTTTCAACCATGTTTTTAACTCAGCTGAGTGAAGTGTTTGTTGTCTATACAGTTTATGCTAATAAGATACCACCTTTATGATTAACATTGCTTTTTCCTGTGAGCTAATTAATTGACATTTTTTAAAGTTCAGATTTAAATTCTACCTTGGATGCTCATTTCCATAATGTTTTTTTTCCATAACAGTGACTTATAAGAGGAGCATAAAGGTGAGTGTAAGGACCACATGTACTTAAAACAACACTGCTAGCATGGTGTGAGCAATTTAAAATTAGCCTTCTTATGAGATTACAAATTACTTCCACAAGCACATGACAGAAATGAAAAAAGGCTGGTTTTATAACTGCTTCAGGAGCAGAAACAAGACATAAACTGCTTCTTGCACCCCATTGTGACCTGAAGCTGCATTTCTCCTGCCTTACAGGTGTGAAGGATTGTCCTGGAACAAGATCCTGATGGCAATTGTGAGGGGTTGGGTGAAGTGACATCCTATGCTGTGTCCAATGAGGCAAATCTGTGAGCAGTCTGTAAACCCAATTCACATAATGCCAAGTATGTGGTGTTTTAATCATCCCCTCTGCAAAGCCTGAATTACAGCTTTTTGCCTATCCCTTCTGACTTTGGTGCAGTGGTCAAAGAAAAATGCTGAGGTTCTTCCAGTTCCCGAGTCCAGTGCAGCCCTCAAGGGGAATAAAGCCTGCATAAAACTGTATCTGTCCTCACAGAAGTTAGTGTCCCTGCCACAGTTAACTTCTGGTGGCACCTTTCATTTTCATCAGGAATGCAAAGATGGACATCTCAATACCACAGAAACAAACTCCATGTCATCTAGAATTGAGACTATATACGGACCAAAAAAGAATAAACAAAAGCTCACCCAACAAAACTGAAAGAGCTAAGAGAAGAATGTGGAAGGCACAGAGAATTAATCGTTTAAAGCATATTTAAGTTGCTGTAAAATCTTCATTGCTACTGCTTTTTTTACAGGATTCCACTGCATGAATAAACTCACCGGTCACCATCCCTCAGGGCTTTCATTTGCTTTCCAATGATACACGCAAACAGGGGGCCAGTTCTAGCACCTGGAATAAAGTCTTCTACCAGACCACCCAGCCAAACATCAATATTGCTAGGACTTTGGTACAATTCCATGATTTTTTCAGTGATGTTGTGATTGGTTATTACTGTATTCAGGTCAGCGTGAGTTTCCAGTTTTGCTAAACCACAGAATTCTCGCCATTCATTATAACCTGTAAATATGATGTTAAATGGAAGATTAGACTTGATTGTTAAGCATGATATATGAAATTAATAAATTTAGAAGCACTGGATTTTGACAACCCTAACCATAGTCATAGACAGTTATGTACAAAAAGAGGCCTATTGAGTAAATTGATCAGAGAAATTTTGTCAGGATCTGAAACTATGGGATATGCAATTGCTACATCATTTTAATTCTCTCATATTTAAGTAATGAAAACATGATAAGAGATAATAGCAGCATGTACTGTGTCTTCAGATTTCTAGACTAGGAGTACAGGAGCCAGATGAAGAGTGGTCAAGAAGCAATCTGAATTAAGTTAGTAACTGAAGTACTTTACTAAGGAGATTGTCCTTGGACTCATGTCCAGCTTTCTGGAAAATAGATTTCTTTTACATTCATAAAATCATAATGTGGTTTGGGTTGGCAGGAACCTTAAAGGTCGTCTAGTTCCAGGATCTTCTTGTTCATCTATGCAGGCCTCCTGACAATTTTGCCTGGCTTCCTCTTTGTTGAGAAGCATCACTCCTGAGCTTGGAGGAGGTGATCTTGCATATTTATCAGCTTCCTTGGGCCCCTTTTCCCTCCAAAGCTTTATCCCATAGTATTCTATCAAGCAGATCCTTCAAGAAGGCAGTGTCTGCTTTCCTGAAGTCCAGGGTAGCGAGTTTCTGTGCATTCTCCTCACTGCCCTAAGGAATTTGTATTCCCTCTTTTAATGGTCACTGCAGCCAAGGCTGTCTTTGAGCTTCATATTGCTAACCAGCTTCCGTGCTCTCAGAAGCTGTGGCATGCTTGTAAGAGTTTCTTTCACTGAACTGTGAACCTACTGTATTTTTTAACAGCTAGTGCAATCAAATTGAGCTGAAGTCCAACAGTTTTCCTCTAAGCAGATAGATCCATGGCCTGATGGGTTATTGTTCCTTGATGGTTAGTTCAATCTTACCCTGGGCCGACTGGAATAAATATTGTGTACCGAACTAAACCATCTACACCAATCCTGGAGACATCTGTCAACACCTTCTATGGTTGGTAGAGCCAATAAGGTTGTGCCTAAGCTGAGCTATGCCACAGGCTGTGGACAGCCTGCTGATGGGAAGTAGGGGTTTCAGGCAGAAACCCCTCTTCCCTGGAGCTGGTTCCAGCAAGAACTAGCTTCAGCTGCCTTCACTGAGCACCCTAGATCCACTCACTAGTACTGCTCTTCTAGATTCTGCATTTATCAGATTGTTTTAATTTCAAAAGATGTGGAATATTTTGTCTCTGTCAAAGTTAAAAATATTAGCAAATTACATTTTTAAAAGACTGAAGTTACTTTTCTGATTAGCAACGTTATTATTTAAAAGCTTATGATTACATCTCAAATATAAGCAGTTATACTGCAGTTACCAGTTGGAAGAAAATTCAAGAAAAATCAATAGACCTGGGAGTCCATGATCACGGCCACGCTGTAAATTTAAAGATGCTAAATCAAGTGAACCATTGCTGGACAATAAAAAGAGTTTTTCTGTTAACTCCTCATTCAGCAGTTGATCTTGAACCTGCAGTTTTGCTGAATGTGCTAGAAGACCTCTTAGTAAAGGATCCAAGCCTCCTTTAAACACAAAAATAGTAGTGTTACAGCATATATATAAACCATTATAACTTTCTTAAAAATGTGAATGCACATACATTTTTTTTTTTAAAACATTGTTCACACAGGTTTTTACATTCAAACATATGCAAAAATATCCTTTAGTTTAAAATAGAAGTAATAATGCTATGAAAAAGCTCCATCTTCTTCAGAAAAGAATTTTCAACCTGTTAATAAATTCATCCCCCCAAAAAAGATATGAAACATCATCATCAATAATCCTTCTACTATCAATCTACTAGACTGATTTAAACTGGAGAGCAATATTTTACTGATTCAGTCAACTATTTAATTCAGAATAATTATTTGAGTTTGAGTTAGTACCCTGGAATCCATTCAACAACTTAAATTATCAAATTAAATAAATGTTCCTATTCCTAATTCAAGATAAGGAACTTTGAAAAAAGTTACAATATTGTGGGGAGAAAAAATAATAATTAAAAAAATCCCACAAAACAGAACCAGTTTAAATAAAACCATACCTTCTTTAATGAGCCTCCAAGGACTAAAGAAAACTTCATGCAAATCAAGATTTGGGAGTTTGGGATCATCTAAATACTCTGCATTCAGTCGCCTTACTATTGGTTGGATTGTTGCATGACCAAAACGAAAAGCAGCTGTTGAAAATACATTAGAAACTGTAGGATTCATTGTGGGATCATAACCTGTATAAAGGCCAATATACAGATTAAAAGCATCTGGACCAATGATTTTGGGAATGTAATCTCTTAAAGTAATAATCTGAAAGAAAAGAAAAAGAAACATCTTTCAACATTTCTGTGGATGAATAGTAATGACTCTCAGGTGCTAAAGACGTTTTTCTTCACTCATCTATGCCCAAGCACTCAGCATGACTAAGAGCAGTATTATCTGGTAAACAATATCACTCTTATTCTTGCAGTAAGGAGACAAACAACTGGGGAGAATCTGTGGCAGAACTCAGAACTCTGCAACAGTCTGGCCCCTGTTAGCTCCTACTGTAAACACGAGACTGAAGCCCCCTGAGCAGAGATTACCAGTGTTGCTCACTTGCAATCCACGAGGGTAATCCAGCTCACAGGAGGTGTGCTGAGATTAAAAACCTTGATTGTGATGGTATAAATTATAATGCCCTTAAAAATGGCAAAGAAAGCATGAAGTGCTATAAAACGTTTCAAGAATGTTTGCTAATGCGAACAGATTCTATTTTCAGACATAAATCAGTGACACAAATCCTCTTTACTTATTATTTGAAATGACCAGGCTTTAAAATACTGGTGCTCAGAATCCCTTTGTAGACATTTTATACCAAATTCAAGCCAATTTATAGTCTTCTAAAAAACACCCTTCAGAAGTGAAAAGAATGTTCAACACCTTCTGTCTAATGCTTTTATAATGTAATAGTATTACAGTGGTCTGAAAAAGCATATGAGTAATCATGACAAAAGGAAAGAGGGGAAAATGTTCTAATGTACCAAATAAAATGAAAGTGCATTATAGGTTAAAGATTATGCCGAACTCAATAAAACAAAATAGGATAAATATGAAGCATAATGAACTCAGTAAAATACCTTATAGATTCACTATAATGTGCAATAAATATACAGACAAATGTACTCTGAATTTGATATAGTGCATATTGAAAAGCTAGCTGGCATAAAATGACCTTATAAAAATCTTGTATCATTATTTTAGCACAGTGAAGAGACAAGCAAACCTTTCCAGAATTTGCTCACTTTTCTCAGAAGGCAGAGGTTTACATTTTCAGGTTAGGTTGTGCAGTGAACAAAATATTTAAATGACAATATGTTAGAATCCCTTTTACACCTCCATTAATGCAGTAATGAAACAAATAAAATTATTGCAAGAAATTAATACTGACACTGTCATTTGAGAAGTTAATCTTCTGCTACATTTACAAAGGTTTTGCAAGACAGTATTCCTAATTTTAGATGTATAGCTTTTACAATCAAAGACAGTAAATAGGTCTAGGTTAGTCATGGATACAAACATCCTGGTATGACTAATTTTTTGGCTCATTGTAAATCCCAAAGCTAAGCTGCTCATAAAGGCCAGACTCCCTGAAGGAAAGGGCAAATCAGACTTTTCATTTGCTCCAGAGGCCACATCTTCATTTCTAGTTTCCTTGATAGGGAAAGAAGGGCTGCCATTTCAAGATATGAAAATTAAAAGGCTAAGGGTAAAAAGGGCCTTCCCGGAGCTAGGAGAGGCACCTGTTTGATGTAAACTTTCAATGGCTAAATGAGGCTACATCAAATAGATCAGCAGAATATGATACTACTACTGGAGCCTGTTAAAGAACCACATCTAAAATAGCATCCAGTACTTGTGTAGTCTCTGAATGTACCTTGCCCAAATTTGTCTGTGTGAAGTCAAGGAGAGGCTCACTACAAGTTCTCATAACTGACACATATATGTTTTAAAGAAGGTATGAACATCTGACAAACCTCAAAATTATTTTTGCTAAAATTCTTTAGCATGTAATCCTGTCTCTCAAAGAATGATATAAAAGGTTTATTTCCTTTCATATGTGGCATAAATAAGCATAGTACTTTCAGTAGAGTGTTCCCTCAACAAATGAGATTCTCCTGTGGAAACAAAGAAATGCAATTGTCTCAAAATATATCAATAAAATCAGAGACAGAAAGTGACCATATGGAAAAGAAATTGTAAACTAGTATAATGAACTTCATCATTTTTTACTTACTTTGAGTATATTTGTAAATAGTAAGTTAACTTTCAGGTATTTGCAGCAGCATAAGGAATGTATGTGGATATAATGAGTCTGAACCTGCAAAGTAATCGGTGATCTTAACTCCTTGTGACATTTATGAGATTAGTAGTAATCCAAACTCCTCTTAGGACACATTCATCCCCTCATAACATCAATGAAAAGCTCTACAGAAGCCTCATGAAGAAAAAAAATTTAATCAATAATGTCAATATTTCTACTGTCTGACAGTGGTTACTGCTTCAACACTAAAATTCAGTGAAATATTGTGACAAAGGGGCACTGTGTTTTAAACAGAGGCCCATATGCTCAGTGTTTACATGATTTATGTAATCTATATGACCAGATAGTAACAGACAGATTAAGAGTTTTTAAATGTTATTCATTTAGTCATATCAGAGAAAATAAATTGTTAATTTCTTAGCAATTCAGCCCAATCTTTTGGTAAGTATCCAGACAGAAACAGCATCTGAATGACTTACAAGAGTGTCAGAAAAGGCTTTGTATAGATTTGACATCATACCATGTGTACTGTTTATAGAAAAAGAACTGAATCCTGACCTGTAAACACAATAATACTGCAAGTCAAACAGGCTGTTAGTGCTAATGGCAACAGTCTTCTCATTCAGAAGGCAGAATTACAACAGGGATTCCCAAGTGTCCTTATGAACTCAGTGAGTATCCTGGCTGTCTCTGCCTCCAGGCTGAGCAACCTCCAGCAGAAGTCAGCCACACATTAAATATTTGGAAATAGATTACATAATTTCAGATTATTTTTGAGAACTTTTTTTTCATGTTAAAAGTTATTACAAGCTAGGTGCAAAAGATACATAAATCCATATCACTTTTCTTAAGGGTCAGCAGGTTTTCCTTGTAAACACCTCTGCAGTGTTTCCCAAAGTAGATGTGAATGGGCCACAATGGCTAGAAATGGAAAATGAAAAAAAGGCTGGAAGAGAGAATATAAAAGAATGTGAACCACTGTAAGAATAAGTAAGGCTAAAAGAGTATCTTGCCAGTGCCATTGGCCAGCGTAACTGCAAAGGAATAGTATCTCGCTGAGACAGTGAAGAGCCAATTAAATGAAGCTTTTGCCCTTGGAAAAGATTACAGAACTAATAGAGAACAGTCAAACATAGCAATGATCTTTAGTTCATTAAAGTGTTTTGCATGGTTAGTTTGCATGGTTAGCTTGAAATTCTCATTGCAAATATTAAAGGATTTAGAGATGATGAAGATGGTGATGTCCTATGCTTTTAGGTAAAAGATGATAGTAGGACAGTTCAATTTTTAATAAAAAAATGAACACATTATTGTAGGTCTGTTAATAGTCTAACCTATACTCCTTATAAACATGAGTTATGAAATTGTGCATAACATATTATTTTATAATATGTACTATTTAACCTTTATGATTTCATATAGTTTAACTTCTGAGAGGACCTATCTAATCATCTAATTTCACAAACAAGTTTCATCCAAGTAGTTGAATGTATGTCAGCCTCAGAAGTCACTCACAATCCATGCCTTAGATCATGTAAGATGCTCATAGAACACAAGAAGGTGTAGAAGGAAGGGAAAGAACATCTATATATATACTAACTAAAGGCAGTTGTCAACTACAATTGGAAACACGTTGCAGTAACACCATTAATTCAGAGATAGATCTCTCGTACTATAATAAATCAAAGAGAATTTGATTCAGATTGATCTGCAAAACTCCTGCTTCATCTGACTAGTGCCATATCATCAGGCTTTCACAGTCCAAATGGCACAGCAGGAGAAACTCTCTCCAGAAGGAGCAGTACAGGTGCTTGCAATTTTACTCTGCAAACTACATATGTGTGAAATAGAAATATTATGATTGCAGCAGTGGCATAACAGCATGTTTTCTTCAGTTATTAAATGGTAATTAAAAATGTTTTTTTCCACAAAACATGAGGTAAATAAGAGCATATATGTTTACCATTGTATACTGCATTGTTAATATTTTGTAGAGTTAAGCACATGACATTCCCATAAAATAGAAGGGAAAGTTGACCACTGTTGTGGCTTGTATCAACTATTCCTTATCAGTGAAAATGCCTGCAATACAGCCCCAAAAAATCTGTTTTGTCCAGGATAGCAACAAGCAATGTTTGGTAACTTTGTCAAGCTTCTGTTATAAAATGCTTGTCACTAGAGATATTTATGATTAAAAAAAAAATCCAGCAGGAAAAGTGTGGTCTAAAGAGAGATTTTTTCATTCTAGAAAGAAAAGAAGGCTTTTTATTCACTTCTCTGTAATTATACACCCACAGACAGAAATTATGCTTGAAAGTATTCATTCCAAAAAAAGAGAATTTTAGAAATGTATAGCAACTGAAACAAAATTTGAGAGTGGGAATCTCAAGGTAAATTCAACCAGAGCTGTCATTAGTGTGCTGGTTAGCACACCGCATTAATAGAGATACTCCAATTATCTCTCTTGAATGAATGTCTCTAAACCAGCTAGATATAACTCAAACACATTTCTAATGAGCCATAGGCAAATCTCATTAGTCTGTGATACTGGCAGAGATAATGAGCAGCCCTGATCCATGCAGTGCATTGCCTTGCACAAAGTGTTTTCTTTCACGCCGCAATGTTTGTGGCTGTAAATAAGAAGTGTATGAATGCACAGAGACCTGCTTTTGGCTTTGCACTTCTGGCAAATCTTAACTATTTTGACTTGTCAATGACATTATTTTAATGCAAATTACATATTTACATCAGAGGAGCTGACAAGGTTAAAATGAACAAGAAGTCAAACATTTCAAAAGGACTGGCTATTTACAATTAAATGAAGTATACCACTTCTCTGAAGCTATCTGACTTTAAGCACGAGTAACAACACATCAGAAAATGCAGGTAGTTTCTTAAATATTTCATAAATGCTCCATATTCCATATTCCACTATCTAAAAGTTGTGGCAGAACAAAAGTGTTTTATCAGAAAAGTGAAATTTTATTCCATCCTTCCCCAATTTATCTTAAAATAGGTTTCCTTTGATACATATATATATATATATATTTGTAAGAATCAGAAAACATATCTAGTATAAACATTCTTATAGACTTTTCTTCTGTATTTTCCCACATTTGTTTCCTCTGCTATCTCATGTCAATAGTAGCCCTTGAAATTTGTGCATTAATACTTCATTGAGAACTTCACAGGCATTTTTACACAGGGAAGTTATTATTTATATATTACTTGTGAGAAAGTAAGCATTTTGAACTCTGTGTAAATACAGAGATATTGATTTTAAATAATTTCCTTTACCAAAAAAATGCATTTTAAAAGGCTTCTTCAATAGACAAAACAGACATTGAAGAAGCCCTCACAAACATGTTGCTAAGTAGAAACTGCCAAGAATATCAGAGCATTGAGGTGTCCAACTAAGCACCAGGAGTCTGCATTCAGGAAAAGTGGAAAACAAAAACTCTAAACGCACCAAATTTGAAGCCCAGAAATATGTGGGAAAGAAAAGGTAATGCATTCTCAAAAGCCACTCATAGGAACATATTTGAAGTTCTGGGATCAGTTCTGCTCTAAGATATTGACTGTAATGTGTAGGTAAACAAACAAGCAGCCAACCTGATGCAGAGCACCAACAATTTTTCGTGCTTCTTGGTAGACCGTCTCCGCGCTCCAGTGGCTGTTGATGCGTTTGAGGGCTCGGGCCAGGCGGTTGTGCTCCCTCAGCCACAGTGTGTGCATAGCAGTCAGAGATGTGACCTCACTGGATCGGCTGTCCCCAGCCAGAAAGCATTCTATCCTCTCCCCTTCACTTGCTTTGGAGTCCTGTGCACATGGTGATGGGATCCGGTCTGTAAAAGGCAGGTATTCCCGATGGTTATCGTAATACTTAAGGTTTACTCTAAGAAGACCTTCTTTGCTTGTTAAATTCCTCAGTTTGTTTTCAACAGCAGAGGTACTGCCGTAGACTGTAGAAGCATCAAGGAAAGAAGTTAAGCCATTGATCTGTTCTCTTGGATTTAGCACTGATACATTTCCGAAGAGAATACTGTGATCACCAGTGCCGCACGCAGGAGATGAGCGGTAGAAGGGCAGGCAGTCCATCCCTGTGGATAATGTATCATTGGTGGTGACCTGCACAAAAAAAAGCCCATTTTCTGAGATGTGGAGAACAGCTGTGGATGCTGAATTAAGGCTTGTCTAAGTATTTGCATCCCCTCTATCAGTTTTCTGTTCTTCAGATCTCATCTACTGCGGTGAGATATTCTAAATCCATAGAGATTGTTTTCCTTCAGATTTGAGCAAAAAGATGAACCTTTTAAAAGAAAATATAGATAAAATCCCCAAAATTTTTACTCTGACATAAGCTACTGATGTAATACATCTACACCTAAATCAGTCTGGCTTCACAATCAAAATTCATCATAAAATATGTCAAAGTGAAGATGTGAAGGTTTGGTCAAATTTTGTTCTACAGAACAGCAAGCCAAACAATAGGTTTACATGTATGTGCAAAAACATAATGATGAGTTTCAATGTCTGCAGCAGCACACTGTAAAAGCTTTGGTTCAATACTGCATTCTAATCCAGTTTCCTAACTAAAAAAAAGCAGATGCAAATATTCATTTTGCTTTCTGCCAGTCCCCCCACAATTCTCCCATATTATTTTACAGTGACAGCTGTCTTACATGTATTAAATTCTGACCATCTTTATAAAAAGCAAAGGCTGCATGTAGACTTTGCTAAATGAAAGACTGCCTAGTCCTTTATTGTTTTGATCCCCACAAGCTGAGACACCGAGGTCAAATGATGATCCAGCTTTTGTGTGATAGTCAGTACAGATATAGTCTGAACTAGCTTGTCGTTTGGTGAGCTTTTCAAAACATAGGCAAAGGACTTGAGACAACGATGTGGGAATTTTCAAATGAGATCTTGAAGAATTGTTAAGAATATTAGGAGAACACAGCCTAAACCAGACAGCTAGTTCTGTCACAGAGGAGCACTGAATATGGCGTATGAATAACTTAACTTCTGTGGGGAGGGTAGCAGCGATGCTGGAGAAGGAGAGAAAAGAAGAGAGAGAAAGGTTTCATTCACATTGTGGGATATCCAAGAGGAAAACTCAGACCATCAAGTTCATTTCAAAGGACAGAGTTCAACACTAAACCAAAAGTTGACATATTGCAAAGTTACTAAAATCTGTCTGTATTGTCTGATGCAGATTTGGCTTTATAAACTTCCTTTTTCTGAAAACCACATTATTTCTAAATTCTAGCAGTACTGCATTGCACACTAACAGTGACCTATAACAGGCACCAAGAGTTTAAAAAAGATTAACTTCAATTAAAACTTTATAATAATCATGGAGTATGAGTTTCAGGGAACATGAATCTAGTGTTTTCTTATTAATTAATCAACAGGAAGTAGGTACAGATAACACTAACTAAAGCTGCTCAAATATCCCAGAAAAAAATAATGTTCAAAAATTTGACTAAGGGAAAATAAATGTTTTGTACAGATACCTGAGCTAATCCTTCTTATTTGTATTCTGTCTGATTGCTTTTCATTTTTCACAACTCTTTGACAGAAGACAGTGAAAACTACATATCTTGTATATAGTGATGTAATTTCTTTTTCATTCTTCTAATAATATAGAGATCACTCTATGAAGTTAGAGCAGTCATTAAATTGGGGTTAACAGTAAGAAAGCAACTTTGGAATGAAATTAATTAGCTTATTATAATAACATTGTTACCTCATTTATTATACCAGGCAAAATTGTCATACTACTGAGAACTCATATCAGTAGGGATTGATACCAACAAAGAATTTACATTAAGGAAGGGTTTAATTTGTTTTTCAATTTTATTTGGTAAAGAAATTCTGCCATTTTTTCTTCATTGCCTAGATTTTAACAAATCAAAGTGGGTTATGTTTGAAGGAAATAATTTTCTTTTTTCCAAAAATTCAAAAATTTCTCTGCCTTGTGTTTTCTATTTAGTGTTTGTCTCTGTTATTAAGTCTCTTGCTACTAGTGTGTTTTCTTTTCCCATTCAGCTGATAATGTAAGCAGGGAGCTCATCTCATACTACAAGTACCTGAACTTGACAGCCACGGCATTGTATGTGTTTGAGTGCCTCCTGCTTCTAGTTATCAGGAAAACTTGGAAGAATTCAGGGGTTACTGGGAAAAGAATGTAGGAGATGCCTTCACATTATTAAACATCAAGGCTTGCAACAAAACCTATCAACAGTGAACGGAGTTCATACTGAATAATCTTTAGTTAACTGCCTCTGCAATTTCAATTCAAACTGTTCTGGTCCCCAGTGGACAAAAACACTAGAAATGAACATTAAGGGACTGGCACAGCTGCATAATGCCATTCTTTCCCTTTTCATGTCATAAGTAGTGTGCAGCCAGCATCTGAATGTATAAATGAGATATATACGTTATTATTCAAAATCATATTTTTTCCAAAACTAATGAATAATATTCCTTTTTTTTTTAATTTGCCTTGCATAGTTCTAGAGGGGAAAAACTCACAACAAAACCCTCTTTAGTCACAATAGTTTTCCTGTGTTGATTTAAAGAGTTATTATATATGCAAGGTCAAACCTGGTTATGGTGAAATTCTTTTACATGTAGGAAAATGAAAGGCACTAATTGTTTAAGAGTACTGCAATATCTAAACTGTTATTTCAGTGAGAAAAAAATCTTTCTTATTGTTAATTTATTCTGTGGGCAATGACCTTGTAAAAGATTTTTTTCTGTAGACTTAAAAGAGAATGTAGCTTATGCTCTATGACAGTTTCAAAAGGAGGAAAACATAAATGCTTATTTGTGGTCATGAAACTTGGAGGAGAGTTCATGACCCCATCAGAAAGTGAGCTGCCGCTTCTGAAACACAGAAGAAAAAGACGGGGCTCACTTTGGTGGTTGTTGAGTGCACACCGACTGATCTATTTGTAGCTGAGACAGTAACTTGTTGTGTTATATGTCACCTTTTGCAAGTCACCTCAATTTTCTGTGACTGTCTCTTTTCCACTTTGCTGTATCTGAAGTAACTGAAAGCTTTTCTGGATTGTATCATACTTTGTGTATGTGCCATGTCTAACTTATCGGCAGCAATATAATTAATACTGAATTCACCACTGAAGTCACTAGCTCTTCTGTGAAAGTTTTTCTAATGCCTCATTATGTCTCAGCTCTAACCTCTAATAATCAGCTGAGGAGTGACAGGGTAACTCCACAACCCTGTTCTATGTGTCAGGCTGCTGCAAAAGAAGTATAAACTAAAGCAAGTGGGTTTTTCGATTTTGTTGTTTTGTTTTTGTGGGATTTTTCTTTTGTTTGTTTGTTTGTTTGTTTGTTTGTTTTCCTTATTATGGGATCCTGAGGAGTAACAGAACAATGTCAAGGCTCTACCAGAAGCCATGGGCTCTATGTGAGAATTAATGGGAGAAATTCTATAGCCTTCATTATAACAATGTCAGAATAGAATATCACAATGGTTCCTGCTAACCTATGAATCATTTACCTACATGTTATTAATATTAATGAACTACAGCGGCCTTCAGTCCTTCATTGAATCGCAGTGAGTCAGAACATTTTCCAGACAGGTTCCTCAACCTGTGCAGTCAGGACCCTCCTCTCCCTGCTGAAACCCCCAGAGATCATGTGCAGCTGCAGGCTGCATTGTTCTTTTCTGTGGGTGGATTCTCCCTTGGGTGCTGCTGTCGTAGGAACGCAGAAGAGTGCAAATCCCAGCCCCTATGTTTACATTGTTGTAAAATATGCTATTGATTTCACTGTCTTTGGAAACCAGCCACAGTCTCTTCATATATAAAATGAATATATAATGCTAACTGTGGTGGTTTTCCAAATATTTAATAGGTAGAGATTAATTTAATTAAAATTTCTGGAAGGAGATTAGTTCTAGAGGGTAATAGCATTTTGCTTCAGTGTTCAAATATCAGTTCTTCAGGTCACACTATTAACCCCTCCTTTTTTTTTTTTTTTAAATACAGAATCTATTCTTTGACATTGAGAAAAATAGTAACAAAATACTGGACATATAATAAAAGAAAAGAATAACCATATTTGTATCTGTCCATCAAAGCTGTGTAAAACAGATTATTAATAAAATGGAGCTGAAAAAATCATGGGACTGTAATCATGTAATGAATTCACAAATTGGGAAACTTATCTAATATTACAGGGTTGTAACTGAATTTCTTTGTATATCCCCTGCCATGGCCACTCATGGCTACATCAAAGGTAGCCATCAGCATGCCTTGACCCATCCCTCTGCTAAGCTACACTGCTGAGCTGGAAGAGCATCTAGTCCTAGATTCACTACCTGTTCACATAATTTGACTTCAAGAACATCTTTGAAACCTCCTCTGTGATGAACCTCTTCACAGCTCCAGAACAAAAATCCAAAATCTGTCCCTTATTTAGAGCACTGAAGGATGCAGTTGTGAGTCTATACCACGAGAATCTGTGCAGCTTCTTTCTTTCTGTGCTGCAAATGCTCTACCACAAGAAAAATGTTAGGTTTGGAGTCCTTTTTTAAAGATCCCCTATCTTTTTTTTAAGCAGATGGGATTTCTAAGCTTGAATTAGTCCGGGTTCAGTGATTAGGTTTCCATGGTTTCTGTGATCCACATTCAATTCAAGATATGAGAAACAGTATGAAACTCTTCTCAATGTAAAAAATTCCATTCAGTAACAAAAAAATATGGAGGTTTTGCACTTAAAAATCAATACTAATCATGCTATTTCAACTCATATGCTATAAACAAAAAACATAAGCTTTTGAAGACTTTTGCCATTTTATATCTACTTTATAAAAGTAGACTTTTTAAAAATAGGAGTCAATATATTGTGTAATATGGTTCAGAGGGATCCTTCATCACATAATGCAAAGCACTACTGGACTGGGACTGGATGTCTGTCCTAGCCGCTCCTTGTAAGACTTTAGGAATGGGAATATTTCTAAGGCTGTTATTTAACAACACAAACCGAAGAAATAATTTCAAGCTCCATATCTCCAGGGTGAGAGAGACTAGATTTACCTGCTTGTGGTAAAATTGCAGGTAGTCATTAGTTTCACTTAACATTTCCTGTATTTTAAATTCCCTCATCAAATGGAAGACGGGCCACCTTTTAATGCAGAACTCAATTTAGTTCTCAGTACAGTTAGCCAAATACTTTCCTTTATGTTTATGAAAGAGCAATGAGAAACTTAAAGCAAAAGAAGACTGTGGCATGTTTATCAAGTACAGTTTGCTGAGGTGAAAAGGGTTTTCTATTCTGATGAAACTTATTCCCTACATTGGCTTCAGTATATAGAGAAGCTGGGCAGTAATAAGTTCCAGGACTGAGGAAAGTTACTTAGGATGTCCTGTATAGATATGAGGGCATCAGTCCAGGGGCTATAATGGGCATGGGAACCTCCTATAGCATGAGTTGGAAAGGATGTTCTTTGAGAAACAAAAACATGATTTTACTTTGCTACTCCATTTTTTTGAGTGAAAGAGTGAATATACTTTTAAATTAATCCATCAATAATACAAAATCTTACATTTATATCCGTTTATGTTTCTTCTGGCCCTTTAACAAGCTTTGAATTCATATTTTCCACTAGCTCAAAGGAAAGACGTAATGTATGTAAGTTTCAGCAGCTCCCTGAAGATCTTTTTATATATACATTGAAGAGATGGCTCTCTTCAAAAGTTCACATTAGCTGCATGAAGTATCTTTGCTTTTAATGAGTAAATTTAAGATTCTTTCACTTTATCTGGCTGAAAATTTAAATGACTGCTTTCCTATTTTTCCCAATGGAACTCAAAACATTGAAGCATGAGAACAGTAACACTGGTAAGGACTAGTAAGTTATCTCTGCAACATAAACTCGAGATAAAATCTTGGTGTTTGTATCAAGTACATTAACTATAATTTATTATTTCTAAAAAATTTAAATATCTACCTGTTTAATTTAATAGTTGCACTGGGTTTCAATTTTTCTATAATTGCTCTAGTATTTCTTGATGATCTATCAATTTGCTTTTTAATTATTTCAGTATATGTTTATCACTAATGTATTTTACTTTCACTTGTTTAGAGCCTAGAATTTATCTTCAATAAATCAATTTAGAATCTTACCTTTATTGGAAAACATGGATTTTGTTTTTCACATGTCATCTGGCACTCCATCCCATTTAGGAAGGCGGTTCTACTTGTGCTCTGGGGTGTGAATGCAATGTCATGGTCTATGTACTGTCCCCACACCGTAATAATATCAGAATATAGGTTGTCTTCAGTAACAGCCTCATTAGATGCGTGAATAATCTTTCTTGTCACTTCACGAACCTGGGAAGAGAACTAATTTACCTTGAGTGCCAAGCAGTATTCACAAAATGGTAAACCACTAAAATGTAGGGGGAGCAGTGATTAAAGCTCTCTCTCCCTCTTCCCCATTTTATGTACTTCTAATGGGTTGCCTAAAACAAAAGAAAACAAATAACTCAACAAAAGTCCAAACTCTGACTGGCTCTTCTTTCTGTTCAGGAGCTGAGACCCAGGTGCCACAAGCAGGTTCAAAGACGTTTCAGCCGAGTTTTTCTATGTTTGCCAATGAGCAGTGGAACTTTGTTCTGTTCCTTTCCAAAGAATTTTGAAAACCACAAGTTTCTTTTGGACTGTCAAAAAGTTTTCTTTCTGTTTATTCTGTTTTTTCCTCCTTTAACAACTGGATTTTCTGGCCAACCTCAAATCGTTGTCAATACACGGGGGCTCTGGGCTGCTCTGTACACAGATGGAGAGGCTTATGCAGCTCAGGAGACAAGCTAGGTTGCAAACACACAACAGCTGAAAGATTTGCTTCCTTTTCCCAGGCAGGGAGAAGCCAAAACATATCTCTGAGTCACTTTGGGGCTATCTGCACAGAGACACAGATGCTCTGAGGAGGAACACATGGAGATATCTATGCTACATGTCCAGCCTATACTAATAACCAAGCAAAACCATCAGAACAAAATCAGCACTCAATTTGTGAGGATAAGGGTATCACTATTCACAGATTTCTCCCCTGTGCTGCAAAATATTCCCTTGCATACAGCAGCTGCCTTAGAAGTCAAGCAACTGAAAGGGCAGCATATAAAACAGTGTTACAAAGTGTGTAATTAATATAAGGGCTATATAATGAATGATTAAGGCAGGTGCAGTAAAATAGAATTGGTAAGGACAACAGGCAACATGGGACTTGTTAGAAACATCAGGATTTATATTGAAATAGTCAAGAGCAAGATACACAGAGCTCATGAGGAATTCAAGCATTTAGATCAGTATTTTAATAGCTTTGGTGGCTACAAAGCACAAACCTTTTTTCTTGCAGTTAGTAAGATTTTCTTATCACTGTTAACTTGTATGGCTACACTGTGTTCTAGTATTGGTTTTTAGTAATCCTCACATTTTTCTATCACCTTTGCATTATTTTCAAGCTGTTTTAAAGGGATAAAAGTAGATAGAAAAAAGTACAAAAAAAAAAAAAGACAATTATGTAAATGAGGAAAAGCATTTATGACATTAGTTTTATCTTATATTACTCCAAAACAAAGCAGAGAACCTTGCTTATGGTCAGATCACATTTGGTACAGTTATATCATCTTGTTTTAGTGTGTTTTACCTTACAAGCATGTATGCTAATGAACCTAGAAAAAGGTAGCTTGTACTATCTACCGGAAATTTATCTGTGTAAATGTCAGATTTTCATCTTTGAGTGGTAAATTGTGCAGCTTAGAGACAATGTTATTTAATTAATAACATGAGTTGCAGGTGACATTAACACTAAATTCTCTTGCTTATCCTTATTAAACATACAATGGTTAAAATAACAAGACTTTGAATCCATCAAAAGTCAGGTTTCAAAGAAATGATGACAAACCAGTACTTGCAAATCCAGGCCAAATCATTGCACACTGCACTGGGGAATTTTTCACCTATTCCTCTGTGCAAATATTTTTTGTTCAAACTTCCCTCTATAGTGGGTCTGTTATTTTTTAATTATGTAAGCTGCTAAACCCCATGAATATTGCAATACTTTCTAAGCTCAGTAACTTGAACTAACTGAAAAATGAAGTTATGATTTGACAGTAATACTGGTTCAGTTAGGGCTTGCTGGTCTATGAGAAATAGCATACATGAACACACTTATATGCATGCTACCACATCTGTATGCTTTGTGTTTATTTCATGAATACCCAACCTTGTTTCCCTCCTCCCCTTCACTGAAAAAAGGCACCACTATTGAAACAAATCACTGGAAAGTCTAGGAGGAAAAGAAAGAAGGAAACTCTGGAGACCATAACGTGCAACTTTATATTGAGAGCAAGGATTAGGTTACTGAGAGACCCATTAAGCCAGATCTTGGGGATTTCCCATGACACATGTTCAGCCTTTGATTCTTATTTCAAAAAAAGCCTATTCCAGCATTTAATTGTTCTCACAAAAAATGTATTTTCTTGCATCAAGACAAAATTTTCCCTGAACCAACTTGTGACCATTGCCTCTTGCCATGGCACCATTCATCCTTGTGAAGACCTCTTCCCTGTAATGGCCTTTTCATCATGGAAGGCTCATGACTGGGTCCACTTGCACCACCTTTTCTCTGCCTGAGCAGTCATCACCCTGGGTCTGGTGGCTGCCTGGTGTCTGGTGTCTGGTGCACAGCTGGCTCATGCCCTACCTCTCTGCACCATTGTACTTTTTGGAGTACGAAACTGCCCCTCAAGGCACTCAGTGCCCCGCTGCACTGTCTCATAGGTTTACCTCAGACAGGGGCAGGGTACCTCTCACCATGTGGCTGGCTGAACTTACTCTTCACAAAGCCAGTGCCTCCTTAACTGAGCTCCACAGATACTTTTAAAGTATTTTACACAGATATTTCATATGGTTATAGCCTGCTGTAAGTGTTTCAAGGGTTCTTGTGATACACTTTCTAACCAAGGGTAGCTGGAATCCATTGTATTGGATGATGGGATTCCATCCTCGAGGTTGGCTGAACCCATCTTCATAGGCTGGTGGAAGCCATCTAGCCAAAGCTATGTTGGATGCTCCCCATCTAGGATGTTCCCTATGAAAAGAAAAGCAAAAGAAAACAAAGCAAGCAAACAAAAAACACGAAACCAACCAAAAAAACAACAGCAGCAAAAAAACCAACAAAAAATACTGAACCTCTGAATATATTCTAAATATATTAATTTATATAATATTTATAATCTGAATATAAAACGAGTTTAAAATTAATAGAATCATCAGCCACAGAGCAATATGCAAGTGTAATATGTTCATATAGCAATCTTTGAAGAGGCATAAAATACTGGTCTTCATGTATGCTGACATCAGTTTGACTCAAAAGGAAAATAAAGAAAAATTGCTAAGGAGTTATCACTATTTTACTTATATTTATAACCTAAGTTAGTTACCTTTTGACATCTTTGAAATACTAATAGTGTCCTCATTCCCCATAAAGTCAGACATGCTCTTGAGTGCCTTTGCTAGCACCTTAAAAAAGATGCTTGTTTAGAGCATTAGCTAGGAATGCAGGAAACTATAAAGAAGCCTTAGAATAAAGGTGAAAAAAGTGTAAAAGAAAAATGGACACTGGTCATAAAGAAGTAATCATTTAGCAAGACTCAAGGAGAAAGTACTGAGAAAAGGGGAGCTATGGCTGAATTCAGTGGCAATTCTCCCTCTGGTTGCATTTATACTAATTTCTTGGGTACAGTTTTGTACCCAAGCCTGTGCACAAGCCAAAGCACTGGTACTCATTTAACTATAATTTTGAGCTGCTAGCATGAACTGCAGTGTATTTTTGGCTCATGACAACTAGCATTTCTCTGAACATCATCCATCTGGGCACACCTTGGCATTACTCTATATCAGTTTGTCATTCTGCAGCCAGCCTACTTGGAGAAGGAAAGGTGAGTGAAAAATTGTAGACAAAAGTGTAAAAGCAAGAGGTTAGGAAGAGTTGGGTCATACTTAATTTGAGGGACAGCAAATGATTCCGGGTGACTTCTATTCATTGGTGTAGGCAAAGAGTATTGGGTTTGATCTAATTAATTTTCCCTCTATCATGAATACTTCAATGCATTTTTTCTAAGACAATAGTTTAAGATTTGGTTTTGTTTTGTTATTTTTTAACAGGTTCTGTTCAATGTTTTTCACAATTGTTAAGTATATACCAACCCTAAAAAAAAATAATTTTTTTCAATGCACTCAGTTGACCAAAATTGTAAATTAAGCCAGAATATTCTTGGGCAGTTAGTAGAGATGCACATTGCTAAAACATACATTTATATGTGTATCAGGATGCTAAAGAGGAAACAATTATTTCATTAATACCTTATTGATCTCTGGCATACTGAAGAGGCTCAATTTGCCAAGCTATATGGTACAGCAAGACACTTAATTATCCACAATAATTCACACTTGAAGGTTGAAGTATGCTTTAATAAAGCATTCAAATTAGTTACAGTTGATTTGTCTCTATTGAAATTGTATAAAATACTGCACATAGTGTAGTGCTATTTCAGTCAATTAAAAATAATGAAATGTTAATGTGGCTGCTTAACCAGTGATTTTTCTCTTGATTGCTTTTGTATTTTAGCAGATCACTGAATGCTGCTTTAGTAAAACCCTTCTCACATGCCTTTTTATTATTGCATTAAACATGTTAGTGTCTTAGAATCTTTCTTGAGTTAAAAAGGCAGCTGAAATAATGAGATTTTGCTACCATACAGCTTTATAGAGTAGTCAAATTTGATTACTATGTATTTTGTTTATGGGAAGCAAGACTTTTCATTTACTTGTGAAGTACTGAAATTGTACAATTTGGACTTTGGGCTGCCTTAGAAGTAACCTAGAGTTTTAAGATACCGTTTACAATCCAGATTTATATCTTTTGAATGTTATTTTAATGTCCTGTCTAGTTTCAGGTAATAGGAATGAATGCCATATGGTAACTTAATAATTGGATTTTTTAATGTTTTATATTGCATAGACATAACTTCCGGCAAACCTGGAACGCTTGTGGAAAATAAGCCTGCCACTGAATTGAACACTTAGTTTGTATTGAAGTCACTAGCCTAAAGGAAACATCTCAATTCCTTCTTATAGTAAGTGGATTCATATAAGACTGCTCTACTTTCTACTAGGTGAGCCATACTCATACTCCTAATTCTAATGGTACTAGACCTTCAGACTGTGCATCAGATCCTTCCTTACCTGATGGAATGGTTAATGAGGCAGCAATGAAATAGATGTGCTGCAGATAAAATTCCTTCTAGATGCCCAAATGCTAGGTGTACAAAAAGCTAGTCATCTGAGCACGTGTTCATCAAGCCAGAAGGACAGACAATTCCTAGGTTCCATCCTGTCATTCCATTCTATCTCTCGTTGCCTTGTAGATGCATAATTACCTCTGAAAGCTAAGATTAGTTGAGGCTAATTGCACTGTAAGATTTCATTCCTTTAGTACTTGTAATTTTTTCACCCTTGAATCCCTCTCATTGCAACAGACACTAAAAAAAATACACAGATCAATGCTTGTTAGTTACTATAAAAAATGAGAAAAATAGCTCTTTAGATTTTTCTTCTGCTCCTTATTCTTCATTTTTAAATGAAAAAAAAAGTAATTTTATTTCTCTTTTTGTCCACACATATGCCTTCAGGCAGAAAGAAAAGCAAAATCTGCTGATATCTGTTACCAGTAAATGTGGATAATGACACTGCTGGAATGTCTGATGTCATGTTGATATTCTCCATGGAAGGCCATGTTTATGCTATTCTGCTATGCCTTTGTTCTAGGAAGTGCAAACTAAAACAAAGTAATCTCAGTGCTGTGGAAAAAATCTTTTGAAATTGATTTGATTTGTCCCAAACGTGAACTGATTTAGTAAAACATCTGTAAAGCATTTCCATGCTCACTTCCAAATGGATTTAAGTAGGTTTTTCTTGTAAGCAAACAAATAATTTCAGTGTGAATGTTGGTTTTAAATTTCACCTATGAATGCAGTATTTACTGATCTACAGCACAGCATCACATTCTTACTAGATGACCAAAAGTACAAATGCAACGTATTTCCTGACATATTTTCTGCTTGAAAGTGGCAGCTGTAAAGTTATAAAGCAAAGGAAAAAACAGACTGGTACTTCATTTAATGTCTGAAGTCTTTAAAGCTGTCTTACATCACAGAATATATTATTGACATTATAGTGTAATGGGCTTTTTAAGCTGATGTATTTCTGTAGAGATTGAGGTATTTCAAGGGGCTCACAAAGTTTTAGACTAAATTAAGATCTGACTCACTGGCTTCAAGTCTTTGTGTTTGGTTTGGTTTTTTGGTTTGTTTTTTTTTTGTTTGTTTTCTTTTGCTGCCTTACACCTTTTTACAGATGTTTAGAGCTAAAAGTCTAAAATATCACCAAATACAAGTGGTGGATTTAGACTCTAATGTGGTACAAGCATAAAAATATACAATGTAGAACACAGTGACTATAGACTAACCAGATTCAGTGGATGATTTACCTCACCCAGTTCTTGAAACCAGACTGAAGTGTCTATACACATGCTAGTACAATCAGTCATGGAAGAGAAAAAGGTCTTTTTCCTTACCAACAGCAGTATGCTTCTCTCCATCTCCAGAGAGAAAGACTACACAGCCATGCCTGCAAATTAAGAGCTTCAGCCATGTGCCTATGTTCAGCTGCATAAATCTTGGCCAATGTATTCAAATCCTGATGGAGTTGTCAGTGCAAATATTATACTAGCTGCTAGTTCAGATTCCAAGCAACTCTGAAAGTGCCTGGGGGAAATTATGGGTATCCACATAGTTGGATTTATAAAATTGATGCATACGAGGTTGTGTCCTTTCAGCAGAGTCTATCAGGCATGTTCCTTGCAAATGACTTGTGATGTAGCAAAACAGATCCATCTCTTAAAAACAGACTGATTGAACAATAAAACTACAGAATTTTACTGTTCTGCATTCACCACATTGCAGAGCACCTTAACCTGTACAATACTAGTGGCCTTCCACTTTTACCTCTGTAGTCCTTGTAACATTACAGCTTGCCTTTCAGTTTATGACCTCGGGCCTATGTATCCAAAGATGGATGAATATAAATATTGTTTACCCTCATCCTTAAAAGGGTTCTCATTCTGTTTTACACCTTCATTGTATAGGAGGATTCTGAAAAGACAGTTACAACTATTACGTTGGGTTTTGCAGGAAACAATTGCCACATAGATTAGGCAACAAGTAGATATAGTAGGAAAAATAGTCATTCAGATAGCCTCTAAATATATATTTATATAAACTGATATATAAAATTAAATATATCACATAGAATTTTTAGATGTATGTTTGCTATCTCTTTGGGTTGTGAAAAAATATTAAAAATGGGAATCTCTTGATTTTCCTGGTCCTGTTTATGAAGTAACTATATTTTCCTGTTTAATATAATTTTATAAAGTTCAATAAAAAATAAATACTGCATTAGAATTAAGTTTGCTTCATTAATATAGAAAAAGGCATCTACTGAATCAGTCCTCCCTCAGTGTAAACTTCCTCACATAGTCTTAGAAGCCAACAGAGGGAGAGTCTGTCTACAACAATTAGTGTACCAAAGTTTAAATGATGAGTTCTTCCTCTGGGAACTTTAAGAGGCACCTCTTTTAAAGACATGTTGACGCCAAAGTTAACTGATTTAGGCCATTTCCTCTCCACCAATTTTCTAGGAAAAAGTAAACAAAGCTTTTTAAGTTTAAAGAAGAAAAAAGGGTTTTAAAGGCACAATTCTTATCATACATACCTGTTATTGCAGGCACCAGTGATGAGTCGATATTTATTAGCTAAGCAATTGTTTGGACATTTTGGAGGCAACATATAAGGCAGACATCCAGAAATATTAGCAATCCTAGTGAGCAGATCAGCTGATAAAGGATCTGAAAGGAAGAACCCAGACAAGCAATTTGCTCTATGGATATAGCTGCTACAGTAGAAAGGGCATTATTGTCAGCTGCAACTACAGCATTCTTTCTCTATTTTCTGGGAAAGAGCACTTAGTGAGAAGTGTTGCAAGAGGCTGCCTCAGGTACTTAGAGGGAGAGCTTGTTTTATTATCTGATGCATAGAGAAGGAGAAGAAAGTAGTCTAGCAATAGCTGAGAACTGAGGTTGACCTGCCTTTTTCTCTCTTTGACCTGCTTTCTGCTTCCTTCTTTCCCTCTGTTGCAGTCCTTCACTTGGTTGGTCCCCATGCTTACAACACAGGTGTAAAAAATGCCATTCGAAAGGATAAGTATATACCAAGAACAAAAAATGTGGAACCAGAAAGATGCAGAAATTTAAAGACACTGTAGTTGACTATAGAATTCAGTACTAAGTGGAAGAGGAATGGAGTTATAAGCTAGTAGACAGCATGCCATTAATAAATTTATAATACAATCCAAGGTTGGTCTCCCAGTGAGCATCTGATGATGAGGGACCAAGTCACACTGTTGTGTAAGCACCAGAGAGCTGGCATCCTCTCTCACCCCATGTATTTAAACATGTGTGTGGCCAGTTGAAGGTGGATATACACATGAAACAGGAGCAAACTGGTCTACTGGAAGGTGTCCCTGACCATGGCAGAGGGATTGAAGCTGGGTGGTCTTTAAGGTCCTTTCCAACCCTAACCATTCTATGATTCTGTGAATATTCTTCTTAAACTCATAGAACCCTCGACATTCAAACTGGCTGTAATCATGACATGTTGAAAGAAGATGGTAAAGATAATATATAACTTTTGCCTTTGTCCACCCACCAGCTAATGCATGTCACCCAGACCTACTTGTTCTGTCCATTCAACTTTGAACTAAGCTGCTTAGTTCATTAATCAAACAAACGAAAAAAAAAGCCAGAAAAGAAAAACAAAACAAATGGACGAGATTCAATAGCCAAATGAGCTCCAAAAATGTTCTCTGAGCAGTTAGAACATGTGCAAGGTAGGGGTGAGAAAAAAGAGAGAAAAGGCTGTTAGAGTGGCTCCATAAACTTGTCATTATGTACTAGTCACTCATTCCAAATTTGTGGATACAGCTGTACTTCCATGTTAGTTCAAGTACAAAAGTATACTCAGAGCTCAGCTCCCCATTATCTGGATTGCCTAGGTATTGATTCACATGTTTTCTTTAAAGTCAATTTATTTCTTTAATTCAATTAAAACTATTCTGTTGTGACCCATAGACAGTAAAATGTCTGTTTGTGTTCCATTAATGCTTTCCAGCTTTGAAAATTAACAAGTGTTTTGTGCACTTCTGCAGTTTAGAAATGTATTTTTTTTTTAAATTGCACAGAACAGGAATGATTGTATATCTGTGTGTATCTGTGTGTATAAATACATGCACATGCATACACATATTGATATAGATACATTTTTAGGTCTACAAATTTCCCATTAATTTAGCAAACCAGATGTTTCTGCATGAAAATAAAATAATAAAATAATGAAAGAATACAATAAAATAATAAAATAACTAATAAAATAATATAATAATAAAATAACTGTGGATCTTTATGTTTGTCTACAAAACCCTAATGCTGCCATATCTTGGAAAAAAAAATAACATGCTATAATACTACAACAGAACATTGCATGTAAGTGACAGAATTAAAATATGGAAAAAAAGTCAATATTTCAGAATTTTTGAGCCTTCAAGACACCAGACAGGCATCTTGAAATTCATCTCTAATTAATAGCAAGAATTTTACTTTTCTTAGACAATTATACAGCACTGAACTTTCTGGACTATCTCTATTTTTTTTCCCCATCTAAAATAAAGAAGAACCCAGTTAAAGTGGAAATAAATGTGTAACAGCAATGCATTATAAAATTAGTTTTGGAAATAAGAGCATATTTTCTTAAAAGAGGGATATGCATAAGGCAATCAATGTCGAGAGGAAGTGTGTTTGAAAACACCAGGCCATGGAGTGATAGAAGATCAAATACTAAACCCAAAGTACTGGGGAAGATTTCACTGTAAACAAGAAGCTTGCAGCACTGAGGAAGGACATGCAAGCTGATTTAAAGGCAATGCAAATATAGAGACATGAGTTCACAGGATGCCTATAACGTGGTACTGCTCTCCTCAACTATAGGAACATTGCACACTCCAGCAAAGAAAAATGTAAACCAGTGACTATGTGAGGTGCTTCTAAGAACAAAAGAAAGTGCTTCCTGGCCCCAGGGTGACAACAGGGTATGTACTCCTGACAAAGGTAAAATAAAATTGTAGTTAACCTAACTTTAACCTAAAACGTAGCATTCAAGAAACCAACAGGGGGCTCGCCAATGTCAATATACTGTATTTACCAGTTGGATGCAATGAACGTTTGTGCTTCTGGCAAACTTCTTGTTTCAGCACCTGAATTGACATTTCCATTCGTTCAGCTGCTTGGGAAATATCTTGACTCTCTTGTTCAGGAAATTTTGAGAAAGCCAACAACAAGGTAGGGGTTGCTTTTCCACCTCCTTGGATCTTTCTGTAATTGAGATAACATACAGAAGGTTTTGCAATGTATAACTTCTAAAGGCTTTTCATATCTTTATTTGTCTGCGTTGGATATATTGTGAGTTAAAGTATATTTTGATTGAAGGGTACACTGGGAAAGCAAAGAGTACGACTACTTTGTGATCTTGTTCAGCAAGGAAAATTCTGAAAGGGAAAGTGTCCTTCCATTGGGCACACACAACAAGGACTAAGTTTGTGAGAAGCCTGTAGGATGAGATAGAAACTGTTGGGATGAACAGAGCTGGTAGCACTAAGTAGCTGGGAAGACCTTGTGCAGGATAATAACAATAGAGATTCCCTATTTACTGTTTTGAGTAGGCCTTGCTTTCCTGTAACATTTAATACCAAAAACCATCTCAATCACTGAAGGTGGATTTGCAAATGCTTTAGCACCTGGAAGTCAAGCAACTGGACTACAGCTGTTTAGATGTTATCTGCAGGTTATGATAGAGACATGTCTCATCAGAGACTGTCCAAGCACCTGCCGGGCTCTGACCAGTTATATATGGAGTTTCAGCAATTATGTTAGCAGGGCTTAATTAGACAGTTATATGGCTGTATATTTTAGTTTACAGTCTGGCCTTACCTCTAACTTTAAGGAGTTCAGGTTTGATGACATAACTTCTGTAACATAAAGTTACCACATAAACATATCAAAACTCATTTTCCTGTGAGGGCAGTCAGACACTGTAACAGGTTGCCCAGAGTGGTGGTGGAGTCTCTATCACTGAAGGCATTCAAAGCCAAGATGGGGAGTGTGCTGAGCAACCTGCTCTAGCTGATCCTGTTCTGAGCACAGCACTGGGCTAGGTGGTCTCCAGATCTCTATCAGCTGCTCTGTGGTTCACTGCAAGATTTTATTTTTTTTTAAACTCAGCATGGGCTCTCTTGCCACCGCCCTTTTATTGGCAGAGAAGCTTTGAGAAAAGTGGATAGGAGAGAACTTCCTTTTTATCTGGAAGTCCCAAGTCCTCAAATGATTCCTACAGCTTGGGAAAAGCACTCCAGTCTATTCCATTTCTGGACATGGTCATAGGTTGCTGACATTCCTGAGGGCTTCCTTGCAACACAGATTTATTTGGATATGCAATTTTCGTGAAAACATTGTGCTGTCGTGTTCATTGAGGTTTGCTTAAAGCACAAGGCAATTTTAAAATGGAAAACCAGTTTTGACTTGGGTAAAGCAAACTGTTACATTTCTGTTTAAAAAAAAAGTCGAAACATGCTTCCATAAAAGGTATTAAGTAAGAAAATAACAAACAACTCCAAAGACTTTTCTAGATGTTTAATCTATCCTTACTTGATCCAAAAGAGACTTGGCGTGTTTATTTATTCCTTACAAAGAAACCAGTTCTTTTCTTTGAAGGGCAGAGCAGCTATGAAAAAGAACTGCCTTGTACTTCAGCACCATGTTTTTCAGATCTTTAACAGATAGTAAGGAATTTGGGGGACAATCTGAAGTATTAAAAGTCCAGAAATGTGTCCCAATTAAAAGGAATAGAAAGCTGAGGTAACTAAATGCAAGAACTCAAGTTTAATACTTAAACATCTGCATGGAGATAATATCAGTCCATCATTTAAAAAAAATTGACAAACAAACAGACAAACATGTCTATACAAATGAGCTAAATGAAAATATTTTTACAAACTATTTAGGAGGTAAGAATGAAAAATAACACCCTAAAATAAATCCAAAACCTAGCCCCAAAGCTGAACCACCATCACCCTTAAGGGTGTCAAATTATGAGGTATTTTCTTTCTTTAATCTCCCAGGTCCTGTAAGATTATCACAGAAGTTATTATTTTGCCACATTTCCTGCCCATTCTATACCCTGTCCTTATTCAATGTATGAATGTTAGTCCCTTCTAGTTCTTACCCACACTCATAAAGATGAACACAATGTAAGTTGCAAACTGCCTCAATATTTAGCGATGCAGAAATAGCCTCCTAAAGCTAGTAGAAAGACCCATGATAGTATCATTATTAGGAACATGAAATCACTCATGAAGTGTATTTCATACATGTTTAAGGACACAAGTCCTAGTGTGGACCATGGTGTTTGGGCAGAAGCTTCTTTATGCTTGTCAGACTCTCAGTTACTGAGTCCCATTACAGACCATAATTTATAAGAAAACCCCAAACCCACCAAGCCCTAAAACAAATTCTCCAGATTATGAACCATACTTTCAGCTTCAACTATTTTGTGCCTGAGATTTCTTTATGTCTTATATTAACACAGTCACTTTGTTTAGAGATTTCTAGCTTGACTTAATGCCTTAGCTATGTGAAGGAAGGATGAAGCCAGGGTCTTTTCAGCAGTGCCCAGTTACAGGACCAGAGTCAAGTGGTACAAATTGAAATACAGAAGGTGGTGTCAGAACATCAGGAAACACTTTTTAACGGGGAGGGAGACTCAGCACTGTCACAGGTTGCCCAGAAAGATTGTGGAGTCTCTCCTTGGAGATACTTAGAAGCTGTGTGGATATGGTCTGGCACAACTGGCTCTAGACAGCCCTGCTTGAGCAGGGAATTTGGACCTCCAGAGATCCTTTCCAATCTCACCCTACTGCAAATCTGCAATTCTTATAAAGGCTTTTAAATGAAATCCAATAATAGGACTACTGGGGACCAATGCTCTTTAGAGTCTATATTTCCACATATACAGTATGTCAAAGGAAGCTGAAGAGTCTGGTGATTCATCTGGGGTAAATTGTCTCAGGTTTATTCCCAATAAAATTTCAATTCCTAATTGAAACAGTCATCATTAAGCATTTATCTTTAGCATCTTTTAGCATTTACCATCTGTAAAATATTGACCAAATAACTGCCACAATATTCTGTGAGATAAACATAAGTATCTCCATTTAGTACATGAGACAGCAGAGACACTGAGAAGTGAAGACTTGTGTTTTTAAATTCAAATGCCTCAGGATTGTCACAGATGTACAAACACTACAAAAGTGACCTCAGTCTCTACAAGCAGAGCAGCCACAGCTCTTGACAGGTTCTGTCCTTATAAACAGTCATCTCTCACAGAGCTTTGTAAAAGTGACTCATTTCCAAATCACAGGGATAAGTCCTTTAGGAAAATCTCAGCAGAACTGTGATAATTGAGACCTGTACAGATTAGTTGATGTATTCCAAATTCTGGAGAGATTCTGTGTAACACAGAAATCTAGTCAGAGCTATGCAGAAAGTGATTGAAAGACATCACTCTCAATGCATAACTCCAGCACAAACGAGCTTTCCCTAAGCTGTTACCTACACAGAGTTCAAGATAAATGTTTTATTTCCTTTCCCTTATAATTTCATTACATCTGTTTTAAATGGAAGGGGAAATATGAAATTCACTGTAACAGGCAGTAGGGTTTGGACAGTGATGTCATAGGAACTGTTTCCATGCCACTCTGCACTGGAAAGAACAAAATCTATGTTTAAAAATATGTAATATCTATAAAATTATATTTTTATGAGTCACATGTTAATGGAGTGTGGTGTGCTATTTAGATCAGAAAAACATTTCTATTTATTTTCATTTTTCACATTTTAAGAGAGCAGCTTATATGATGATAATGCACAAGGTTATACTGGATCAGATGATCAGGGACTTAATCATAGAATCATTAATAAGTTTGGGTTGGAATAACCTTAAAGATCATCTAGTTCGAAACCCCCTGCCATGTGGAGGGACAGCTCCCACTAGTTGAGGTTGTTCAAAGGTAATGGGTGTGGTGAATCTGTGATAATATGTTTTCTCAAAGAAACAGAAAGATGATATCAAACTTTTCTGTTTGTGGAAGCTCTCTATGGAATAAATTATTCACTTTTTTTTTTTTTTACCTTTTCATTTCATAACGTGCAGCATAATCCACCAGACTACAGCCCTTCTGGATAGCCTTAGTAATGCAGTTATCTTCAATTTCTTCTCAACAAGGAAGAAAATTAAAAGAAAGATGAATGTATTAATCAATGCTATATTTATCAAAATATTTACAATTAGGAAATACAAATTTTTCTAATATTAAGGTGCAATTTTTCTGCTTAAAACCATTTCCTTATTTAAGTGTTCCTGAAATTAATGTTGTGGCTTCTGACCTTTCTGAAAGGTAAGGCAGGGGTAGTAAATCAATTCTTTCATAATTTATAAGATTGAAGAGTTAGATTTCCTTCCTGTTTCTTTAAGTATAAATCCAGTTATGGACACGTTACATCGTACCAAACATAAAAGGTTCAGCTGAAACATGTCGTGTTCTTCATATGCAATTATTCTCATTAGGCTTCAGATGTATTTTTCATTAATCTGTCCTTGGATTGATTGGACAAATCTGAGCCTCCCTCACAGGTAATGTAGGCTGGTCTGAGACACATGAAGAATTCAAGTCTATATTCAAGCATAATTAACTAACTTTAAGACCTTCTGGAACTAGACCAATGCATGAAAGTGCTGTTCTCATTTCTTCACCTATGTTTAATAGATATATGTGAACATAATAATATTTCAGCTGTGCTATTTTGTATACTGTTGTCATGAAACTTGGTTTATTTCTCTTTTGTAGATGTAGCTTTATATTAAAATAGTCAGTCATGTTTAAAGTCCAGTGGTTTAATTCCCATCTGTATTTTGTAGAATGGCCCATTTTTTCTTAGAAAATGAGTAATAAAATATAATAATTTATGTATATTTGCTCATCATGTACAGTGTAATTTTAGGGGAACACATTTTATCTGTAGTCCATACTATACTATTTCTGTGATCTATTTTTGAATAGGGCACTCAGCTCAAGGGAATACAGTATGTGATGAGGAGTAATCTTTGCTCGGGAAAATTATACTCCACTCTTCTAGAGATTTCATCATCTAAGTATAGCAGTAGTTATTTTTCATTTTCACCTATGCAAGAGAAAATATTCAGATGATTCATTTGATATTATCATTCAGATTTCTGATATATCTGAAAATGTTTTTGAGTCTATGTTATAAAACCAGTCTGATCTTTATAGGTCATACAACAAGTAATTATTTTAGAATTTAATATGGCATGTTTTTTACTTACTTTCAGGGAGTCTACCTTTGTAGTATGTTTAAAGCATTATGTGGTATTGATTCAGACTCTGATCTAAAAGAGAAGATCCACTTGCTATTTTTGAATGCCATTGTGTCTATTTGTTTTCTGCTGAGAAATAAGATTTTGGTACCAATATAGTGTATTCATAAACGTGGTTGTTGCAGTAACAAACATTATTTTGTACTATTCTCATCATACCAAAGGACACTTACTCTAAAAAGAATCGTATGCAGTTCTTCTATTCTATTTATTTACAGTCCATGTATTTTCACATGAATTGGGGCCCTCCTATACCTTAAGGGGGCATATAAAGAGAAGGGAGAGGGACTTCTTATATGGGCAGATAGTGACAGGACAAGAGGCAATGATTATAAAGTGACTGAGGGCAGGTTTAGATTAGATGTTAGGAAGAAATCCTTTACTTAAAGGGATTTAGGAGATACATTGCACATACAAGGTTTTACTCTGTGAGCTTATGAAGCTGCATTTTAAAGCTCCCACGAAATAATTCTCACAGAAGCCAGAGAGTGTGTTTTGCACATACAAAGAGTTTAAGCTATACTGCTGTTGCTATACTGGCTGCAGTGCCAGTGTATTTTCAACAGTCAACAAAAGAAAAGAACAGGTCTTTTTACTGTTACTTACCAAAGATGGTATCTTTGCCTATCTGAAGGAAAGAAAAGAAAACAGCTGTGAAGGCTATAGCTGCTGAAAATCCCAAAATAATGAAGACTTTCATCTACAAGAAAGAAGAGATAATTGTTAACAAAATATATAGCTTCATCTTCTAATTATAAGGCGTGTTATAATTGTCTGCATAAGGCAAATTTTACTTTAAATTAGATTTGTAGCCACATTTGACTATGTTTTTGAAGTTCAAAGTAATTCACCTTCTCTTTTTCCCTTCTTTGCTTATTACTTTTCTTTTATATTTTGAGAAGCTTCTAGCACAAGGAGACACATCACTTTATTTTATAACATAAATATGTTCTCACAATACCAGCAGCACTTAACCTACATATTAGAAATTCATCAATATTTTACCACCACTCACTTGATTTGATTGCAAAGTAGTGATTGCACATAAGTCATGAAATGTCCAAATTAATAATAACATCAATCAGATCCCTCTGTATTTCTACTCATGCATAATTTTGGTATCAAAGCAGCACAACAGATATGCACCCGTGGCTCAGGTGAGCTGCATTCTCCATTTCAGTGCACTGGGTCTCTGGCAGTTATTACAGCAGTGAAAATACATAAACTATCCAAGAGGAAACATTTTTCACTTGCAGTATGTTGACTGGAGATTGAAAGATTTAAAATATTTTTAGATCTATATTCTATCAATATTAAAAAATAATTAAAAAAAAGCAATAAATCACATCTGAAAATTCAGAGAAACAATATTGCCCATAGAAACTCAATGTGAAAACATCTCTTTCTTTTGGATTTTATGAATTAATATGATTAATTTCTTATAGCAAATGGCAAGCAAAAGTTTTATTGTCTGACCTTTTGTCTGCTGAGGAGATTATCTTCACCAGTTCTGTACTTTATCGATAGCAGTAACTGTTCTGAAATATGAAAGCCAAGTACTTTCCAGGGGCTCAGCTTATGCTATCAGCTTTATGCACTGGTACTCTCTCAAGCTTTAACAGTGCAAATGATTTCAAAGTCTTTTTGGCCACAGTATGTTCCCACAAAGCAGAAACTGACGTTAATACTTGACTTGTTTATTTTTTCCTGCTAGGAACCAAGAGCTACTTATGTAGTCAGTTTTTATATCAGAGTTATATATCTGAAAATGAGAGGACAAATGCTTATATTAAATATAAATATAGATATATAGATATATATGTAGTCATGTTACCTAGTAAAATAATTTCTGAGTATATTTTTCATTAGTCCTTTTTGTCAATGTATTTGAAAACAAAAGCAGTTTTGTAACCTATTCTATGCATTCCGTCATTGGTGTTTTACCAAAACGACCATTTTAGATTCAGATGACAACCCCCAGATTGCCTGTCAACTTCCTTCCAGCACTTTATTTTGCTTCTTTCTCTGGGGCAATTTACTTCACACTTCCGAGCCTCGCTCTTTTTCTTTAGTTACACTTTTCAACCCTATTTCTTCTTCTAAAGACAGTAGTTTGACCTATAGAATCTAACTGGCTGTGTTTTTTTTCCTATTTCCTATCCAGGCAGAGAGATCAAAATCTGATCTGGAATCAGTATTTATTTAATCATTTAATCTTTGCTGGTCTCGACAGGGAGATCACAAGGTGGAGCCAAAGATCAGTGTTTCAATCTCTGCCATAAGTGATAAGTAGGAGTTGGATAGCAGGGAGCATCCTGGGGCAGGGATATGTGGTTGTGAAAGAGAACCTAAGAGCATGTGAACTGACTGGAGGAGAAACTCCAGGTTGTTCTTACAGCAGTTCAGGAGTACCATCCATAATCTGTTCACTGCAAAGGTGAGTGGACATGGTTGAGAAGAAAGCAATGGAGCAAAAGGAAACAGACCTCTATTGGAAAAGTAGGTTTATGTTCCTTGGCCGGGGGATTTAAGATTGCAGACACAAATCAAATTTGCAATACCTCTTTAAGCACATCCCAAATTGTAAATCTTTTAAGATTATGTTTCCTTACATAAGAAAGCATAAAGTAGATTTACTTCTCCCCAGACAGCAAAGCATTGAGAAAAGCATTTCTATTCCAAACACCTAATAGAATAAGAAGCTCTCATCTATACTCTTCATATACTTCACAAGTACCACAGGTTTAATTTCTGAGAGATAAGAGGCTCTCTGAAAGTGAAAAACAGGTTTGATTTTCTTTGCAGTTTCACAGTCAAAAATCAAAGCTTCCCCATTTGGTTCAAAGAGAGCATACCTACATCAAGGTTTGTTTAAATAAGGATCTCAACCTTTGCTTGCTGGTTGCAGTTGAAATATTTGTCAACAATGAGCTTTAAATGGTTACACGCAGTAAATTGGTCTTTGATGAAAAAAACTGAATGGCAACACTTATTTTGTGTTTTTCTAATTTTAAGAGTATGAATGCTTAACTCCCCACTGAGCCATGAATATGCTTTTAGTGAAAATGTGAGAAAGCTTAATTACACTGGACTGACACAGACAGACACATTTGTATTCCTGTTCTTACTGGAACTCATTCAGAATCCAGTTATTGAAATCTGCTGAAAGACAATTAAGAGGGCAAATTTAGTAGTTTGGAAACAGCCTTTATTTTCTTAATCGAAGACTCATATATTACCTATGTGTCAGTACAGAAAATTTCCATGAATATCTTGCTGAATGTACCCCCTTTCTCCCAGATTGTCTGTGAGCTGCCTGTGTTAAGCCATTCTTTCTGCAAAAAGGGTGTCAGACTGCTTTGCCCAACAATGAAACTACACAGACCAATAACAGTCTAACCATGGAGTTTAAGACCAGTATAAAACAGTCCTTATGCTAAACACCTCTTTTGAGAAAAGCAGCAGTGAACCTTAACAGTTAACCATATGAATGCTATTAAGCTTTAAATTAAGTGACCCATTCAATTTGTTATATTCCTAAGATCTAAATCTGCACATGAAGGGCAGTACTGTATCTGTGTTATTAAAAGTTAAAGACTTATAAAATAAATCTTTGAGTTAATGATTAAAAGAAAATTCTGTTCAAGGAGGTACCCCAAAGCAATATAATTTCAGATTGCTCACACATATGAATTCCTGCAGACCTGTTACTGTATTCAGAAAAATTAGCCCATAGTTAAAATATTATGTAATTGCAACTGGTGTTTGATACAGGAAACAGACGCAATTCTATAACCTCAGAAGAACTTACATTTTCACTGTAACAGCCTGCAGCCCTATCAGACTCTCCAAGGCATCATCAGTTCTTTCAAGCATTGCATTAGGATGACAGACCTCCAACCTATATCTGTGCAGCTGCAGGAGATATTTTTGATAGCAGATTACACTATTTTGTAGCATTTACGGGCAATCCTGGACTCTAGTAAGGCATGAAGGACACTCTATTAATACTGATGTCTAAACTATAACAGAGAAATTATTTTGTGATCTCTTCTGGCTTTTAAAGTCCTAAGAACACACTTGCAAGAGAAGAAGCAAAAAGGCCATATAACTGCACAATACTTCAACAGGAGCAATTTTGCTGAAGTTCCTGCTTAACAACACAAACAATAGAAATAAGCCTAATTTTAATAACATAAGTAAAATGTCACAAGTCAAAAAAAAAAAAAAGGAAAGAAAAAGGTGAACAAAAAGTACTTCATTAGGAGAGATCCCTGTAGCTTTCTTCGATACCATGCCTTCTAGTTACTTTAAGCACTTAGTTTTTTCTAGAATTAATTTCATTTTATCAGAAACTACTTTTTTCCTATTATTTTCTTTAGATAAAGTCCTTGTAGAGCTCTCTCAAGCCAGTGGGATGAAGAGAGTGGATAAGTAATGATCATTCACTTTGTCTGTGAGTCAGGTAGACTGAAAACAAACTAAAAAGGACAGCTTGTTAGACAACATATATTTATATCATGAAACAGTTTGTACATATGGTAAAAAATTTCATATGAGTTCATAGGAATGTCTTGACAATTTTAGGGAATAAAGATATATTAAGGCCTAGGAGATAAAAGATTTCCAACATGGACCCCTGAATCACAAATGAACTATGGTGGGAATTTCTTTTGCCTTTTCTTTTGTAGGCTTCTCTCAAGACTAAGTATAGAGGATTTTTTTGTCAAATACAAAACACAATGCTAAATGGCTTTAGGGACCAATTTTTATGTTTGATGAGTAGACTTGAAGTTTGACCTAGCTGGTATATGTAGCTGTCTTAAATTAAATGATAAATAATAAGTGAAAAATTATATTTACGTATGGTTGTTACATACTTCTATAGTAAGGAACAGTTCAGATATTATTCCAATCTTTTTACAGCATATTTTTTATTTTTGGAGTGGGCGCTATCTGTCTGTGTATCTATCTATCTATCTGTCTATCTATCTGTCTATCTACCTACCTACCTCATGCTCTGTGATTTAAGTGATTCACATAATTAACAAATAACTAAAAAGATCAGGAATTGAACTTAAACAGGCCAGCAAATAATTAAATGGTTGGCTGTAGTAACAGCATCCAAATTAGCAGTAAGTATTATGAGCAAAGAAGGAAAAGCAGGCCTATGGACCTTTACTCCTGCAGTAAGGAGAATTGAAGAAGGAATAAGCAGCTTGCTGATCTGGTAGAATGTGATGGCTTATAGTTGAATAAACTTTTTATCTGTCCAGATGACTCCATGCCTGTTTTTCCAAATGACATCCTTGTTCTCTAAAACAATATTTCTGCCTTTGTGGATTAGTTCTGGTCTTACTCTGAAGAAAAAAATTGTCCCAGGCTGGTTGAATGTATCTGATTCTTATCCTCTTATTCTTCTTATAGGCAACTCAGCAAGAGTACAAGGATATTGCCAGGTCATGTAGAGTGAAAATTAGAAGGTAAAAGCTCAGCTAGAACTCAATCTGGCCACTGTTGTGAAAGTCAATAAAAAGTGTTTTTATAAATACATTAGCGACAAAATGGTAGAAAGAAAAATCTCCATGCTTTACTGTATGTGGAGGGAAACACTGTAACCGGGGATGAGGAAAAGGCTGAGGTACTCAATGCTTTCTTTGCCTCAGTCATCAACAAGAAGACCTGCTATTCTGAGATCAACCAGCCCCTGAGCTTGTAGACTGGGACAGGGAGCAGAACAGACCCCCCTGCAACCCAAGAGGAAGTAGTTAGTGATCTGCTGAGCCATTTAGACACTCACAGGTCTGTAGGGTTGGATGGGATCCAACTGAGGGTTCTGAGAGAGCTGGTGGAGGAGTTTGCCGAGCCACTTTCCATCATTTATCTTCATTCCTGGTTAAACAGGGAGGTCCCAGAGGTCTGGAGGTTAGCCAGTGTGACACTAATCTACCAGAAGCGTCAGAAGGAGGACCTCAAGAACTACAGGCATGGCAGCCTGACCTTGGTACTGGGAAAGGTCATGGAACAGATCATCTTCAATGTGATTACCAGCACATGCAGGACGACCAGGGGATCAGGCCCAGCCAGCAAGGGTTTAGGAAAGGCAGGTCCTGCTTGACCAATCTGACCTCCTTCTATGACAGGGTGACTCACATAGTGGATGAGGAAAAACTGGCAGTCCATGGTTTGGACAAGTGCATCATTTTCCAGCTTTTTCATGCAGCACTACAGGCTGGGGACAGAGTGGCTGGAAAGCAGCCCAGTGGAAAAGCACCTGGGGGTGCTGGTCAACATCAGTTGAACATGAGCCAGCAGTGTGCCCAGGTGGCCAAGAAAGGCAGTGGTATCCTGGCCTGTATCAGGAATAGTGTGGCCAGCAGGACCAGGGAATTGATTGTCCTCATGTACTTGGCACTGGTGAGGCCACAGTTCAAATCCTGTGTTCAGTTCTGGACCCCTCACTACAAGAAAGACATTGAGGTGCTGTAGTGTGTCTGGAGAAGGTCAGCAGAGCTGGTGAAAGGTCTGAAGCACAAGTCTGATGAGGAGGAACTGAGAGAGCTGGGATTGTTTAGCCTGGAGAAAAGGGCGGCTCAGGGGAGTCTCTATCTCTCTCAACAACTACCTGAAAGGAGGTGATAGCAAGGTGGAGGTTGGCCTCTTTTACCAGGCAACTTGCAACAGGACAAGAGGACAAAGCTGTGCCAGAGGAGGTTCAGGTTGGACATCAGAAAGAATTTTTTCACCATAAGGGTTGTCAAACATTGGAACACGCTGCCCAGGGAGGTGGTGGAGTCACCATCCCTGGAGGTGTTCAAGAAATGACTGGACATGGCATCACTTAAATTATTGTTTAGTTGATAGTGGTGTTGAGTCAACTGTTGGACTCAGTGATCTTGGAAGTCTTTTCCAATCTAAGTGATTCTATCATCTTATGATCTTAGGCTAATGGTTTACCTTGAGTCATATCAATAGGATTTGCTCTTTACATACTAATTTTAGTGTGTGATGCTGAAATCATGTGCTCAGTTAAATTATTTTTCTCAGAAACAGTAGGAATTTAGCAGGCAAATAACCATGATTTCTGAAATTCAATGAATATTAACCAAATAACATGAGATTGTCTTGTTAAAATGTTGATTTAAACCCAAACTGAAGTTTTATCTCATGCAAGGAAACATTTAAAACCCCATTTACAGGAGGTATTCCCAAGGAGTTCTGTGGTTTTGGAGTAACCTAACTTGCAAAATAAGACTATAAAACAATAATTTAACTGCAGAGAAGAATCTACTCAATTTCTTGTATTTGAATTCATGGTAATCCCATATATCACTGTTTGAAAACTGCCTTAACTAACGAGCACTATGATTCATGTAGAAGGATGTAGAACAGATGAACAATTTTAATGTCTATAGAAGGTCTGAAATTCAGCAGCTTGAATCATAGAAACCTTTCTGTTTAAAATGAGACAGAAAATAATCTTTTATCTTGATAGGGTACTGATTTCAGACAAAACTCAGTTTCTTTCAGACAGACCATTTTAATTGCAAGCTTTATGGTGAAATTTCTGCCTTCTTCCAATGCATGGCTTTCTTGCAGAAACCATGGCAGTATCATGTAATGAAGTTTATGTCTTGGATTTAAGGCTGGTCGGTAGATACACCATGTGTCATGCAGTCATAAAGCTGATCAAATACTAACAAGATAACAAGCATGATCTTTTATAACTTACTAGAAAACAGAAATTGATTTAGTAAAATAAAAACAGTGACCACATAATACAACTATGACAGACAGTTCTGGTATTCTGCCTTCTGTGAATGAGGCTCTCAGCAGGGTTAGTGACAAATCCACAAGAGAATTTAAGATTTCAGAAGAAAAACCAGGAGGTGCAAGTACTGGCAGGAATTTACTGCCATACTCAAAGGACAGCAGATGGTCCTGTCCTCCTTTTGTAGTGAAATATTCTATGGCTATTTCCATTGTGGGAACAATGACACATGGATATCTCACTTCAGAAGCTCCTTTGATAGCACCAAGAATTGGACCACTGTCTTTCACATTCTGCCTCCCAGGACTAACTAATTGTGAAAATCCAGGCAGTGGCAACATGCTTTCATTTTGTACCCATCATCTGAAAGAAAAAAAAGAGGTGGCATAGTCAAAGTGGTCAAGAAAATGTGGGGACACCTATAAAAGAGGAATAGGGACTCATGGCTGCAGAGAGGATCTGCTCTGCAGTGATCCACACAAATGCTTTATGCTGTGAAGAATGTTTTACGGCAGTCGTGTGTTCTCACTAGCTGGGTCAGGTGTCTTGCTGTGACAGCATTGGTACATACTGTTCTGAAGAGCATGATTCTCTCTGCACTGTCCAAAACACCTGCTACTTTTTTAGCCTCTATACCATTCCCAAAATGAGGCTTTACAGATTTCAAGGTTGTGATGTGGACGCAAATGTTGCGACACTTTGGAGAACAGCACTTGAATTCCTCCTTGCATTCAAATGCTTTCTGCTGGTCTGCTTTAGTGAATTGCCTGGTAGGTTGCATTTTTCCATGCGTGGCATAGACTTTCCAAATTTATGATTTAATTTTTCATTATTTGTTTTTATTAATTCAAAGATAAAGGTAATAGCAGATATTAACACAGTGGGAAACCATTTCAGAGGCGGAGTTATCAGTTTGGAGAAAGAGGTAATAAAGGGTAACAAACATCCAGTGAAAAAATAGACTTGTATTCAGTAAATCAGTAATGAATGACTCTCTCAAGATGGCCACCAGCTCATTGGATGGACTGTTCACTAGACACGTCCTACATTATAAACACATTTTGTTAATTGAAAACCACATTTTAAATCTAATGAGATACTCTTGAACTGTTTAATCCAAGTTCATATTCACTGAGGCAAATGAGTATGTTTCCAAATTAATCTCCAAATTTCCATTAGTCTGTCACAAATCAGGAAAGTAAATGATCTGAAGAAGTTAAATGAAACATTCTTCATGAGTGCTGATATTAAGAGGTCACACAGCCCTACTCTCTGGGACACTTAGTGTTCAAGTAAGCCTTATGATTGAGTAATAAAAACATCTTGGCTATTTGACGTCACGTCAAGGTTCCACAAATCTTGAGCTGTTGTTTTTAATGCCCTGATGGGTTTGAAGCATTCTGTAGCTAGATATTTTTTTTAGAAAACTCTCAGACTAAACAAACAAGAGATGCTACAGCTTTCTTATTTGTATGTTGAAACATCCAGATGCAAAAGGCACATAAGAATTGACAAGCATGCAGCATTAAATACTAATAAAAAGAACAAAACCCATCATATTTAAATGGGCATGAATAAGAATCAACACTTTGTAAAAAATAAGCAGAAGTTACCAAATAGCTGAAGGAACAGGGGAGAGTATGTGTGTGTATCTGTATGTACATATATGTATATATAAAAATATATGCATATATTTAAATATATATATGAAAATAAATAGACACAACAAAAGAAGTCATTTTTCACTGAAGTCTTCATACTGGAATTGAGGCAAAATTAATAATAGATAACATGGTAGACTGACAAATCCAACAAAATATTTTAATACAGTCAAATATATGGTGATGCCTTTGGAAATAAATTTTACATATAATAAACACATGATAAGAGAATCTTGAGAAGCTGTGACTCAGGAGGAAGAAAAAGATATAAAGGAATCATTCATCACTGATTCTCAACAGACCTTTCAAGTTAATGCTCTGGCAAGAGAAAATAATGTGTGTCCCTGAAATGAAAAAGGAGAAAAAAAAAAGGGACCTGGTGTCAATGTATGGATTGATAATGCTACTACGAGTTCATCATGTCCACTTCTGAGGTCTGGGGACTATAAATATGCTTTAATAATGTGAGGCTTAAAGAAGTGAAGGTGCTTGATTTGGTGAGAAAATGCTGAAAACTGGCATTGGAAGTCGTTGAGCATTTATACTTGTAAAAGGAAATGTATAGGGAACAAGTTTTCAGTTCTGCAGAAAAAGGTGTAAGAGAATGAGCTGTACTGTAATTAAACAACCTCGACAGTGAAATAAAACTGCAAATAGCAAAAAACCCAATTAAAAATTGTAAGAGGTTACAAGGAAGAAAGAGAAGGAAAGCCTGCACAGGGTTCTGACTCCTGGGCTTGCTTTAGTTCAAGGCTTCTGAGTATATTTCCCTTGGGTCCCAGTAGCCAGTACTGTCACACCAGCTCGGTGTGAGAAGGAGCGCAAATCCAAGAACTGACAGAGGGAATATGAATATTGTGCCTTCTCTCATCTTCTCATTACTCCTCCTGCAGACTGGCAAGCAACACCTATATGCTGCCCCTCCCATCCTCCCCAGCCTGTGCTCCTGCCCAGCTTCCCAATCCTGCTCTGTTGCAGGCAGCAAGGAGCTCTACTTGGGCAGCCTCCCATCGATGACCACCTGTCTGGCTGATCTTTTAGCCATCAGCTTATTACAGGGTATGTAATAGTGTCTAGGCAGTTAGTTATGGGTTGTCTGGGTTGAGATTTTGTCTGTCAGGTCAACTCATGTATATTGCTGTAAACCACTGGAACATTTTTGCATATAGTTGTAGGCACCACAGTTAGAAAATACCTATGTCAGTTTTCCCTAACAATGTATTCCTCATTTCTTCAGGCATGCAGTTGATCCCTGATACACAAGGTAGCCCTTTCTTGGACAGCAGTAAAACCCAAATCTGTGCACTACTCAGATCGTTAGCTTTTGGCAGCACAGTGATTTGCCTTCTGAGAGGACCACAGCTCCCATGAGAAACAATAAAATTTGTGTTAACGAGGAATAAACACTTGAGTGAAATGCCCTTTCATGGGAAGTGCTTTTGTAGCTGTAGCACACCAGCCACATGTGCTCCCAAAAGGAGCTCTAACCTTATTTTGTTGCACTGTTGAATGCCCTCAAAAACCATATCTATGTTACTGTAATAAAAGTGTTATACATCCATACCATGATTGTACTCTGTAATTTTGCAGGATTTTGATACCCACTTCTTTCTAGTTTCCAGCACAGTCATTATGGATCAAAGAACTCCTTCTCCTTCAAAAGGCATACATGGAAGATATGGATGCCTCTCTCTGGTACAAAGTACCAGCGCCATATGGTGGAGCTTGTATATAAACACTGGAGCCTCTGGAAGGGAAAGTTGCTTCTACAGAGTAAATTAAAAGTGCATGAAAGACTACAGATATCATCTGTATTATTGGAGATCTCCAATTCAAATTAAGTGTAGTTATACTGCCTGTAACAAACAGCATCTGGCCCATGCTAATTCTTCAGCCATGCCTGGGGGATGTTCAGCACGCTATTGGCTGGCCTGGGGCAAAGTCATATCAGATACAATTTTCACAAATTTAGCTTAAGGGCAATCATAATCCAGATCCCAACCATTCCCTGATACAGTTTCAATTGCTAATATCAAAGTAATGAAAAGGTCTTCGTTAGGGAAACAGTTTGGTTAAGAAAGGGTGCTCTCCAGTGAATTTTTTGAAGTGATCAAATGTGGCCTGTGTGGAAGACAGAAGCATATCAAACTCTTCATTGTTTGATGGAATAGTCTCAATAACATGCCCAGGCTCTCCTGATGTCCACTCTGTAGGACAAAATGAACTTTTCAGAGGTCTAACAGGAGGACATGATTAATGAGTTTGGTGTGGGTATTTATCCATAAATAAGGACATACTGACAACAGGATCAGCAGAAGCTTTGGGACAAAGCTAATTAGACAAGTCTAATGCAATACCTTTGAAGGACCATGAATAAAAAATGGCTCCTCTCCCTGCAGAAGTTATTAAGCAGTGTCTGAAGCTGAGTATATAACTCATACAGATGTGCTTAGAATCTTCATATATTATTTAAACCCAAATATTATGACACCACGTAGCTTTTCTTAATATATATAAATCTAAGACTGATGTCCATATTCTCTTCCCCCTGAGGCACAGAGAAGTTAGACCCTCAACTTCTTTTCAATCGCTGCCTTACTGTGATAGCACCTGAGTACCTGAATTTGCGTTAATTAGAAGTCATCACATTTGTGTGCTTGTGGCATAGCATAACTACTCAGCATTGCAACAGCAACCCAAACAGCCTGTGACCTGGGGGAGGCAATTTCCACGTTGGTTTTTTTTTTCAAATCTGTCTGTAGCAAATGAAAACAGTGGACTGTCCCCTGTTGTCAACTATTTGCGCACAGGGAAGAGCTATTCACACACAGGGAAAAGCAGAGGAGAGAGAAGAATGCGGATCATGTGCTTCATGGATCTTTGGCCACAAAGGAGCCTTGACTGCTTTGAATTAACTGTCACCTCTTGAGATCTCATCTGAGACAAAGAACAGCCTAATTTGCCCAGGCAGTGGATATATCTGCCTTATTACCAGGGTGCTTTTTATGAAAGGTTGCATAAAAGTTGCTAAATACACCACTGCCACATCAACATTAGATCAATGTGCTCAAAGATGCTAAATAGTCCACTGTAGCATTAGTTTAATATGACCAAGGTTCTTGCAACAAGCACGTCTTGGGAAATGTACTTTCATTCAGAGAGAGAGATTAGCACCAGCTGGGATAGGCAGATGGAAGCAGGTTGGAATGAGGTACAAGGTGGCAGAAAGAGCAGGAGGATCCTTTAAAGGGGGAACATGAAGAAGTGGCAACAGCAATGGGCAGAAAAAGACATAACTTTCCTGGAATTCTGCCTGTGCCAGTTGCAGTAATTATATGGCAGAACGAACCTGCTAGCAGCAATGTTTGTTTTCTGTGCAACAGCTAGGCTGTGGTATACATAATTAGTGAACAGATGGCTAGAGTCCCACGGGGACCATAGTTTGTGACAACTTCTGCACTCCATTGCTTGTGCCATAACATTCTTTTTAAAATAGTACATGTGCCAGGTCTGGGTAATGGTATAACAGATGTTTCATCTTGGTTTCAGGACAGCAGATGCAGGAATGTTTCTCTGAGAGACAAGAGGGAGATGTGCAGGAAGCTATAGATGTTCCAGTATGTACAACCTTGTACAGGTGTACATATGTTTCTTTAGTGCTGGGAATGCCAGGGACATATAGATTCAATGTGGGCATTCAAGAAAGAGAAGTGTTAAAGACAGTGAGCTCATCTCTTTCCATAAGAGCCCAATAATTTGTGGTTTATCCTACACAGTGAACTGACTGGTTTGCTCAGTTTTGGGTACTGAAGAATTTGGATCTGAGACATGAAGGCCAGATGCTGTTTTAAGAAGATGCTGGCAGGTTGAACAGGCATGGGCAGAAGGTGTCTTAGTAACATAGGCCCTCTTACAGAAATGTGAAATCTCCTCCATTAAAAGTATTAGTAGTAACATCCTATGTCTAATATTATTTTTTTTTTTATTATTTAATTATCCCCTTTTGATCAAGTACAATATGCTCAAGAACAAAATGCTCGGAGAATTAAATAGTTAAGAATGAATTGGCATAAGACAGTAAAGAGGCTTTGGTTATGCTTAGATACAATAACTGTGCAAAAACAAACTTGTGGCCTCTCATTTAAACCTGCTTTATGCATCAGCGTTAACCTGACCTGTATGTGTAAGTCACTATATTCAGGCAGCTCAGCTCCTGTACCCTTTACAGACTGCTCTGAGTCTCTGCTTCTCCTCACTAGTTTCTCATGAAATATCCAGTTATTTTCTCCTCTTTTATTTTATTTCTCCTCTTTCATTTATAGCTGTATTTTACTTTTATCTAATTTATCTCCTGAAGTTTCATCTTTCTTCATGTTCCCCACACTGGTAAAAATTCTGAGGTTTGCCTGTCTCACCCTTTCTTTAAAATGAGTACACTTAATCTCTGAGTTGGATAAGTGCATAAATTACAAAAAAATAGCTTTGAAAATTGATAAGATTTAAATATTCTGGGTAAGACATTAAAATATGAGGCCATTCCCTTTTGAGGTCTTTCCAGCCTTGATCTTTTTCTATTAATTTTGAGCAATTTTCTGATTGTAACAAACTATACCAGCTTATCTGCATCACTAGGAAATATCTTACCTGACAAACTATGCTTTGACCCAGCTCTATTCAGTGTTTTCTCTATCCCACCCCCTCAGTGCAGCACACACCTCAGTATGCTCAGTATTAATGTCTGAAAGGGAGCACCCCTCTGATCCTCAGTCAAAGGGAGAGAGAGGCATGAGCCACTTTTCCAGGCCAGGACACCCTCCTTACATCCATTCCCTCTCTAAATTTTATATCCCTCATTTTTTTGTCATGTATGTCCCTCTTTCTGATTTCACATTCCAGTTCCAGTTCCAACCCCTTCTCATGTCCCCATCCTCTTTTGCTCAGCCTTTCTCCCTCCCTCTCTCTCTCCCCCTCTCTATATTGCTTAATATTCTTTGTCCTTACCCTACTTCTTCTGTCCTGGCTCTCTTTTAATTGTCACTAAACCATTCTCTTGATTTCCATTACAGTTTTGTATCTAACCTCTAACAGGGAGGTTTTTAACATGCTTTAAAAACCTCTGAGCCGGGTAGGCAGTAAGTATTTTATGCAATGGGAGTTTCACAGATGGCAGAGGTACTAAACAAGTACTCTTAAGCTCTTCTTGCTCTACTTTTGACACCATCAAGTAAAGTTCCCCCTTTGGATGCACAAAAGCTGCACCTGAATCATTAAACATGGCTGCATATAAACAACAGAGTTCAGATCTCAGAAGAGAGAAAAGGAACACATCTTCTCTTTGAGTTCTTAAAAATAACCCACCCATTTCTCTGTCAATATTACCATTCCCAGTTCATGGGCTACAGTGGAGACTGAGTACAACTTTGAAGAAAATCCCTTCTTTTTTTTTTTTTTTAAAATAAGGAAGTATACAACTAGCCAGATCAGTATTACAAATCATAAGAAAAGATGAAACACTAATATTTTAAAATTAACCACTGTCTAAATATTTTTTCTGCAGTTGAAAAAAACCCACATTTTTTTCCCAATAACCAGGAATTTTCTTCTCTTTTGAGCTACATAATGAAGAAAATAATTCAGCTCTGTCATTCCAAGCATGAAGTAGAACAAACCGTCTGAAATAGTTAATATAATTTAGTGCAAAGCAATTACATCTATTGCCATGAGAAGCACAATTTACTACCACAGGGCAGTGAAAAAGTCCAATATGTCACAGTAAAAAGCACTTTAAAGGGCACATAAATGAGACCTTCCTCACATCTCTGCATATTTCTCTTTGGAAAGGAGACCAGAGCTCAGGATTACACCTCCCCAGAAACCTGCCCTGCCTGCTGGGTTGCCAAAGCTTGCACCTTCATCTGTTCTTACTCTCCCTCTCCAGCCTCCTCCCCTCCACAGTGGCACAACCTCAGCAGAAGGACAAAAAGTGCTGCCATTCACAGCTGCCTCTTGACATGATGGAAGCAACTACAACATTGCACCCAGGGGCTCAGGCACAGGCAAAGAGGAGAAGATGCTCAGAGTACACAGTCTGCTGACTGCTTGCCCTGCCCTCCTGTCCTGCGTGCCCTGCTGCTGCTCACATGCTGGACGATGAATTAGACCTCTGCAGGGGCTGCTGGACTTAGAATGCCACCCACAATTCAGGCACACATTTCCCCCTCAGGCCCAGTGCTAATTACCTGCTGTAGATCTTGCTGTAACCATCAGCCAGTTAAATAATGATGCAACTCTGCCTTGCCACACCTGGAACCACATATTTTAATAGAAATTGCAGCTGCCATGTCATCTTGTGAGGGGACTGACTGCACTCTAACAGTGTGCAACTCTAATAGCACCAAGCCTTTCTGTGAATCAAGCAGCCTTCCTCCCAGCTGATCGCTGCCTACATGGAGCACACATGGAAATTTGAGGTATTACGGATGTGTTACAGCCTTCAGATTTGTTGACAGACAGAAGACTTATTCCGTGACTACTTTTTCAATCTGTGCTTTAGTTTAGTTGTCAAAGCCTCACTTAAGATACCCTTTTGTGATACTAGGACACATCTGGATTCATAGGCTAAGAGGAGGGGTGACTGAAATGTGTTAACTACTTATAGGTTGTCTTTGATAACAACATATTGTCATTTTCTACAATGGTAAGCGCAGGTCCTTACAAGGACATTCTGATTTTCCTTTAGGTTTAAATTCAGAATTTATATTTTTCCTTCAGTATATATTCTCTTCTTCTTGAAATACTTGAAATACTGTTATTTCCTCTATGAAAAAAAATATTTCTACAATCAACAGTCCCTATCAGTGGATTAACAATAGGAATATCATGTGGTAAATGTGTTTCTTGGAGGCTAGATACGCTAGAAAACTTAAAAAAAAAAGAAAAACCCTAACATTTTAATAAAACTTTTCTGAAGTCTTTTCTCCCAAAAATTTGCCCATTAGATTTGACTTGGTCCTACCTAATGTGCCACATTTTCCCTCTATTAGCAAAGCAAGGAACAAGTCTAGAAGAAATCTCAGATTCAACATTTATGAACTATGCCCAGTTTTGAAGGCTGCAGACACTTTGCTGTTCAGTACCATTCAGTTCAGGATTTCAGCGCTGATCTCTCACTGAAACAAGTGTATACCAATGTCATTATATCTTCCAGTAAACTTCAACTGGCTGCATTCAAACCATGGAAAATGCAAGTACTTCCAATTCCTTACTCCAGATTGTAGACAAAGGCTAGACCCTGACCCTGTCTTGTCTTGCCTAGGACTGAAAACACTTGTTATGTATCCCTGTTTCCGTACCTTTATTTCCATGGCCAAAACTGGTCTCGATGACCGAAGGAAAATGCTGTGGCCAGGTCCTCTTGCTGGTTGATTGAGAAAAGGACAGTGGGGTGATCATGGATCATACCTTGACTTCCTCATAGCAACTAGATCAAGCCAACAGTGATTAACTGAATGAAAGGGAAAATGTAACTAAGTCCTTTACTGTTCTAATTGAAACTGATTTTAAAAAGAAATCCACCAAAATCACCGATGATAAAATAGAGAACTCAAATAGCTTCTGTCAAATACATTATATTTATTTCACAAATGAGAAAAAACCCACCACTGAGCAATAAATTATTTATTCCAAAACATCTATACAAAATAACACTTTTTTAGATATACACTTTTACATTTTTAAAGTGCATCTCTTCATTGCTACAATATTCGATTTGTTAATTTACACTGTACATTCATAATTTATAAAAAAAATAATTGGTGAATATTTTTCCAGTTGAATGCTAATAATAGTGACAGGGAACACATATTCCATTATAGAAATCACTTTTGAAGTGTGTACATATACAAACTATTCATATCCAGATTTAAAGACAATACTGTCACAATAGCAAGAGTATCACTAGAAATTGGAATTACATTATACTGTACGATAATAGATTTTTGTTATAAAAGGTTATTTAAAAGTGCAAAATATATACACTCTGTCTTTATATTACTTCCTAGTTTAATTTTTACTACTTATTAAATCCCTTTCTGACTTCCTGAACTCAACAGATAAAATTACAGTAATTTTACAGTCTACAATCATGCACATGTTGCAAGGCTGCATTTCCAATAAAAAAAAAAAAAGAACAAAAGCAAAGCTACACACAAAAAAATACTGCATTTCAGATGTCTTTTTTAACTTGCAAACTGAAATACTTAAAAGGTGTAATAAAATACATAATAAATACCATTTAGAAGTGAAACACTTTGAGTATGAAAATTGTTGTTCATTTTACTTTGTTCCTTACAGGATTACCTGCAAGTAGTTCCTTACACTAAGACGATCACATACATGGCCTCATTTTGTTGCATGGTATTTTGGCCCTCAGTAAAACCTTTCTCCAGAACAGAAAGAAATCCACAATATCCAAAAGCCCCAAGAACTTCAACAAACATTTAACTGCCCCATGGCCAAGATGAACAACACTCAGACAGTCTCTATGTGTCTGTATAGAATTTTGATACCTAATTATGTTTGACTCTATTATGAACTGCTGAACTAATGCATTTTTAGGACAGAGGTAGTGAAGTGTCAGGAAACATTTATTAAGATATAGTTACTGGCTGCAATAGAGTATACTAATCCAAATGCTTTTCTTCTTTAAAAAAAAAGAAATTCTGAGTTTATGTGGTTTAGAGTTTTAAAGCTGAAAATCTTGTGCTAATTACTTGCTGTGGATCACTTTGATATTTTTTCCCTGTGCCAGATACTTCAATATACTTGATCTTTCAAAACTTATGTCAATTATTGAAGAAAATATGATCTTTCCCTTTCAATAAAGAAATATTTTCATGGTTTAAATAATATCAAAGGCAATTAGAGGGGAAAACCTGAGTATTAATGTCACCACCCTAGAGCCCTGAGTTCTGCCAGTGCCCAGTTACTTTCAAAGACATGTTGGGAAGTGGCTTAAAACATTTTGTATAATATATCCAAGTATCTTTTTCTATTTTGGGTGAAAATAAAAAGACACAGAAAAGAATATCTGAAAAGATCTGAAATCTACACTTTTTAAAAATAAACAACAGCACACAGGAGTCAGCCTTAGCTGAGTTGTGGGTTACTGATCACAACGTGAACCAACTCTAGGCATCACTGTCAGTGTTAAACATACACTGGAGAAAACCAATAATTTCATTAAAAATCACTGCACTTCACCTCCATAATATATTCTTGCAAGTTTTAACAAGAAGTGGCAATTGTCTTTCACTTTGCAAACAAGACTGCATTATGGATGGGAGGAGAAGCAATGGTTGTGTATTTCAAACATCATTTTGGGATGGAAATTCTCACATATGTAGTGAGTAGGTCGGCTACTAATGGTGCTTGTCACCCACAGTGGACAAACTTGTATTTAAGATAGAAATTACTGGAAATATTGATATAAAAGTACATGTGGGAATGCTATTAATACAAATCTCAAGGACATGTAACAGCTAGTTTTCTCATCTAAGAAGTCAAATAGCTTTCTCTTCACTTACCACTTGCACAAAGAATAATGTCTTGTCTCCATTTTTCTATGGCTAAGTGAATCTTGAGAATATTCTGAGAACTTTAATTCCCCTTAATTTGAAATAATGAATGATTTATGGAATGTTATCTTTACCAACCTAACCCGTTAATCATGTTTCTATTGAAATAGGACCAGTACTTGACTAATATACTACAAAATATGTCAAAATACTTGAACAAAAATTAGGCCCTCCAACCTTATTGCATAATTTATTTTTTTTTATTTATTTTCCAGTGGATATAACATTAAATATAAATCTGAACATCTAACACCATAAATTGCAATATTTTTTAAAAATAATCATGGCTTATATAAAAAATATTAAATTTTTTCATATAATGGAATAAAGATAATGCAATAAGCATAAATAATCAATCATTTATGTACACATGGTAGTGCTATGGCAACGTAAAATTTTGAATAACTGGCAGCTTGTATTGTCAATATAGTAAGATATCAGAAAGTGCCAAATGGGGCTAAACTCCTATCTCCATCTGTCTGTGAGAGATTTAAGAACTCCCAAATACGGGTTGGAAATAAGAACTTTTGATTAAATTGATTAACAGAACATAACATTTGATTTCCAGAGGTACTGGACAAGATATGAAAATCCCCAACAACCCAAGGATGTTGGTGTAGGTGAAAAAAATGCAGTAAATGGCAGAAACATGTCTAGTGAGCCGGCACCTGCTGTGGGAACAGCAAACACAAAGGAATGAGTTGAGCAAATTTTCAGTGACCAGCAGTGATTTGACCTCTTGGAGAATGGAATTTCATTCTCTGAGAAAATGTTTATAATGTCGCGCAAAAAGGATTATTAACATTGTAATCTGGGGGACAAGGCAGTGAGTTATACATTTACACTTCAAAAAGAGATACAGAAAGTCCTTGCATTTTCAAAATCACTCACTAGCACAAAAAGGGAAAAAAAAAACCACCCTAAAAGCCAAGATTTCACTTGCACCACTTAGGACCACTGTTCCATAACAACTGAGCAATATTTCTGCTCATGCTGTGCAAGGAATTGTTGAATAATTCTCTTTTCCTGCTTTTCATGTTTGTAACCATGTACACTGCCTACGCTAGTCTATGTAACAGCTTCTCAGGACTCAGCATATTCCCAAGCGTCTGGTTCCATGATGTTCCAGTGGAGCTCATTAGTTTGCTTGCCTTTTTTTTTTTTTTCTTCTGTTCATATCCCAAGTTTTCATTTGAGAGAGTGCTTTTGCAGTTTAAATATAATTTCTCCCATCACTGAATTAATATTTAAAATTTCTTCTAAGTATCAGTGGCCTAACTAACTGTTTATAGAGCGGAGCATGCAGTCCTGCCCTTTATTTCAAACACTGCACACAGATATGGCATCAAGCAAATGATTCAACAGCAATAAGTAGGCCACGTATAAAAGGTGGTTAGAAGTACTTATATGTACTTATATGCAGAGCTTTGTGTTCTGCAGATTATAGTCTTGGGAATGCAGTTATCTCATTTACAAGATGTTTTTTACATGTTTTGTTTTCCTGACTGTAATCACATATTGTATCACAACTATTGTTTTCTCACCAAAAAAATAATTACATAAATACTAAATATTTGAAACTAAATGACAAGTCATTTCAGTAGACTTGTCTCTTATTATATACTTTAAATTAGCCCACTGTTGCCCTTACAAGGTGAACAAGAGACAACTGCACAAAATCTATGCAGTGAATCAACCCAACTCTAAGTCTTTATTGTGAGCAGGCACCATTTTCAAAGTGGAGGAAACAGTGGTGGGTGCTGTGACCATCATGATGGCGAACAAGCTGAGGAAGCACAGTTAAAATCTTGGAGAAATATGGAACTATGATGATCATGGATCACAAAGAGAAAGAGGAAATTCAGACACCTATAATTTTCAGTACTTCCTGACAGTGAATTTTCTTCTGCCCTGATGTGCAGTATGGGAATTTTTAATGAAAAGAGGGTATTTCTCCATTCCTGAATTGTCACCCCTTAAGCTCTGCTGTTATTAAAACAGAAGAACTTGGAAACATCTTTATAATCCAGGGCCTGGTTCTGAAACAAAGTGTGGTGTCAGGAAAACTGACAGGCTGAGAATTCCCAAAGTGCTGGATCCTGGAGCCTCAAGTCTCTGCCGTCTGGACTTGGCCAGATTGATTGCTGGTTGGGAGGAATTGACAGATGCACAACAGTTGTGCTGGGATGCATGGAAATCTACTTTGTGAATTCATCCCTGTAAGTACTCTTCCAAATTGAGTTTATAATTCATGTTGGGGTATCAGAAAGACTTTTGTTTGTGGAAGCAAATCAGTTCAACCAGGAAAACAATGCAACAACAAAAGTTAAGTATGGACAACAACAACAAAAAAGTACAAGAAAAAAATAATAGATGTTTGCCCTTTAAGATTCATCGTCCCTTTCCGTGTAACGTTGAGAATTATATTTTTGTTTTGCCCTGTGTGTGTAGAAGACAGGCGGAGGCCACGCTTACTAGCACCTTTAACCTGTCTGTAATCCTGTTTGACTAACTCATAGAGGCTTGGGGGAATGTAGAAAAAACTAAAAAACTGTGCTAAGTGAAAGTGGGTTCTTTTTCTCCTTAAAGACACAGAACTGTGTCTTCCACAGAACTGTGGAAGTAATTTGGGTTGAAAAAGAATGTTTGCCCCATTTTTGATTCAAGGAAGGAAAGCATTTTTCTTCTGGGTATAAACATAAAACTGTTTCTCACTCTTAAAAATCTGAGACAAAATGCATATAAGGAATGGTGGATCTTTTCTTTCTGACCTAGTGGCATAGGAAATGTGCAGGTTGCTGTGCTTCCAGGAGTAAGTGGTGATGGCCCTGGATAACACCACAAAGGAGTCAGGCATGCATTTAAAACCAGAAACATTAAGCAATGATGCAGCTAAAGAGGCAGATCCTCTGTATGACCTCTCACATTTGAAAATATGACAGTATTACAATTTAAAGTATCACTTTCCTACACTGCATAGCTATGTTGCCATGGGTACAAAATAAATGGCTTAGTTTGATATGATTAGAAATTATGAGAATTTAAAAACATAAAGATGGCTTTTAACAGACTTTTCAAGTTCATCAAGTGTGCTTATTTTCTTCTAGTCATAATGCAATTACCTACTTGCTGCCATCACACTAAAAATATTTTGCAGAAAATTTCTTATATTTTTAATTTCATTTCAAACCCACCATTGAAGCACTCTTCTAGTGAGGCTAATCTATTTGACCTGAAAAGTCAAAGGATAGATTCAGAGATAAAGAACCATAAGTAATCAAGCTATTAGAGCTTAATGATGACTTCCACTCATCAACTGAGGCAGAGCAATCATCTATACACAAACTCCCAGATGGCTGCAGTTATTAACTAACTGTAAACAACTGTGAAAGTCTAGGAATTCAAAGTGAGTGCCTATAGTGAGTAGATGGTTGCACACTTACATGTAATACTAGAACAGCTAGATCTGTTTCCCACAGCAAGATCTGTTCATAGCAAGGGGGAAGCTGATTAAGGAACTCTGTTTCTTGAGCTGTCTGTGAAGGAATTCCTAAGGACATTTAATAGCTTGGATTGTCACTGTTCTAGGTTGCCACTAACTAGAGTTCACAGAGGAACTATAGTTTTATCCATCTTTAAGGAAGGCCTTGCTTGAACAACTTGATCTCCTATGACAAAGTGACCCACTTAGTAATATGAGGAAAAGGCTTTGAATATTATCTAGATTTCAGTAAAGTGTTTCGCACCATCTCCAACAGCATCCTCCTGGATAGAGGATATGGGTAAAAAACTAGCTGGATGGCTGGTCCCAAAGATTTGTGGTGAATGGAGCTAAATCCAGTTGGCAGCTGGTCACTAGCAGTGTTCCTCAGGGCTCAGTTTTGAGGCCAGTCCTGTTTAACATTATTGATGATCTGGACATGGGCATTGAGTGAACCCTCAGTAAATTTGCTGATGACACCAAGTTGAGTGGGAATGTTTATCTGCTGGATGGTAGGAAGGCTCTACAGAGACACCTTGACAGACTTGACCAGTGGGCTGAGGACAACTCCATGAGGTTCAATATGGTGAAGTGCCAGGTCCCGCGCTTTGGTCACAACAACCCCATGCGGTGCTACAAGCTGGGAAGAAGTGGCTGGAAAGCTGTTCAACAGAAAAGGACCTGAGAGTGCTGGTTGAACATTAGCCAGCTGTGTGCCCAGGTGGCCAAGGAGGCCAATGGCCTCTTGGCCTGTATCAAGAATAGTGTAATCAGCAGGACTAAGGAAGTGATTGTTCCCCTGTACTCAGCATAGGTGAAGCCACACCTTGAGTACTTCAGTTTTGGGACCTTCACTTTAAAAAGGACATTGAGGTGCTGCAGCATGTCCAGTGAAGGGCAACAAGGCTGGTGAAGGGTCTAGAAAACATGTCTTATTAGGAATGGCTGAGGAAGCTGGGTTTATTTAGTCTCAAGAAGGGGAAACTCTGGAGGGATCTCATTACTCTCCCTGAAAGAAGGTTGTAAGTGATGTTGGGCTGGTCTCGTCTATGGTGTCTGCAGTGAGAGGACAAGAGCCTTAAGGCTGAGACAGAGAAAAATCTGATTAGACATTAGAAAAAAATTTCACTGTTAGGGTGGTCAGGCATTGGAATAGACTGCCCAGGGAGGTGGTGGAGTCACTGTCTCTGGAGGTGTTAAAGAGACATCTGGATGTGGTGCTGGGTGATGTGGTTTCATAGTTTAGGGGTTACAATGGTAGTGCTGGGTAGATATTTAAAATTTCTTCCAAACTTGATGATTCTAAGATTTTATCATTCTACCTTACCATGGTTTATAGCTACATATCCTTTCTGTGGGTGTTTAAAATACATCATCTGCTTGTTCTTTAGCTGGAGATTGTTCTGTCATAGAACATCCTGCAGGCAGTTTGCAAACGTACTGCAAGTAGCACTCAGTGAGTGGTGCTAGAGTTCAGCTTTTAGAACTGTGGTATATGGTGCTTTTAAATGGTGGAAATGAGATCCATCTACACAAAAATTTTTTTGAACAGTTGAATCACTCTGGGAAATTCCTTCCTATATATTTGATATTGGTCTCTAAGGTGGTGCAAAACTTATTCTGACACAAATAGGTAGTTTTTATGTTCCCACGGTTTGGAAAAGATCTTAATGTAAAAAACCCACACATGCTTGATACCAAGATATTTCCTCTTTCCTATGCTATAGAAATGTTCCTAGTTTTTGCAATGTTTAGTGAAACACCCATTTCCTCGGTTTCAATTTTATTTGGAGTTCAAATAAGTAAAGTAGATCTGCACACAGTTCTGGCAATTTCCAGACTGGTGTTGAAGAATAGTGAACATTGATCTGCCCTATGTACATACTTGTGGGGTTATTTCATACAGTTTGAACTCTCAAGTTTTGATTTTGGAGGGGACATTTTCATGCCACAGAGACATAATTCTGGGTGTGCTTTAAATGTCAAAAATGAATGTGAGAAAAACAAGAATAAGATGGAGCACACAACTAAAAACCCAAATCTTAACTTTCTTCTCACTTTTTGTAAAAAAAAAAAAAAAAAAAAAAAAAAAGAGAGAGAGAGAGAGCGAAAACATCAATGAAGCAAATTGGAGAACAACTACAGAGATTTTCAGGCAATTGAATTTTTTCCGACCAAGAGATGAGAATTTAACTGGAAGAGAATGAAATTTGATTGATTTTTTGAAGACCTATGACAAATGAACATGTTTCAGAAAAAATGACCTTGAAATAATGAAAGTGGTATGATAAATCTAAGAGTAGTGTACATCACAGATTAAGATGCACCAACAAACTGAAGCAATAGATTAGCAAGCATTATGCAAAAATGGGACCCACTATTATACAGTTTAACATACAGGCACTTGCAACCTGTTGGGAAAGTAGTGTAGCTGTGAATGGTAAAGAATATACTGTGCTTATTAAAAAGTATATAAAAAATAATTTTTAAAAATAACACCTGTATTTTGCCTACTTGCCTGTATTCTTACCAAACAAAATATCAGTCATGTCAAACTAGGAGAATATTTTCTTTGAGGGTAGGGGACCAAAGCAATTCTTCCTGCAAAGAATCACTTGATGATTGGCAAAGCCAATAAAGAATAAAGCCCCAGAAAATCTTGGTAAAATCATAAGAGAGCATAGCATATACATAGATTTACTACTGACGAAAAGGCATTTATTGTTGAGGGATATATACTAACTAGCATGGCAAAAGGTGCACTGCACTGCTGGGCCTATGAGAACACACTAGACAAGACTGAAATATGGTGCAAGTTTTTCCAAGAGGAAAATCAATGATTAGAGAAACCTTGTTTACATCCCTTTCATATGAGCATTCAGAAACTGATTTTTGAGGAAACTTCCTGATTGCAATTGCAGATCTTTCTCCACAGGACATAAAATAGTGCATGAGAAACATCTTAAGAGATTTAAAGGAAATTTAAAAAAATATTGAGAGAATGGAAATGGTTAATGTGGCAAAAAAGGCATTAGAAGCTCTCGGTTTCATAGCATTAGGGTGACAAAAATTGTAATGAAATAAATAAATGTTAAGAGGATTTTGAGATCTTAGTCAAACTCTAAAAAAATAAAGTACAAAGGAAAATAACAAGCAAATAAATTCAGAGAGATTATTAGCAGGACTGGGAAGAAAGGAAAGACTGGGAGCCCTGTGTAAGTGACCGGGAACTCAGAATCTGGTTATGTCATAACAGCATTCTCACCTGCCATATGGAGCAAGTTAACTGAAACTCCTCAGTGCCTTGATCCAAAGGAAGGTGAAGGGCAAATTAAATATAATTTTGGTTATGAATCTAATTACTTTTGCTTTCACCTTGCTATGAATAACCCGGTGATGGGGGAAATAAATTTCTAATAATACTAAAAATGCTGATAAAACCAAAATTGATTGGCACAAAGAACTGAAGTCCAGAAATGTATTTGACATTCAAACCTGCAGCTGTTTGGCTGGTTACTGTTCCCTACTTCTCTCTGACTGCATACATTTCCCTGTGAAAGTTCTGTGAAAGTACCAATATATCTCAAACATCGTGATGCGATATGTGCTAGTAGTAAGTTCTGTGGCTTTTGTGGAAGCCACTCTGCTTTTAGTAGTAGGCAAAACTGCCAGCTTTACTTCAAAAATTCTTCATAGTATTGAAGACAGTGTACAAGACAAATGCAAATCATAGCACTTCTCCAAGTCTTAGTGTGAAACATTTAAGAAACTTTTTTTTTTTCCCAGTTTTATCCAACAATAAAATAATCTGACTAAACACACCAGTTCAGTAAAGGATTTCTACTTTAAAACACAGGGAAAGTTTTATCCCTAAACCCCATTAAATATTCATATTCACTCAGTCAGGGAATACTTGTCCATCTTCTGTGGAAAAAGAAAACTGTGAGCTAATTATGTGCTCTGCTTATGGATGTTGTAGGGCAGTAATCTAGCTCGGTTCTGAATGTTAATTGAACAAAGTGCTTAAAGACATAGTAGAATGTCTCTAATAATTTTTTTATGAGTAGCTCAAGGTTCCAAAAGTCAGTGCATCCCCTGGGACATAGAACTCATCCATGAATTAGTACAATTTCTACAGCCTCATTTAATAAATATTTTCTACTAAGCACTAGGTAGAAACTGGTAGCTGGAAAAAACAGGCTAAGCTTTTTTCTTCCCTCCCCTCCCCTCTGCCTGTTAAAGGGGATGACAAAGTTCTGATTTAAACTCCATTCACTTAGCATTGTTTTATTTTATTCTCATAATCCTTCAACATTGCTCATGATTGCTACTTTTTATTGTATTGGTATATAAATCTGACAATGCTATGTATAGAAAATTGAGCTGTCAAAAAAAACTATATGTTAGTACAGGAAAATTTACATTTGTCACTGGCGAAAGATGCCTTCTCAGAATGTGATTCAATCCACTGGTTTTAGGCATCTATTGGGGGAAGGAGAAAAGCATTCCCTGAAACTGCTGGTCTCTTTTCACCAATGTGTAGTTGAGACTAGATGATTAACACAGGCCAGACACCTAATTTCTACCTTAATTCATTAAGAAGCATCAAGTGTGGCATTTCCATCATAGGTGAGAATTTAGAAACATTTAAAAACCCAGAAGCTACTTAGCCTAGAAATATAATAGAAAGAATGTTCCAAGAATAATTTGTAACTAGGAAAGAAAAATAAAGTTCTTCTTATATTTAACTTCCTTTCCCTGCTTGGTTGTCTCCCAGTTCTAGAGATCTATGCAGCTGAAATACTTCTGCCACTCACAGCTCCTGATGTGTAGACTTGTACAATAAATAATCCTTTTGCACTGAAAAAAAGAGTTGATACATTTAAACTAGAGGTCGTAATACCTGCATAACTGCAACTTGTACAGGGCACCATGGGAGCCATTCCCAATAAAAGATTACAACTTTAAGCCCAAATAGTTTTGAGTTTGATTCCTTACTGAAAAGTCAGCAGTTTTTTCAGTAGGAATAAATCCTTTAACTGATAATGTAGGAAGCTTGCACCAAGGGAATACTGGAAAAGAAAAGCATTTTTATCCCCGTGTATTATTTAAAATTCTCTATCCTTTTTTTCAGGTTAAGTCCTGTATAAGTCGTGGGGACTTAAAAACAGCAGTGGATTTTGGCCATTGTCCATAGAATTTTATAACTTCAAATTTCAGGAAAATACATTACTTGACAATTTTTCCTGTTGAACCAGGTTAAAAACATCTTCAATTTCATCTTACATGCCACACAAATCCCTTTGGTACTTCTTAATAAATTTACTACATGGTAATTTAGTTCACATAAAATAATTGCTTCTCTACATGTTTCAACACATGTACCTAAACATTACCTAAACATTTTTGAACCATAGGTTAAGAAACAAAACATGAGTACATTATATATTTTACACTTCTTCTTTGCAGTCTTTCCCCATCCAGCATCCATAACTTTGAATGGCAATTCAAAGCAAGAGAACTACACTGAAAGATGAATTTCCAAGAGTGATAGATAATTTTAGCTTGCATACCTAAGTCAAGAAGGTTTCTAATATTTCCGTTTCTCCATCTGTCCATCCCTTCCCTGCTTCCATTTTTCCACTGCTTTGTCCCAATTCCAATGCACTGGAAAGAGGGACAGAAATTACCACTTTGCCTCTCATGAGAGCATGGAAGAAAGTGCTTCCTTCCTAACATTTATCCTCTCTACCCTCAGAGTCTTACTGGAGGACACAAGAAAACTATATTAAATGAAAAATCAACCAGAGCAGTAAATAAAAAGCAGAAAAATTGCATTGCCATTATACACACCTCACTCTGAACACTGTGATGGAGGAGATACTCAGGAAGCGTTACAAAATACTGACAGTATTTTGGCAGAAGCATTTATGGAGATGTACTTGAAAAGAAATTCAGGCATTTTTAAATACTGCTTACATCACTACAAAGCTCAGACTACACATTGAAAGTTTTGTGGGAAAGGCATGCCTTGTTGCAAGTTATGAATTAATGTAGTTCAGATATAAAACAGGATTTTAGATTTATGGTTGCAAAGTTTGTTAGAGCTTAGCTCTCCTCCCCCAGAAAATTATTATTTAAGCTTCAGGCCTACTGGCTCAAGGGTGGGAATCACTTTGAAATATTTTTCTAAGATCCTAAGATCCTAAGCTTAGAAAAATTCAGTCAGATTTCCACAACTTGAGCTTTGGATCAGCACAGCCTCAATATTATAATTCTGTGCTTTATGATTAGAGGGAAAATTTATTAAATAATATAGGTCAGATTAAGTCAGTGAGACTCTTTATCAACATCTAAATTTACAGCTGAAATTGTCAGGGCCTGTTTCCTATCCCTGAGGCCATCTGGCAGAGTCTGGCCACATCTCTTCTACTGAGTGTTCTGCTGTTTTCAACAGGGTAGCACAATCAAGCCATGCACTGAAAACAGAGGTGAGCTGATTTTAGCTGGATTGTGCACAGGACTTTTTCTGCAGATTTTAACCACCATAGAGCAAAAAAACCGCAAGAAATTATTTTAACAAATCATCAGTATGATTCAAGTCCAGTGCCTAAGTCCATGCTGTACTGCACCTTAATTTGTAAGTCACTCATAATTTTTAAGTCCCTTCCTCTGATTTAAATTAACAGTACTACTCATTTGCTCAAAACCATGTTTGTAGATGGAATTACTTTTAGCCATTTAATCAAGTTTTCAGTCTAAATAAAAGCATAAAGATAACTTGGACTTACAGAGATTATTCTCCTTTTACTAATTTCTAATCACAAGTGGCTATCTTGATTTTGTGATGGTGTCTAATTTTATAACTCTATGTTTGTGTGCTTCTTCCCCCAGTCTGCAATTAAGGTGCTGCTGTAGCAAAGGTCTTTCTCCTCTTAACCCCTTTGTTTCCCTAGAAAAAATAAAGGAAACCCTAACACAAATGCATAGTAAGGTAATAAGACTAGAGCTTAGTCCAGTATGCAACAAAGCATATTAAAATTTGTTTAGTGTTCTTATTAGCAATTAAATATTTGAGATTCCAGCTTCCCAGTCACCATAAAACTGTCCCCTGCCTCAGCATGTGATTCCTGAGGGGTGACTGTGGAAGGTACCTACCCAGTAACAGAAATATTTTCCATTTGTGGATCCTACTGTTTTGCTACTTTGACACCTTTAGTGAGATGAAAAGTGGTGCAAATATTCAAAACTTTGACAGGAAAAATATATGCATATTACATGATGGACACTCTGAAGGCAATGACAAAATAATATACTTTAGTAACAATTGAAAATCTGACAAATGAACATAAGCAACCAAACAAATTGGAAGCACAACATATTCACATATGAAGTCTTTGACAAAGAAATGCAAGGTCCTATGCAAATTCTACACAGCCTATGTAACAGATGAATAATTAGCAGACCATCAGCTTTTCCCAGGCTCTGGCAGCTTGCTTGGAAGACTGGCCTTTAGTCCCTGCCTTGAGAATGTTGTGCAATGTCAAAGGAAGGAAGAAGCAAGAGAGCGAAGCAGTATCCTCATTATAAATATGTTTGAAGAATTATTTCTAAAATACAATGTTAAAATTCAGAGGGTGAATTTATAAGAATTTTTCTCTAGTATTCCTTGAGATTGATCTGGATATACAGAAGGAAACTATTGTCTTGCAAAAAGAGTAGCAAACATAACTCATTAAAAGACTACAAGAATTTAGAAATTTCATGACACAACTAAATTACTGAAAGATTATGTAATAAACTAAGCTTAATATCTTTTACATTTTTATTTGGGAAGATATGTTTGCAATCACATGATTCTTAAAACAATCTAGAGGTCTTACTGTAGCATTTAGTTTAGTACTAGCTGGTACAGTTTTCTACTGCAATTACCATGTTAGTGTTGAACTTTACCTAGGAGAAAATGCCGGAAGAACAAAACTGAAGGAATTCCATAATTCTTCATCCTATGGACACTCTGACATTTATAACTGTTCATGCTAATAACTGAGAATTAACTGTAAGACAATATTTTACTGTAAATGCTATAATTTGTGAATGTTCAAACCTCAGTAAATACAACAAGCAGAAAATAAAATAGAAAGCTGAGAATGAAATGAAACATTTTGAATAAATGCATGTTTGAGAAAGAAAATTTTTTGAATTTTTTTGAAAAGCATCTTATATAAAATTGAGATTACTTATTCTAAAAATACCATAATGAATATAAGTATTTATTTAAAACTAATGAAAATATTTTTCACTGTTGCTAAATATTGTTTTAGCAGGAGTTAGCACTCCTACTATGTCTCCTTGCAAACAACCCTGGAACCCTAAAGAACATCAGAATTGCAGTCTGCCAAGAACAGCTTAAGACCTGAAGAGGAGAATTTAGGTGACCAAACTTAAGCACTGAACTTGTGTAAAAACCCTCCTCACCTGAGAACTTCAAAAGGCAATTACCTTTTTTTCCTTAGGATACTTTAGGCTTTCACTTCAGCAGGACACTTTACGAGACACGTAAAATTTAGGGAGGACCTTGATGAATTCACTCCTTACTCATATCTAGTTAGGATATTCCACTTGTCTGATTTTGATTGTTTTATTTTCTTGAAAAAAAAAATGTACTTGATGCTGCCTCAAATCTGCATGTGAGAACAACTCAGATTTCTATCACAGAAACCTGATATATTTGATGTTACTTACATGGAATATGCCCTTAGATCAAAATGTTTCACTTTTATATAATTTTTTCAACAGTGGGAAGAATTATCTGTGCATATAAGATGATTTCAGAAGGAGGGTTAGGAATATGTTAAAAGTAAAAGCCTATTATTTCATTAGCAAGGATAAAATCGACTTTGATTGCATGTAAGTCAAGGTTAGAGCTGTAGAAAAAGTAGATGGCCCAGAAATATCTTTTAAGTTTTGTTATGTTCATCCTGTAGTGGAAGTATCTTCCAAAACAAACAGTTTATTAAAGAAGCTGTTCTCAAGCATACAGAGCATCACATCAAAGGACAGCATGAAGGCAATCTATAAATGAACAAATTAATGGGTTAGGGAAGCTTCATTAATAGATAAGAAAACCCTATGGCAAGTTTTCTAAAACTGAGTGCCTATAGTCAGGCTTCTTAGCTGAGTCTAAAGCTCTTCACAGTTGAACTACCACGATAAGTACACACAAGTACATACCTTGTGCATACACTGGGGCTGCTTAATATGCTTAGAGCCAAGCCTGTGCTCAAATATTTTCCTAGATGTGAAAGAGAGTATTTAGTGTTTTGCCAGAGCTAAATGCTCAGGCCTCAAAAGAACCCAACTGTGGAACTATAATTTTTCAAATATATAGACACAAGATAAAAGTTCAATTCCTACTGCAGTTGTCTTCAATAATTACTTCTTTCCTACAGTGAAGACTGTAGAAATTGTCTGTGTGCCCAGCATCAAAAGAGACTTTGAGGCCAGATTTTGGACACAAACTTTTCAAATATTACTCCATATTTCTATCTAATAAAGGGGAATATGTATGACCATGAAAACAAAAATCAAAATGACACTACAAATATTACTGAATGAATATTCACCTAGAATTTTAGATTAATGCTAAAGATGACAAACTGATTCAGTTTGACTTAGTATTTGTTAACTCTTAGATTCAAAATATTTATCAGATTGTGAAAACTCTTAACATTACATGTAACACAACTATAGGCTTCTTATAAAATCACAAAGTTGCAATATTGTAAATGAAATAACTACTTTCTTTAAGAAAATAATTTATTTTCCATAGTCACAACATATAATCTAGTATCAGTTACTGTACATATATTTTCTTGCAATACTCTGACTGTCTATGAATACTGGATCCACAGATGCCACTTTTGCTGCTATAAAGGAGTGAATACAGTGTAAAACTGCTGTCAGATCCTGAAATTCAAGTTCCTGAAAGAACAAGTAAGAGAAAAAAAAGAAGAGAAAATGTGAATTCATATTCAGGTTTATAAACATTTTACAAGAATACAGAACAGAGTAGTCAGCAAACAACAATGGACTTAACATGAAAATTGAATCTTTATAGGGAAGTATAAAGTTAAAACTGTTAAGAATAAAAGCTAAATATCCATACCCTGCTCACCTGCAGAGCTGCATGTCAATTTAGTTTTCACTTTGTGATATTTTATTGTTTACATTTTACTCAGCTTGGACAATGAAAACAATCAACTTAAAAGAACATTTAAATATTGCAACACAGAATCATTTAGGTTATAAAAGATCATGAAGATCATCGAGTTCAACCATCAACCCAGCACTGTCAAGTCCAGCACTAAAATATGTCCCTAAGTGCCATATCTACATGTCTTTTCAATACCTCCAGGGCTGATGACTCAACCAACCAACCCTAGACTGTTCCAATGCTTAGCAACACTTTTGGTGAACAAATTTTCCCTACTCTCCAATCTAAATTTCCCCTGGCACAACTTGGGGTGCATGCTTTCATGCTATCACTCATAACCTGTTTCAGGTACATGTAGAGTGCAGTAAGATCTTCCCTGAGTCTCCGTTTCTCCAGGTTAAACAATCCCAGCTCCCTCAGTTCCTCCTCATCAGTCTTGTGCTTCAGACCTTTCACCAGCTCTGCTGACCTTCTCCAGACACACTACAGCACCTCAATGTCTTTCTTGTAGTGAGGGGTCCAGAACTGAACACAGGATTTGAACTGTGGCCTCACCAGTGCCAAGTACATGAGGACAATCACTGCCCTGGTCCTGCTGGTCACGTTATTCCTGATACAGGCCAGGATGCCACTGCCTTTCTTGGCCACCTGGGCACTGCTGGCTCATGTTCAGCTGATGTTGACCAGCACCCCCAGGTGCTTTTCCACTGGGCTGCTTTCCAGCCACTCTGTCCCCAGCCTGTAGCACTGCCTGAGGTTGCTGTGACCAAGTGCAGGGCCTGGCACCTTGCCTTGTTGAACATTATTAAAGTATTTGACAAGTTAAGGCTGTTTGGTGATGATGCAGTATCAAGTCACAGCTGGGAAGGGTGAGGACAACACATAATTTGTCATCCTCCGGAGAGATGTGAGGCCAGAGGCAGGGTGGAAGATAAGGTAAAGTCACACCACGCCCTGCAGATAGAAATATGGCTGGGTATGAAATTCATATGCCCTAATTCACATAGAAAAGTAGAATTGCTCCCAACCAGTTCTCAGATTCCCTTGACTTTTTATAACATATTTCATTTTCTATGCACAAGTTAAATTTCTTTTTGCTCATCTTCATAAACAGTAAAAGACTGACAGTCTGACAAAATGACAACAAATATAATGTAAAAACCATGTTTAATTTATGTGATAATACTATGTGTAAAGTCTGTAGCTGGTAAAAATATTGAAGGGACACTTGGGACAGTTTTTCGTTTGGGGAGAAGACTGTTTCTGACAATATGTTGGCTACACAGTAGTTTATAGAGACACACTCCATATGCTTGTCTTTAAACAAAAGGTAAAGCACTGGACTTCTGCTTTTTTATCACAGAATTTTATGGTATCTTCTAAGCACAATTGCCCCAAATAAAGTATTTGAAATCCAAGCTTACTGTTCCAGAAAAGCTCACCATCACACCCTTTTGTTATCCAAGACCATACATTTACTAGTCCCACGTGGTCCTAATACTAATGAATTACTTAAATTGTTCACTAGTATTTGTGGGGCATGATTTTGTGACCCTGTTTGGGGCATAAGTGGGAAACTTTTGGTAGTGGAGGGAGCTGCAGGCACAGTCTCTGCAAGGAGAAGCTGTGGCTGCCCTGCAGCAGACACAGCTGGCTCCAGCTGTGTCCAACTAATCTGCTGTAGGGCACCGATGAACCCCCAGCTGACATAGAGGTGGCTGAGGGGAAACATACGTAAGAAAGGGCAGGAAGTTCCCCCCAAAGGCAACAAGGCTAGTATAGTACGAGGTGCTCCGTGGCAGTGCAGGGAACACTCCCAAAGGGACCGAAACCGATGGAGAAGCCAGAGTGGTGCAGAGGAAACCATGAATGTTGATTAAAATCCTTTCAGTTATTTAAGCCCATGTAACCTTTATCCTAATAAAACCAGGCATAAAGCCCTCAGTCTTTCTATTTTGATTGACAGTTAAGGAGCAAATATGGGAATAAGTTTCTTAAAATATATTTTGTAACAGCAGATCTTTACTGTAAATATCAACACAAAAAAACTTTCAGAAAAAAAATCTATTATGTAAATTTCATTATCAAAGTTTTACAAGACTAGAACGATGTACACACTGAGGATTATTAATGAAATACAACTCCATATGAAATAATACAGGCCTCAATATATCAGTTCTCGGCTTTACATCTCCTGAATTTCCATCTTCAAAATCAATAAATTCAAAAATATAAGGCCACTCACATTACTCTTAGATTTGCTCCAAAACCAACTGAAATCACCCTATAATTTCACCTCAGGTTCTGACATTCGACACACTGACCGAATGCAGCCAAGCAAGCCAAGAGAAGAGAGCCCTTCACAGAGCCTTCCATTTCTCTGCTCTGCCTTTACGCACCTCTATCTATAAATGTTTATGGAAATAAGCAAACAAAGGTAACCTAATGCAGACTGCAGGCAGGGTTTCAGACTGCTCTAACAACTTGATTTGGAGAGCTTTGGGATAAGAAAAGAGCAAAGAGAGGAATGTCTCTTTGTTCTTCCCAATGTCCCTACTGCAGAGTCCTCTGTTTCTATCACAGTTCAGAGCATAGATCAAACTGCAGCAGCCCCTCCTGTGTATCTGAGAGAGGTTGTCTAATCTGTTGCAGAGGACCTTTCAAATACTAGTATGCTCTTATTACTTCAAGATATAATCTACATAGACTTGGAAGACTAGCAGTATTGCTAAACTTATGTTTTACATGACAACAACACAGTATTTTCTTCTGTTAATACCACAGGTCCCTCGGTTGGGGATTATTTTCAAGAGTGGTGCTAATTCTGAAAGCTGAGAAACTGATGTGTGGCATAGAAGCGCTCCTCATGCAGTTTACCAGCTGATCCACTCCTCTTGCTGTCTCTCATGGCTTCACTATTTTATGTTAGGTTATGAGTGGAGGTAAGCGATCATCTTGGATCATAAAACAGGAACAGAGCCCTCGAGGTGTTGTCTTGCAGGGCTCAGTTAGATGTGGTCACCTATAGTGGTATCAGAGAGGTGGGGTTCACCACCAGAAGCTTCCAGAATGCAGCTTAACACAGTAGTATTTGATCCAGGACACCAGAAATGGGCTAAGGCTGTGATGCCTTGTGTTTGAAGGACATTCGATGTCTGTGCTGGCTGTAAAGCAGAAGCTGGGGTAGGGATTTGTGCAGGTTGCTCAGAGATCTGGTGTTCTGGTGGTAGATGTAGCTTCCATGTATATTACAACAGGGAAAGGGGAAGAGGATTGGGGGTTAGTTTGAAAATATGGATTTAGCAAATGATAGTGATGGCTTTATATTTATATATTGGGATATATAAATGTTGCATGATCTGAAGACAGGGACACAACATATCTCTTGGCTAGATTTTATCTTGAATGCAGTTTCAAGGGTGGAAATTTGGCTGATTCAGGTTTAGAATGTACCATGAATTTTTTCTAGAAAGAAATCAATGACACTTCTTTCAAACAAAGAGTTTGGTGTTTTTTCTTTTTCTTTTCTTTTTTTTTTTAAGTAACATTTCTCCCCGTACTCAGCCAGGCAGATGAGTAATTTATCATTCTATTTGCACTATATAATCTAAAACAACCCTTATGTTTGCTTGCCTTATCTGTGATTGCTGCTTTCTTTAATTAGGATTGTCAGCTATTTAGAAGAATCTGTGCATGTCTAATATTTCAATAACCAAAGCTATTTCAGTTTACTATATGTAATAAGTGGATTAAGTAAAAAAAAAGAGGCACTAGAAGAAAGACCACAAGAGAAGAACAGAAAAGATTAGATTAAAGGAGTGGCAGGACAAGAGTACAAAACTTCCTGCTGGTACTGAAAATATAAAAAACAAGCACACTGCACTGACCTCCATCACTGTGTATGCACAGCCAAGGAAGCAAAATAAATGTTCTTGTTTCATCCACCCACCTAGGAGAGTTGGATTTATTACATATCATAAAGAGCTTGACAGGCCTGTTGCATTATTACCATGCAGACAATTTTATTGATTACTTCTGAGAGCTGTTGAATCAGTCTTTGAACAAGACATGACCCTGTATCACATAAATGGCAAATAATGGAGACACTGACAGATAGTGTTATTGTGCCCTGAGCATTTCATGCCTTCTTTAAGGATATTGGTAACCCTCAGTGTTTATTAGTTGTTGACAAAAACACAACTATTACCACTGTATTCTTCAGGTTTGCTTTTTTTTAATCAGATTGAAATTATAATAATATTACAAAAAAGCAAAACCAAAAACGAAACCACAAACAAAAGTCCACACAAAACAAACAAACAAAAAACCCCAAAAAACAAACAAAACAAAACCATAGAAAACAAAAAAAAAGCCACATAAAAATATCCAGGCTTTAGCTCCAGACAACATGGAAGTCAAAATGGAAACCAAAATTCTAGATTCAGTTTTGTACCTCAGCAAGTATACCAGGGCTTGGTTACCATATCACGGGTGAGGAGAATAAATGTATTAGTATTGCACAGTTTGTTAAGATTGTTATAAACACACAAAAATAAATTATCATATATGATGTTAAAGCTTTTTCTGGTATGAACTTTCATTTGGCTTCCTCTTTGCCACTGTTACTTGCACAAAGAGCAGGATAAGCTAAAATGTTCTTACCCTGCAAGTCTAAGAACCAGATCTGTGATGTCAATATTCAGAGCCAGATAACTGCAACTCTCTCTCTCTCAACGATACTTAAGTTCTTTGAGAATGTTCTACAGGGATCCAGAAGAATCAGATGGATTTTCACTTACAGCTTGAGTGATTCCAAATGCCACTATCTACTGCTAAATCTGAAACACTTTTAAATGTCACAATGGCAGATGCAGACTTTGCTAATGCACAAGAAACTCATCTGAAAAGTTGTTCTAGTGATGTCTGTCTAAAAGCATTCAACTAAATTCACCCATTCCAACAAACATTAAAATAAATTTCCAACAGTAATCAGACTGTTCAATACTGTCACACAGGCAGAATCTTAACTCTTATCTACCATTATGTTGCAAATGTTTTTCAAGATCTCATGCTGTTCAATAGTAAACAGCCAGACTTCAGTAACAAAAGACCCATGTTAATAAAAATACCAAAAGGCTTGAGTGCTACATTATGGTTTATTGATGATAAGAGATTAATGTTGTACTAAAGAGAGAGCTTTGCTTGCTCTCTCCTTATTTGCCACATCACTCAAGAGGACTAATATGGAATAAATATGGAATAAATATCCCTTCAGAGAATAGGATTTACTGCAAAGGATTTACTGCAAAACTCCTGCAGTCTAATTGAAAAGTCACATTACATTGTACCACTGTACCACCCTGAAATTACAGAATAGTTGAGGCTTGAAGTCAGTGAAGAAAATATGCTGAATGTGTCCAGATAAATATGCAAGGCTCTTATCCGTATAAGAAGTTTATGAGACCAGCATCATCTAGATGAAGCTTCAATATGGCTCACAATAGTCGATGGACACAATTGTTTCTTATCTTTCTTCAATAAATATTTGAGACTAAGTGAGATGGCAAGAAAAGTAAAATGCTCAATTAAAATATGCTTTTGAAAAAAAGTCTTATTATCAGGTAGCTACAGTTCAACTCAGGGAGATAAAGCATCAATACAAACCTGGAAGTATTAAACTTAGTTGGTTTTTTTTTGTTTTTTTCAACCTTTAAAATTCAGAGTAAAGAATACCTTCTATTACTAAGATTACTTGTAATTTCTCAGTATTAAAGGCAGGGTAAGTTCAGGGATGTACTGAAGTGGGAAACTATGAGAAAAGGTTGTAGGCAACATCAAGAACCTGAGAAACAACTGGCAGGACTTCTGGCCTTATTATATCCTTTGAACAGAAAACTTTTTAAATGGAAGAAGGTATTGTTCACCTAAACTGAAGTGCAAATGAAAAATTACTTGGCTTAAAATTTATAGAAGACACATCATTTCTAGGTAGTAATCAGGGTACAAATGGAGAATTCCCAAATGTAGGATTTTGTTTTCAGCCAAGAATTTATGAGCATATAAAATTAGACATAATCTAGAAAATACTTTTCCAACCTTAACTCTACTCTTTTCTGCCAAGGGAACATAAGTCATCTGCATCAAGCTTCATTTTGTACATAGTGGCTCATTTACTCAGGCAAAATGAAACTTCAATTATTTGATGACATTTTTGTTTCTCATTATTGGCTGCATTTCATTGTATAGCACCATCTGGCTCTACGTAATCTCTTTCAGTGCAATAAGCAGAGACAGATACTGTACTGTAGTATGGGTACTGGTGTTGGGTATTTTCCAACTCTGAAGTCTAAGAAATCATACCATTTAGGTGGTGGGCATGCACTTGAATATATATACCAGCTATCAGAAGTGGAGATGCTGCACAGCTGTGTGCCAGTTCCATTCCATGTGAAATCCTAGTGGATGCACTGCACTGTGCACAGGCAGTGGTAAAAAGGTATAATCACTGAAATACTGATAAATCTGAGCTACTTACTATTGGCCTTTCCTCTGGCCTTTAATGAGCTTTTTCTGGGATCTTCCACATTTATAATACATATATACATTTATAATATATATACATACATTTAGTTACATAGATGTTTAGAATTCTGTATGAACCAATCACACAACAACTTCCATCTGATACTTTCAGGGTACCTCACAAATATTCATGAAACCTTTGCCAACTAAAAGATGTTTTCATTAGAGTTATGCAAAATAATAATTTTTAATATTTTAAATGATCTTACTCCTGACAAAGTTTGCAGTAAAATTATCATATGGACTCACTTTTATAATTTTACAGATAATCAAATTTTCATAAAAATGCTAAAATTAACATTTCTTCTATCTAAAGAAAGAAATGCAGGTAAAAAAAATTAAAAACAATCTAGGTGAGCACAAAAATAAAAATTAAATAAAATTTAAAAAAAAAATCAGATTGTTTACCTAACAGAAAAAGAAGAAAAATGATTTAATATTAAAGTAATAGAATTCCATTATAAGTAGTGGAAATGCAGCCTTTGGCTAATCACACACTTGGATTATCTAATGATTTAATACACAGAGACACAGGTTATAGTTTTTGCACCAGTACAATCTTCCTGTCTGACTTGAAACAAGTTACATAAGTCTTATAAAATGAGGATAGCAGTCCTTTTCTTTCTGCAAGGAGTACTGTGAGGAATGAAGTGGAAATGGCTTGCTACTATAGATAAATTACTATGTAAATTACTTTTGTAAGAGATATTATAATATCTCTTACAAGAGAGCCAAAAGACAACTCAGGTTAAGCTTGCTGATGAAATCCTGAATAATTTACTAATGCAGATGTATAAAGACAGACATATAGCATTTGCTGTAACTTTATGATAAATAAGGAAGGTTAGGGATTTTCTCCTTACAAGTTTTTTTAAACATTAGAAGAACAGGTAACACATAACTTTTTTGTATGGTCAGTATAGAAGAATATCATTTTGTAAGTGATTTTAACCTGTACAACTCCAGCTAAGACTATTTGAGAATTTTCATAGGTCTTCAGGTACTTTTCTGTTGTTGTCATTGGCTTTTGTCCACCAAAACTCAGTGGAACCTCACTCTTACCTTCCTCCTCTCTGTCACATCACACCAAAATTTTCCTCATTCTTTTTAAAACCACATGACTGAGAAATCATCTATTTATTTAGTTAGTTAGTTGCAAGATTGGGATCACAAGGCAGAATCAGTGCAGATTTTGGCATTACAGCCAGACCTCCAGATGATTACAGTGCTGAATGAGAAACTGCTGAAGTTCAGTTGGGAATCTGAATCCTAAATTTCACAATTTTATTTGATAATTGCTGGAGAAAAAACCTAAAAGGACACTACTAATATCTCATCTATAGTAGTGACTGGATGTCTCCACTATTACATAATCTTTTATATTTTTTTAGTGAACCTTAAGCATGTGTGTCTTTAAAACTTAAGTCCAGTTACATAGCAGCTAAAAAATGTATTTAACATAAATATATTTTTGTTTTGACTTAATCTTTTTAAAATGCAATTCTTAGGTATTATATCTACTATAAGTTAATGGAATAACTTCACAGAAGTTATCTTTCTGAAAGAGTTAAATACCAACAACATAGCAGAACTTAATAAAGGGCTTGTACAAACAGTGCAAAAAATCTATAGCTACTACATCACTCTCATTCATTGTGGAGTTTCTAAAGAATAAGAAAAAAATACAAAGTGTGATGTGTTGACCATACGTATGTGCAGTAGTAAATGGAATTTCTGATGCCTCGACAGTAATTTTATTTCTTGTTTTACTAACGTGAGAAATGGAACATTCTTACCTTTGTCTCAATTTGTTTGGTGTCTAGATTCTGAAAAAGCAGCTTTACTCTTGTTTTCCCATCATCTGAGGAGCCTTTGAGCTGAGAGAATTTAAACTTCCACAGCACATTCTAAAGAAAAAAAGAAATTTCATTAAGGACTTTGTTACATGTTCTCACCTAGAACTATAGACTGATGATCAATGTTTGTGTGTTAAGATAAAGCATTAGGGCAGTAAATATAGTACGTGATAACAGGCTCTTTGCAGAGCAATTAAAATTAACAGTTCTGTATCCTGTCTGAAAGGAAAAGATGCAATATTAGTATTCACTGATTAAACAACTATTTAGAAATTCTCTGAAGCATAAATGTTTCAACTTCCTACATAATATCAAGATGCATGGCAAAAGCTTAATTCCATAAAGATTCATGAGGATATTTGCATCAGTTTCATTATGAACACAATTCTATGCCATATCTTGATCTTCCATATTTCAGCTGGCTTGTCTGCAAAATGTAGATTATAGTGTCTTACACAGACATTGCAAAACTAAATTTACTGATGTGTGTAACGTGGTTTGAACTCTTCAAATAAACTATAGAAATGCAAAATATTATTATTGAATGTAGTCTCAGAAACCACAAAGGTGTACTCTACATTCCACAGCGGTTTGCAAACTATACGAGTACTAAGCTTCTTGGTCTCCTACAAGTTTTTTGAAACCAAGATAATTTTTCATATTTATCTGAATATTTTCTACTGATCACCCAAAAATGTATAATTTAAAAAAAAAAAAAAAACCACAAGACAACTTGTATCCAGACTTCCTGCTATTGTTTCCTTTAATGCCTATAATTTTAATGAAAATTCTCTGCACATGTTGAAATGTGATTCAGTCCCTGGATACTGCTGAGGAAACACAATTTAAATACTTGGAAGGCTATTTCAAAACCACACATGCAAAAAAGTTTGCTATGTTTCATTTTCCAACCTGCCTTTTCTCAAAATATTTTTTTAAGTACACCAGGTATTGAGAACCCTACTCATATTTTAAAAGGGAATGCCCTAGAAATAAAAAACTTTCTTCTGGTTCTTTGCAGACAAAAATGTCATGGACTTCATAGAGAAATACAATAGATGAAATAAAACCCATCTGTGCTACAGCACTGTGATGGTGCTTAAACTTTACATTCATGAACAGATTTTAACTGGGTCCAGAGGGCCTAATTAGACCACCTGTAAAGTGTTCAAAGCTTAAATGAGTTTGGCTCTAAACAGGATAGATGAACGTTTGCTACATAATGTAACTGCTAAGGTGGAGATGAAACAAGAACTTAGGAACAATTTAGCAATAATAGGCATTGCTGGAGTCATCATCTCTCTCAATGGTTGACAGTGAGTGTGAAAGAAGAAAAGGAGATAGTTCTGGAAGGTGGAAGAAAATGCACACTTTGGGATCCCTTTATCTCGGATAAGCAGCTGGAGGCACAGGGTGGGGAAGATGAACCAGCCAAGCCAAGAAGGAAAACAGAATCCCTACAATGTGTTATAAAGTAGCTGCAAGCTACGAAAGTGCCTCTGTGATGGACTCAAAATGATTATAGCTAAATGAGTTAAGCCCATGATGACCCAGGAACAGAACATGAAGGAAAAAAGTTAATTCTTTCAAGTGTAAGAATCCACCAAAACTGTTCTAGATAAGAATTTTCTAAAAGACACTTGTATTTCATGTGGTGGAAAGAGGAGTGAAAATGTGTTAGAGAAAAAACCCTGCAGACAGCAAAGTCAGGGAAGGATGAGGGGGAAGGAGGTGCTGTTCCTCAAGGACTGCACCCTGTGGGAGGGGCACACCCTGGAGCAGTTCACGAGGAACTGCAGCCCATGGAAAGGACTCATGGTGGAGAAGTTCATGGAGGACTGCCTCCCATGGAGGGACTCCTTGCCGGAGCAGAGGAAGAGTGTCAGAAGTTCTCCCTCTGAGCAGGAAGGAGTGGCAGAGACAACATGTGATAAACTGACTGCAGCTCCAATTCCTGATCTGCCTGTGCTGCTGCAGGGGAGGAGATAAAAAAAGTTGGGAATGAATTTAAGCCTGGGAAGGAGGGAGGGGTGGGAGGAAGGTGTTTTAAAATTAGGTTTTCATTTTCCATTAGCATAATCCAATTAGACTGGTAATAAGGTGAAGCAATTCCCTCAAGTGGAGTCTGTTTTGTCCATGGCAGTACGCAGTGAGTGATCTCTCCCTGCCCTTATCTTGACCCACAAGCCTTTCCTTATATTTCCTCTCCTCTGCCCAGCTCAGGAGGAAGCCAGGGTCAATCTACCACACTCCAAAGCAAAAGTTCTTGTGCTTTTTATTTCAGAATCTGTAATAATAAGGGTCTTTTTATATTATTTTTCAGACTGTTAAAAAGGAATGTTTTTCAATTAGTACATGAGCTGGTTTCCCAAAATCTGAGATCCAGGTTTAGATTCATCAAGCAGACAGGGGACTGGCATTTATTTTAATAATCCTGTGTGAACACCTGCTGTGGTGTAAGAGCATTCTTTGCATCAATAGAATACCTTAGTTTTTTCATTATCTCGAAGAAAAAAGTAGATTTTTTTTTTTAGTAAAATTGCTATGTCCCTAACAAACTGTTAATTGTTTGACCACTTTAAGAATCTTTTCTGTGTTGGTAGGAAATATTCTGGAATAGCTATGCATATGGGGCAACACAGTCAGCTGCAGGTGACAATTATGGGACACAGATGAACCGCAGAAGTCACACATTACTGCTTCACTCAGGCTTGAGGATGCAGAGGACATCTCCATCTCTCACACAGATGAAAAATAAATGTACTCAACCTCTTCAGAATTTTTATAGTTTAACAGTCTATCTGATGGTAGTCTGTATTTCTCCTCAGGCAAACAAGTTCATCTACATTCTCTTCATGATCAGTACTGAAGGTAGGCACTGTGGCAAGGTAAGTTTATAATTTCAGAGGTGGGAGTACATGCAATCAGTCTTCACATTTAAAAAAACCCAACACTTTCTATAAAATCTATAGAGAGATTATTTTCTATAGTTAATTTGTGGCTACATGCAAAATGCAAAATTGTGCAAGAAGCACAGTTTGAGAATGCAGTATCACCTAAGCAAGGGAAGTCTATGCAAACATATGTCCTGAAATTTTATGTTACTTCATAGGATAGCACACTAATGCAATTAGTCTAAATTTTTATACAATCTTGGTCTCTACATCAAGATTTCAATAGACTTATGCATTTTGGCCCCAAACCCAAAAAATATCAGCACACAAAAAATAGATCCTATGTCAATATTTCAAAATGCAGTGTCTTCCCTCTTAACTCAGAATTATGGACTGAATATTTTAAATATATACTTGAAAAATCCTTTCAGTTAGGAGTTGAAGACCATATTAGAAATGACAGAGATTCTACTGCACAGTTCTATTAATGCAGAAACACTTTTGTATGTATGTTTACTTCTACTGTCAAACAAATGTGAAAATCCATTTAGAATAATTTAAAGTATCACTGAATTATCTATAAAGCAGTAGCATTATAGACAGGAATTGGAACTTGGCATGTATCACAAACCATGCTCTGTAGGCACTTCCTATATAGCCATTGTTTTGCAAGATATAGTAATCGAATCTTTTAGATTCAGACTTTGAAATACGTTTGCCCTTGTTCTGTCTATTTTAGGTATGGCCTAAAATTTTTATGATAGAATAATAATTAGTCCTATTTTATATCTGTAACTTCAAAACAAATAGCATCAGGTGACATTTCATTTCTTTCATGACTTGTAATCTTTTACTAATCTTGAAGTTTCGTCATTACAACAAACCAAGTTCTCTGCTATATATAACCTTTTGCTTTTATTACTGGGAAAGGAAATTAGTTTTTTATATCTTTCTCCAAAATTTACTTTTACATGCTAAGGCACAACTCTAATTGCCCCTTTCAGTTCCAAACCAACTACATTTCAGTAGTGCTAAATAAATAAATAAACAGAACTGTGTATTTGAGAAATAAATATTGAACATCAACACAAAAAAAATCAATAACTGATAACTTCAAGAGCAGTAAAGCAATACTTAGTTATGCTTTTGATTTCTTTCACTCTTACCTTTGTTTTACTGTCAAAACAGGTAAATCCTAGAGCAAAGTCGACTGTGAAACACAGGGCATCCCCTTGCCAACTGCACATATATGTTTTAGACTGGAAAGAAAAAAAATGTGATTTTTGAGAGAAAAACCATCACTGTAATTTACCATATTGAAAAGAATACTTTATGCAGAGGGTTTTTTGTGTGGGATGACACTCAACTGGCAACACTGGTACTGCTTTACATTTCAAACTTATCAAAAAGTTCTGACTGTAAATCAGTATCAGATCTGTCAGCTAGATATTTACTGGAGGTCATCTATACTTCAAGTCACTCTTCTACAAAATAAATACCATATTCTTGAAAATCATCCCTTACAAAATGCAACACAGAAAAAAACAAAGCTAAATCTGACTATTCCAAACTTTTGTCAAGTTGCTTAGACCTAAGCTATTAATGACTTATGACATCAGTTCCAGCAAATGTGCAGGCAACAGTGCCTAAATGTTTAGTCATTGCAATCTAATTATGAAAAAGCATTCTGTCCACTTGACCTTTCCATCTGAGTTAAACTTTGTAGACAATCTTTCTATTTTACAACATAGTTTCGTTTGTAAACTCTGGTGACATGCCAGCACAGCACTCTGTTAATGTTAGTTAATGTAATTCAATAAGAAGAACTAATAGCTGTCACTCCTCAATTAGCACTACTACTTGCCAGATAGTACTACAGATACACCAATTCTATGATCACATTTCAGGTTAGACAGAAAGAATTCTATTTTATTAACAAAACTCAGAAATTCTGTTTAAACTTCTGAATAAGCTTTACAGTAAAAAGCCAATTAACTCTTTCCATGTATTTTTGAGGCTTGCTATTTTAGGTATATAACAGATTCTGAAAAAAAAAAATGAAAAAGCTTTTGCTGATGACATAATATGAAACAGCTTGATGACATTCACCATTGACAGCTAATAGCAAAAAGCCCATTGCCATCAGCTTGAGTAGAGACCTGATTCTGTCCACAGGCTTTCCTTGCCTCATCTTACCAGCTATTTTCAAGATTATACCCTTGTGCCTTACAAAATCTTCCAAGGAAGCATTACTTTGCTCTCATTGCTATTTCATAAACCTCAGCATTGCTTCATGCTTAAACCTTTGTTGACACGAAAGTTTTGTATCTGGTAATTTCTGTAAATTTAAAAAAAAAAAAAGGGCACAAAAAAACCCCTCATAAGAATGGCCTAGAAGAGACTGAAAGCATTTATAAACTTTAGTTGAAATTTATAATTTTAATTATTTTTTAAAGATTTTTAGTATAATCCAAAATTTCTGCATGATTGTTAAGGTTTCCTCATTCCAGTATTAATAAAAATACTAAGAGTTATAAAAAAAAAGGCATTCCTGAGTTACAGATATGACACTTTATAAAGGATTTTGAAAGGGCTAGGAGTGAAATTAATTAACTAGGGCAGATAAGTATTATAATCATCTTCACAATGATGCAGATATAAAATATTTCTGAATAAATAATTTTGCTCATTGGTGTTCTAAGATCATATTATTTGCAATGTAAAAAGATTTCAGTGATTGATATTCAATTAGAATGGCATTTACATTTCCTTACATTTTATTCAGTAATTAGAAGGTGGCATTAACCACCAGTCATAACTTATTATCCATTATTTTCCAATTAAAAAGGTTATGCTAGCTGAGCTCTGACTCAGCAAAGCAATTTTTAAAATGTATTACATTAGATTCCCCCAATGGGTAAGCATCTAATTGCTCAGCCACAAATGGTGAATACTAAAATGAACTATGCACAAATAATTAGCCTGGAGTACTTTACAAATATTCAGCATTGGCAAATATGGAACCGGTTTGGAAATTATTCAGCAATACTAGAGACAAACAGAATATGCTGCATTTTCATTCTGATAAACATTACAAATAGATTTGTGTTTTTTGCTTACAAAACACACTCAAGAGTGTTTTCTTTACAATAGAATTAGTTTGCTTTTTGCTGTATAAATTTAAAAGCCTCCTTATGGCGTTTCCTCAATGGTTTTGAACTGGTTCTCGGTTCTGTGATAAGGATCCTCATCTCTATTCATTAACACTAGGACAGTTCTGCCTTTGAAATACGCTTCTCATACACTTGCAATTGTGTGATCACCCTTGGCTATTGACAACAATTGTTTACATGGAAATTTAACATCAGAAGTCTGGGCAGTGAATGTTGCAAAAGAAGGAAAAAAGGGCACTGCACAGTAGCCAGCTTGAGAAGTCACAGTTTAAACAAGACAGGAAAAGAATAGGCCTTATACTACAACAACTAAGAGAATTGTAGTTTACATCCTAGATCAATAATTTAATATTTTCTGAGCAATTTGTAAGGGTTTGTAGAATAATTATATTTGTAAAATATTACAATTACAAAGCTTTTACGTGTGTAATTTTCAGGTATCAGCAACTCAATACATATACTTTTAACTCATAAAAATATTATTAAAGTTGATAATATCACTGTCCAAATAGCATAAGAACAGCGTTTCTGATTCATCCATAGAAGGAATTCCGCAGACCTCCTGTCACTGATCAGAAGCATGATGCTAGTGTGTCTTTGGCACTGGTATCTTTGGCACTGGTATCTTCCTCCAAGACCCTGGGAAGGCTTAATAGTTACAATGATTACACATATGCACTCATTTTCTTTCCCACAGACACAGATATTTCCCAGAAATTATTCAGCTTTGAACTACCTTTGGTGTTCAAGAAATGACTGAGTGTGTCACTTACTGCCATGGTCTAGTTGACAAGGTGATGATCAGTCAAAGGTTGGATTTTTTGATTTCAGTAGTCTTTTCCAACCTAAATGATTCTGTGATTCTATCCTCCTTGCCTCACATTCCCACCTATAAACTCTTGACACTGTCACTGGAATACGAGTTTATCGCAATGGTTTAGCTGAGGGCCTACATTTTCCTAAGTTCTTCCATAGGCATCCAATGTGGTATCTGGATTCTTTTTTGAAGACATATGGTCTTCACTGTTACTTTGATGTGGGATTGCATTATTTGATTTTCTGTATTCTGTGGCTTATGTTTTTCAGTAAAATTCTTTAAAATCATGATTCCTTGTAATGTCTGTCAGTTGAGATGTCACATTCTGAGATCACCAACAAAGATTCCTAGTAAAAAAATACCATTTAAGATAATTTTTACAGAATCAATATGGTCAGTTACAAGCCTTTTTAGTCAGTACTCCTTTTCCTAAATTTTCCTGGCAAATAAGGTTTCTCAAATGAGGCTTAGTGATGTTGCTCATCTAAGTGCAACTCAGAAAAACATAGCGTATATTCCTTTTAAAGGATATTTTCTAATTCTAGTGTTATTGTTCCTAATGACTCATCAGGTTTACAACTTCAAAAATTCAGCTGATGCTTGGCTACATCGTGGTTAATTATTGTCTTGCATAAGAAAAGCCTCATTTTGCTTTAACTGCAGCATTCATATGCAATACATTAATTTTGAACTCAGATATGTTCTGTTGAGCAGGAATTTTAGTGGTTTTGATCAGCCAAAATACAGAAATCATACCAGTCTTCTATTCCAAATGAATACAAATTTGGCATGCACATGATTTTCCTTGTTTATTTTCCAAAGTAGGCAATACCATTACACTTTACCTCTTGACCCATACATTTTCCCAGCTACTCTGTGAATTACTTTATAGATGCAGTCATACATTTGCTCTGAGATGTGCTGTAAAGGTTTATTGCACGTAAGTGGGAACACAGGCACTATTTCCAACTGTACTCATAATATGGAATTCAACACATACTTTCTAAAAATAAATTATAACAAGACAGCAAAACATTTAGGCAAGAACCATATCCATACCCATACAGTACACACATTGCACACTGTGTTCACCTATTCACTTTAAGTTCAAATATATGATATGCCTCTGAGTGAAATTAATATGACATCAATATAATAAATGCTAAAATCTTAATAAAACTTTGACTTTGCCTAGAAAAGTATTTACATTAAAAAAAAAAATAAATTACCCTTTCTTTATTAACTCAATGAATATGTTTTCGGAATATTGTTTTCCAGAGACAGATTTTACATGTAAAATAACGTAGTTCATGAGAACACATTTTTATTTGTTCAGTAAAAACTGCACTTCATATATTATAAATCATCTGGTCTTTTTCCTTTTTTTATAGTTAACTACCAATGTATATAGATACAAGGCACTAACAACAGTGCATGCATTTAGCATATTTAAATTAGTGATGATGCCAAAACCTTTAAAAGTTAATGTCAAAGCTCTTTTGAGCTTTTCAAGATATACCTGTTATTTTTTAATGTAAGATATTCAATAATTAGAGGTTAGCCATATGCAGACCAAAACCAAGTCACTAAAAATCCCAGACAGAACAACTAGAAATGTCCCAAACTGAGCACTTTTCCCTCTTAAAGGAAATTACTTTTCCACAAAGTCCATAATCTCATAAAGTGTTATGAAAGTGAAATGAGTGCAGTTGAGGAGAAAGGAATTGTAATGGGCTAAACACATATGAAGCAATTTGTTTGTCATTCTCTATTAAACTGAAGATTAACATAATAATTGAATCCAATTGTAAGTTTTCCCTAGAAATCAATTACTGGTCAACAATCCAATCATATTAACAGATGACTCCAGGGTTGCCAATTTGAACAGATAAAATTTTAGCGTCCTCCAAATATCACTGATGCTTGTTTCTTTTTATTTCTGAGACAAAATCTCTCCTCATAACACATTTAGTAATTTTTCAATCTTTCTGTCAGTGTCAGTATATGTAAAAAATGGAAGTTTGTAAGACCTGTCAGAGGAACTTAAATGCCTGAAAGAGAGAAGGACCTAAACTTTTGTTATTTAGAAGCACTCTTTAGAAATAAAATTATGCACATCAGCATTTAAAATATAGTGACAGTGAGGGAAAAGATTATACCAACAGCAGAGTGTTTGGAACACAGATTCTTGCATTAAGAATTTATACAGCAATTTTTTACAAGCTATTGAGTCATACAGGAGTGACAGGAGTAAGGTGTCTTAATGCATCCAGTGTATTTACCAAAACACAGAGTTTAGTAAAAGCCTTAATATGGGACCAGCTAGGTCAAGAAAAAGCCTTTCTGAACATTCCAATTGTAGCATGAAAACACATCTAAGTAGGATGTGGAGATGAAGATAAGAGCAGCTAGTTATGGTCGTACTGAGAAATATATCTCAGCTCACATATAAAGACTGTCCTAGGAGGCCAAATGAAAACTCTCAATTCTGAACACAGCCTGAAAAATCTTCTGCAACAGTTGGGTTTTTTTGCATAGTGCTAAACAGAGATGCTTTAATAACTCTTTAAAACTCAAAAATAGTTGAATTAAAAACGCATATGCTTCAGTTTTCTCATAAAAACCCCATTATTTTAGGATAAAATATTTTATATTTACACATCACCTTTTTTAAGCAAAACTTTCAGAAGACGTTTATAAAGTACATTGAAAGCATTTTAACTCTGAATCTGCATTACATATGCGAAAATGAAATGACAATGAAATCTGACATTCACCAAAAGCACAAGTTTTCAGAAATTTCATCCAGAACACACTTCCAAAACTCAGGCGTATTCCTGCTACAGACAACTGCAAAAAAAAAAGGATCAGTGAAATAATTTCTTTGAGAGTGATAAAATTAATACCAACCTTAATTAAAAAAAAAACAAAAACATGGCAGATCCACTCATTTGCCCATACCTTTAAGGAATTTGTCATGTCACAGTTAAAAGGTTACAGAACTGTGATAATTATGTATAAATAGAAATAAAACTGTTTTATTGAAACAAACCTGATCTGATTAAAAAATCTTGTACAATCCTTCAAGATCTGCTTTTGCTGCAGTCCAAGGAACTGCATCTTAAAGTCCTAAAATGACTTATTTCCACATACTTTGATATTGGTACAAAAAAAAAAAAGGCATTTTCTTGTAAAACACAGTGCTGTAATCTGATGCTTTCAAGAAAACATTATAGTTCTTTTTTTCAAACATCGATACACATTTGTGGTTCAGCATATATGTATGCAAGAGACAGTCACACTAGAAGAAAGATTTTTCAAAGAACTCAAATAATGGCTCATTATATTTATCAAAGGAAGCTTCCATTTATTTCAGAAGTGGGGCTAGCTCAGTGCTTTTAGAAAATAATACCTATTATTTTCATGTACGTCCATGTTTTAAATGCTGGCTTTCTCAGGATATTGCTGTGCTTGAAACTTTTGCTTTTAGGTCATCTACTGAGTCAACTATTCGATCTAATCTGTTTTTAATTTTTAATTTGTAATGCTCATGGCACTATAGCAGCTAACTGCAAAAATGGTTTGCTTAGCTGAGCTCTCACTGGACAGATTGCCGTTTTCAGGAATGTTCAGCATCACTGAGATTAGGCATTAAACCACCATTCCAGAGAGACCAGGGCTACAAGCACATGTGAGCTGAAGGGAATTTTCCTCCATAGGAATTGTGTTCCTGTAGGAAGACTGAGGTCAACTTGCAGGTTCAGCTATTCCTTGGCAAGACAAGCGGATAATGCAGCTGTGGATGCCCACTCTTGGCCATGGCATTCTCTGTGTAATGTGAACCTATGGCTAATGTAAATCTGACGGAAGAGAGAGGACTTGCTACCTTCTCTGTAGGAGGAAATATTTAAAATGTGTGTTCTTTAGACTTGGCTTACATCAGGAGGAGATTGTGCTTCCTCGTCTCTGTGTCTGAGCAATGGCTTCATGGTTTTGTAGCAACTCTTTCTTCCACAAAGAAAAGCAAGGTTCAACAGTAATTTGAATGTTAACAGTTTCGTACCTGTAGATTGTCCCAAGTATATTTTCACATCCCTCAGGTGGATTCTCAGTGTCTACCACAGTAATTGGGCTGACAGCACACTAGAACTGGTAGAACTCGACTGGTTTACTATACCAAAGACAATAACTTTGTTTTGATACAGTTTGCTATTATATAATGAAATTTTTTTCTTCTCTGATGTCATATAAATTCTGGAATTTCACATTTGAAAAGGAATTTTAATCAGAAATACCAACAAGAGATATTCCTGAGCACAAAATTCTGAACCAATGATCCTTTGATGGGATATTGTTTTTCCGCCTGATTCTTATACAGTAATCTTATAAAGGTGGAGAGTAATAGGGAATGACAACTTCTAAAAACATAAAATCAAATATAAAAAATCTGGATATTACTCTATAGGCAATACTACTACATAAATTTGGAATTCCATGACAGTAACTTCTTGACAGATTTAAAAGAACCACAGAATGCATTGGGTTCCAATCCCCCCGTCATGGGCAGGGACAGCTTCCACTAGACCAGGTTGCTCAGGATCCTATCCAACCTGGCCTAGGAATGGGGCATCCACAACTTCTCTGTGCAACCTGTTCAGTGCAACCTCAGAGTACAGAATTTATTCCCAATATGTAATCTAAACTCGCACTCTCAATTTAAAGCCATTCCTCCTTGTTCTATCACTCCGTGCCCTTGAAAAAGTCCCTCTCCAGCTCCCTTGTAGTTTCTGCCTTATTCAAGTCTATAAGATCATTGAAAAATAATAATGAAACTAGATTACCATGACGTACTTGTTATCTAATTAGTTGGATTTAGAAACAAATATATTACATTATATATAATTATTTATATTTACTCTTTCAATAGAAATAATGAGGAATTTTATGAATTTAAATTTAAGCATTTTGGTTATTTTTAGAAATAATGGCCAACATTTTATATTAATATTGTTTAAAATACAGACTATAGATACTATAGCCTTGTAAATGATAAATTCTCTTGCTTTTTAAAAAAATTGTAATAGGTGCATCACTTGATTTTCATCTGTTATTTGAATTGTTGAATTATTATTAATTATTGCAAATGTATTTACAGTTAATCTGTATAGCTCTCAGCATCTTCTTTTGTGTTGGTGAATGGTGGGTTTTTTGCATCTGAGGGAAAATGAATTAGAATCTAACAGCATCTAAAGATGACCAGTTAAATTGGAATTGTGATAAGCTTTCTGTACATAATGAAAACAATCTAGAACTTAATTGTGTAATTAAGCTCAGTGCTTCTTGTAACAAGCTGGTGAATATCTTTTAATGATGCTATAAATCCAACCTAATCTAAATGCTATTTAACATCTCACCTGAATGCAATAAGGATATTCCCTTTGCTTATATGTTTGTCTCAGAAATTAGTTCTGTAATTAGTGTGGCATTTCCATTCTTAAAGGGAGTCATATATAATTCTGTTTCATATGTGCTTTGTAATCATCACAGAATAAAAAAAGCATTGTCAACTGTATTTAACACTTTTGCATTTGAAATATATTATTTGCCGCTCTCAGGATTTACACTGTGATCAACCAATCCTGTTTTACTCATCTTCTCAGTTCACTATGAAGAATTAATAGAATCATAAGCTAGAAACTACAATTATTTCTTATTCAGACTGCCAATTTCTGTTAGGTTTGTTTTTATTTAAGTGGACTTCTTTTGCTCGGTCTGAGGATGACTTAGACTACTCTTTTTAAAGAACCATTTAATTCCCAAAGACGCCTAGAAACAATGAGGGTGTTTGTTGTGATGGCAGTTTCTGAGACAGCCGAAGTGTTCTGAACTTCTCAGAAATCAGGTAGTCAGAAGAGTCAGGCAAGCTGTGACAGAAAGAGAAGTGAAAAGACAACTAATTTCTGACCAAGTCCCAGTGGGAATATGGTCTCTAAGATCTATTCTGATTACATCTAACTCGAGTTGTAGTAAGATCAATTCAAAATGCCATGGAAGAATGACTAGAAAACACATTTTGTGTAATGTTCTAGGAAGGAGACCCAGGAACTGAACTTGTTTTAGGCTGCCTGGATCTGAGTATCACAAACCCATCCATTTTATCTAAGTCCAAAATCTTCAATACCTTTCAGATGAGGCTAATTCCACACTTCCATACAGTTTGGCCGCCATACAGTGGGAAAGCAAGGAATACACATTCCTGATGAGCACATATCACTATTTACTTTGTTAGTGATTTCTTGAACACTCAACTTTAAGCAAATATAAAGGTACATTGCTAAAATATGCATTGATGTTCTGTTGCAAAAAAAAAGTAAAAAAATTGTTTAGGAGCAATTTGACCTTTTATGTAAAAGATTTTCCCATCTGGCTTGTAATTTTGAAATCATGAGGAATTTATTGTTATCTCCAGGAGACAAAGAATAAACACCTAAATACATAAATTAATTTTTTGTCTTTCTGGAGCTGCTCAAGATATGGGAGCTATTTATCAATTTAATATGGTGACAGTGTGGGGGTTTAAAATGTCAGTGCACATTTGTGCAGTTCTTTCTTTTTGATCTTTCATCATTATGTTATTTTACACACCACGGAAGCAAGAGGTGTAGCATGTATGTATATAGTCACTACTATATTGATATTTTATACAATATAGTCAACTAAATGAGAAAACGTACTGGTTCCCTTGAAAGGTTATTGAAATTACTTGGAAAGAATCTATTCACTTCTGTATGTTTTGTATTAGTTCTGGTGAACCCTTTCAGATTTCTAACAGAAATATGCATCTAAAATTAAGTATCTGTCCAGAACAAACAGGAAGCAGGTATTGGAATGAGGAGGTTGCATAGATTAGTTTCTGAGCTGCAAAGGAAGGATGAGAGGGAAGCATTACATGGATAAGTTTTATAAGAAAACTTTCAAACCATAAATCTTTACTAGAAAAACAAGAGGTGAAAATCAAAACCTGTCAACAGCATAGACTCTGAAAGGATTTGTACAATAAACAATGGATGTTTCATGGAAAGCAACTTCATCTTTCTCAGATGAAAATATTATCATAAGTTAAAACTGATGAACTGGAAAAATCTAGGACAAGATGTTACAAGGAAATTAAAAAGATGACTAGAAGAGAGGGAATGAAAAAGTAGCCAGGATCAGACACTTAATCAGAAATAGTTCATCAAGCAAAAAGGGAAAGAAAAACAAAGCTGAGGAAAGGTTATTCTTCAAAATAATGACATGATTTTTTTGTTTGTTTGTTCTTAAACATCAATGACATGGTTGTAGATTCCTCAGGTATTTCATATAGATCAGCCCAAAGAACACACAGTGTATAGAGGGAAACCCTATTATATTATTTGGAATAACTCATATTAAAAAACATATATTTTTTGTCCAAGAAAGCAAATGGCTTCATGACACTAGGCTATTCAACTGTGTGGAGACTGGAAAGAGCTTGCAGCATCTGCACCGCAGCTGGAAGTATGAAGGGAAAACTTTCTTTTGTGTTAGAATTGCTAGTGAGAAGAGTATGTAGCCATGTCTTGTCACTATATACCAAGTGCAGGTATTTTAGAAACACAGTGGTAGATGGCTTTCCATGCATGGTTTTTTTCAGTCTCCTGAGAGTTCTTCCATTTGTGAAACAGATTCCTCTTCTATGTGTTCTGTCAACCATGTAACAAAGCTTACATGTACAAGGTTTCAAGATGCCAAAACCGTTGGTTCAATTTTTCTACAGCTGACAGTGACATGCATTACTGTCACTCTCTCCTCTGCCCACCACCAGATACTATTCCAATACACTCCTGGACAGAACTGATCCCTTGGAGATGTTTCTACATTAATTTAACAATCGTATGCAAGAGTCAGATGAGTCAATCTAATTTGCTTTTGAAAGAATAGTCTGACACAAGGGAAGAATACTGATTAAGTAATTTTTAAAAGACAACATGGAAAAACATTGACTAAAATCCCATAGTATCGACAAGACCAACCGGAAGGGTCAAGGAATTAGTAAGAGCTCTGGAAAACGTGCTAGCTTTTTGTTTTTGAAGATTGTCTACACTGTAGAAAACTTGAAAAAAAAATTACTTAATCTGAGAATCATTTATTCATCTTGCACTCTTTAGGATGTTCCAAGCGAGACAAATATTCGTGCTGGGATTTGTGGGAGACGATTTATCTTCAAGTTATGAATGAGGGGACTTCACTGCCTATCTTCCTTCATTGTCATTCTGACTTTTATTACCAGCCTCATGGAAATACTTTTTAACAGCACTTTTTCTCCTTTTCAACTGCTCTTCTGTCATGCTTCTGTTTCATTTTTATTGTCCCCATCTGCAAAAGTTATGCCATCAGCAACTACAATCATTTTTCTAGTAAAAAGATACATATATTTCTAGGACATGAATTTAACATATGTTTGCTTGCTAGCATTGCCTGTAAATAGATTAAGTTCATCAGAGTCACTGAATTTCACAGTTTCTTAGAAGAGGGCTTTAAGATAGCTGGAAGGGGAACAATATTGTGAGGAGAGTTTCTTCCTGCTTTATTGCATTCTTTCTGTCATCTAACGCAGCTGCCATCTTCAGAAGAAATATATAAAATAACCCCACACAACATGGGTGGATAAAATTCAAAATGACAACTGCACCTTAGAATTTCTTTTCATAAACTGTGTAAGGACAGCTCTTATTACAGAAATACCAAATATAAAGGATATGTACAGGATAAGGTTAACAACAACTCACAGGCAAGATCCTAACACTCAATAGTAAACAGAACCAATCCACACTTAAACAAGAATGGCTGAAATGACACAGTGCAATCCAACACCTGCCATGAATTTTGCCCAATCATTTATGAATAAAAAAACATTTCAAAATTCTCCAAAAGAAAGAACTTTAATGGACAATCTAGCACACTGGTGACAACCTTCAATTTTCTGGATACTGAAATGCCAGTTCTTTTTCTGTGGCTTGAAATAATCTATATAATAATAAGTTGCACTTCATTCATGCTGCTTCTGATATACTTCTGAAAAGAAAGGCATTCACAGTGGCATTTATATTTTGAAAGAAGAAAGAAAATAGTAGAGTCAAAAGACATTTCCGTGCCGGAGAGTGACTGTAGCACTCTGCACCCTACTGACATAGTGGTTTACAGTAAACTTGAATCTATCCAACTGTGTGAGAGAAAATTAAGATATACGAACACACATACGGAGATTTAAGCACTGTAATCAGCATTTTATTTGAACACCTCTCCTTGAAACTTCAGATAGGTTAAACCACAGTTGCAGGAAATATTAATGTCTGTTGAGTGAAATGAGTCTAGAGGACTGTTGGATTCAAATGATAAAAGATCATTCCACAAGTAAAGAATCATTCCTTAAATTCAAGATTGCTAGGATATTAAAGAATAACAAGGTTTGACATTTAACAATGAATATTCTGTAATCTAATCAAATATAGAACTGGATAATCTCCATGCTTGTTATACTTCTTTTATTATATGTTATCTGCTTTTTTATATGGATAATAAATAGGAGAATTGAATGGTTGGTCAAACAGTTGTATCATAATTTCTTGAAGAATTCATGTGAGAAATACTTTATGCATACTCAATATGCATTCCTCCCTGTTGCTCAGCAATTTTTCAAGAAGAATCAATTTTTTTCCTGAAAAACTGCACCCCCTCTCAGAACTGCAGAAGCAAAAGAATTACCATTAAAAAACTCTTTTTTTTTGTTTCTCCATCAATCTGAAGAGACATATGATTCTAAGTGAGTATTTTGTTAGAATCCAGAAACCTTGCTAGAATCCCAGAAATTCTGAAATTTAGGTGAGCTGATTCAACACCTGTCCTGGGACTCCTGCTCCTTGCAAGCTGTGCTAATGCAGTGCTGTGATCCAGTGTTCTCAGTATTTCAAACATTTATAGGAGGTTCCTGCAAACCTGAGCATACCAAATGAAGTTTGCATTTGTGTGAAACCATGCTAAATATGTTTTTAATTGAAGAAGGCCTATAGTCTCAATCCACACACTCCCATACCTCCACTTGAGAGTATGGATCTACATTTACTAGCCTGTAGAAAGTGATAATCTGCTGTTCAATTTTCAGAATTTAAGACTATCACAAACTTTACTTTGACTTTTATGCTGATTGTCAAACTCTCCCAATGTTAACAAGGACAATCCCAATTCAAAATTAACAATATCAGAGCAAAATATTTTTCTTTAAAAACAGAACAATTCTGTAAAATGTAACATATTTACATTATCTGAGAGGAAAATAAGGTTTCTGGAAGAAAATGTTCAAAGTGGACTAAGTAAACTTCAGAGAATTCCGCAGTGGTAAAACATATTAATTTTCAGTTTGTAATAATCAAGGTCAACTTACACATTGCTACTTCCAATTTTCAAACTGTCATATATGCTCACTGACTGTTATTACATAGTCATTGACAGAAAAATATTGATACAAGGATGAAGCTTTCAGAAGCCTTCTGTGTACAAAAATGTACTCAGATCCTTAGTCATAGAGGACGTCAATCTAACACAGTTATTAAACATACAATAATATAAAATCAATATAACATTTGTTATACTTATTTTACTGATGAAATGGCTCCAGGATTTAAATTATTCATTACTTACCCCCGTTCTTTGAACTTCCAAGAAAATCGCTCTTTGAAATGATTTCTCCCACACTGCCAATTCATTGCCCAGCTCTACATTGAAATAATGACTCTTGCCATGTCCAACCATAACACTGAAACAATATGGCCTCTGGTCTTCAAGATCAAAGTCCTGATGAATACCTAAATACAAGTTTGCTTGTAGCCAGCAATCATCAGCAAACCAGAGCTGAAAGACATGTTTCAGTATGTGATTCCTCATTTGGCAAAAGTAAAAAGTTGAAGCAACACTGTCTCCTGAAAGTCATGGGTACTTGGATATGTTATGGCATTACATCAATAATTACCTTGAAGAAATGGTCTAAGAGTTAAGTAATAATGTCAAAGACAACTTCTCTCTTTGCTTCTTATTCACTTGACCCTGCATCACGTAATCCAATACTTCTGCAGTTCCAAAATATTGTCAAAATCATCTAAGCAATACATAATTTAAAATGAGTTTGTACCACTGTATTGTTTACAGCGAAACAGAAGGAAATCCCTGAATTCTCTGAATTCAATCCAAAAGCTGTGTGCCAGCTCTGCAGGAAACTGTAATTCCTCCATTGTAATTGGGTTCCAATATGCTAAACCCCAAGGAATGCAGTAATTTATAGAGCAACCAAGGGCTAATTCTGGAAATGACAACATAAACATGTCCCTGACAGCCTCAATGCTGCTCTGTAACTACAAGGAGAATGAAGCGAGATCCTGCCTTCACCTTCAAGATAAAGAGAAACTTCACATAAAACTTCCATAACAAAAAATATACCTGTAATAGTATGTTTTGTAAATGAAAACAAATTCATACAAGAAATTTCCCTCACATTTTAAGACTTCATTGATTAGCATAAATATAGATAAAAGGAAATCTAAATAAAAAAGTTACTACTCACACATCTACCTACTTTCACAGCCTGAATTTCCAAGTTACAGATATTTTTAAATTTCTGTTCATGAGATAGGGTCCTTTCCTATCTCAATTTCTCTATGATATCATGGGGCAGAAAAGACTGAAAGAATAAAATAATTAGCAATGAGAATGATATTATTTTCTAAAGTCATTTGCAAACAGAATTGTCTTTTCTCTAGCATTCCAAGTTAGTTTTGGGAGACTTGATTCTAGTCAAGCAGATCTAAGGAAGGAGCAGTCATGTTTGAACTGGATTTAAGTGTCTTTGAAAAGATTAGCATGCAGCTTTGTAGTGGTACCCAAGTTCTAGAATCTCATAGTCAGGATAAGCTTTATAAAGCTTTATAAACTTGATAATTTGGTTTTCTATAATCTCTACTAGACCATCTTTTGAGGCTATAGCTGAAACTTTATGCACCGAAAACAAACAACTGGAATTTTAGCATCCAAGTGTAATGTGAAATACTCTGATACATGTAAAGTTAATGTTCAGGGTGTTGTAGCCCTCCTGCTCTAGACGCACTCAAGTGTCCGCATAGGGCAGCAGTGAAGATCCACTGTTTAGTAAAGAAAAGCAGAGGAAACAAATGCTCTGCTATGACACCCTCCTCTGTGTACTGCTCTCATATTCATAAACAAGGATTAAAACACTCAGACCAGAACAGAAAATTTTGCTTGTGCTCGTGAGTTACTGACAAACATAGAGCAGGCACAAACAACCTTATGCAATTTACTCAAATCTAACCTGTAAAGCTATGGATGTTTCATGGAGCACCTTGGTACACAGCACTTTGTTGTCAAAATTGGCCCTGCAGCTACCTGAGGAGAGAAGAGACTTGAGGAAGCTCACAGTTATTTTCCAACACTCCTTTGGACTGTTGAGAAGGAAGTTGAACAAAGTACCTACATATGTTCTGGTGTTCAGCTGCTATGGAATGACATATATTAATCCACTTCACAACTCAGTGCAGCTTGTAGACCGCTATATCCATATTTTGTAACTTGCATGCGAAAATGCAAGATGATAAAAGAAAATAAAATGCTTTTAAGACAGTTGGCTTTTAAAAAATGTGTCTAATATTCTTGTCCCAATAACAAGTTCCAATAAATGAATTATGAGGCAAGGTATAAGAATAAACACATGTGATAAAAGATTTTACTTTTTTAATCATCTAGTTTTTACCACCAAATTTCCATGAATATGCAAGGCATGTTATGTAAATACATTTTAATTCAAATATTTGAATATGTATGTTTGTCTATGCAAGTGTGTATTTATATAAATGCATACAGAGATACAAACCTAAAATATATCAAACATTTTGTTTCAAACTGTAAAGTCTGTATTGGATTCTTACATTCCATGTTTAACTTTGCATCATAATAAACATAGTTGAGAAGCCTAGAATTAGGTATGTAGCATGAGCACCTCTCCTTCAAATCCATCTTTTATAAGAAGATACATTAGCACACACCACCACAGTTCTGTGCTAATTCTAACCACCTTCTGAAAATCATTAAGAAGACCCTCCTCAAACAGTAGTTTTTACAACATAACTGTCTTTCATACGCCATGCAGCAACCTTAATCTTTTAAGATTTTGTCCTATCTTTTTGGATTTGCTCAGTTTGTCTCATTGCCATTTATACCAAAGAATCAACATAAAAGAGGTTAAAGAGTTGACCTTAGGCTTTTGCACTTTAGCTAACATATTCATGAAGACTGGCAATTAAGCACTCATTTATTAAAATGTCAAGAACATTAAAGATTTGAATTTTGGACGGTTTATTTCCCTACTTCTTTGTTCTTAATAATAAAGTATCACGGAAGTTTCAAGGACAGAATATCCTTGAAATTGCCATAATATTCAAGGAAGGACTGAGTTTTAGCACTAACAGTTAAAGGAGAAAAAAACAAAACCAAAACCCAAGCCACAGCAAAATCTTTTCAAAAGGCATAATGAGTATATATTTCATTGGTGCCTGAGTTATTTATCAGCAAATAGTAAAATTTTAAAAAATATTAAGGAGAATGAATAAATAACCTGAGACAGATCCTCTGCTTTGGTTGGTGTCTCAGTGATGGGTGAGACCTGAAGTTGCGCACATTAATCCAGCTGGAGAAATGGATGCACTAATATTATAATGCCATGTTTACAAGAATATGTCTGTGCTCCTGTGTCTTGCACTCTGGAGCTGAGTTCTAGTCCTGAACTCCAGGACCACTGACATGGCACTGGCCAAAATCCTTCCTTCCTATGTCCTGAATAAGTGTTGCATCAGAAAAAAAAAACATAACAGAAAACATCACAAAGAAAAACAAACCAATCAACCAAGAAAAAAAACCAAAAACCAAAAATCAAAACCAAAACAAACTCCAAACCCCAAACCAAACCAAAAAAAAAACCCTCACCAAAACCATAAGCACTTCTCCTTAAGTGCAGGATTTTAGGTAACGGCAAAAAGCTGCCTTTTCCACAACACGAGTACATGGTCAAAAGAGAAAGGACAGCAGCTGGTGAGAACTAAAGCTGAGCTGTAATTTTTGAGTTAAATAATATTTTATCAGAAAAGATGGACTTTTACTTTTTTTTCCTGAAAGTATATTTGTTTTTTCTCTCCTAGACAAATAGGCTCTCATTTAGCATTAGCTCACCTCCAAAGCAGTTTTTGATGAGCTGGTAGAGAACAAAATCTACCTGATGCAATTTATTAGAAAATATATTCTGTAAGTTGATTACTTAATTTTTTTGCCCCAACTCCTTGCTTGGGACAAGCTAGACAGAATACATGACTGTATCTAGTTGGAGGAAGAAAATTAATTCTATGGGAGACAAATTCAACGTTACTCTTTGTAAGGCAAAACCTACTGTAATACTTGCAAATTACACACGATGTAACAAGGACAGAACTTCATATTTTAATTACTGAAATTAAATAAAATTATCTTTATATAGATCAAGAATTACAGCAAGAGCATTTTTCATTACATTTGCCTAAAAATCTGACCCACTAAGAAAAAAAGCAGCATCATTATGCTTAGCTATGTGTCTCACTGATATATCATTCATACTACCAGCTCTAATACTGAAAACTTTCTTCAATATCAAAGCATTTCAGTAACTTGCTCACTTGGAGCTCAATCCATTTTCCATGTTCTCTTATGCTTGCAAAGCTAATGCACTAGAGATTGTGAATAGTTTTTATAGCAACAGATGATCTATTTGAATGTTAGCTACTCCTAGTTAATATTGAGCCTATCATCAACAGGAAAAAGCAAGCTTTCTTTACCAAATAATGTCATTGTAATCACTAGGAAACCTACCTTGTGAATTTTAAATAGAACCTCACAGAGGTTATAGATTTTTTCAGCTCTCACCCAGTCTAGTGTGCTTACCTATAAAATCAAAAGAAAATATTGTCAATACATTTGAAAATCATGTACAGATAAAAAAAAAAAAACCAACAAAAAACTTAGATGATTTCACCCATTGTTATTCTACTGGATGTTTTAAATACAGGCACATTTTAATATCCAGCATTATAAAACACTGTCAAATACTATTCAATTTTTACATAACCAGGAGTCTTAGTATAATTACAAGATATTTAAAAAAATCATTGATTTTTTTAACCATTATTGTGGAAAGCTCTTCGTAATCTCTGTGTTGAGTTACATAAGCATTTTTATTTTTCAAGGTGCTAACACATAGAGCCCAGAGTCTCAAACACAAAGTCATTCAGCTTCATGTCTCAGTCCTAAAAAATCTTGCAATCAACAGACCAAGATGTATGCCTAAATACGGCTCAGAGTTTACATGCACTAGGGTGTAAATAATTCAAAAATTATTCTAAAAACTGAAAACGACTACGTGACTGAAATATTTGAAATTAAGAATAATACAAACCATGTTCAAGAAAGCAAAAAATAACATATACAGGAAAAACACAAGGGAAATACACATTATTTTTGCTTATATATTTTAAAGCAAAATCCTAGCTCTTGGTGAATGCTAGCACAGGAATGGCTGCATAGATATATGAAGGATTTTACTAAGTTATAATTCTGAGGCCTTTAGCATATGGAAAAAAAGTGTTTTGGTAACTCTAATAGCAACCAGGATACTTTAAAATTCTAGTAATGATACAGCTTTGTCCTTTTCCTGCCACCCACCCAAAAGGAAGAAAGTGGAAAAAATTAAAACTATTAAGGTAAAGTAAAATATGGTTGTAAAACATCTGGCTTGTGTGGATGAAACCTAACCAGGAAAAACCTATGAAATTCAGTAACAGGTTCTTTTTCTGTGTTCACAGTAGCACACAGTTCACCCATAAAAAAACAATATTATTCCTGATGATTTGCATGGATTTGCATCTTTTCAGTTTATAAAGGTATTCATATTCTGGGATTCTCCATGTTACAATTTTTATATTTTAACAATCAAAGGACAAACATCACCCGAATACAACACATGCACAAGAATATGTAAAACCATGGTACATACTTTCTGCATTATTATGAGGAATGTATAATAAATTAAAGCTCAAAACATTATATATAGATAAACAAATCAAAACATTATATATAGATAATTTTACAGTACTAATTAATAGAAGATTTTTCAAATTTAAATCTAATGTTAGCTGTTTTAGAAAATTAATTTAAAGAAATTTTAGGTATTAACTTGTCCTCCCATTTTTCCATAAAAGATAGCATTTTTTAGAGCCATACCTTTCTAATTTTTAGACTTCCATTTCTATTTTCCTTCTAATAAGGTCATTTCAATATTCTGAGTTTTGCTTTTCAATTATTGTTACAAGTAAGAAATAACACAAAAAACTGTTTTAAAACTGAGGAATTATTAAGCTGGTTCATAAAGAAATATACATTTGAGCATGCACACATAGAGCAAATACTGCAGGTCTTTGCTTAATCTTATTTCCAGGGAAGTATTTTCTACTTTGATGGCTGTTTGGAGAAGAAAATAATTAAATAATGCATGTTTTGGCCCATTACTGTTGATCCTCAAAAGGGATATTATGCTTCTTGCAAAAAAAGGTTTAGAGATTAATGGGGGCCAGTTAATTATCTGGTCTTGAATGTCTCCGAGGGATTCTTTTCCACCTCAGTTAACAACAGGAGAGTCCTTCATTGCTATTAGCGGCTAGACATAAAAGCATAAACACTGACTTAATCTGCTGTTTATGAAACTGACTTTAGTGGCACAGGTTACAACTTAAAAGCTCTTGAGATATGAATGGACTTTCATTTGCCCATATCCTTTGTTTTGATTCCTGAAGATTAATTTAAGCTGTTTGGGTTCTTTGCTGCTATTAGTGACGGACAATGCTGACACTGCTGTGCCACTAAATTCCCCCTGAATAGCTCAGACTTCTTACCATTATCCTGTGCATCTCTTTCATCTTCTGATGCTGTGTAACCTCCTGTGACTTTTTCAGCAAAGACAACTAGTGTTGGTGATAACTGTATATAAGCCACGATTTTATTTTACTGTGTATGTCAGAGAAAGGCTATCACACTTAAAGAGTGAAACAGTCTGAATATCATTGTGAGGTGATCAGAACACAAATGTCATGTTGAAAGGAATTTGAAGGAGGCAAAGCAAACATACTACAAAAGTATATTAGAATCTCAAGAGAGAGTAAACATTATTTATAGTTTTATCAGAACTACCATAGTATGTTTAAGTCTAAAACGTTATAGACTCCATTGCTTTTTTTTAAAAAAATGACCAATAATCATGTGCTTTTAGTCAAGCAGGAAAGCTGGAAATAATCAGAAAAGCTCATGAAAAGTGCAATATCCTTCATTTGATTTAAAGAATGTTTCAGTTTATTGCAGGTAATATAACATCATCACACATTTAATACCTGGGTAATAAATAACTAAGATAAATGAGATACTGAAGTATATTTCTTAGGCAATAAAGTAGTTTTTCTCATTATTTCCCTTTGGACTTGTTCCTGTAGGTATTCCATACATTGCAATTTTTGGGGATTATTTTAGAATGACAATACAATTATTTTTCACGAAGTGTTTGACAAAATGTTTCAAAAAGGTAATTTCAGAATAGATAAAAATAGCACATTTGTAAACTCACAGATAAAACTGAGATGATCAAAAAGATAAAAAAAGCAAACAAAGAGGGAAAAATAGGAATATGAAGTTACAATTTTGACTCCATAATGAGAGAGAAATAAGGATGTAGAGTTACAAAAGTTCCAAGTGTTGCAGAAGTACTTTTTATTTCAGCATGAGTTTCTGTAATTTGCTCATGTTTTAAATCCCAGCATTACAGTGGAGTTCTGAAAAAAAAATAAACCAGTAAAATCTAGTTTTACTTAGTTAAACCAGGCATTCTCAGCATCAGTTCGTGCTCACATTCCAAATATACTCAGCTTTAAATGTGTGTGTTAATCACTGGCTTTTCTTAAAAAAAGTTATGATTTAAAATACAGAGGAAAAAGTAAAGTTAAACTAATTTTGACACACCATGCAGTAAACAACAAACTCAAAAAGTTATTCCCTAAATAAGAATTATACAATTATAAAATAGGGATAAAAAACTTTCATGCCTGTCCAGAGATCACCATTTAATAAAGAAACATGGGGTGAACGTAAAAGAGAGTAACAGTCCAAAACTCACTAAAGTAAGAATGAACATAACATATACTCTTTTTGACTTTCTCTGAACACTGAAGCTGACTCTGGAATTCTCCAGAGCCCCCCAAAATATTACAAAAATTTGAATAAATTTAAAGAGTGAAACTTAAGGGAAAAAAGATCAAAGTGTCTATAATATCTATTACTGGAATACAGAGAATACCGCATAATCTGAGAGTTAAGCAGAAGCATCCAATATGCCTAGAAGTACTAAAAAGGCCTAGGGAGAAGACAAAATACTTCTAGTTAAATAACAATTAATTTCACTGTTCTCTTCACTCCTCAATAGAACAAGAAAATTAAGCAAGAATAATGAAAAAAAAAATATTATAAGATATTAAAATGGAAAACAAGAAATCAAAGATGTTCCTGAGATGAACTATGATAGGGCATTATAAGAATCTGAAAGATGCCCAAATCAACTTGAAGCAGATGGTGAGAAAAACATGCTAAAGTGCAGTCAGATCTTAGCAAACACTTGAACAAGATAAAGACCTGTGTGTAGAGTTAGAAAGTTCACCAGAAGTGTTCATGGTCAAGCTTATGCCCTCCAAATAATTGCCATCTCTTTTCTAATATGTTACATTGATATAATACATAATGCAAATTGCCAATAGAAGTATTTATAACTTACACAGCAGTACTAGCTAACATTAAAATCATTGCTTGTGCAAATTACATCATGAAAGTTTCTCTTCTCTGTAATATCTGTCAAAGGTGGAACTATTTCTGCTATTTTCACCTTATTTTTGTATTTATTCTTTTCTTAAAACTATAAGCAGCATATAAAGGGATTGCCTAGCTGCCTTCATGGAAATCCCTTCTACTTATTTAACCACATTGAGAAATATAGTTTTGTAATTAAGTAGATCCAAAGATATGGCTACTTGAAGACTTTAATTCAAACACCACACAGGACTATGAGGAAGACATAAAAAAAATCAAACAGTACAAACATCTTCTACATATAGCCTATATTCCAGAAAAACAAAGCATTCAACTATACTTCTTTTTAATTGGAAAATTTTAATTACATAAAAAATAGTTTGATTTTGTATGACAATTTTTTATACTTTCTCCTCAATTTCTTCTGGAATATGAATTCAGAACTCTTTTAATATCTGAAAATTGTCAGGAATTTTATAGATGCTTTTAGACTGTAATAAAATACTGTTTGTATAGTAAAACTGACACAAGAATAATGTCTATTTTTTCAATGGTGTTTTTCAGATATGCAGTTTTTAGAAATGTGTCACAATTCCAATATAGCAGTCTGTAAACAAAATATGGAAATTTCTTAAATACAGTCAGATAAGCCTCTTCAAGGATGTAGAAAGACCATTCTCTGTTAATCACATCATTCGTGATCATTTACATCATTGACTTATATGGCGAAGCTTCTACATTTTTGGAAGCACCATCTGAGATATCATAGAAATTATGTATAAACAGAATATTACTTGCCATAGTGATTTCTTTCATATTACAATATCCTCATTTTTCTCACAATTGTCTTCATTTTTGCTCATGTTATCCATTCTTATGAAACCTAACAGCTGCATTTACATTCACGTCATCTTTTACACACAATGAAATAGAAAAAGAGTAGAAATTGTACTAGATCCTTTTACAAGCGGTTGTAAAGTTACGAATAAAGGTAAATGTAGAACTTAGAGGTCACCTGCTCTGTGCATACTACATTGATACCCTGATATGCTACATTGATTCAATCTACAAATAGCAATAGCAACATCTTTGAAATAAAACATGTTATACTTGTATCCTTTAAAGATCAAGTTAAAGCATCTGTATTTTTGGGATAGAACAATTTTATTTCCCCCCCCCCCCCAATAAACAGAGTAAAGAAAAAAATCAGTAGGATGAATGGTAAGAGCAGTACTATTATGTATCTCTAGTGAAAGAAATCTATGCATGGCTTTGTGTGGGGACCTGTGTTTCCAGCTACAGAGCTGGGACATGTGACACAGCACCAGTGTCAGAGCACAGTGTGGATTGATGGCTCCCTGGATGCCACAGGAGCATATAGAAGCATATATGCTTTTATATATATACATACAGAGAGAGAGAGAGAGAGAGAGAGAGAGAGAGGGGTCCATCAGGGCAAGGTCCTTGCCACTCAGTTCCCATCCCATTGCCCTGCAGTGGCCTGACCCCATCCAACAGCTAGACACCCCCACAGCCACTCACTAACTCCCTGTCCCTTACCATGGGATGAGGGAGAAAACAGGAAGAGCAAAATTAAGAAAATTCATGGGGCAAGATAAAGACGATTTAATAAGTGATGGAAAGAGGAAGAAATCAATTGATGCAAAGGTGATCGCACACTGCTTACCCCAAGCAAACCAATGCCCAGCCAGTCTCCAACCAATGGCTGCTTTTGAAGACAAATCACCATTTTTTATTGCAGATCATGGTGTCTTCTGGTACATGATATCCCTTTTGATCTGTTTGGGTCAGATGACCTGATTGTGTGCCTCACCAACCCCTTGCCCACCCCCAGGCTGGTTGCTGGGTGAGCAATGTGAGAACAGAAAGGCTGTACAAGCACTGCTGCTCAGTGTCAGCCAAAACACTGCTACTTTAGCCACAGATAAGAAACCCACTGCCCCACAGGCTGCTATGAAGAAAGTGACCTCCATCTCAGCCAGGCCCAGTACAGCAGCAGGGCAGCCATGGGGACTGGGACATCCCCAGCTATGGGCACCAGGCATATGGGAACAGGGATAGGCTAAGCCAGGCATGGACACAGGTCCCTGGGTGGCCCTGGCTTGTTGGGGCTCATGGCTGGGCAGGACAGGGAGGTGAAGCTGAAGGCTGACACTGCTGCACTGCTGCTGGCAGTCTTGCTGGGGCTGCAGTGGGACCTGGGCTGTGGGAATGGTGGGGTGAGCCCCAGGGAAGGGGGTCAGCAACAGCCAGGGCTGAAGGTACCCTGATAAAAAAACATCTGTGGCATGATTAAAGAGCAAGAAAATTGGTTAACAGCTTTTATGATTTAAAAACAGTCACATTCACTGGTGTATCATAGTATTGGGATAACAAAACACATTGACCAAAGGGGTCTGTTTTTGTCCATTTTTTTTTAAAGCCACTGTTTCTACAAAAATGATTGTGCAGAAACACAACAGAGTATAGCAGATTCTGTCAAGAAACATGGCGCTAACACTACCAAACAGTCATCCTTACTTGTCTGTTCTTAGCAAAGTAGTGAACATGGTAAATGAAGTAGTTGGTCCCAAATTAGCATAATGTAGATTTTGCTACTTTATTATTATACTTTTAATTATTATTAATTAAATCCAGGGAGCATCCAGGGAGTCAACGATCCACACTGTGCTCTGACACTGTTGCTGTGTCACATGTCCCAGATCTGTAGCTGGAAACCTAGGTTGCCACACAATAATTTATTATTATACTTCTAATTATATCAAAAATCTGTCTTAAAAACAGGTCTGAAAATAGTAATCAAAATTTATACAGGAAAAGCACTCATGTGGTGTGTTATTTATTATTTTTTGCATTTCTTTTACATTTTAAATGGATTGTACTAATTGAATCAAATTTTAGTTCTTCGCCTTAACATATTAAACCCCCAACTTTTAGAGGGGTGAAAACTCCTGCTTTTCCCAGATGTCTAATTGTAAAAAGAATACTACTGGCTATTTTGAAACACTTAAGTGAATAGGAAGCATTGGATTAAGTATTTCAATCTAGAGGGAGGGGAAATTTTACTTATTCCATTTCACTGAGTTTCATAAATAACTTTCAAACAGTTCTTTACTGCAGACAGTACACATATAAAGGGTCAGATTTTCTTTGGATCAGCTGATAAAATGGAGACTGACCACCCTCTGAGCAAAATTGTAAGCAAATTGTATAATCAAAACTGCATTCTAATTCCACATTGTATTCTTTTTCATTTGCTTAAAGCAAAGATTTTCTGGAGAGAAAAAAGAAAGAAGGGATTAAACATTATCCTGTGGTGAGTACAGGTCACTTTTATCAAAACAGTTTAGAATTCTACAGCTCATTTCTGTTTCATTCTTTTAAATTATTTTTGAGAAAAGTATTAGTCAAGTCATCTGTTGTGAAACAGAGTTCTTGTTACTAGGTATGTAAATTATCAAACCAAGATTTTTTCAGACTATATACTTAGCATTAGATTCTTCTTCAATTGCTTGCTTGTGTGAAAACTCCACAAGTATCTACTAATACTATGGGGGCATTCATTTCATTATGATTCACTGTATTATCTTGTCTTTAAGAAAACAGAATAACCACCAACTAATTTACATCTACAAATACCTTAGAATAAATAAGGTAAGAAATATTAGGCTTAACCAACCAAAGGAAAACCTAAACTTGAAAACTTCATAAAGCAAAACACTCCCCATTAGGAATTCATTAAACTATCCAGGTACAGTAAGATTTTCAGAGGACTTTGAAAGAGGCTAAATACTGAAAATCAGTAGCATCAATGGCTTTAACTTATTTTGAAATCTCAGCCGACAACTTAACAATGGAAAACAAACCCAGGTATAACAAACAGGTATCCATTTACAATGAAACTGCCACAAAAATATCATTTTTTTACCGGTGGAGCGCTGAAAATGTAGAAAGATGAACCTTTCAGAGCCAGAAACTTGAATTTGTAGAGCTGAGATGAATCAGTTCCTTCAAGTCTCTCATTTACCCATCCCATATGTATGACCTGTAAAAGAAAATAATTGAAAATTAAAGCTCAGCTTTTCAGTGGATCATAGGAGTGGCTTTATTAGAATGGGATGCATCGTACATCTCGTATTTGCCTTCCCACCACTTCCATATTCTTGAAGCATACAGTATCACTCCAGTGTGTCAGAAGTCCTTGGAGAGACTTAAACTTACAGTACCAGTAGTCTGAACCTTACCTGAAATAACCAATTTTAAAAGCTACCTGTGTATTGCAAAGCAGACTCTCACTTGAGGCAACAGAAAACCTACACATATGGTAACTCAGCAGGCAGTTTATAAAAACCAAGATCCTACATTATGTATAGCAGTGTCAAAACTTGGACATACTGACATTTCTATTACCTGGACCTCAAAAGAAATACATCTGAATAAATCACTAGGTATATCTGAAATCAAACAGCTAGGTTCATGTCTGCCACTACTAACAAAGTCTTTGTCACACTTATTATCTTTCAGATTTTATATACTTTTTTCACATACACTTCATCTCAATTACATTCTCATAGAATTATATGTCAAATTTCAGTGGTTACAAAACTTTAACAATGTCATAATACATGCCTTTCTTTTCCAGACAAATTAATGCTAAGAAAAAATAAAATTAAGTAAAACTGCATGCTTCCTTTTTGAGATAAATGCAAATTTATAAAGGAATAATGCTATAGTGTGGCAGCAGAATATCATGAATGTAGTTACTCATGAAAAATAACAAGCAAAAAACATTTTAGGCTCCATTTTGCATACATTAAGAGGAACATATTGCTTTTGAAACAGGTATTTAAATCTAGAGTGAGTCATCAATCTGAACGTACAATTATTGCTGATAAGCTTGCTCATCTTCAATTAAGGCTACACTTACAGGCAGTAACAAGTTACACAGGGGCAGAAACATTAAAGCACTAGTTAATAATATAGGTGAATGCTCATACTCTTATACCATGAAAAGCTCACACATTGTTTTCTAATGTTGCTATTTAATGCATCAGTTATGTCTCCTATGAATCAATTTATCAATAAATGAATAATAAAGCAATATGTTGAGCCACACAATTCTTCTCTATACTGTTCTACTGAGCTCCATTGTTAACATTTTACGGAGATCTAAGAAACAGCACAATAAATACAGTAGCCTTTCCAGTTCTTGATTTGCTATCCTGTAAATTTAATAACTTTCATTAAAACATTGTTTCTATGGGAGTCATCTAAAGTGTTGAAAGAGGATGCTCAGAAACCTCATTACGTAAACAAAGTATACTACACTATTGTCAATTTTCTATTACTAATTATATTATATATTCAGTTTATCAGGGTTGTAATATAATATCAAATAATACAGGCAAAGAGAATTATGTACATTTCAGAGGATACAAACAACACTATAATTTCCTTTACATTCCTAAAGTCATGGTTGCTGACTTGCAAATGGGCAAAACTTGCATATTTGCATATGGCAACCTAAAAAGTAAGTGCTAATGAATATGAAAGAGAAAGAGGCTAAGCAAAAGACATTTCTAGGGAGAAAGAAATCAGTTTATTAAGAAAAAAAAAAGAAAAAGGAGAAAATAAAATGGAAACAAGAAAATGAAAGACAATATACAAGTTTATAAAAACAATTACAAAATATTTGGGAGAAAAAATATAACAAAAAGAGAATTCCAAATGTATACTTGCCTAAAAACATACAAAGTCCTCCAAAAGTAAAGAGGGAAAATAAAAGAATTTTATTTATCAAAATCAGTGTTTCATCAACTTATACATATATTGATAAGATAATAAAATGATGCATCTTTTAACAGATATATTAAAAACATTTCTTCGGGGGTTTTTTTTTTTTTTTTGTTTGTTTGTTTGGGGTTTTTTGTTTGTTTTGGTTTGGTTTGTATTTTTTTTTTTTTAAATTTCTTTCTACACATCTTTTTTAGTGACTGGTTTATTTAATGGTTGTTTAGACCACAAAAATGAAAAAAGAATAATTATTCAGTTCAAAATCAAAAAAGTGTTGGTACTCAATTACAAGCTGTTTGTGGTTCCTGTGTGGGCCACTGAGATTTTAATTCGATCTCAGTATGTGGGTGTGAATATTAGTCCTGGGATCTGTCCTGTTATTTGGATCAAAACCTCTCATTTGAAGTTTTAAGGACTGCTCATAAGGCATAACACAACAAACTGTCTTATTCTCAGCATTGCTTTCACTGCTGTTCAAAACTACGTGGAAACGCACTCATACATCATTGATGTACTATTACATTTCTAACATGTTCTAATGCACTTTCCAAAATTTCCTGTAGGAAAAAAATGAGCAATGGCACTCATTATGAGGAGATAAAACAAGTCACTAACAAAATGCAATCCAATCAAAGCAGATAAATGAAAGTTCTTATTTGCACTTATTGTTTTCCTACAGCAATAAAGGATCTAGGTGATGCAATGACTAGAAACTTAACATGTGTTAAATTCAATAAAGCTGTCAGTACATTTTGTATATAGTACATTTAGTCAAACAGTTATGAAAAGTAAATGATGCAAAACACTCCAGAGGGAACTGAAGAAAAAAAATCAAGTAGATCTCTATGTCTGACACGTCAGAACAGGCGGGTACACTTATGTAATTAAAGTGGGATAAGACACCAGCTTGACCTTCAAGTTAAGAACCAGTGCCATATCATGAGGCACAATGGAAAAATACCAAACTAAGAAAGCAAAGAGAAGTGCATCTTGAGGTAGCTTAAGTAATTTTTGTTTGGTTTTGTTTTGTTTTGTTTTGTTTTGTTTTTTTCCCAAAGCAAGTGGTAGAATGGTATGTTTTGAAAAGTACAGACAATGGCAGGAAGAAGAGAGGGAGGCTAAGAAGTCCTTTCACGTACATAAAGATTAACTAAAAATAAAAGAGAAATCAAAGTAAAATTGGAACACTAACTTTTGAGATATTACATTCATGGTTTCCATTGTGTGTCACTTGCATTCAGTTATGTCGGAATGTCTACTATTCAAAACGTAATGTTTTAGAGAGCAAACTATAGTGGAACCTAGAAATCTGACATTCACAAGTTTTATGCACTTTAGCTCAAGAAGGAAATTTGTAACTCCAAGCTGGGCACAGTTTGAACACCAAAAATGGCAACCCTAATCTGAAGGGAGCTATGAATACAGCTATGTATCCAAATTCACGTGTCTTCCCAGCCATTGTCCGCCTGTGCAAAATTTGGATTACGAGTCTTTTATGGTAACAATAGTAGTTTCTACTCTGTCTGCTTCATTTAACAAGGAAGTTGGTAAATTGGACCTGATTTCTCTCACCTTTAGTCATTATAGAGTTCTTGTTCAGATTAGGATCCAAAGAACAAAACTGTCTCTTGAAGGCCGCCACCAATAAATTGTTTCCCTGGTTATGCGTTCTTATATTATACAAGATCAGTAGTACTATTTGTGCAGCAGGAACTAAACAAACTGAGTAAAAATGTAACTCAGGTACAGCCCAGAATGCTTGCCTCTTTCTCAAAAGAGACATGGTTGTTACAGCATGAAGGTAAACAGCCAGCACTGGTGTGATGTTAAACTGACAAAGGAACAGTGTGAGGAACTGCTGGACTTTGCACACAAAACGTGAATGGAGAAATTGGCTGGCTGGCCTGCAGCTACACTGATACAGCAATAAGATGATAAACCAGCAGGGGAAATATACTGCAGGGAAGTTAAGAATGGGTGAAGAATGTCAAAAGGGAGGACTGGCTTACAGTCAGTTGAGGTGCTATAACAGAGGAAAGGCCAAAATAACCAAATAAGTGTGTAAAAATCAGAAAAAATAAGGGCCAATAGAGAAGCAGTAAAGTGTGTGTGGGTTCCTCATTTGGGAGGGGGAAATAGGAGGAGGAAATGAATATAAGGTAAATCAAAGGAAGGAAGGTTTTTGAGACCTTGGTTGATCAGCCCTGTACTTGATTACCACAGGCTGATATAATAATAAACGATAATAATGATTCACAACAATGAGCCTGTTGTTTTTCCTTTTATCTCTATCTGACTGGATTCTGCAGATACAGGCATCTGGGATGGCTTCTCTAAGTTATAGTAAGAAATGGAGGATGGACCAAACCTTCCTAAAATAATCTATACCCCCAGATACCTTTCAAGATTTTTCCAGTTAAAAGTCTAGTTTTTACCACTCTCTTAAATATACATGATTATTCTTGCATATAAGCTCCACCCTAACTTGCTTAGTCCTTGTTTTTCAGATGTATTCTTGAATCTGCCTAGATAATTAATATGTTTAACATTGTAATATTATAAATTTATAATAACATTACTTGAACAATAATAAATTATTATAATAATTTATAATAACATTATAAAGCCTAATGTCTGCAGAATTAGCAGGCTTACTTTTGCTAATGCATCATAAAGGCAGTTTTCAGGGGAACTAGATCCATGTTAGAACTCTACAGCACTTCTAGTCAATATGTCAGTTTTCAAAGCTTTACCTACTTATACCTATTATTGGTTTATTCAACAAATCTGTATAATACTTGTTTAAAATATTGTAATGCCAAGAACTGCAATAAACCTTGCTGGAATCAAGACACGTTGCAGCAACTCTCTGTCACACATCCACAAGATATGTTACATGATCACAGGAGAAAAAATAGATTGGTTGTCACTATTTATAATTGACAAATCCTTCAGGGTGATCATTCATTTGTTATCTTGCTGCTACATACAGGTATTTTGTTTTATTTCAAATTTTTTTTATAGAGATTGAAGTCAAACTGACTAATCTCCAACTGTCCAACTTCTCTTTCTTTATTCATTAACAGCCATGATGTTTGCCCTTCCCTAATCTTTTGAGATGTCACCTGGCAGACAAAAATTCCCAAAAATAATTGTGATAAAAGTTTTAATCTTGAAAACATAAAAAAAATCCAGAAAACAAAATAAAAAACCTTGCATGTATTTTTACCTATACGGAGAGAGAATCGCCCAATTTACTTTAATAAAAAATAAAGAGCAATCCAGAAGTGTGTATTTTCTGAAAACTGAGTCCCACTGATACATTTTTTATGTTCTTGATAACACTAAATCCTAGTTTGTTAATGTCCTGTGAAAAACACAATCTGAATGAAACCTATCCACATCCAACCTTGCCCCTTTGTGAAAGATTAAGTTGGACTCTGAAAGCAATGAAGAAAACTCACCGCAGGCGACACAGTACTGAAACTGTAAAGACCTACTTAATTCTTCAGGAATATCCAGGCTCAAAAGCAAAGACAAATTTGCAGCTATCACCAATTTTACTTCAAGGCAGTTCTTCAAGTGACCTTCAATCTCTTAAGGTTATCCCCTCTCTAAATTTTAAATCAATTGCATTAATAAAAGCTATTCAGGTCTGTACAAACATTATGTAACTGACATTAATAGGCTCCATTAATCTGGGGCAGAACAAGTCCTCTTCTGCTCTCAGTTATCATTGCCAAGTTTTACATGATGCCTTTGTGATATATATGTATTTGAAAGAGTCACATTTTGGTTGCTTTAGAAACAAATTTTCACAGGACCTCTGAAGTTTGATTTATTCACATTTACTCCTTTAATATTTTTACATTTACTAGTTTAATTTCCTTGATCTGCCCAAATTCATTAAAAACTTATTTTTTCTCACTTTTTGGCAGAGAACGATCCAATGTTTGTTGCTATCAGTTCTACCTTAAATTTTCTGCTTTTGAAATTAAATCCTGATTGCACCGTCCCTTCTTTTTATATTTGGAATGGAAAAAGTGGGATAGATTTGTATTGCCTAACTTTAGGCACCTACTTCAGATGATATGCTAAGAGGCAAGCCAAGACAGCAAAAGTGGCTCCTATAAAGGATGATTTAAAGCATTGATACTAAGTTTAACATTTGAACAGCTCTTTGGAACAGAATAATTTTCTGCACTGGTATCTAGGCAGTTTATGGAGACTACGCTGTTTATTTAGGAAATCAAATTATGTAGCTGATGGGTTGTATGACTGTCCCCCATACTTTTTAAAAACTGAGGACAAGCATCTTCCTTTTTTCAACCAAACTCATTATGTGTGCCCAAACTGATAAGAAAAAACTTTTAATAGTTACTAAAGTACTTGGACTAGACAGTTCATGCAACAAAAGATATCCAAATTAAATACCTGTTCCCCTGGCATTCATAATCATGTGTTTTTCATATCAGTTTAATTAATAATTAAAAGTCAGGGCAAGGAGAGTAATTAAATCATAGAATTATAGAATAGTTTGGGTTGGAAGGGAGCTTTAAACGTCATTTAGGTCAACCCCACAGTAATGAACAGGGACATCTTCAACTAGACCAGATTGTTCAGAGAGTAATCTGACCTTGACCGTTTCCAGGGATGGGGCATCCACTGCCTCTCCATGTCACAAGCCATGCCAGTGCCTTACCACTCTCAGTGTAAAAAAAAAAACTTCTTCCTTATGGCTAATCTAAATCATTATTCTTTCAGTTTAAAATATTACCCCTTGTCCTATCAGAACAGGTCTTGCTAAAAGGTTGCCAATCATTCTTACAGGCCCCCTTTGACTACTGAAAGGCTGCAGTAAGGTCACCCTGGAGCCTATGCTTCTCCAGCCTGAACAGCCTCACCTTTTTCAGTCTCTCCTGACAGGAGAGGTGTTCCATCCCTTTGACCACCTTTGTGGCCTTCTCTGGGCCTGTTCCACGTCCTTCTTATGTTGGGGGCCCCAGAACGCAATGCAGCCAGTATTCTAGGTGCGGGTCTCGAGAGCAGAGTAGAAGAGCAGAATCCCCTCCCCTGACCTCCTGGCCACTCTACTTTTGATGCAACCCAGGACATGTTTGGCTTTCTGGGCTGCAAGTACACACTGGGGTCATGTGGCCCCATAGACTTATGTATGGTCAGGTTCCTGAAGTGGTCACAAATCTGATCTTTACTTCCAGTGGGAGGGACTTTGCTCTTCTGTGCCCCATCTTGTAGTCCATCCACTCACAGCGTGTCAGAAGAGAGACTGTCAATGCTCCTTTCTTATATGCAATAGGTGTTTATTATTACCTGTTTACTATTACTTACTAATAGATAGAAGAAAAGTCTGTACATGTCCAAGTACTTTGCACAAATAAGATGATGAAATGGTGACATGTGAAAGAGTATACAATATGTCAAACTAATAAATATTTGATCCTGATATGAAGAATTTTTTGACTCAGTCTGACTTCTGCAATAAAATTCCATAATTAACTCCTGCAGTAAAACACTCTAAAAGACAGCTTGTCTATTTTTCACTTCTATAGTCTACAAACCAAGAACTTTTGAAAACAGCTGGGATTAGGTTCTTTGTTCTTGAGTAATAATGTCAGATTGATGCAATGTAAGCAGATGTAAGCAAAACTCATTAGTATTATAATACAACCTTCAGAGTCCTTTCCAGAATTAATGAATTAGCCTGAAATCATCACCATAGCTAGGCTTCATGAATGAAGATTTGGGAAGGGCTCTACCCACGCTTTCTGCAAGCATGCTGATGGCTAAAAAGGCCAATGTGAGAATAGTCTGAAAAACTACTACTATATTTTAGAAAGAAAATGAAAAAAAAAACAACCTCTTTGCAATGTTATGATGCAGTAAATTCATCTGACTTTATGACATTTGTCTAGTCAGATTAGAAGAAATACGTCATAAGGCTGTTGAGCTCCCAAAGTCACAGTCACTGCAAATACAACCTGCATAGCATGATATGCCAAACAGATTGGATTTGAAATTCACTCCTCGGCTATTTGTGCACCATATGTGATGTAAACTGAGAGTTAACAGACTCACTACTGCGGTGTAGCATGCAAACGTACACTCCACTTTCCAGGACCTAGCTGGGAGTTCCACTGTTCCCCTCTCATGTAGATCCATCTAATCCACTTTTTAGGTTTACAGTGGAGGACTCTACTCATTGCTGTAGATTAGTACGTATAGTAAGAATCTGGTGTATTAAGCAGATAATTTCAGAATTTCAAAGCACAGAAAACTTGGCTTTAGAATTTTAAAAGTGATCAATATGCATATGCAAGCTCTACAAATTTTTCAACAGTGTAATCACAAGAATTAAAAACAATGGAAAATAATGGAAGTCTTACCTGGTCTGAGGGAGAACAGCATTTATTTGCCATTTTCATCTATGACAGAGATGAAAGAACACAGACAGTTATTAATATGCTCAAGAGCTTCTGTGATGCAATTAGCAGTGATTGACTTAGTTATTGAATACTGTATTAATACTTCCAAATTGTATTTGTAAGAAATTAAACCATTCAGTGCTTAAATGCTAGAGTTTTACTATTACACTGAATTTACAAAACCAAGATTTGAAAGACAAGAGCCTTTTATCAGAGTTTTCATTCAATCCTTCGTAAAGATTTGCATGTATGAATTTAACTTTGCCACTCAGTGAAAATATTGTACTGTAGATACCTCAGGTCTCAGTTAAACAATTGCTTAAGCAGATTTACAAATGAAGTCTATGATTAAGTACTTGTGAAATGAAGACAGTAGAGTATAAGATGTGCTGAAAGATGAAAGGAAAATTGCATGGGCTCTCTTTTTAGTTTACTCTTCAAGATAAAGTAATAAATTTCTCTTTTTCTCTCTTTGTTTAGATAATGGAGAGTTTTGTTCATTTTGGCTTTCCTCTGGCAGTCATAGTTTGCATAGATGACTACTAAACAAACCCCGACATATATTCCCTACTATAAGGTGCAACATTTTAAAGTGCAATATTATTAAGTGTAGATGAGAATCTAGAAAAAAGAGATTAGACTGGAAAAACAGCTCCCCTATATGCAAGGTGCAAGCTGAAAACTCTCCTAGAGTTGATGAATACTTCCAAAGGACCATGTTATCAAAAAGCCTGTTTTATAAGAAATGAAAGGCTTCTGAAAAGAAGACCAAAACCTATACCTCTGCACATGGAAAGTATAATTGCCAAAGGAAATGAGCAGAAAAGACCCAGGGAAGTGACTGAGGGTCTGAGGATGAGGTGGCCAAGATGCTGGGAGCCAGGGGTATCTGCCAGGCCTGGCTGTCACCGTGGGTTGCATGCTGGGACACCCTGCCAGGCCCCTTGGAGTGGCCTTGCCATGGTTCTTACTACCTCCCTGCCACCCTAGAGGAGGAACAGAGACTACTACAACAGAGGCAGGTTACCGCCTGCAGTTGCTGGCACAGGCAGCATAGCAGAGGCACAGACTGATGATGAGGATGGATCTAAAATTCAGCTGCTCAGGGGATCAAGGAGACCCAGAAAAGGTCCTTGCAGATTGTGAGAAATGCTCACACTTACCAATAAAATTTAGAAGGGGACAAAGTCTTCAAAGCAAAACTAAACTTTTATTTAACAAATTCAGCTGAATTGGTGTGACCCTCTGGCCTAGGAGACAGACACAGGCCAGCAAGAAACAGAGGTTTTTATACCCTGTCCTGGCTGGGGGTCCCTGCTTCCATTCCTCTTGGCCAGTACTAGGGAGCTCACAGCCTGGCCTGATCTGCCTCCCTGCCCAAGACCCCGGCCCCCGCCTCAGAAAGGCGTGAAAAAGAGGTTAAAACCACCCCAAGTCCCAATTGCCAAAAACTCCAACTATCCCCTCCACCTTCTCCTCTTTGCCCATGCAATTCCTCTGGCTTCAGCAAAAGCCCAATTCTGTTTCTAACACAGATCATGCACACAGGGATGCCTCACCACAGCCTGGCCCCAGGCTGCACAGCTGCACTGTGCCAGAAGGGGCTTGGAGCACTGAGGTGGGGGAAAGAGGTGGTAGAACCTTGTGGTGCCCTCGGGGCCCCATCAGTAACAAACCAGCAAGAAATCAAGAACGTCACTCTGTAACTTGGTTAAAACAAATGCCCAGTGTTGCAGAAGGCAGCAGATCTCACCAGTCTGATTCGTAGGTAGACTTAATCCTGCTAGAGCTGTTGTGCAGGATTTAATGAAAAGGCACCCGGAATACTTTAATGTCAGTAGAAATGCTTACACACTCTGCCCGTATTCAGCTCCAACCTTTCTCCTGTGCTTCAGACACAAACATATACCCAAAGTAACTATACAGAAGCCATGTGATACACACAGAAAATACATTTTCCTTATAGGTGTCCAAAAACATGCTGATTACTATAGCACAAACCAAATAAGCAAATAAACAGGTTCAGATGTGCCTGGAAAAAAGTGTGCGAGACTGGCCATGCAGGTTTTTCTGCAAAATGAGGGTAGAGTATTGTGAAGAGCACCCTCATAACCAGTTCAGCTTCCCACTGGTGAGGGGAATAGGGAAGAATGCTTTGGACTCCACTCCACTCTATTTGCTGCACAGTCTTTGCTCATTCCCTATTCAAAGCAAGGATAGGTGCAGCCCTGATATACCGTGGGGAGAGGAAAGATCTTCTACATCATATTACATTCTTGTGTTATAGGGCTGAGGGGAGAAGTATGTATTCCACTTCACCTGGCACCACATGTTCTCTACATGCCTCCACAGCAGTGCAGAGGGACAGGAATACAAATGGGATACACTTACCTTGCTGGCAGTGCATGGGCTCTCAGCACTGCAGTACAGTAATGGGAGCTGGAGACAGCAGGGGAACTAAAACAAAAAACCTGGATCTGCAAAGACTGCAGGCAACTTTGAAAAAGAGCTCTTAAGCAAATCGTAATTCCTATACTCTATTCTAAATGGATACATACAGGGCAGGAAGAGCACGGGGATGAAATTGTTCAGAACTGTTTACCTAAACCGAAATACCTCCCAGGCTGGGTTTTATCTCACGTATAAAACACCTATACTCTCTTTCCAGACAACAGCAAGAGTGAAGGATCTTGATAGGTAGCTATTTTTTTTTTTCCTAGTTGCAATAGTATCCTATATGACTGCTTATTGCTTGGCTAAGTTTAGGTGATGTCCTACCCTTACTGACTTCCCTTTACAACCTCAATGGTTTGAACTGTGGTACTTTCAAAAGGAAATTTTTGTGTTTAAAGCAATAACAACAAAACTCAACAAAAACAACCAGCAGCAAAGAAATATTATGTGTTCTCACCCTGGGGACAGAATTGTTTGTATGATCATTGAGGCAGTCAAATTTGTATACTGCTTCCTACACACAAGGATTTTGTTTCCATGTATGTGTACTCCACATTCTGCTGTATAAAGAAAGCAAGATCTTCTCTACGCTCTTTTTTTTTAAGCTCACATTTCATAAATCTCTCTATATTAAAACAGAAATTTCACTCGATTGCAATACAGATTATCACTTAAATACGTGTTTACATGGAGGAATAAAACAAAAGAGTTGTACACTATAACACATACAATTAAAAAAGCTGTAAAAGGCATAAATCTGATTTGGATTAATAATCCTACTTTCATGCCAAATTTAAAGTTTCTACCATCTTCCAATGAAATTGCTTGAATGATTTATAAAAACCATAAATAATGTTTAAAGTGGAACAAGTGCATCATAACTTGTTCTCTTACCTGCTTATGAGCTACTCATTTATTTATGAATACTTTTTTTTAAAAATAACACCATCGGAATATACTGGGAAAAAACACAAAACCTTGAGAAAGTTATAAGAAACAAGTCTATAATGCAAATGAGCTGGCAGCATTACCTTTAGGTGCTTCTACCCACTATGACTACATTAATGTTTGGTGCCATATTTCAAATAAAATAATTAAGATCCATTAGAAAAGCTGCACATATCTAATAGCTGGTGATCTGAATGGTGCAAAACAGGGAGAGAAAATAAATTATCCCAAAGAACTCTCTCCTTAAAAATCATCTCCATCACAAATTGTCACTTCAGCCTACAAAGAACCCTCCAGCTAAAGAAAATAAGAACAGCAGCAGTGAGAAGCAGATGCAGATTAACTTGTTTTCTGTGCTTCTCATTTCATCATGGAATATTCACTGCCAGTTTCTGTTACCTCTCTTCCCTCAGTTTCTTCAACTACCTCTCCTTATGTGAGAAAAGAAGTGTAAGAAGAAATGAATGTGAGGTGCTGATTCACCTAATTTATTTCTACCAAAGGTAAATGTGAAGAGCTTTGACAGCATTGAAATTGGGGACTGAATCACAAAGCCAGATGATAGGGTAGTTTCATGCTGGTAGAAAAATACTTGAAAAAACAAGAATATGAACAGAGTGACGAACAATTTGGAGAAAGGGACCTCAGAAAATAAAAAGAAATGCATGTTGCTTGCAAAGCCAACTGTTACTAGGAGATTTCCTGAGCTAAAGCACACAAAGCATGTATCAGTAAGGAGGTTGAAGAGATACCCTTATATTTTTCTCTGTGTTGAAGCATTCCCTGTGCTCCTCTGTCGTCTGTGAACTAACTCTCTCCAGGCTGGTACCAGAGTCATTATTTCGAATCTATCAAGTAACAGTTTCAAAATATGCTAACATACAGGGGCAGCATCCTTATGCAGTGACAACTCCTCACATCTTCTCCGTTGAAAGATGACTCCTCCTTTACACTTGATCCCCAGAGAGCTTGCCTTTTTAAACAAGTTAGATGTTTCAATACTTCAAAAGAGTAGTCTGACATTAGCAGAAGTGTCACATTGTGGCAGAGCTATTTTTGCTCTACCTACATTAGGACTGTCTTCTGACATCAGCGGGAGATCTGAAAAAAAGCTGCTGGCAGCTGAATGAGATTATATTAGGGTAAAATAAAAACAATGAAGTGTATTAGGATAAAGTGATACAGGTGCACTGTAAGAAAACAGTTAATCTGTATTAGGAGCTCCTTAAGAACTAAAATTCTAAAAGAAACTGCTCAAAATGTTATGCAAATATGTAGGACAAAGGAGGTATAAAAGAGTAGCATGAATAGGCACAGATTAAGAATGGCTGAGGTGCATGAAAATTTGCTAATGTAATGAAACATGTCAGCAAAACAAAATCTAAAAATGTGTGCAAGTAAAACATGAATAATGGAAACTATTGCTTAAAAAACTTAGTAATAGATCAGGTAAGAATGCTGACATTATGCTAACAGTATTGGTATATAACGTATCTTCATTGTGACCATGTATCTTGTAATTAATTTCCTTACAGAGATGATGGCATAGGAGAGAATAGGAAATGAATAGTTTAAATATTTGGAGAAGCAACTGAATTTAGAGTCAGCAAGAGCTCATGAAAATAACCCATAACTAGGTAAGTAACTATCTGAATTTCTGAATGAGTAGTGATTATCTTCATGTACTCCTGGAGAGTGGGATAGACACTCTACAGAAATGAAGTGCAGAAACAGGAAAGAACTCTGAAGGAAATACAGATCCATTCCCTAATGTCAATTTCCCAACTACGACAACAAAAGAATGATTTTGTGAAATGATAGTACAAAGGTCATAAAAAGCATTCAAAATAGACTTTCAAGAAGGCCTTGCCCTAAGCACTGTGGACGGTGGTCTGTGTCCTCGGGCTGCCCAGAGACAGCAAACGCTCTCCAGCCTTCTTCTGCAGCCTCACAATCCTTGTATTAAAAATGTTTTGCCATAAAAGGGATTCTCATGGATTACTACATCTTCTGTTCTGAAGATCAATAATTTAAATAGTGCTCTGGCTGGACCTTTCCAGTTATACCACAGGATGCACACTTGAAAAACCCTGCAAAGCATTAAGTCCAAGCAGAAAGTTTACTTGTTTCTCATAAGAGCTACATAGAGTGTACTCTGTAACTCACCAAGAACACAAAACATGGGAATTCATCTGTTCATAACATTCATGACTGTTGTTTCTCAGACCTTTCCTGGGAACACCAGATGAACTATTTTGTTTACAGAATTCATTCTTGTAGTAGATAAGGGAGAATGAAACTACTCAGAGAGGTCAAAACACAGTGAAGATACTATGCAAAGACACATCTTACTGCACATAATGCCTTTGAAACAACCGACTAGCATCCTATAATAAAAGCTGTTTGCATTTATAGCCACTTTTTATTGTCTTATTTGCTTATATCCTTGGAGCGGCTTTTATTCAGTGGATTTCTTCGAAAAGAAAACAAAAAGTTGGCTTAGTAACTATGAACTGGAATTACTCTAAAAATATTAGCATGAACTTTCTTAGATTTGTAAAATAATAATACCCTGTACATGATGTAAATCACTAAATAGAGAATATTTATAAAGAATGCATCATAAGCAAAAATGCTTGATTTTGTCAAAGAGATTGCTTAAGCAATTGAATATTTTAAAAAGAGTTAATGGAATTAATGAACTACTATGATCAAATGTAATTCCACATAACTTTTGAAGACTAGAAAAAAAAAATAATTTTTAAATATGTTTTAATAAAATATTTACAATTAAATCCAATACAAATTCTACACAACATAATTTGGAGAACTAAGCAATAGTTTTCTAGAGTACAAAACAAAAATTAAAGTCATATTACTAAAATTGTAATTTATGAAAGAAGTTACACACTCAACACATGTAGAGAAAAAAAAAAATTAAAAACCTGTACTGGCAATTTTTTTAGGGACAACAGTGTTCCTCTATTGTCATCACTGATTTTTTTTACCATTACTTAAATACATTTTCAACATTGTACATTATCGAGTTCCCTACTTAAATTTATGGTTCATTCCAGAATCCTCAATAGTTTTTAGCAATTCTCTGTTGGAATAATGTGCTGTCCAAATAGTGATTTTCTGTTTCTCCAGGGATTAGTTAATCCTTCTGTTTGCAATGGCAATGTTACTTATTAACTTATAGGAATAACCTAAAATAGCATAAGCACCTTTATACTTTTAGTGAGAAAATGGAATAATATGACCTTAAATAAACCAACTCTTAGACAACTTAGAGAGATAAAAAATGTTGTCTCCCAATAAGCCTCTGTAAACCACACTTCAGCAGCTACAGAATTTTCATGGCTACTTCAAAATCAATAAATGGTAATTTCAAGCAGTTTAATTTCAAAAATGTAAAAAAAAAAAATGTATATTTGGTAATATATAAAGCTCTGTGAAATGACCAGTATGGATAAATATTTTGCCTTAAAAAGTCTTTTAAATAATAAATGCAATCTGTTTTTCTACTACACTCTGTTCTATGATAACGCTGCAAGTCTTGGAAACTTCTTGATAGTTTTGATCAGACAACCTCTCCCTGCTTTTTCCTTTCTCCTTTTTCTCCCCATACACAAGCATTTTATATATTGTATCTTAAATGTGAATTGTTTTCTACCCTTTGAAAACTAGAAATAATTTTACAATAGCATAAACAAGAAAATATGCAGAAAGTAACATACATTTTGAAGTGTCAAATCACTGATGTTAGTTGACATTGCTCTCAGCCAGTCAGCACTCTCCTGGGCTGTATAAAACTGAAGTATCCCAGTACTAACTCCATCGAGTGCCAGCACTTCAAATGCATTAGATCTGCAGCAAGAAGAAATATATCCGTAAAGGAAGATATGTCAATTTTCTGACACTGCCCAATATTTATCATTGTTAAGGTGATTATTATGCCTTTTGACAAGTTTTGAGCATTTACTTTACAAATCAAAAGAAAGACAACAAAAAGAAGGATAATAATGGGCAGTACCAGGAGCAACAGATACAATAAGTACTTTCTCTGTACCAGCATATTCATGTGCTGATGACCATTTACTTCCCCTGAGTATACGTATTTTGCTCATAATTATTGAACTTAAGGTAGTGTATTCAGTAAGAATGCATTATATCTTTTTGAACAAACATAATTCTTTATTAAACTGAATTGCCAATTTTCTTCATTGCATTTTGGCTTCATTTACTAGCAATGTATGAAAATACCAAAAGCTGTCTTCCTACCTTTAATTTCTTGGATTCCTATACTTTTCTACGTATCATTCAAAGCAATGTTTTCTTTAAGCTCTTTTATGACATAGGAATTCAGAAAATTTGAGGTTTCTTTAAATAGTTTTCTTAAAATAATTTTCTCAAAATGACATTGACACATGCTAATGTGTAAATTTCATTTTATTAACTTTTAATGCAACTTTTACGTGTTTATAGCATCTTTATTCTGCACATGTCAATGCTTTCCTTACTATCGGCAGTTAAGTTAGGCACTGTGTATGTACCTCAGAAAACCCCTACTTTTGGATGCTGGTGGGATGCTTTTTTATCTATAAGATTTTTCAGTAGGAACAACAAAAGTTCATAAAGTAGTTGCATGGAAGTACATTGATCTAAATGCAAAAAAAAGTGACATGCAACAGTTGCACTAACCAAACCTCAGAAAGATACATGGACTATTTAAATGCCTATGACTCTCAAGAGAATTACATCTTAGTCATATACTATTGTGAAATACGATTATAATTACCTGGCTATGCATATGATTGTGTTGTATATAATATGGAGAATATCACTTCTACCTTCTACATTTACAAATGAGATATCTATACTTATATGCTATATTGCTTCATTTTTGGAACTAACCTAGAAGAAAGCCAGCTATTGAATCCAAAATACTGCTCTATGAAGTTGCTGAATTTTCCTGCTTTTCTCTGATCTAAGGTGTAGTCCTCTAATGCTTAATTTATGATATATGTCAACATAAGCATTGAAAATGACACATAGAGGTTGATAAGCAGCTATACATTCAGGACTTACTAAAGAAGTTATTAACCTAACCTTTGTCCTTTGTAGGGAATTTGATGGTGAATGTGAATATTGAACTCTATTACTTGCTGAAAAAGGTAACATCGCACCCAACAGTGAGACAAAGTATCTCAGTAGATATATATGAGATGTTTTATAGTTAAAAGAGTTGTAAAGCATTATACTTGGGTTTTTTTGCAAAAATTACATGCTGGGCCTGAAGACTTAAATATGTATCAGCCGATTCCCTGTTTTCCTTTCATGATTGAATTATCATGGTAACTACTAAAACCTAATGGCAATGACACAATTTTGTGTAACTTTAATTTCAGTAGATCTGTTTCACTTCTTCATAGAAAAAGAATAGGTCAAAACAAAAGAAAAAGGTCAAAACAAAACCTTTTATTGTCTTAAAGTAAACCGAGTCAGTCACCTCTTAAGCACATTGTTCCTTTTACCTAAGGCTCTGAGACAGATCCCACTAGTGCTGTACTGAAATAACTCATGGTATGATCTCTTCCACATCCCACTGAGATAGTGAGAATCTGTCATCCCCTATGCATTTATACACAGGGGAACCTGGGAATAGACTTAACTTGGTGCTGTGAAGAGAAGCCATTCACAATACCCAGTTTAGATATCCAATTCAAATATTAATGCTAAGATGGTAGAATCCTTACACAGAGAGAGGACAGGCCAGAGCATTTAAGAGAGCCAGTATGTCCTCTCTGGGGAACCACAGGGTGCCTATATATTAGCTCAGCTTCGGTAGATGCACAAAGGCACACAGTGTGAATGCCTTATCCCAGTGGCACAAAGTTATAAAAGTGGACGATGAAAGAATACAGGAGGAAACTCCTCAGCTAACAGTAAATGCAACCAAAACAGGCAATCAAAATTAAAAAATAATAAATTTTATTATAAAAATGAATCAATATTTTATCCTTTGAAACATGGTGCTGGCAATAGTGCAGATTACACTAAAAACTTCTGTTGTTCTTTACCCTGTTAAAATATGATGACCAATTATAAAAGTTAATAACATTCAAACAAATGCTTCTAGAGGTCTAACACTTCACTAAGAGGATATTTGCACAGAATCAAATGGGGTTGTGAGGGATCCTGCAGGACCTCTAGTCCAGCTTCCTCACTAAGTTATTTAAAATATAAATCTTTTCCACAGAAAGACCAAAGGTATCTCAAGTGTGGCCTCAGGAATGCAAGTTAGATGAGAAGAACCACTTCCCTTGACTACGTTATTGATAATGCAGCCCCTTGTATGCGGCTTCATCACTGAGTGTGTGCTCAGCTGACTCCTGCTCAATGGGGTGTCAGCCAAGATCCCCAAGCCCTTCCTGCAGAGCTATTCCCTTGCTCCAGCAGACTCACACCAGGACATCCTTCCCCAGGATCTTGGTGTCATTCAAGGCTTCTGATGAGCCAGTGGTGCTCACATTGCCTGGCACATGGAACTGAGACCTTTGGGGCACTGCTGCCCCCACGGTGCTGATTTGGACATGAAGGTAGTTTTACCTCAAAGCAGTTCAGTGCATTAAATGACATAGGAGAAGAAAGAGCCAAGGCTTTTCAAAATTTACAGATGCCAGCCATGAAGTCTGTGCTAGTAATACACTGATTTTACTCTCAACCCTAATCAACTTTACTATGATTACTTCTTGGCTACAGTTACAATAGTTTCCCTCTGAAGATCCCATAATATATTGATATTCTTCTATGTATCACATTGTTCTGAAAAGCAGTGTATATAACGCTAAAAGTGAAAACAAATATGGAAACTAAAAATAAAAGCATAACACAATGAATGCTGAAGCTTTTGTTTTAAGTGAAACAATCAGTGCAAGCACTAAGATGGCACTGGAAATCAGGAGAAAGTAAATCCTACAGGCTTAATTGCCATGCCTTTTTCTCTACCATTTCCTCAAAACACAGAAAGGAAAAAATAAAGAGGCAGAGCAAGGCACCTACTCCTATTTGTGGATGAGGAGCTTTCCATTTAATACCAAATAGTAAGTTTTAGAGGTCTCAAGATGCTATAAAGTTGCTGTAGTTTTGGGTTTTTTGTTTGTTTGTGGGTGGTTGGTTTTTTAATTTTTTTAATTTTTTTTTTTTTTCCTGAGGCTGCAAGACCATTTTAAAACACAGTCAGAGGAAATTGCCACCTCTTCTTTTATTACAGTTATGGTACTGAATACTGTAACTAGAACCAGCAATGAATTTGCATTTCCTAAATTCTAGACATTTGTGTCTAATTACCCTCACATATCTTCATTTCAGATTTGTCTCCCAGTCTGTTACTTTGTTTTCTTCAAGCATTTCTGCCAGGGAGCATGAGGCACTGTTTTCCACATTCAGATTCTTTCTATCTCATTGTCATTGTGAAATGATGAATAGACCCGCAAACCTGGTCTCTTCTGGGCTTTATTTATGGCAGTAATTTCTTTTAATAAAACAAACAGCCTCTTTGTAAGAACAGCAGACGGAATAACAGATGAGCATTGTTAGATTTCAAGTTATCTTTTTGACACTGACACTTTTAAACAAATAATGTTAATTAATATTAACAAAGCATACTTTGACATACAAGCAGTTAGCTACTATAGAGGTGTTAAATCCAAAGACTTTTCTAAGATAAAATTCATTTTCAGTGCCAGCTGAAATTGAAAAAGCTGAATTTTCACTTTACTGAAGGCTAAGAATTTCAGCATTTTTAGATTTCTCAGTATCTGTGGCATGTGAAACCACCTCTCCATTAGACTTACATAGATATTTTATTGCATTTCCTTTATAAAAACCTAGATGTACATCTGACAGCAGCTGTTTTACCTGAGGTTTATGACCATGCTGATACAGACCGATTTGATCAACTTTGGACCTTCCCAGTCCTAAATTAGTATTTCTTGATATTTGTATGGGTTTTTTTAATATCCGAGTTGAGTTTTTATTGCTTTTGTTTCAAAATTTTCTTTGGCTTCATTACAATACTATATGGCCTTCCGGCTATAATTTCTATTTAAACTGAAGTTTTATGGACTACGGGTGGATCTGAGTGGAAATTCCCCAAAAAAGAATTTTCTAAATTACTTAATCTATTTGAAATGTCATGTTAAAAACAATAGTTTTACAATTGTATTTTAAATGTCATATAGTCTCATATCTTAAAAAATGTTCAACTGTGCTCATATACCTGAACTATTAACAGACATTATGTAGCTAAAAAGATATCAAAGCATTAAACATAAACTTGGATGGCATTTTATGTTTGTGATTTTTTGAGGAAGTATTTTGCTTCCAGCATTGTAACTTTGCTTTATTTTTATTACACTTAGAGTAATCAAATAAGACAACTGAAGTAACACAGACATTATGCTTCTACAGATATTTTCTAACTCGTGTCAGAAAACTGTGAACAAGTCCTTATCCAGTTTTTTTTAAGTCAGAGAGATTGTGTTTAATTCCTAGATCTTTCTCAAACTGGTTTATTACACTTTTTAGTTTTCTATTTAGCTACCTAATTAAAGGCATTTTGTTAACTTAATGAAATATTCTGTTCAGAAGCCAGTGAGCCCATTCAAAGGAAAAAGAAATTTACACACTACTCTAGGAATTACAATGTCCAGAATAACAAGAAATAGAAAACAACAACTAAATCTAATTAGTAATTTTGTATTGGGAACATAGCTGCATTGGCTCATAGCTACTGGGCCTGAAATACTTCCACTCACTTCATCAATCTTCCATTTTCTAAATAAGCATTTTTTCTTCTGTGTCTAAACTTATAATGTTCAAGGGATTATAGCTTTTGTACCTTCACTGAAAGCTCAGGTCAATTCACCAGTATCTGCTTTAAGGACTAAAAACGTTTTTCCAGATTTTCTGAAAAAAACAGTTTAGACATTCCATTTGAAAACTGAAAGAGTATGATGAATGAACTTAAGTCTCCACTTTTTATAAGACTACCTATCTTTACTTTTATATCTTAAAAAAACACCCACCCCAAACATAGTGTGAAATACAAATTCCTTTGGCTGAGAAAGACTTATTGATCTCATTATTTCTCTATTAAGCTTAAATCACCTTACTGACCAACTCTATCCTCAACAGTCAAAAAAAAACTAGCAAGTACTGTGAGCAACAGCATTCTCACTGTTTATATTACCTTCTTACAGAGAAAAACTACATTGATGCATTGGTAAGAAGTGTAAAATAATAGAAGCAGTAGTGCTATATTATAAAGGCAATCAAATATAAAAATTATTGAATTGCTAAGGAACCAAAAGTTCTAATCAGCCTGCTACATATGTTCAGATAGGCTCCAATCATATCAACAAAGTGAAATATATTAATACAAGGTCATTGACATAGTTCACACAATGTTTAATCTTTCTCTGAGAAGAGGAATGACATCTGCTACATGTCTTAATTTTTCTTTAAAATATTCTGTGGAACTTTATTGCTTTCGTTTTGTGGTATGGACAAACATACTTCACAGTCACACTGTGCAGTATTTTCAGTCATTCCTTTATAAGGAAGGAAAAAATCTATTCCACTCTCTCGTCTCTCTTAAAATGTATAGTGCTGACAGAATCTAAAAAATATGTAATCTAAAATATATGAAAATATATGAAAAACATACTCTTGTAATTCACCAGACACTAGTCTAAAGAATTCCTGGCAAAAAAATACAATAAAAAGTCAAGTGAAATGAAAAGCCAAAGGCAACTCCTTTCTCTTCAAATGAAAAAAGAATAACAATCAAACAGATACATATGATCCTGGCCATCTCACAATGTAAGAGTATGCTGAAAGTCAGCCCTTTTTATGCCAGTTGCCAGAAGACTCAAATGAAGTACAGAACTATTTAAAATGTACAGTTTAACCCCAAAAGATGCTAACTATATGTAGCATATCCAATAATATATATATCTTAAAAAAATCAGTCTGAGATTGAATAGAGTAATAAAAGTATGCTAAGTTCTGCTGTAGTCAATTACAATAATTCCACAGGTGTAAAAGATGTTTTTATATCAGGGTAAAGAAAGATTGAAGAAAGCAGAGTTTGCATTAGCTGTGAGTGGACAGACAGCAAAATGATCATACAGGCTTCAATAACCTTTCACAAGGCATTACATTTTGCATAAATAAAACCAAAGTCAAAAGTCAAAGGACTATTGTTAATTTTTGATGGAAAGAGTTATATAGGTCTCTCTGTATTTAGCTCAGGTAGGAAGTAGCAGAAAAGACCTTTCATAAAGTCCATCTAGCTGAGAAGAAGGCACACAGCTGTGTATGTGACAATAGAGATGGTAGTTCTAACACTTCAACAACATCGACTTTTAAAGTAATCTGGCTGTTCTGGTGCAAGGGCACCTTTGTAAGACTGACTGAGGTAACCGTGGATAAAACATAACGAAGCTTTGCAACAAAACAAAGTTATGACAAAGAACACAAGAAAGACAAAATTACAATGATGACAGATTTATGGACTCACAGAATACAGAAAAAGCAGGCACGCTGCCAGCCAATGTATGCAAAGAGGTTTGGAGTAAATATTCAGAGTGTGAAAAAATAAGCAAATTGGTCAGAAGGATCTTTGATCGGGGTAATGTACTTTCACAGACTCACTCCAGTGACCTTAGACTGATGGCTGAAATGTGAAAGGGAGCAGAGATGTGTAGATATGGTTGAAAGCAAGATTGCTACTTAGACTATAGGTTTTATTTCACGCAAAGTGGACAATTGATTTTAGTGAGCAATTACTGAAGATAAATGTTGGAAATTATGCTCATATGAACACGGGGAAATGTAAGACAAAGCATACAAGTGGAGTAATAGTAAAAATATGTACACGCATTCCAGAGGAGGAGAGTATATGAGAAGAGCAATCTGGTATCCCTCAGTCAAAAATAAACACTTTTAGTAGGAACACGGGAAACACCTTTAATCTCAAGGCAATATTCCTTTAATCCTCATATAAGTGTTTATGTTGGTTTACCAAAATAAACAAGGTGCACTCACTAGAAGTAAAGGATTATGGCATGGTGATAGGCTTTATGGAATTATTTCATCTCCGTTCAGAGTATATACAACAAAAACGAAAAAAAAACCTAACCACCAGTAATTAACGAGTGGTATGTATACCAAATATTTATGGGAATGAGATGCATCACAAGAGAATGTGTCTCTGCATGACTGAAATTGAAAGCACTAAGCTCCTCAATTCTTACAAGAAAAATGTATCTGTGATGGGTTGATGCTGGGTCAGCAACCAAGAATCCACTGTCACTCACTCCACCACCCTTCTCCAGAGGTACAGCAGAAAGAACACAAAGAACAAAAAAACTCATGAGCTGAAATAAAGGCAGTTTAATAAGCAAAAGGAAGAGGAAAAAACCCCAAAAAACTAAACCACAACAAAACAAATGATGCAAAGGGAACTACTCATATCTCACAAGCAGAATGATGTCCTGTCAGTCTCCAAGAAATGGTTAGCTATCCCCAGGCCCTCTCTGCTCTGTTTTTATTGCTGAGGAATGGTATTATGTGGCATGGAGTATCCCTTTGGGCAATTTGGGTCACTGGCCCTGGCTGCACCTCCTTTCAACTTCTTGCCTGCCCCTTGGTCTATTTGTGGAACGAGAGCAGAGCAAGAAAAAGCCTTGATGGTGCGTAAGCACTGGTCAGCAACTACCAAAATACTGGTATGCAATTAAAATTACTTTAGTCACAAACCAAAACAGAGCACCCCTATGGACTATTATGAAGAAATTTAACTCTACTTCAGCCAGGCCCAGTACAGTATCTCAAGGTGTTTTACTTCAAAGAATTCCCAAAATGCACATGCACATGTTTTGGGAAATAGAATCCCTTGGTATTTCTCCATCTAATCGGTAAAGTGCACAGTACAGGAGTGAAACTGATCCAAACTATAAGGGTGATAACTGAAGTCAGAGGTTTAAATGTTCTTCTTTCATGTATCCTTTATATATTAGAACACTGATGATAAATTGATGATGAGTTGATGTCTAAATGTGCACACTGAGATTTTTTCACTTAATTCACAGGAGAACTTCTAAGCCTTGAATGGTTGGAGGCCTGTGATAGATCAGGAAAGGCTGGACAACATGAAATGGTCAGTAGAAGTAGGGAGGAAGAAAGTGATGGAGGAAGTAATGAGAGACTAAATAAAACAGAATTAAGAGTTCAAACCAAGTCTGGGGAAGAACCTAAAACTTTTCTGGACAATTTATTATTATTCACCTGTGATGCTTTAACACAAAGTCTGGAAGAGGAGATGCCAAGTGATTTAGGAGGTGAAAGCAGCATATCTGTCCCACTAGAAAAATAATGATTTTCAGGTCATTTTTAAGAGATAGACAAATCTGGTATAGATTAAGAAAGTTATTCACATGAATGTAGCATGAATTTGCATCTAGGAACCCCTGGTAGCAGGTGACCTGTACTGTTGATGCTGCAATAGATTCCAATTATCTTCTTTATGTGTAATAGAAGCAAATAAATATAGGGCAACCCATAAAGAACATGCAAAATAACAACAGTAAATGAACTCCTGTTCTGGTACATATGGAGTGCTGTGGACTACTTGGCCCACATCTACTGGTAGATTTGAGGCAATCCTACCACACAGAATGATGTGCAGGAAAAGTTTATGTACGCTGCAATATGTTAAACTTTGCTCAAGCATGTTATTTATTGAAGATTTATTAAACTTCACTTTTGCTTTCATCTTTCCCGAAGTCCAGTAAAATCACCTCTGACATCCTATTCCATGGCTACTTTATGAATCATTAGTTATGCCTCTGAGATGCAAAAAAATTCTATGATCAGAAATACAATATTTTTTAACATGTACTTTGCCAAAATCTCTTGTCAATATGATTCTCTGTTTGACAGTGATACACATGTATACAACGTGATAGCACAGTCATAATGACTGTGCATTGTGTTACCATTTACAATGAAAAAAGGAGAGTTAATTGACAATATTAGAATCTGGGAATATAGAAGTACTCTATAAGTGGTACAGAACATAACTTCAAAGTTAATCCAAGTAAGATTAACCTTTGTACTAGTTGCAGATGCTAAGTGAATTCCCAAGATACAACAGATTTCAGAAATGTATCTGTAGGAGCTTTACCTTATCTCTGGAAATCGCCATGCATGCCATTAAGAGGAGATGAACTGCACAGTTTTAATAAGAAGACTTTCATATCTCCACTCAAATTCTTATAAAGCCAACAGTCTGCAGTAAAACACTGTGTACAGATAACTAACCCAGTGCTTCCCATTTTAGATTACAAACCTTAATTTATCTGTTCCGGTTTTGTACCTCGAGATTCGAGCCATCGACAGAGGAACTGATAAGGTGTCTAGCCAGCGCTTCTCGTATTTTGGTTCATTAGCTATGGGTGAAGAAGGTGATGATGGAGCCTGTGCAGAATAAATGAGAAACAGTAAGAGCAGTTCATAAGACAATATGGTGAAAAAGTCATGAATATGCATCTCTGGCTCTGTTTGTCTCAGAAGTGAATAATCACAGCAATGAAACTATTCAAGAAACTTGGGATTTGGTAGAGAAATAAAAAGAATCATTCGTGTAGAAAGGAATGTTGCCTATCTTGGTATTTTGCTTGTGATGCAATTTCAGTATTACCTTAACGTTAAATATATTTAAGTTTTTGTTAATTTTAATAACCGATGCTAAAAAAGAAACAGCTTTCACTAATAAATGCCCTGAATTTTCTATAAATGCAACATAAAATACTTTTTTAGTTTAAATTAATTTGGCCTATACATATCTTCTACATGCCTCAAAAAAGGGGACAAATATTATCCTAATTAAATACTACATTAAAGAATTTATTTGTGCATTGTGACTTTCATCCATTGTATTTTTCTACAGAAGATTTAAAATTCTGGTTCCTGTGTTATCCCTATACAGACTGACGAAGTTTGAAATTTTATCTTTGAAATTTTCCTTCAAATGCTTCTACTAGAAAGACAAAACTGTTGAAACTATTCAAGTAGCAAAGACTTCCAAATCTCAGAATACTGAAAATATAAATATTTAACAAACTATTTATTTAGTATAACAAAAGAAAATAATGTTATATCAAATGTGTGCAAATGCAAATTGTTAGGAGAATTAGGCTGGATATATAGCGACTGATAAAATGATCTGCTCAAGCCCAGCCTACAGCTTATAAACAGACTGTTCAGGCTGCTTGTACATGTAGCATCTTATGTACTGCAACTAAATAGCACATGACAGCACCAGGAATGAAACATGATAAAAAGAAAATATTCATGAAATTTTAGAAGTTGGCACAGAACCACTAGCACTAAAATGTTCAGGAAACTGCAGAGACATACTTCTTAGTTGATATACACTTGCAGAATATGTAGTTTTTTTCCTCGTGTAATAATATCCAGAGGTTTACACCATTATATCAAGGACTGAAAGTACAGAAGTATGCCCATGAAAAGATGGTAACTGGGCTTCTTTGCAAATGATTTCAAAATACTGTTTATGGGCAAAAATTAATTAAATTAGAAATAGATTAGAAAAAGCTGAAAACCACTGGTCAGTGTACCAGCTGGGATTTACGAACATGATTATGAGCTTAAAAAAATGTTCAATAAATAGGTGATAGAATGAGTTAGTAGTTTCCAAAAGAATGCCTAAAAATCAGGAATTGAAGAAATTTTATTGGCACTTACAGCTCTGCACTACCATTACAGCTGAGCATTTCACCCTTTTATAAAGATAACAATAATACCAGAGAGGCAGCTGAGAAGACACAGATATTTATCTTGAAGTTAGGTGTTGTGCTGTCTCTGAACCAAAAATTTTTGTCCCACATTGTCCAGAGAACTTTCTAGTTGAAAGTTGGTTATTTTTATATGAGCTGTAAGTATGCACTGAGTAGTACCTATGAAAACAAGGAAACTACAGAATGACCAGTTCTATTATGCCCAGGTGTTAAAAAAACATAAAACTTATTCAAAATAAAGAACATTCTGTGAATTTTCCATTTCTTTATCTTGCCCATAAGGATTTATGATTATTTCCCCCCCTAAAGTTCCTTCTTACAGTGAATAAGGGCTGATCTTTCTATTTACTTTAAATAAATCAAAATACTGAGTTTCACATTCTAACAGGATTACTGAGACTTAGTGACTGAGGTACACTTTTCTAGCAAATGAAAAATTTGTAATGAAATTGCTGGAGTTGGTAACACTAAAGAATCTTCCAGACAGCAGTCTCTTTAAGGAAAAGAATTTCATTTAGAGAATTTGCAATCAGTAGAACATTCCAGCTTTCACTTGATTGAGATCTCCCAGTGTTTTCACAGTATGAATATTTCATAATCAAGTCCACAGAGTAATTCCCTTTCATAGAATTAGCCACAAAAGGCTAAGGTGTCTTCAACACCTCGTATAAATTTATTAATATACCAGTGAAGAATCTGACATGTATTAAAGAATTCTGCACAAACTAAAATAATTGACAGAAGTCCACGCAACCTGAAGTTGAAAAGGATCAGTGTAATCTACCAGTCTGTCTGGAATCTGAAATGTCTAGGAATAAAGCAAAAGGCAGCAATCAAACATTAATCTTGATTATGATTTCTGAATTTAAACCCAAAGATCAGAAAATAAAGAAAAATAAAAATTCCTGTAACACCTACTTCTATTGTTTCCATCCTCTAAACTTTCAAGTTACAGAAAACATCTAGACAGTTTAAACATAAAAATCTGTCTTTTTCTTGTGGACTGTTAGATGTACTCTTCTCCATGGACACCCCGTTGTTGCGGGGGGGAAGCTTGCATGCCCTTATGAGGTTGCGAGCTGTGCTAGCGGTGGTTCATGCCTCCAGTAGGGTTTCCCCATGGTAGTCAGGTCTCA
>JAWWEW010000112.1:96198161-96224518 GCA_035583185.1 Anabacerthia variegaticeps | reverse complement strand
AGCTCGCTTAGCCCTGTAAGGCCATCCATCTAAGAGAAGGATACTCTAACCAAACCTACATCCTGAGGACTTCGCTGCCACCGTCCAAGCTCCCTTGGCCCTGGCAGATGAATCTTAGGAGTAAAGGGTGGGGCCAGTTCTGTGCACACTGTGCCTCACCTAAAAAGTCCATTGTGCAGGCTCTAGGGATCCTCCCACATTTGCAAAGCCCTGTAATGATAGGAAAGGGATGAAGCAGCAGGTGATGAGGTGCACTGGGAGCCGCAGTCCCAACCCTGCATGCAGGCGGTTCAGGACATTGGTCGCTCGAGACTGACCCGGAGATGACAGTCTGGTTCGGCAGCATCCTGAGTGACCAAGCAACCGTTTTCTTGCTCCACATGGGGAGGGGCCTAGAAAAGGTGGCCTAACCAAAGCTCATCTCCACCCTTCACCTGGTTGACTTGCTGCAGCCAAAGGGCATCTTCTGATGCAGTCAAACAAAAACAAAGAGACAAAGGCTTACATCTGCCTTCAAAGGTGTGTCCAAATTAACAGTTGCATGTTGGAACATCAGAACCATGCTCGACTCTGCAGATGGTGGACATCCTGAGCGTCATTCTGCTTCCTTTGAGAACACACACAGAATCAGTCTTGAGGAAAAAAGACTATGCAGGAGGAACCGTGCCTTGCCAGTAGTGCCAATGGAAACTTTCCACTGTGCCTTTTGCAATCAGACTTGCCTATCTCGCATTGGCGTTTTTAGCCACCAGCGTGCTTGTAGCAAGCGTGTGTAGAGCCCTTCCCAAATCTTCATTCATGAAGCCTAGCCATGATGATGATTAGCTGTACTTCTTTTAGCATGCTGTTGGACAATAGTCTGTAATATTCTAGGTGATTTAAGAGCATTTGGCAGGAAAAAAACTATTGAGTGTGAGTGTGTCACTTAGGCCATTTAATGTTTTCATTTGGTCTCTTCACTTCAATCAAATTCTTTAGTAGGTTATCAGTGTAAAGAAAAAATATCTCAATGTAAGTAAAAATTAGAAAATGTATATCACAGCTATTTGTTAGGTTAATGAATTGAAGGGGCAAAAATGGCCAACATCACTTTGTCAAAATCTATTAACCTGTGAAACTGCAGCATAGAAATACACATGCCAAAATGCTAAAATGTTACAATTTCTATAAGCTCCTAAAGAAAATGGGCCTTCTCCTGACAATTTCAAAGCTTTGATATTTGAAAAATACAATAGAAAGAGTAATTTAATCTTTTCCCCACAGTTGGTCTGAACATTAATGACCAAGAACAGGGAAAGGATACAAAGGGGTCAAAATGGTGAAAGCTTCAAATGTCTATTTCTTATTAAGCCACATTGCACTAAACAGTTGTGCTTGTAGGGCACAAAGTTGGACTGATTCCTGTTCATCTTGTTAAGGACAAAGGAGGGCATAAACATGTCTACCAGACTATTGCATAGAAACAAAATACTATCATTGCTCCAGCAGTTCATTTTGTTCTGTTTAACCTATAATCTATTAACAATTTAATCTGAGATTTCTTGATGTATCCTCTTCAAAACACACAGACCAAAAGAACAAAATGAGAAGGAAGCAAGGCAATACAACTTTTGCAAACAGAGGACATGCCTCACAGATATTTTAGAGCTGTTCAAAACTGTTAATTAATATAAGAGAGGCAATTGCTAAGATGTACTTGGGTTTTCAAATCCCTTTTGTCCCTCACAAAATGTGCTTATCCAATTTACTGTGAAATAAGGTGAAATCATACAATTAGTAATTATCTAAAATATAGCAAACAAAATACAGCAGAAGGGTACTATCAGTAGGCTCCCAAAGTTACATATGCTGTTCAGTATATTGATTAATGATGCGGACAAGATGGTGAGCACCAGACTGACCAAGTTTCCTATGCATAACAAGTAACAAAGAATGATGAAAAGAAAACCAAATTGGAATCAGCTGCAGAAGAAGCTCATTATACTGAATGACTGAGAGATAAAAGGACTGCTAAAAATATAGTAGATAAATGTGTACCAAAGCATTTGAGGAAAGACGATATTAACTTTCCCCATACTGTAATGGGATATGAACAGGTGATTAACTCTCAAAATTTAGATCTTGCTGTTGTAGGACAACCAGATGTTGAAAGGAATGGAATTGTTTTCTAACAATTAAGCTAACAAAGTTTCATTAATCTTGATAATAAACCCCTAAGGGAACTGTATCACCAAGGTATGTAAAAAAATACATAACAGAGATAGGATTAGTAAACAGTGGTTCACTTGCCATTTTCACATACAAAGCTGAGGTATTGATCAGAAGGTAAAAACAGTAGGATATAACTAAAAAATGAACGTATTAATCTATATAACAAACTATGGCTCAGGAAGCGCCCATGCCAGCAGTCACTGGAGATACAGGAAATATACTCTATAAATAAGTGTACATATTTCCTCTGATTTTGCATTCTCTTGAGGACATCTGCTAGGAACAAGGTTTTTCAGCTAGATGGTTCTCTGATCTGACCCAGTGTACTGAATTGGCTGACCTTCAAGCCATCTCTCTACAACACAGCTGCTGCTGCTCATATTGAAAAGTCTCCACACCATTCCTCTCAAGCACTAAAATAGAGATCATCTCTCCAATCACAGCTTGTTCATTTTACACCTTTGGTTTTCTGCAGAGACTGCCAACAAAGTCACCAATTAATGTCAATTTACTTGTAACACCTGTCCATTAAGAAATGGATTGAACACAGAAATCTCATTTTCGACAGAACAGTGAACAAGAATCAGGTTGTAATGACACATAATCACTACCTACCTGAGACAGCTGTGTACTGTTGACCTGGAGCAGGGTCTGACTCTATCCTATTAGATGTCACTGACCTATGAAGGACAATGTAGGCAAGTGCTCTGTTGCTTTCTTAAACAAGTGTATAACAATTCATTATGGGGCAACCAAAAAGTCTTCCCAGAACAAGAATATGTCCAAAAAGTCCTCCACTAAGTGGGAAACCTAATCAGACATGTCTTTATAATTAAGTTTCCACCATGAACATAGGAAAGAAGGCAAAAGATGCCAGCTGACTGGGACTATCAATTTTTCATCTTTTTGTGACATAAAATTTGCAGAGCTTCGGAAACTCAGTTATTTTACCTTACTGTCTTTTAAACTGTCTTGGTTCCAAATCTCTGCAAGAAAAACATCATGTCCTCAGAAGGAAGTTTTTCTGAACCCTCTCTAGTAATTTAATGTCCAATTCCTGCTAGGAATTGGGCCACACCTTGAAAGGAGTCACAGTGTTATTTTACATTGATATACTGCTTTTTGGTAAAACATGGGCTTCAGGAAAGTTAAAGCTGGGTTATTTGATTTTGAATCAGAAATACTCAGGATCACATTACTCAGCATGATTAATCTTGCTTTTAAATATATTTTTCATCTTATATTACAAACACTATCTGTTTTGCAGAAAGGCAAGCCTTGATGCCCCATCCATGGAAGTATCCAAGGCCAGGCTGGATGGGGCTTTGACCAGCAACCATCATGAGTGCCATCATGCGGCACATGCAGGAAAACAAGGTGATCAGGCACAGGCAGCATGGGTTTAGGAAAGGCAGGTCCTGCTTGACCAGCCTGATCTTCTATGACAAGGTTACTGGCCTAGTGGATGAGGAAAAGGCTCTGGATACTGTCTATCTGGACTTAAATAAACCCTTTGACACTGGCTTTCACAGCATTCTCTTGGAAAAGCTGGGAGCCCACGGTTTGAACAGGTGAACTGTTCTCTGAGGAAAAATCTGGCTGGAAGGCCAGGCCCAGAGAGTGGTGGTGAGTGGTGCTGCATCCAGCTGTCAGCTGGTCACAAGTCATGATCCCCAGGGCTCAGTCCTGTTCCACTTCTTTATCAATAATCTGGATGAGGGGATCGAAGGCAACCTCAGTAAGTCTGCAGATGACACCAAGCTGGGTGGGAGTGTTGACCCGCTGGATGTTAGAAAGGCTCTGCACTGGGATCTGGAAAGGCTGGATCAATCTCAAGTGTATGAGGTTCAACAGGAACAAGTGTTGGGTCCTGCACTTCAGTCACAACAACCCCGTGCAGAGCTACAGGGTTGGGTAAGTGCCTGGAAAGCTGCCTACTGGAAAAAGACCTGAAGGTGTCGGTTGACAGCAGGATGAACATGAGCCAGTTGTGTGCCCAGGTGGCCAATAAGGCCAATGGCTGGAGGAAAGGTGGCTCTGGGAGGACCTTATCACTCTCTACATCTACCTGAAATGAGGCTGTAGCCAGGTAGGGGTCAGTCTTTTCTCCAAAGTAACAAGCACTGGGACAAGAGGAAATGCCCTAAGTTGCACCAGGGGAGGTTTAGGCTGGATACTAGGGAAAGTTCCTTCACAAAAAGGGTTGTCAGCCATTGGACAGGCTGCCCAGGGAAGTGGTTCAGTCACTGTCCTTGGGGATATTTAAGAGACGTGTAAACAGGGTGCTTAGGGACATGGTTTGGTGGTGGGCTTGGCCAATTTGGGTTAAGCTCAGGTTGAACTGGAGGAGCTTAGAGGTCTTTTCTAACCTAAATGAATCTATGATTGTGCTACACTATGAAATAAGAATCAAGTGTGATATCCGTTAGGGAAAATATAACCTTTTACTGATAATTTGAAATTTATCAATTTTCTTCTTTAGAACAGTTAATGTTTCAAAGTGTATCATTAAAGTCTTCATCCTGTTCCATAAACATGTTATTTCTATCAAGAATATGTAAATGTAAGAGATATGGCTAATTCTAAATTATTCTCCTTGTTGGCACTTGTCCAAAAGAGATGATAATGATGATGGTGTTATTTATCTCTCAAGGTAAGTTTTTGATTTTCCATTTTAGTGAGCATTTCTGAGGACTCTGAAAAGAATATAAAATATGTCTCTGTAAAATATGTAAATGAAAATGGTAGAAACATTACTATATTTTTTACTTATATATTTTATATACTTGTATTTTCCTAGTAAAAGAACTCTGAGGTTGAAATCATTGAAACAGAACCACAGAAATATCTCAAGTTGAAAGGAACCAATAAGGATCACTGAGTCCAAATCCCTGCTCCTTGTAGGAATACCTAAAACTAAATCATATGACTAGAGTGTCTTCCATACATGCCTTGAACTCTGAAATGCTAAAATAGCTTGGCATAGCTTCATTTTCTTAAGCTGCAACTGAAAACGTTGGACAGTAAGTTTTAGTGGATTTTGTTAAAAACTTTTAGATTAGAAAATACTAACTTTCTTGTATCATTTTGGTGCAAACTGGAGTGTGCTTTGTCAAAATGACTAAAAAATATTACACCATACTCAAAAGAAAGCCTTCAATATAATATGCTTTTCAAATAGAAAGATTTGTCTTGCACTTATTCTGTGGGAAGAGAATTAGAGTTACATAATTTCTTGCACCAGCAACCATTCAACTCAAAGTGAAATGTATGTGCTGTCACTATAGTTTTCAGTCAGGTCAGTGACTGAATTATATGTACCTATTGTATATATAATATACATGTATTTATATATAGGTAGGTTAGTTTTCAGTGTAGCAATCAACTGATCTGACCTATTTATGGCTGTTTGCTACTACTTATTACAGGGACAGACAGGAAGCAGAGGTTGTATGCTGCTTGGAGAAGAAAACAAGACTGCTCCATATAGCAGTAAAAGAGTCTTACATTAGTTCACTTTAATCACTGAACAACACAAATACCAAGTGTTCAGCCAGGACTAGACATGACTGAAACTTGTGTGATGCCCAGACAACAAAACAAATTACAGTGGTATCTACTGTAAATAGGAGTCAGTCAGAGCTTTCAACTTGTCTCAGAATTCAGAGGGATTTAATTATCATCTCAAAATACCTGTGCACTCCTTTGATGCAAAATGGATTCAGGAGAAGGTCTGTATTTACTTATTTTTAATGGAATTCTTAGATGCAGATGCAGAATTCTGTGACAGCTCCAAGAAGACAGTAATTATCTGGTAAAGTATGCATATACCAAGTAATTTAATAGATAAAGGCTTCTATAGAGGAAACAAGCTCTATCAGATGAAGCAACAATTTGGACATGTAATATGTCTTCAAAATTCAGTGAAAGCAGCAACTTTTAATTGCACAGTTCAATTCTACAATAATTTAATTGACAGACGCTGTTTAATTAACTGGGAGGAGAGTGAAACAGCATGTGAAACAAACCCTCTCTTCTTATCACAGAAAAGAAACACTGTTTTAATTCTAATGATGCATCACCTGAATGCTTCTGAAGTTTAATGACTGCTCTTTATGATATTTAATGTTTTTAATTAACAGATGGGTTTACAGACACTGACCACCTGTATGTGATGTTTATAGGGAGAGCCTGTACAGCAGTACATGTTAGGGAAGTACACTCACTATTCACTGCAGTAGCTATGCATTTAAATCAATTGGATTACTATTCTATCAGTGAGGAACTAATTAAAAACCTTTCAATTATGTAAATTTCTCTAGAAGTGATTTACAATGGAAATATTAATGAATATTTCATTACAGTTGTGCTGCTAGGTGCTAACACATTATTATTTTTTTTATTGAACCAATAGGGTACAAGCCTAAGTAGGATATTTTTAGAGAATACATATAGACTATTTGACAGAATCTTGCACCTTTTTCTTTAATTTGTTTCCCTTGGGCTGGTATGTAATTGGTTTCTGAGTAACCTCAACAACCTTGCCTGGAACATCTTTCCAGATATGTTCATCCTTTGGGCGTAGGGGACAAGTGACAGAGTAGTTTATATTAAGTCTCAGCACAAAAAGCAGGAAGTAATTATGACTCCTTAAAGACTGCAGTAGCAGTTGGAAATCAAAACCTAACATTAAATATATAAAAGGAAAACAATAGAAAAAAGACAATGGTGTTATAACATAACATCATTATGGTGTTACGACATAAATGTGAGTGTGTCCAAGCTTCAGCTGGTAAATACAGGTTTTGGCAGCCTTTCATATCCCCAAATGGGGCATTCTGCCCTTGCGTAGAAAAATTAGCTCAAGGTTAGGGAAACTCTGTCCACACAGTCTGCACACCCCTCAGGAAAAATTTGAGCCTTGACTCTTGTTTCTGTCACTAACAAGGAGCACAGTAAACACGAATTTGTTGCAGGAACTTGTGGAATGACCATGGGTGTAACTTTGTGGAAGAACTTGTTACCTCAATTTTATTATTTTTTACTATAAGCCACTTACACATGTACCCGAACTGCTGCAGTTCATCTATGCTAACATCAAACCTAGAAACAGCTCATCACTACGTCCCTCTCTGCTTCCACATTGATCATTACCAGGGCCTGGTATTTGGGAAAGTAATCAAACACTAACTTGGGGCAACAGATCTTTCTAGTTTGGAAAAAAACCCGCAAAACAAAACAAAACAAAACAAAACAAAACACCAAAACCTTGCTTTAATTTTTTAATTTCCTCTAACACTTTAGCTTCTGCATTTAGTCTTCAACCTCATGAATGCTACCCCGTGTATTTCCCTCTAAGCAAGGATGTCTGCTGAAACACAAGAAAGACGGTAGCTCTTTCTGGTCACCATGTTGGCAACAGGTAAGAAACAGCCATAATTTCATTTTCTTATATTTGCTCATACGTTTGCTCATATAAGAGTTTCAAATTTCTAACTTCACTTTAAAATCTAACTCTGACCTGAAGTGGTCAATTTTGCACCTTTGTAAATATATACAGAGAAACAGTTAGTAAGAGGAAAAAGAGAGATAATTTTGTCCAAGAATCAAATGCAAATTTAATTCCTCTGCAGCTCTCATACAGTACTCCTGAATCATAGGTCAAACAGAAGAGCATCATTCACTAATAAATAGCAGCACTCCTCAAAACTCATTATCTATATGTGCAAATAAAAGGTACTCAATACACTCAGTGCAACCTACGGGGCAATACAACTCTCCCTAAGGGAGGATTTCCTGGTGATTAGTTGGAGGAATTACACACTTTGATTTGTCAAGTAAGCAAAGGGACACAAAATAACTTAAGTGTAAGCACAATTTAAGAATAAAAATCAATTGGATAAAGGAAATTGCCAATTCTATCAGGAATTATAAAATAATAATCAACTGGCCTTTATCTCTGAAGTAATTTTCTTTTGGTGTGACCGCAAACTAAAATTCATAAGAATTCATAAGAACTATAAGAAACAATGTATTCACAGGCAAGCGCTGTGTATGGGGAAAATATGCATAATTAAAAGTGAAAACAGATACCTAACAAATGCAAATTACTGCTTTCTACTTGACATAATAGTTCCATTGTGATCCTGTTATACTTTTTTTCTGAAAGAGAAATAAAGCCATAATCTTTTATCTGACCATTATTGGTCTTTGACTTCTTTTCCAGTGAAAACACACTCGGATTCAGTCCAGCCCCTCCTAAAAAACTGAAGCTGTCTTCTTTGAACATGTGTGAGTATCACATTAATTTTCAGTGGTTGAAGTGAGCACTTTTTAAGCTAATATTAGATGCCATAATTCAGCAAATATTGTTCAGTATCCATTTATTTAGCAGCTAGTAAGTTTTTCTTTGTATTTTCCATGCCATATTTCCTTTCATCACCTTTTGTTAAGGCTAAGTTAAAAACCAAACCAAACAAAAACCAAAACCAAACCTAAACCCTTATTGGACTAAATTTCACCAGGAAATTAAACAAGTGTTTAATTTCTGTGCAGATTAAATGACCGACCTGATAAATCAGATGTTAAATACCAGAAGTAAGTCTGCTAAATGGATTAGTAGTGACAGTATGGATCAATATAACTAAAAGGTAAGACTTTTAAAGTTACCTTTGATTTGATTTGCTTCATTAATGTCATAATGAAAGTCCCAATCAACTCTAATCAGAATTAGAAAAACACAGCACTACTGTACAGTTAAATCTAAATCAAGCAATTTCAATCCTCCATATTAAAAGCATTTTCTTACAAATCTATAGTAGTAGAGCAGGAAGATATTTTTTAAAAGGCTCTTTCCAGCTTCTACTGCTATGATTTCTGAGAGGTGTAATCAGAAACAGAAGATTTAGATTATTTTTCCCTGACGTGGAAAAGGGATAGTCATTTCATATTTTATTAATTGAGGAAAAATAGCACACTTATTTGCATTGTGTTTATCTCCTTTCATAAAGGTCCTCCGCACAGCAGCAGTTCAAACTATTTAAGTGTAGCTGACTGTGTTCATCTATTTCAAGTTTCTCTTCAGCAAATAAATGGAAGTCATAGCAATGATTACTTTTATGAGAGTAACCAGTGCTGTACCTCTGAGCGAGCTGTATTTTTTTATTTATTACATTAATAATTTTACCAAAATCATTACCAAATGATTCACTGTGACCTGGAAGTCCATTGAAAGTTATATTGCTTTCATATTCAGTGAGAGTCATGGAATTTCAGATGAAGAGTCAGCAGAGGCAATGGGTATCACGTGCAGAACCATTGTAATAGAAAAGAACTGAAATTTCTCATAAAGTGAGCTACAGGGTGATAAAAATTAAACAATAAAATAAACCTTAAGAATTATCAATAGTGTGTTTATACTGAATTGGAAGACACATGAATATTTTAAAAAATAGAAGCTTTCAGATGTTGGGCATCCATTCAATCTCAATTCAAGGTTTTGGTCATATGTTTCCCTAAAGCATCCATCAGAATGGCTTTACTCTCAGAACGAGGATGTCCACCTCCCTTTCTTAGATCCTCTTTCTTTTCTGCCTTTCAGTGCTTGAGACCAAATCCTATCATTCTCTCACTCCGGAACCAGGACTACCGTAGGTGTTAAAGATGCAGCGTTTTCCTGGTCCCACCAAGAGCTGAGCATTTGTGTTTTCTTTTTTCAAAGCTTCACTGCGTGATAAAGCAGGGAATGTCTGTTTTAAAGTCCAACTTTAATTTAGCAGATGAAACAAAGGCATACACTATGAAAATTACATTAAGAGTTTTTAAATGACATGAACACACAGAAAATAATTTATTCTGCTAAGCCTTCACTTGTTAGTACATCACTTTTAGATCATTCACGGAAGTTGGATTCTCAAACAACTGAAAACCTACTATATTCTGCCTTTTCATTGGAACTGTCATACTATTCCGTGGTGTCTTAAACAGTAATTTCTTTTATTTCTGGCCTTTTTTTTTCCCCACCATTTTTTCTCCAGGGAGCTGGCCTGGATGTCTATGATATTTGGACATCTAAAAGAATATCTCTATAGTATTTTCTTCATAGTTTTGTAGTTAGAATGCTCCAGGTAAACAACCTATACTCACTAGCCTAGAGACCACCTCCTTTGTATGTTTTATGTTCCCCTCCGGAATTTCATATTGTGCTTAATAAACCACTTAAAAAGTACAGATGAATGTAACTGCCACTGCCAATCCCAGCAGCATTTGTCACAGTGCTCAAGCACAAAGTAATTAGGTGTGAAGAGACCATGTCATCTCAATTCTCTGGGTTCCAGATAACCCAGTGCTAGACTGCAAACTGCTCTGATATTACAGAAAGGATGTATATAAATGCTGAAGATGATACCACATCACATATAACAGATGCTTCACAGCAGAGGTGATAAAGATAGGTCTAACAGAGGCAAACCAGCAACAGAACTGAAAATGGTATAATTGTATTAGGCAGAAAGAGCTTGCTGTTAGGATGGCTGACTACTGTCTGTATGATACACGCTAGATTCAGTGCCTCTCTTTTTCAGAACAGACATGCTCAATGACAGCTTGTTAAAACTGGCATAACACTAATTCGTTACCTCTTAATCCTGTCCTTTCCTTTACATTGTGTGCTTTTTGGAGTAGCATTTCCACTCATAAAAATAGATGCGTTGTTTAACATGGCATGGATATGAGTGTGGCTAGGAAGGTAAATACAACTGCTAAATACAACTGCAACACAAACTTGCAAGATGTAATAGTCAAGGTGAGTCGGATCTTCCCTACCAGGGTGACATAAAAAAGGAATTTAAATATCATTAGCCTTACTGGCAATACCATTATAGGAAATGTCAGTGCTGCTCTTAATTTACCATAAAAATGAAAATATCCAATTAAAAAAAAATTAGACTCACTCACTAGATGATTGATAGACATTTATAACCCCTTTCCAAGATATGGTCATAGCTCCGTTACACTCACAGCTTAGTTTGAAAGTTTGACCACACATCTCCAGTGGACCTTCTCAAAAGCCAGTCGGTCCTGCTTGAAGTACTTAGGGCCTTGCTGTTGCATTACACAGAAAGAATCTGGCATTTTTTCATTTTGTTTTCTATGAAGATCATGACTTTTACAATCCTCTAGACAGATTTTTCTGCTTTATTCCAATTCTAGGTTATAGTGTCTGGTGCATACATAGCTCTCCATGTGACTTTATGACGAGCTTCAGAAAAATTAAGTGCCATATAAAATGCAAGCTCTAGTACTTAGTAGTCTTTTTTTTTTTTTTACTTTCTGTTTTTCCACTTATATACACAGTTTTTTTGTGTGCTACCTTAGCAACTAAATCTAAATTACTCTGTAACAAGTCTACAACACTCAGCCACTTATTTATGCTTTCATAAAGCGCAGAATTCAGCGTGCGATTCCCACAGTACTGTGATAATTATTAAAAATTGTTATTGCATACCCATTCTAGCATTTCATAGGCATTAATGTACTAAAACATGCTAATGCAATCACAGATTAGAACCATCATCTGACCATAGCCGCCTTCTTATAATGTGAGTTCTTTGCAGAAAGAACTTTGTCTGCAGGGCACCTGGTGAAAGACATTGCAAAACGTTGGACCCTGAGGATAGATTTGGGCTCTTTAGTAAGACAACAGTACAAGGTAATTAAAAGTAAAAATTATCTGTATATTTACAAACAAACATAAAACTTTCTGTATCTATGACCGGTTTGGACACTAAGCACTGAAATATAACTATCAGCCCAGAAAAACATATTTCTATTTATTTATTTGTTATAATGCATTTATATTACCATATCTAAATATATTTTTTTCAAATTAAAACAAGCCTTAAGGACTAGTTCAGAGAGACGGTGCTCAAAAAAATGCAAATCTTAGGAGAAGGACAGTAAACACCAGACACTGATATCTCTGGCTGAGAAGTAGAGGAAAGGAAAAACAGAGGAGAGGAGAAGCCTTCTGTGCATTCACCGAGTACTCTCTCTGTTTCAGTCCAACTGAAAGACTACAGCTGCAGTTTGTTAGAAGCTAAACAGGTTTTAAGCATGAATGTCCATGAAGGTCCTGTACAACTAGTATTTACATCCTCATCTTCATTATTAAAAGGACAGCATTGTTGCTTACTAAGACATCCTATCTTCTTTGGCTTTGCTGACAAATATTTTTCCTGAAGAAAGTAACTTCCCTTTCCTCATAATGCTGCAATTCATTTAATCATAGCTGTTTTCATTGCAGAAAAACTGAATATCCTCTGGGTTAAAGAAAGACATCTTTTTTTTCCCCATAAGTCTGCTTTCCCATTTTCTTCTTGCTCTTTATCTCCCTTTCTTTCCTATTAAAAAGTTTGCTTCAAGAATTCAGCTTCAGATTATTTTCTGAATTCCGTGTACAGTTCATCATCTCCAGCTGGATTAAATTCAACAGCACAATGCTACAGATCAACAAAGTATGATACAAGTTCAGATGAATTCATGGAAACAATGCTTAAAATCTTACTGTGCTTATTTCTACGGCCCTCTCAATTGCCTCAAAGTAAGAACCCAGCTGTCCAGGGCTGCATGTTGTTGACGTTGTAAGTACAGAATTTTACAGTACAGGCACTTCAAAATCAATCAAACAAACAAGCAAACAACAGTGTACTCTTACACTAGCATTTTGAAGCTCAGCATGGGAAGAGAACTTACCTGGCTTATAGCACCTTTTTACAATTAATTTGCTTACCGTGTTAGTTGAGTTTCCATTTAAATGTAAGCCACTGTCAAAGAGAGGTGATGAAGCTCCACTGCTATGATGACTGGAGGGTCCAGGAGAACCTGGAATTTGCATGATGAAGAATAACAACTTACATTAAAAATATATGTGTATATCAGACAATATCTATTCCAGCTGTAAAACACAAGAAGGATTTTTAATATGATTCACGAAACCAAGACCAAAGTACTACTTGCATTTTAGAAAGACAGCCAATAAAACATCTGTATTCTATACCTAGTATCTAGAGAGAAAAAAAGGTAGCCAGATGTCATCTTATAGAGGCTATGCTCACGAGAACTGTTTGCATGCTTAACTGGCTTCAGGATTAAGCCTTTTTCACTGAGAATGAGATATTCAAAAACAAGTAAGAAATTCAGTTACACAAAACCCATTAATTTAATAAATAAATTTCCTACTGAGTCTTTAAAGTCTCCACTTAGAATATAGCCATGGACTGTATTTATAAACAAAGCTAATAGGAAACTCTCAGGCAAACACTAACTGGACACATACATGTACTTTATTAATGGATACATCTTTTCCTTAAAACGCCAATTACTTTGAAGAAAGATGCTCCTCCTCATATTCAGAAATTGAAAGCAAACAACCATCCTGAATCATTGATACTATGTCAATATGTTAGGACTACACAGTTATACTCTTCAAAACATCTCTCCTTTTAGCAGTTATGCATCGGGATCCTACTTTAGCTTTTAAAAGTGACTCCAGGAAAGCTTAATGCTTTTGCAACATATAATAATGGAAACAGCACAAAGTCACATCATTGTGTAATTTCAACATAAATGTAAAATGTTAACAAATAGCACCAGAAATACACAATTACTGTCAGACAGCACTTGGTCTTATCAATAATACACATCAAATGAACTGCACAGCAGTATATTCATCATCACTGAAAACTCATTTTTCCATCTAAAGAATTCACCTAAAATTGCCTGCAAATCATTTCACATTAATAGGCCTATCAAGTCTAACATCACAGAAGTCAAAAAGCTGCTCTTAGTCACATATTTTCGTATGCATCTATTCTATATATCTGGAAGATTTAGCAAAATGGAACTTAACTGGACGAAACTGCATTTTCTCCATTACAGATCTCTGAGAAGGCGGGGTTAGGAAGGATCCTGGGGGAGAGGAAAAGATCTTTGCCTGATCTTTAGCTGAGCAACAGCTGAATACGATCAGAGGAAAAAAAAAAAAACAAAACAGAAACAAACCAAACCAAACCAAACCCAAAACCATACAACATACTTGAGAAGGGGTCGGAGAGATGGCGTGGATATGGCAGTCTGCAGTTCACAGACTGAGATGGCCCAAGGGGTGGCATGAAAAAAAGCCCTGCAGAACTCTGAGATGAGAGAAAGAAACTTTTTAAGGATCACAGGGGAATTTGGGGAGCCAGCAGTAACCCAGGAAATCACCAAGTTAGCTGACACTAAACATGAAACAAGAACTCATTTGCAGTGGTACAAATAGGAGCTATTTATAGATTCTTTAATAAACCCTTTGACAGAATCACTGAAATTTTTCAATTTAAAAAGTTAGGCATTCTAATACTTATTGTTACTGTTTTAACTTTAAAAGCTTAGGCTTTCTAGATCTAGAAAGGTCTATATTAACGTTCAGGTTAATTCAAGAGTCCCCTAAAAGGGGGATTGTTTGTTTCAGTCAGTAAATTACACTGCATCTCTAAATAACAAACAACCATCAAAATGCAGATCAATGTACAGCAAGCTGTCAGCAAGACTTTACCATTTACAACAATTTGTGATTAACATTGCTGAATGACACGGGAGACCTCTTGCATATAAATAAAAAACTCATTTATTGAACTTGCTAATCATGTCACAGGCAACCTCCAAAAGACAAAATTAAAATCAAATTAAACACTTCTGATGATTTTTAATTACACTGCAAGCTTTGCAAATTCAGAATATTCTGATAACTTATAGTATAACCATCAAACAGAAAAATTTTGAAAACATCTGTTTTACCGTAAAAAGTCTTGAAGAGTTTTCCCAGCAGCAGCAAATCTTACCTAAAGGAGTCAAGCCCAGCTCAACTCTGGGATGGCTAATGCACTTAGATGCAGGGAAACCTTAATGACAATATCCCAGAGTTGATGTCATAATTATTCTGTAACAGGCTGACAAATAATTCTCATAGACAATTATAACTTCCTGACCCAGCTCAAAAAAACAAAATTCCTTCTTTTGGTTTCAAGAAAGACAAATCTATCCTCTCTAGCTGACAGAGACCTTAGAGCCAACCAGAGCTATGGGATGAGGAATCATTCCAGCCATGGAGCTAAGCAACCAAATGAGGCAGACAGTTAATGACCTTACTGGCCCATAACAACTTCCAATCCAGGCCTGAGAGTTTTCTGAGAAAGAATTATTTTCCCTACGCAAAATTATGCCAGGCATTCTGCAATATTTTATAAAACTGCTGACCAAATAACTGTGGCAGGGAATGTTTGTTGGCATGATTTCACTTAACATTATGGACAGCCTCATAATAGTCTAGTAAGGGCTAAGTGTCCCAGACAAATATGAAAGAGACAACAATAATTTCTGGCATCCCCTGGGTTAGGGCCTCCGCCAAACACAGAAACAACCAGTCCTTGTACCATTCTTAAGTGCTACTTAATCAGTATCCATGGCTAAACCCATGCCAAATTCTATATTTTTTGTTCACAGTAATGAAAGAGTGAAACAGACAGAAAAATGTGGTGAGAACTGTAGGCAGACATTTTCATGCTGTGATATCTTGTGCTTTTGCTAGCCATGGCGTGAGATGGTGTAGGGAAGGAAAAGGTATAAGAAGGAAACAGGGGAAGCAAATGCTACTCCTGATGATGTGCTCAATAATATGGGTAATAGGAAGAGATAGTAAGATTGCTTTTGACGTGAACACACCACAGCACTAAAACTGCCAGCACAGCAGCTGGTCTGACTGAATGCTGGAAGGTAGGGACCATGTGCCTAAGTCATCTGGGATGCCAAGAAAAGCCAAGATACTTCAGAATTATGCATGCATGCATTTAAATCCTGCCTGCACTGTGATTTGGAAAGTTCTTTATTGCATAGTGGAATTGCTAACTTTGCTTGCACTGATGCTTTATGACACTGGAATTCCCTTTTGTGCACGGACTTGTGAAAAGCCCTTTTTGAAATGGGGTGCTTTATCTCACTGCTATTATTCTTCATAACTTCACTATATTTATTATCTTAAACCAGAACTATTTTCCATAATTTTATACACCTTGTTTGCTCATATTCTCACCACAAAAATGAGTACTTATAACAAATCACTTACCAAAGTTCACCTGAGGTCCAGGTTCAGTTCAGGAGAAGGGTAATTTCTTAAGTTCCTCAGATGTCTGATCGTACCTAGCAGGTCAGGTTTTTTTGAGCATGTGGCATAAGACTGGGATCATGCATGGGACTGGGCAGGGTTGTATAATGCTTGTCAGAAATTTCCTCATGCTCTGCATAAAGGAAACAAGTCTAACAAGCTGCCCAAAATGACCAGTTGGTACACAAGATGTCTCATTTCAGAAGCACTGCTTCTCTGCTGTGCTTATTGATAGTTGGTGGTAGCTTGTCTAAAATGGCACTGTCTTCCCAATTCCAAAAAGGTTTTCTTTGAACAAGAGTAATCTGAGGCAGACTCCAAATGGTGCTAGCTGGTCACACTGAGATTGAAGATGACTTCTCTGATAATCACTGCTTTCTTTCTCTTTCCAGAAATAGCACTTTATGGAAGCAGTGCCATGATCTATCTCCCCCCAGACAGGAATGGCTTCAGTGTCTCCAGGTGAGAAATGTACGTTTCCCATGATGTACAAAGAGGGCACCAGTATTCCTGGACCTGTGTAAAGGGTGGCAGCCAGCTCACACAGAGTGTGTACTGGGTCTTAGTGGCAAGGTTTTGAGGGCAGGGTGCTTCCAGGGGTGGAAGATGGTTGGGGCCGCCCTGTGCCAGACACAGGCACTCCCAGCCAGCTCCCATGGATCCACTGCAGGGCTCAGCTGAGCCTCACAGCTGAACTGGTAGCACCTCTGGGAAACTATTTTGAAAAGGGCAAAATGCAGAAAAGCAGAGACAGAAGTAAGGAAAAGAGAAAAAAAAATCAAACTAATCTCAAGGTCAGTGAAGAAGATGATGGACAATTTATTTGTCTTTGCTTCTCACTGCCTGAATCTACTTTAATAGGCATTTCCCCACATTGACTCTGCTTTGGTCATGATGTTAATTAATAAGTGATATTAATAAGTGATCTCTCTATATCTATCTTGACCTAAGAGCTTTTTCATTCTGCTCTCTCCCCAAGTGCTGTTTGAGGAGAGGGTTGAGAGAGAGTCTAAGTGGGAGTTTGGCTCTAAGGTAAGGTTAACCAACAAATGAACAAGAGATACCGTTCAAGTATGTGATGTCAACCTACAAGATCAGACACAAATGCTAGTAGGACTGTCATAAACACAAATTATTATGTCCAGCAACACAGAAACTACTGGTAAGATGCTGCTAGCTTGCCAAAATCATGTTTAAGCTTGGACACAGTTATCCAAGATATTACAGAGATTAGTCTGATGATCTAGTAGGAAAGACAAAGCCTGAAGATTCATTAAAGAAACACTGACCATACAAAGATCTCCAAATGTAAACATCAGATTTCTTTCAATTTATATTTCGCTTTCAAATGCAGATTATAAGCAGTGAGAACTGAAATAAAGGTTTTATCATGAAATGTATAGTTCAGCTTAGAAGAGGCCTGTCAAGTTGGCTTTTAACGAGTGTAAGGATCTAGATGAAATGATTGACACTCTTCTAATGGCAAGAGCTAGACTATGACACCTATGATTCTGTCGAAATGAGGAAAAAACAAGTACATAGTTGAGCCTAACTTAAATAAATCCAAAGAACAAGACATACTTTTTGATTCTTTAATAATCTGTTAAGATAAAGTGTTTGGTCTAATTAAGTCAGCTGACATGAACACTTTTCTACTTGCAACATTGGTCATAACTGTACAACTTGAATATTTTATCTGCTAACCAGAAGAATCTAAAACTTCCTTCATCTGCATTGTTCATATACAATTTAGTATTGCTACTGTTAAACTACTCAGTTGTCACATCATAATTCTGCTCTCTGACAAAACCAATCAAAATAGCAAAGTGTTATGAAAAATATATAATTAATGTTATCCATTTGTTTGGTATGTGTCCTGAAAGTACCTCTCAATGTGAATGTGTATGACTCAAATGTTTGCAAACACTATTTTATTGTATTCAGGGAAAGCCTCTGTTGAAAAACTTTCAGATATCACACATGATTGTACTGCATTTTAATTATTTTTTTCAGTTTTATTTTTAATGAATTATACATAAGCAATAAGGTAGTATGCATTAGATTCTTATATGTTAAACACGAGACGGAAAATTTTCTATTTCTTCTGGTGAAACACTCAAGGATTGAATTCCTATTTCTGTCACTGTCAGTGTGTTATGAGAATACTGCAAAGAGGAAAACAAATTACTCCTATCCATTAATTTCCTCTTACCTAATGGGAGCTTTAAAAATGATGGAGCTTCCCTGAGGTACTGAACGGTGATGGTAACTTCATCGCCAGCATTTCGCAGTAGGTGTACCTGTCAGTGTGACAAATAACAGCTACTTTAAGCTGAAGAACCATCAGTCATGGAAAAAAAACATTACTTACTATGAAATCAACGTTCCTGCTGATCTGTAATAAACTCAGTATATACATTTCTGACTGAGTATGTAGAATAGCTTGGGGATCAAGCCACACCAACAACAGAGAAGAGTAGGCAAGACCCATGGAACAACCTGAATAAATAATTTGCTGCGCAACCTGTTTTTATCTACCAGATGAACACAACTTCCACAAACTGATTTTCTAAAACTGACATAGGGTAGGAGGGAAATATGTGTTTATGTAGATATAATACATTACTTGTGTATATATACACCCAGACAGACACATAAAGATACATCATACATATCTTGAGATCAAATATTTGGTCTGATTGATTCAGGTAACACATTAAGCACACTTTTGTTTTTCAAACATAGTCTTGATTTTTGTGTCTTTGTTGCTAACCATTTGCTAACCAAAAGGGAACACACACACACACACGGGTGTATAGACACACGTTTTAAACTATGAGAATTTACTTTGAGGCACAGCATACTGCTAGATAAGGTGCCTTTTTAAATGCAGAACTACAAAGAGGAAACAGGTACTGCATTTGCTTTGTATGCAGCCTGCACTCAGGGTCTGCAGCCCTGGTCCAGAAATGGATGTTAAGGCTTGTGACCTCCACTCTGAGCACAACCAGAGTGCCCATGTATCAGGGAGAAAAGAAACTAACTTCCGTAAATGTATTTAATGGTTTAATGTATTTGGAGTAATCTGGTGGTTGTGTTGTTTCAGACCACTATTTTAGCACATCACTAACCTCATGAGATGCAGGATTACCTCAAACATTATAACTTTTCCACTTGTGTTATCTAAAGTAATGCTCATCCCAAAGACTGATGTATTCACTTACATGAAAACATCCAGCTTATGTCTGATGGATATTACCACGCTGAACAGCTAAAGTAAGCAGTAAGAATGGACATTTGATTACAACAGAACCTCTACAGGAAAAAAAAAAATATTTTGATCACTGTCTTAATTTCTAAGGTGTAAGAAACCTATGCCTGCTGAAATCCTCTGACTCTTATTTCCTGCAGTATTTTAAACATTGTTTATTACTTACTAAGGACAGAAGATCTGATAGTTCTACTCTACTGTTACAAAGACAATTCTCCCCTTTATCTGCAGACTATTAAACATATATTTATATATATAGATATATTTTTATATGCACATGCTAAAGTTTTAGTAAAGGTTCAACTATCACATAATTTTTAAATACTTCTGACATCCTGCAGTAATGAGATGCTTTTTTTACATTTAGTGTCTGATTTGAAGATGATGGATTTTTACTTTAATCATAAGTTTTATTAAGTGTAGTAAAGCTCAATAGTCTAAATTAAATTAAAGTACATTAAACTAGAAATCCCAGCCATGAGTTCAGACTGAGAGAATTTACTGAAAGCAGCCCTGAAGAGAAGGACTTGGGGTTTATTGTGGATGAAAAGCTGGACATGAGCCAACAGTGTGCACTGACAGCCCAGAAAGCCACCCATGTCCTGGGCTGCATTGAAAGAAGCATGGACAGCAGGCTGAGGGCTGTAGCACCTCTTCTATGAAGACAGGCTGAGAGAGCTGAAACTGTTGAGACTGGAGAAGAGAAGGTTTTGGGGAGACCTTATAACAGCCTTCCATTACCTAAACAAAGCTTATAAAAAATAGGGAGAACAACTTTTTACATGGTCAGATAGTGACAGGACAAGGGGCAGTTTTAAAATAAAAAAGAAGAGATTTATATTAGATATTAGGAAGAAATTCTTTACTGTGGGGGTAGTTAGCCACTGGAACAGGTTGCCCAGAGAAGTTGTGAATGCCCAATCCCTGGAAGAGTTCAAGGCCAGGATGGATGGAGCTCTGAACATTCTGGTCTAGTGGAAGGTGTTTGTGCCCATAGCAGGGGGGATGGAACTAGATGATCTCTAAGTCACTTCCAACCTAAGTCTTTCTATGATTCTATGATCTACAGATTAGGCTTGCTTTGTTCAAAAAGTGAAACAGGCTGTTACAATAGTCATATTGGACCATATATGAAAACATAGTTCAGATGTAAATACAAGAAATTGTATGTATTTCTTCTATATGTGTATCTCTATATAAACTGATCTAAGATGAAAAATACCGATGATAAAAATTGAAGAAATTGTTAGTGTACCATTGTATATGCCTAAATTACACTGCAGTCACTTTTCTGTCTCCATTTGAGGAATATGTATTCCTAAACTTCATTAGTTTTATTATTTCAAGGCCTGATGCCTTGAAATAAACTGATGTTCTCCTTGTAGCCCAGACACACCACCTTATGACTCATACTAAACTAAACTGCAATGAAGCTTTTACTACTCTATCAAATGCTTCTAAATCTGATCAAACAGTAAACCAATTTTTTTTTTCTACACTGTACTGACAGAACCACTGAATTTTAGAGTCTTTGATCAACAAAGACTAATTGGAAATATTTTCTATTAGTAAATGTATAACTTAAGCAAACTGAATTATTCTATTAAAAAAAGTAAATAAGAAATCACCATGTCAGAACTTTAAACAGCTGGTGTGCTTCACTTCATAATTTTCCATATAATCAGGTAACGAGGTTTATGTACTCCAAAAAAATAACAAGTTGTTTAAATCCCTGACACCTACATAAAGGTTGATTTAGTCCAAGGAGTGGAAAGACATTTGGCCTGATCCTTTAAAAAAGCTCCAAGCTCAGGCCAAATAGTATGGCTGAAAAAAATCTGACAAGTCAACACACTGCAGGCAGACACACTGACATCAGCAGCACGTGGGGCTAATAAATGCCCTGATATGAAGTCAGGAGGGTGACAAAGGTGTGCAGGAGGAAGCAGGGGCTGCAGGGGGGCCCTGTGAGGGGTGGCCAGGGCTGCCCCATGTCAGGCACAGAGGGTTCCAACCAGGTACAACCCAACCACTGCATGGCATGGCTCAGAAAGAAGCAGAGGAGATGGGAATGAAGAAGTAAAGCTGAGTTTGGGAAAAGGGGTGGGCAGTTCTTGGTTCAGTTTTTTTCTCTGTTTCTCAATATCCAAATCTATTTTAACTGGCAATAGAATGAATTAATTTTTTCTAAGTGAGGCCTATTTAGCCCATGATGGCAATCGGCAAACAATCTTCTTGTCCGTCTTGACCCAAGAGATTTTTCATTCTAATTTCTCCCACCAAGGAGAAGTGAGCGAGCAGCTGTGTGGGCATTTGGCTGCTGTCCTGGGTTGACCCACCACCATGGGTTCAAGACACTCTTACAAAATGCAAGTTAAAATTATAAAGGAATTAGTGCAGCAATGTTATCCGCATAGTCTAGGCTCAGTGAACCCAGCCTGGGTGCAACAATGCCAGAAAGGTGATAGGGTAGGAAAAGAAAAGGTCACCCATCATAAATAAAAAATGTCAGAAAGTCAGTATCAGGGCTGCAAGAAGCCAGAGTTGGCAAATACAAGAAAATACAAGAAATACAAGATTCTGTTATCAAATGCTGCTGTACCTTGTGATACCACTTTAGTTGCATGGCAAACTGCTAGAAATGCTAACTTTAGCTTATAATCAGTAACATCAATGTTTTATAAAATTCAATAGATAATTTAAACCCAACAAATTTATAATATAGTCATGATACTGTCCTGATATATGTAACGGGAAAAAACATAAAGCAAGTAAAATTAATGTTGAGACTCATTTTCTTATTAATAATTGCCTTTTTAGATAAGCTGAAAAAGTGAAGCATTTTGACTGTGGAATAACAAGGAAGAATTGTAACTTCTTAATAAACATTTCCAAGAAAACTTTTAAACACAGCAGAACAACTGTGTTTCCTCTTAATTAAGCATAGAATGTTTGCACACAAACATATTTGTCAAGAGATGAAGACAGCAAGACAGACATATTGCCTAATGTCCTTTTGGAAGATCTTACACAAATATTATGAAGATAAATCCAAAAACTGTAGGGAACAAAATAAGACAGTAGATTAGAACCTGTTGCAGAGTATGAGACTTGATATTTTTATTTCAAAGGATACTTTGAAAATGAAAGAATGCCAATATTAACACTTTGGTTTAAAATTACCAAGCAGAAATACATTAAAAGATATTCACAGTACATCATAGTCTCCTGAAGCTACTTTGTATTCTTAGACAGCACCTGAAGAGGTGGTAGTGTTGAACCACACACATACTAACAAAACTAAATCAATTTCAGTGCTCACAAGAAGGTCTTAACAGTTGGAAAGTCCCTAAATAATGCACTGCTCTGTGATGCTGAAGCTTTAGCACAAATCCAGTAAGTCCAAAAGACAAATGTGGTATCTTTGAAGTAACATTCACTGTTGCACAGTTGCCTTAATGTAGTATTAATCTAAAATAAGGTTTGTAAAAGTAATTGTAAAATAAGATTGTAAAAGGTTTTGGTGCTTTTTAAAGGCTGAGTAAATGCATTTAGCTAACTCTCTGTGTGTGCATGCATTTGTGTGTTCAGATGTATGAAGTTAAAAAAGGCATCAACTGAAATGTTTCCTTTTCATGCTGGCTCCAATTTGCAGGTTTTGCATATCTCTAAGCACATTCATCAAGCCAGGCTTTACTATTCTTCTCTTTCTCACATGCATTTCTCAAGAACAGAACAGAGAGAATGTTAAAACTACAAACAGGAAATTCCAGTCTCACTTAGCTAACTACAGCATAGAGTCTGCAGAGAAAAATGTGACTCATATTTTAGGAAAATCAAATTACGTTTTTTGCCTCATTTTTAATGTCAACACCCAATTTAGGGAAATGCTATATACTTACAGGCAGGCAAGTCAATGGCACCATTCATAGCTGACATGCATTCTTTTTAAATTCTGGTGCCTTGTGCTTTGCTCTAAACCTTCAAACATACCTGATCATTAATATTCACACTGCTCGGAGATTTAGATTAGGTTGTGTCTTATCATAGATCAGAACAGTAAAAGCAGTTAAAACTGAAAAGGAGAATGTTTTTGACAAATGAATTCACTCATATGGCCCTTTAGCCAATAGCTATTCTGAGTGCAGAAATCGTATAATTTAACTTTGGTTATTTAAAAGATTCAACTCTAAAGTATTGATAATATCTTTTCTAGAAATCAGTTAAGATTTTAGGATAAAAAGAAATCCTCACCCAGGATAGGTGTCTATCTTGAAGCAAGGAGAACTCTGGATCATAACCTTACACTTTAAACATAGGAAGTTACATGAAATGAATCTTATCTTGCTTTTATAGATGATTATTTAGGATTCAGCATCTAACTCAGACTGAAAGTCTGAATCAAAAATTTTGAAGTAAAAGGAAGTTAATCTGATGAGTGCCTGATCTTGAGGTACAAGCATTTCACAAATAAAACACTTGAAATTCATATGAAGTGCAAGTCTTGGACTTGACAAGCACCTGGGTGGAACGCTATGTACAAGTCTGCAATATACCAGGCAAACAACTGAATAAGTTGCAGTAAAACATATGAAAAGAATTAGATCATTACAGGTAACAGTAAAAACAAAACCAAATAAAACAAACAAACAAACAAAAAAAGCAGCAAAGATATCTAGAGAATTAAAAGTTTTAAGATATTCTTAAGTCCTCATAATGAACAATATTATTTAACATTTAAAATGCCTCCTAGGCAAAAGTATATTTGGAAGTACTTTTGGAAACTTGGCAGTTTCAGCTCAACCCCTATGAACAGACCTGAAGAATCTGATATTGTGCTTATATGTCTACGAGTAGGAAAGAAATGTGTGTGAAAAACAGACATCTCACATTACAAGTAGTCTTTAAAATGGCAGTAGAAGCAAAATGGCTTTGAAAAAGGCTTATAAAATTAAAATCGGATTGCAAACAGTATTGGGAAATCATGAAGCAGAATTAAGTTAGTTCAAAAAACAATGATTTCTTGATACTTGTCTTCTTTCTACAGGTCAATTATGGAGTCGTTTCCAATGAATACTTTCAATTCTCTTCTTCCTCAGCTTTCCACTATTCAATGAGTAATAATCTCTTTCTAAATGCTTATCTGGCTAATCCAAAACAAGCATTTGTGTATGAACAATTTATATAAATACACTAGGAAAACAACAGTCTGTGAATCTTCTGGACATTTTTACATATTAAAACTAAACTGCAGCTTCTCTTAGTTCACTCAGTTCTCACTTGTTCTCTTGTTCCATAAATACAATAAAAGACATTTTTAACCACAAAGCTTCAGTATCAATTTAAACAAATAACGCTGCTCCAATATGATGTGATTACCAGGAAATATAGACAAAAAAAAGGAATCTATTTAAATGTTGGGGTTTTTTGGTAGTTATTTCGTACATTATTTATTTAATTACATACCCTAGTGTGTAATTAGTACTGTTTAAATAATGCTTACAAAAACACCTGGAATATGAAAGTTTCTGATATATATTGTGCATTGGAAAATAAATTTTGAGTCAAATCAGCTATTCCCTGAAGCAATGAAAGTTTAAATAAATTTGCTTAACTATTACCTGAAGCACGAAGATGCATTCCTGAAAAGTAACTTTGTAATCCAACAAAAATTCCCAACAATATCAGAGCATTACAGGGACTTCCCTCTGGAAATGCAGAGCAATCTCAACTGTGATCAGTGTGTTGCAAATGAAAAGAGTTAAAATCAGCAGAACTAAAAATTTTAGACTAAACAGTACGTTTTATTGCTTATCTGCTGTTACGCTGTACTTGTAAAAAGAAAGAATTGTCTCAGGTGTCAAAAGCTCACAACAAGCAAAAATCATTCCTGACATATCTGGTATGTCAGCAACACATACTAGAGTATCAAAGTATCACTTCAGATATATGCATGTGCTCAACTACACATATCTGACTCAGTGAGATTGGAAATGCATATGTTAAAGTTTGTAAACATTTCTATCCCAAATGCAGGCCTTTCCAAGCAAAGAAATTTGAGTACTCTAACACTGCAGGTTCATGTTCTTCAAATACGTTTGAAAATCTGTCTAGATGATAGTAAAGTTGTTGAATTTATACAAACTCCAATGGGCAGAGATTGAGCTAAAAAGGCAGGTTTTTCTGTAGGCTTTACTGTTCCAATTTTCTTTGTAGTTTGTTTGTATTTGTAATATACCTGCAGAGTTCTCAGAAATGGATTTTATCTGACCAGAAGTGTCTCTCTGAGGAGAAAAGTATCAGTCAGAAAACCTCTACCATCATCTACTGGCAATTATATAAAATGTTGATGAAGGTAACTTCAGTTGAAGGATATGCAATATTTAATGAAGGCTGTTTTGTGCTACTGAGAGTAAAAACTAAACCAGAAGCTTGTGAAGTTGTCAAACCCAATAGGTCCATATGCTGCATTCTCTGATTTAGAAATTGTTGATTATTTGGGCTCTTCTTCCTTTCCTTACAACAAACTTTTTTCACAATGATCCTTTTGTACTGTCCTAGTTCAGCAGGCGGGACCAGTTATCACTGTGTGGGGGGCGATCAAAGCTATGTATTCTACCCCCTCTATTCATTTCCCAAGAACAATGGACCATTTGCAGCAGCTGCCCAGGGAGT
>JAWWEW010000112.1:96122689-96197616 GCA_035583185.1 Anabacerthia variegaticeps | reverse complement strand
TTCATTAAATTGTAACTCTGACTTATAATCTCTCTTGTGGTGGGTCCATTTCTCCTGCTGGTTTACCTTTAAACCAGAACATGTACTAAGTATTCTAGCCTAATAGGCATTTCACAGACATCTAGAGTTAATACAGGACTAAAACTAGGAAGTACCAAGAGCTGCTTTTGATGTCTACACATTCACTGCTGAAGTACAAGGTAGAAGTCCTAGGCCTACAGATTGGTTAGCCCAATAGATTGCCCTGCAGTTTGGATCAAGGATAGAATTTATTTATAATCACATATATTCATCCTTTCAGGCTTAAAGAACTGGGGCACCTGGAAAACAAAGGACATTCCTCATTTACACTAAAATCCTTACAGCATGTAGATGAACATAACAGGATAACAGGAATCTCTATGGGCAAAGGTCAGCACTATTTCATAGTAGTTGTGCCCCTCTAAATCAGTCCTTAATGCTTTTCTTTCCACAGTTCCCCACGCATGAAAGTGCTACTGTCACCATAAACCAGCAGATTATCTGCAATATTCTGCACACATCAGACACAAATCTGTGTTAGGCAAAGTTCCATACCTGACTGTCTCAGTACCACAGTCCTTGCAATTTTGCTACTGTATAGACCAATATTTATTCAAAACTGGTCACTATACAGTATATGCCTTTATTCAATACTAAACATTCCCTGTACTGGAAAAAAAACCCCCATGCTATTTGGTAAGGAAAGATCATTACAATCTCATTGTCATGTTACAGTCTTCTGAAGAATTACTTTCTCTTCCTTCAGAGTACTGATCACAGCTAAAGTCATAATTGTTTAAATACAGGAATCTATTGGATCTTTTTCTATTAGACTTCTGGCTGCCTAATGTCACATCAGACAAAAAACTACAACACTAAAATCCCTTCATTGCAGTTCTTTAATAGTTTTGATGCAATGTGGTAGCTTATTTGCCATCTGAATTGTATGAATATGCTACTGCTCCATGATTAATATGCTACTGCTCTGAGTGTTTTGTCTGCTATCTACAACAAAGAACAAGAGCAGATATTATCATCCAGCCTCAATTCAGAGGCTAAACAAATGTGTCTTAAACACTACTAACTCCTATAAGACCTATTCACTTTTTTAGATCACACTCTCATTAAGTCAATGACATTTTGAAGAGAAACAATACTTGTGTACAGGTCACACAGTGATCTCAAAGGAGTTAATCTTTCTTGTGATCAGAAATATAACAATTTTATTAATGCGTTAATTAATGAGTGGGTGTAAGTCTTCCATATAACTTATATTTTTCTTTCCATTTCAGGAAATTTACAACATACAAAATAACTGAGTTTCACTTATGTAAACAGCCTAAGTCTAATCTTTCACATTTATTTAATTGATCTATTCAGTATCACAAGGGTGTACACTAACTCTTTATTAGCCTGTCTTAATAACATTGAGCTAGAGTATATAGCCCTCTAAAATTCTTTATGCACTGACCAAAAAAAAAAAAAACAAGGGTCACCTAATATAAGGCAGTAAATTAGTTGAAAGCACAAAACATTGTTTTGATATAAAAAGGATGGTGTGTATGAAAAGGGTTACAAGAAACTTTTTTTTTTTAATTTTATTTTAACTCTTAATTCCTTTTAACCTTAATTACTGCTTAAAATTGTAGCTGTCCAGCTTCATTCTCTGTTGTGCTTTATGTAAGTGCTACATTTTGTGCCCGTATTTTAACAAACACTTCAATTTTTATCTTTGTGCCAGGTAACTGAATTCCTCCATCAGTTTTAATTATAGTAATTCTGTTTCTGTGCTCAAAGATGATGCATATTGTAAATGCTCATAATGCCAGAGTACTTGGTATTTCTATAACATGGGGAATTAAGTGACTGTGAAATGATGGAGGTAAAATAGTAGTAATGAAATCTGAACTCCTTAATTGTGGATGCTTTCTTAACATGTTTAGAGCTTGAAAGAAAGTTGTTTTCTGCAATTACACAGCAGAAGTTGTGTAATATTTTAAGGTATACATTTTATACTGGTACTTATGTTACTATGTTTTTTAAAATCTTTCTCTGAAAAGTTGCTATCTTTTACAAAAGCACAGTAATGGTGCAAAAGGGTGCAAATTTAAATGGTAAAATCATGTTTTAAAGCATGTGAGTTTTATCATTTGCATGTGAAAGACACTGGAGACCAAAAGTATAACTTGCTTCCTAATGAGGAATGCTGCCAGATGATTTCAGTGATGAAATAATCTCACTTCTTAGAGCATCTGGAAACAGTGAGGTTGAATTGCATATCCCACAAAATTGTAAAGTTTTACTGCAATTTGCTGACTTTATGTAGCTTTATTTTTAAGCAGTGCTGAGATACAGAATACTTATGGCAAATTAGCACCTGGAGAAATGAAATTAAACTCAGATCTTTTTCATTTAAGCAAGGTGAAAACAACTTTTTAATTATTTGTCTCACTGTCGTGGTAACTACTGCTCTACTGTCACAAAATACTCAAGAAAATAGCTCAGAAAAATTCTATAGGGTAACTTAAAGAAGAAAAAAACTATGCGCGGCAGAACTCTAATGTCATAGATTAGCATTCTTGCTATTGATGTTTATTTATTTCTGTTACTGTCTACCTACATAGCAGCAGTGAATTTTCTAAAATGAAAGCAAGTATGCTAAACAGATTAATAAATGCTGCTCAAGAAAAGAGTTCCATCACTTCATTCAGGTCCTGCTTCAGCTCCAATGCATGCAGCTGTGCTGCAGCTCCCTATTGAGCATTAGCAAGTATTTGCGGACCACATAATAAATGACTAAAGCATTCTTTTACGACTGACTGAGGCAATGACAAACTCTGTGAGCACTACCAGGATAAAGTTAGGAAAGTCTTCAAATGCTTGATATATTTTCTTTGGTGTGTCTGTAGTCCTAAAAATATATTAAAATGCATTAACTAACCAGAAACTTTTTTGAATTTTTCATGTGTAAAGAGTTTATTAATGAAAACATTTATAGAATAGATGCAGTTTCTCATACAGCTGTGTGTCAAAATGCACTGTGCTTGAAAGTGACTTAGAAATGCTTCAAAATCTACAGGCTTGCTTTGGTTGATCCCAAAAGTAAATCTCCTAATAATAGGGAAAGCAAGCAGTCATAGTCCGAGATCACCTCAGCAAGCTTCCTGTCAATAATATTTAGGAGTGATGGATTTTACCCATGTCGTTTGTTTTTTCTGTTCATATGTCTTCGTGCAACTGAGATAGCCTCTTAGCCTGGAACACATCAAAACCTTATGCTACCCAAGATACAATCCCCTTATTCCACGACTCAAATTGTCCATTGAAACAGTGAAAACGGCAACATACTGGCAAGACAATATGTGTAATCACACACTAGTCAAAGTTCCATATGGAGAAACTACTTATAGAAAAATGGATATGTAAAAACTTCTTAATTTCTTTTTGAATATCCAGTGACAATGAAGGTCAGTGTTGGAACTTAACAAGAATAAGAAAAATACAAGATGCTAAAGGTTTTGGCTTTGTTCTTTTCAAACACTTTTTTTCTTTTTTTTTAACTCTCTTTAACAGACTAAAAGCATTTCACATTAAAAGACTTTGGAAAAAATAAAGGGAGACTCATTGGATACCCACAAAGATGGATCCCCTTTTGATTTTTTTAATATCTATTTTTATTTGATAGTTGCTTGAGGGTGATCAGGAAAAGCACCAGCAAAAGTCCTTTCAAATAGTCACAGATTTTCTGAGCTTTCCTACTGCTCCTCCTTTTCTTTGCTCTCTGACATTTTCCTGAGACTTGCTTGTCATCCCTCTGGAAGCACAATGACTGCTTTGTTTGATTATTCCATTTCATATTTCTTTAGGTTTCCCATGACAAAATATACACTTCAACAAAAATACACACACCCATCTCTACATGTTCGATAGAATTTTTAGAGACTGATTTCTTATTTCCACTCTACTGCATCTGTATTACTTGAACACGTAATTCCAGGCAAATCCTGGAAACAGAGTGTGATGCTGAGGTGATTTAAGACACTACTAGCAAGTGTCTGTGCAATACCACATACTGCTTTTTAACTTATATTCATACAGTAAGATGTAACAGCAGCTAAACTTTGCAGTAATGTATGCAGACTAATTTAGAAAGTCTGTTAAATTTTATTTTTTTTTTTTGGCAACTGTTCATATTTAAAATGCTTTTTAGAAGTGTACACCTTTTCTTAAAATGTGTCTAAAAGAAATGAATGGAAGTAACAGGTTGGTTTTGCTAGGGTGTGCAAGTGTGGTGGCAAGAGAGAGTGAATAAAGTAGTTCAACTTCATTTAGATGAAAACCACTTACAACACCACTTTTAAAATCTCAACAGAAATAGCTTACCAAAACGGAGAAATCTAAAAGCAAACTCTGGGAAGTACCGAGAAAATGGGAAAGCCATGCAGCTGAAGAAAGAAATCAAACAGTTCCATGACATTCAAAGGAATCAGACAACCTTCATATGATGTCAGAAAAAAAAGTTACTGCTTCTTCTGGATCGGGCAGATTTACCCTTCCAATATTAAGACAATGTTTCTTCTATGTTGAGAGAAGAAAAAAGTTGCAGTACAAAGGACTAACTGTTCAAGTAAACATGCAGAGGACTGCTGAAAATATTGTTAAGAACCACTAAGATGGATCTCCAAGAAATGAAACATGCACAGTCTGTCTATGTAGAAAAATATTTATTTTTCATTCATTTAGATGGTCAAGCTCTCATTTTATACTTGCCATAGTTGAATTAAATTGTTCATTTTGACTTCATAACATTTTTTTCTGCCGAGTGAAAAAGCGCGTTCAAACTGAAAAGCTTCCCACAGGAAAAACTGCAGAAATTCAAGGAATAACTTGATGCTAAGCATGAGGCTTGGGTCAGAAATGCGTGTACGTCTGTAAGGGTATTTGCACATGTTCATGTTGCAAGTAGCTGAGCAATCCAGCAAAACAACAAGCATTTCCTTGAACTTTGGTCTGTACTGCTGATTATTTCTTGCAGTAACCTTAAGATATTAAACCTTCTATATATATTAAATGACAATTGTATTTTTAATTTCTCCAGATGTCATAAGGTTGTTGCCTCAAATACTACTAAATTACATATCCAAATATTAACATATGGTTAAACCAAGAGAACATAGCACTGCAGTTTTCACACTGTAACCATGTATCTTAATTTGTTTAAAGACTAATGGTTTTAACAACAGCATAAATCAATAAATTCTACTTATTGACTATTAATAAGTACACATTAAAATTGGTAAATCAAAAGAATTCTTTTACTTCACAAGCATCTATCAATTTGACAAGACATTTTATAATTATGATTTATTTTATTAATTAATCACTACAGTTCTATGTTTTTCATTATCTTACTAATTTTGATATACCTGTTGTGCAGCAAGTATTATGCACTTTTTTAGCTATGTATTTTTTCAATTTTTTTTTTCTGTGCAGAGAACCTTATTTCTGAAATAGCTAATGCAGAATGGATGATGGATTAAAGGATGAATCAAAATCTCAACAGCTCAATGTAGATAAACAATTTTCAGGTTCATTTCTTGAATCTCAGTGAATCAGCCCAATGAAGCACAAGTTCATCCCTGTCTGCCAGACGTGCCAATAACACATTAAATAGCATTACAATAAACGTCTAAAGTTATTAGGGATAGGAAAAAAATAGTAACTATTGGCTAAAAGCAGTTCAAATTCTGAAAATCTAAAATGACTCCCATTGAACATACTCTGTTTTAATCAGCATTGTCTATTTAGTGATGTCCTTCTGTGAGACTACTCATAAATAAGAAGAAATAAATTTTTCTAATTAGTTTCCTGGGTCAGTGAACAAAATTCCAAATACATTAACATTTGTGTGAAATACTAAAAACGTGTGAAAGGCACTAATTTACTATAAAATACATGAATAACATTAGCAACAAAAAAATACCATGCAGCACCTAGTTTTTAAATTTTCTATACCTAAACTCTCACTCCTGCATTTTCCAGTTAATAGAAATAATCAGTTTATTGTCTTGAAATGGGATTAATTTCACACAGACTTACAGTTGAACTAATCATAGAATCGTAAAAAACAGCCCAGGTTTTAAAAGACCTCAAAAGATCATATGTCCCCACTGTCTGTGAGAAAGGAAGCCTCCATGAGATTATCTGGCATCCTGTCCCACAGCATCTGGAAAGGCACCAGTCATGGTTTTTCATCACATCACCTAAATTTGTTTATGGTGGAAACAAATAGGTGCTTCTAGAGCATTTCATCATAGGGCAGTGCTCATGCTGGGGACTCACAAAACTCTTCATGAATCTTATTTCCCTCTCTAAGTACAGGGAGACAGAGGCACCCAGCTCCACACCACAAAATGCCAGGAAGTATTTTCAGTCCTCTGATTATCAGATGGGCCATGAAGATGCTCAGAGGGCTGGAGCACCTCTCCTATGACAACAGGCTGGGCCCCAGAAAACATTCTCCACAATTTTTACTGCCGAAGTTACATTGGTCAGTTCAGGTCAGCTTTCCTGGCTGCGTCCCCTTCCAACTTCTTGCCCACTCCTTGCCTACTCAGTGAGAGGGGGAAAAGCGGGGAAAAAACAGAAAGCCTTGATGGTCTGCAGGCACTGCTCAGCAATAGCAAACACACTGGCGTGTTACTAGCATTGTTTTAGTCACAAACCCAAACACAGCACCATACTGGCTGCCACAAAGAAAATTAATGCTGTCTCAGCCAGATCCAGGACGCAATTTGTAATCGTGTTTACAAAAGAGGCCTCCTGCAACCAGAATACAAGCAGCAAGAAGTGTGCTCAAACTGTATTGGAGGACATTTCATAAGTTCCACCTTGAAGCAGATGACTGAATATGTAAGAGATCATGGTGCCAGATGAAAATAAAGCAAGCCAAAGGAATTGCTCAATAACCTTTGACAGGCTCCCACTGATTAAGTGCTTTGTTTTATGTTAACGAGGTTGCACAAACTGGAATCCAGAGTGAATTAAGACTACTTAAGTCTCACTTCTGAGTGTGTTTTGAACAGTAGTGCTGGCACATCTCTTATCTAACCTGAGTGACATTTAGAAAACAGACCACTCTTCTACTGAGGTAGACAACATAGGTATGATTTTCTACAAATTATGAGTCCGTCATCCTCAACCTCCTGCTTTCTGGACAACTACCCTTAATCACCATGCTACTACATTAATAGCTTAAAATATTATAGCACTACCTTCTTCAGTGGTGTTTCTAAGTGCCCATTTCTTTCAAACGGAAAACCCACCATATTCAAATAAAGAGAACTTTATCTCAACCATTATTTAATAAAAATGAAAAGACATAATTTTGATAAAAGAACTAAGAAATATTTCATTCTCTCAAGAATTTTGACCCACTTCAACTCAAATCTCACAGAACCAGCCCCTTCCTCTCTACCACCTGGCCCATTTACCTAACCCCACTCTGATTTTGATAACAGGCTGTGGTAGTAGAAAAGTATCTTTGCAAATCTATCTGCTGGCCCATTGAGATCTCTCCGTTTCCTTCAGCTATATGGCCTACAGTTGTCCTAGGAAATTTTGCTTAATTTTTCCGTTGAATTCCCATACATAGGGCAAGGAGCAGCACTATGCATTTCTCTCTTATTTCTCACCTCAGCTGTGTTACATGGACAGTTCTAGAGCACTTCTAAGTTCTGAAAAACAATTCTTAAGGGAAGTAACTTACCATTTTGTGAGAAATAACTTTCAGGAAGTTTAGAATTTTATTATGTGCAATAACAATACAAGTAGCAGAAGGGCAGTTTACAAATACACAATAGACCTGACTTAGTGCTTTACTGAGATTGTCTGTAAGAGATTCAGCCTGATGTAATTAATCAACACCAAGAAAAGGACTGTAAGATCATGCAGTTGTACTTTATCTTGACCTAGAGAGATCACCTCCGAGTAATAAAAGCAAGTTTAGTTCCTTTGCCCATGTAATTCCTTCCTTGCTGATAAGACTGTCAATGCCCATGTCATTTATGGTTGCTAGAGATGCTATTCTGAGATAGTGAATCAACTGATAATTGCCAATAAACAGGCAACAGGGGGCAACAATTTTTATCTATAGTGTCTTGCACTGCAGACCAGAAAAGCACTGCACATGGAGTGAACCAGCTTTATCCTCATACAGTCAATTTGATAAATGAAAGAAATCGGTAAAAACTAGCCACTATTCAATAAATTATTTTGGTTTGGATTAGACCAAATGTTGCAGTAAACTGTATTTCAAAAATGAATGAAATAATGGGAAAAGTTTTAATAATCACATATGTGACAAACCTGACTACAGCACTGTCTTTATAGTAAAAAAGAGTAAATTAATTTGAAACAAGGCTAGAGACAGCACAGTTTGGACATAAGATATTCTGTACACCAATAAAAAATCAAAGTGGAATGACTTACCACTTCTTCATGGGTAGCACTTTCTACATTTATACCATTAACCTAAAAACAGATATGATAGGGAGAAAATAATTTGCAATGTGTAAGTTAGTTACTGAAATAAAACCAAGTATGAAACAAATGTCTGTGGAAAAAAGTGAATGTTTACTGACCTGTATTATTGCATCTCCTATAAATAACATTCCTGTTTGTTCAGCTGTGGGATTACAGAAGGGGTAGATTTTAATTGATAGTAGTACCGAAAAAATTGCTATATTCTCTTCCAGCAATTGGTTTAACATGCTGTTTGTAATCTTCATTTGAAACTGACTTGGTTGTGAAAATACCAATGGCACAGCAACCAGTATTCATCCTAAAAAGGTAATAGATTCCTAGCAATTTTAAACAAACTGAGCTACTTTCCATGCACAAAGAACTTGTTTAGTATAGAATACAAATGTAATTTCTCAATAAAGATTTCCTTAAATTATGTGGAAAATGTGATTCACACTTTTCATTATTCTTCCACAAAAGGGAAATAGGAATTTCTGAAACTACTTAGCAATTCCTTTCCCCCTGAAAAAAATTTACAAGGACTGCTGTAATTAAAGAGATTGCACCTAGAATTTAATAAAACTCTTTAACATGAAGTTTGAGTTAGTTTTGTTCCTAACAGTAACATTATTCCAACCTGCAATTTGCATGTTTCCTGCCTTACACAGTTAATGGGAAAAATATAATGGAACTGCAAACAATTCTGCACAGAGACAGACAATAACATTTTTGAGATGCATTCTCTAACTTTCAAATTTTTTTTTATTTTTCTTTTGGGTGGAATTTGAATTTCATCTCATGAAATGTATTACTAAATTGAAAGTAAGGCTCTGACACTGCAAAGACTGATAGTATTAAGACCTATCAGTCTTATACAAGATCTTTAAGGTCACAGCTTGAGGTTCAGAAGAATGCAATAAATGTTAACAAAGGTAGTATTATAAGAGATAGAAATAGATAGTAAAAAAAGAAAGAAAAAAATACATGGAGTAGTCTCATGATTCCTGCAAATTGGCTGTTGACACTGCAAATGTACCTTTGTTACAAAATAGTACTTTTTAAAAAAATAAGTTTCTCTTTCTAATAGATTTTCACCACTATTTCCACAGCTAAAAGTTCACTAGTCAATACTTAATAAAATATTTATTTTAAATATCATGCTACAAGTTGCATTGCAGGTTGTTACCCCACTTTTCATTCTACTTCATATTTAAAAATATGCATATAATTTGCAACAGCTGGTATAGAAAAGAGACATCTATATATAGGGCATGAACTTAATTAAAGCAGCTCAAAACCATCACAAAGCAATACAAAGTAGCCTATATTGGGTACATACTTTGCTAGAGGAGCTGAGCATTAGCTTGGGAAGCTCAAAACTAAACTTCTATTTAAGATTTTAGTAATACATATACAATAGTGAAAAACACGTGAAATTTTTTTAATTCAATACTTATGTCAGGGCTGTTTTAGAAAAGTAGAAGCATGCTTGAATTGGAAATAGAGGTAAAGGCCTGTGTTTGCAATTCCAATTGCGGGAAAGTAGAAAAGGATAAATTCAAAGAGTGCCTGCCTTTGAATTGGTGTATGATTGACTCAGCAGGGAGTACAGAAATTCTGAGTATGTCTGTATTAACAAGTTGTTGTGGTTTATCCCCAGCTGTCAGCTATGCACCATGCAGCCACCTGCTCAACCCTCCTTCCCACTCCCACCTCCCACCCCCTGCCAGACTCCAGTGGGATGGGAGGACAACTGAAAAAGAGGTAAATCTCATGGTTTGAGGTAAGAACAGTTTAAGAATTGAAGTAAAGTATAATATGTTAATAGCACTGGAAAGGCGATAGTGCACAATAAAATCCAAGAGGAAAAAGTGATGCACAACACAATTCCTCATCAGCTGTCGAGTGATGCCCAGCCTGTCCCTGAGCAGCAACTAGCAGCTGCCAGAAAATTCCTTTCATTTTATATACTGAGCATGTTCTATGGTAAGAAATATTCCTTTGGCCAGTTTGGGTCATCACTCCTGGCCATGCTGCCTCACGGCTTCTTGTGAACCTGCTTGCTAGCAGAGCATAAGACACAGAAAAGTCCTTGGTTTAGGGAAAGCACTATTTAGCTACAACTGAAATATCAGTGGGTTATCAATATCATTCCCATACTCAATTAAAAACATATCATTGTACCAGATACTAAGAAGTAAATTAATTCTATCCCAGCTGAAACCAGAACACAACAGGCATGTGTGATGAGGCAGGACAGAGAGAGATTGCAAAACAACGCATTTGGTGCTGAGGCTCCTTACCCACATGGTAAGGGTTTCAGGGATTTTAATTGAGATCCGTTAGACTGATCTTCCAGTCTAAATGCTCTCAAGTGAAGATAAGCTACCCAAGGAGAGCTAGTACACAAAACTCTGATTTGTGTGCCCCTAAGTAGGCCATTCTAAGGCGCACCAGTGCCACACAGTGATGCACTCCTGCTACCATTTACAGCTGCAAAAGGCCGCAGTAACACAAAAGCAGATCTTGCTTACAAGCAATGCCCTAAAACTGAAATCAGTGTAGAGCCTGGGCATCAACTGAACAAGGGGTAACATAGGGAAAGTATGTTCTCAACATCCCTCGGGAGGACAACCCTAGTAAGCCAATCCTCAGATATTAGTCTATCTTTGTGGGGAATGCAGTAGGAGCTCCAGTGCTCTGCAGCCAGGCAGATATGTTTGTTCATGCTTCAACAAGTACCAGTCAGCTGATCTGCAGGCCACAGATGTGATGAGGATGGCACACGTGGGCGGGCAGAAGGCAGTGCTGTTTTTGAGGCCCTCATGTTCTTGGCTCTGGTGGGCAGTCAAGAGCACAAAGCAATTATATCCTGCTTGCAGTTTCTAAAGACAATCAAGGCTGTCCACATAAGTAAACGAGAGAAGGAGCATTATGTGGTCAATACCAGATTCTCCATGAACTGAAACAAAGCCCAGGAAATTGGGACAATCAAGGCATTTTCTATAGAAGAGCCTTACGGTGCATACTAAAGCAGTAATATGGACACCTGGTGCTGCCATTATGGCTGTGCTTGCATATCTGTGATGAAACACTTTGGGTTTAGCCAATGGTTTATAATTTAAAATCAATGATGATGTCTAACAAATAGATTTTCCACAAATCAAATTCTAGAGGATGTGTCACTATAATGCAGCTTTTGCAACATAGTTTACAAATATATTAGCCATAAAGTGACTGGAAAAACTCCTTGGGAAGAGAAAAAGGCAGTCTTGTTTCTCTAAGGCATATTTTAAACCTGAAGACAAAACATCTACTGATGTTTTCATGAACTCACACATTCTCTACAAGGTAAAAATATTAAGTAAATTCTCCCAGGCTATGTGGAACTCTTTCTCCCACTGGCAACATTCTCATTTACAAAGGTGTTTATGAAAAGACGCTCTAAAATTATCATTTACACTGCGTGTAAAATGAATCAATACTAAAACCAAAATACTTGAGAAAGAACTTTAGGATATCAAGGAGCAAATAACCTTATTCAGTGAAACAATAAACATAACTTTTTTAGAATCCAGTTTGCCTTTTGAAGCTTTACTTGAAATAATACTTTAGTAGCAGTGAATTGTTCACATACAAAAAAACCCCAAACCGACTTTGAAAAGATAATAAGCACAAAGTAGTGGAAAGCAGAAATGTATCAGGCTGTAAAAGAAAATGAAGCATGTGTTACAACAACTAGTGCCACATAACCTTTACTCTATATCTTAATTATGTTTATAAACAGTTAATACTGATTAGTTGCTATTCATTGATTAAATACAAAAGTGATACTGAATGGGGTGAAGCATGAGGGAAACCTAAAGGGGCTTATGTTGAAGTAATGGTATGAAAATAACCATTAAAACCCCCCAAACTTACTTTTGAGAATGTTAGATTTGAAAAAGTTTTCCAAACGCAAACGACCCATCATTCTAATCTTAAAAAAAAAAAACCCAAAACCAAAAAAATTCTCTGACAGAGCCACGAACTACTAAAAATTCTTTTGCACTGGTGAGAAATTAAAAGAACCAGTAATACTTTCTAGCTTTGCTTTGTTTACTTTTCCTATCCACTAGGGCTCAAGGAAGGCTGTATCAAATTTTCCAAATCTTGCAAGATGGTAAAATGGTAAATTTACTGAACAGAGTCTTGGGATATTCTGACTTACACTGTGCTCATTGATGCACATCTCTATGAAGATTTGAGTCTGTAAATAATCTGATGTCCTTGTATTTTTCAAGATTGGTCATAGTACATAGTTTCACTCAATTTCTGTTGAATTTCTGAATCACATGAGAAACATACCAAGGTACTGTGTTCTATGACAAAAAGTGCTGCTTAAAGTATACAATGAGTTGCACCGTCTTCATGGACCTCCCTATTCATAAGTTTTACTTTAAATATATGCATAACTATTTCACTGCTTAAAGAAAATCTAAAGGAATAGTTAAGGAACTGGATGAAATAGAAAGACTGGAAAAATTTGTATTAAGGATGCAAACGACTTCTCCAACATATCCAGACATAACTACAGTCACGACTGTAAAGATACACCTGCTCCAATTTGGGTGGGTGATTTTTGGTTTTTAGCTGTGGTAGGTTTTTAAAGTCAAGCACTTTGACATTTTTAATCAGTGATTTAAAACACAATTACATTAACTCAGTTATTGAAAACCTGCTTAGGGATGTTTTTTAAAACTGAACATACTCTTCATAGGACTTGGCTAAATTTAATTTCTTTGTTTAAATAAATAAAAATAAAAAAAAATAATAACAACAACAACCAAAACAAAACCAAACCCAAAACCAAAAAAACCCACCAACTTTCTGAATTTCTGTTTTTGACCATGAGGTTTCCTTTAGTTTGATTTTCTTTGTCCTCTTTATATGTGTCCCATTTATCATGTAAAGAAAAGCTTTAAATCACTCAATAATACAATGTGTTTCATCAAACACCTATGCCATTATTCTCATGTGCCAGGTTTTCCACACTGAATTAAGTGACATATGAGGAACTAGGACTCCTCCACTTTTTCCCAGTGCCTGTGAAGCAAACAGTAAGAGATCACCTCATGATCCTAAAACTACTGTATCTACCAATCAAGAAATCACTTCCACATCTAAGCATGCAGAGGTCTGAAGCTCAACATGTTGTTTCAATGTGCGAGATACACAGAATGAGCGAGCTGAGAAAGGTGCTGCACACCAGAGGGGGCAAAGACTGGATGTTGCAGGGAACAGGAAAATGTTACAGAATTTAATCTGTAGGATAGGTGTTTGATAATGGCTTTGCTCCTTCACTTTCTCTTTCAAGATGATCTCAGCAAAAAACAGGTTTTCAGAACATATTGCCCATTAGAACCCTTACTGATAAAAGCATTTTTCTGTAATGGAAAGAACCCCAAAGGAAAACTAAATACAGTAAAAACAAATTCCTAATATTTTTTTACTGAAAACAATGAATAGGATAAATTTAGCTTTACTACAAACAAGTAGAAATTATCTTATATTTTGTGTATGCTTAAAAGTAAAATGAATAAGATGTATAAAGCCAATCAGGAATCCCAAGAGCATACCAATGGGCATTAAGGAACCTTAACATTAAAAAAAAAAAATCTGTTTATTCCATTCCATGACTTTTAAAAGGCAGATGATACTATTACTCTTTTCTGAGGCTAATTTCAAAGTACCACTTTGTTACTAATGTTTAACAATTCAGAGACCCTATGTTACAACCAAAATTTGTCAATGTTTAATTGACCTGAGGAGGACAATGGCTTCATGTATACCAAAACCAAGAAAACTAGAATCTGGTTAACTTTCATTAAATGCGCTTTGAAAAACAGCATGGAAAAAAGTATTAAGGTTCAGTTTTATTTCTACCCACCTATCTTTTAGTAGTAACTAAAGCAAAAATTATCTAAAGGCTTTTGGATGGTTTTCTGATTGCAAACAATTTTGTCATATGAGCTGCATTGCCAGTAATTGACATGATCTGTAAAAAGTACCAGTATACACTACCATTAAATTGACTTTAGACCTGCTTTAAGAAACAAAAAAAATTCATATGGTCGGAGTTTCCTACAGAATTTCAGGTATTTCTGTGTCTTGGTGCAAGATTCTTAAGCCAAACCAAATGGCAACTGGATTCTTGTACAGTATGAACTCAGTGAGGAAAACCTTGACACAACAGGTTAGTTCTTTAATTAAGGATAAAAGCCCTAATGTAGCTCAGATTAGCTTGTAGATGTTGCAGAAGAGAGAACCCACAGGAATGGTTATCATGATGAATTCTTATTAGAGAAGAATACTTCCCTTTTTACATTTAGTTCTTGATCATTTGATTTTGCCTTTATAGAAAAACATCAATTACAAAAACATTAAGTAAGGAAACAAAATTGGAGCATTAATAGTGTGATGACTTCAAAAATTTACCTTTTTAAGAAAAGTCATGACAACTAAGACGTGACTATAAGAAAAGCAAGGCAGTGTTTTAAGACGTATTTCCAGAAAATTTGAAAGTGCTACATTACTACTGTAATTTATTTCTTGGGATACTTGCCTAACCATGGTCCCTTGAGTTTGAAATAAAAGTAAAAATATTCATGCATTTTACATGGACAGATTTCAGAAAAAAAGTAGCAATAATTAAGAAGCAAAAGCAACAGTTATAACTAAAAATAAGTTATATTTTGTTTAAAAAATAAGTTCTACTGGTCAAGCATAGCTAAGCCTCCATTATTAAAGTCAGTAAAAAGCTATTTAAAATTGTGTATTTCTAGAAATATGGTTAGTAGTGTTAGCAGTGTTAAATCAATCTAAACTTTATAATATGTCCAGAGTTTAACAGTTGGCCTTGACGATCTCAGCAGTCTTTTCCAACCTTAACAATTCTCTGATTCTATGAATTATTACAATGTTTTCCAGGTAAAAAAGAGTTGCGTGTATTTTAAAACTAATTAACCACTTGGTGAATAAATTTACAAGGGAATTTAGTACGGTGTAAAGGAAAATGAATCTCATCACACAGTTGCAATACTCTAGGGTATAAGGTCTGCACTAATAGACATATGATTAATATCACACACAGAAGACTTTCTGAGCTGAATAAGACAAGTTATTAATAGGTATTATTTTATAATGAAATAAATTGTAATCTGGCATCTTCAATCTTATCTTCCAAAATATGCAACTAAGTTTCCTATAAATTAGGGATATATTCCTATATATTATGCAAAAAAGTTTTAAATGTTGTAGAGATGATGGTGAAACATTGGAAATCAAACTTGCAGGCTAAGGGGGGATGCCTGAAATAGCAGAAATACAGTATTTAAATTAGCTACAAGAAAAGAAAATATGTAGTTCCTAAAATAACCTAAAACGTCTTTAGTTCAGAAACCAGTAAGGGAAAGATAAGAAGAGTGAAAAGATAAAAAATAGAACTTTTCTGAAATTGCCAAAGGATGTTATTAAATTTCTCATACTATTTCATGTGACATTATCTCCATATAGAAGTTTGTTTCATTTGCTCTTTCCATCAAATATTCTGTATGATTCTTGACTGCTTAAGCCCCAAAATAAACTGCATGAGTTTTACTCTGATTTTAATTAGTATCTTTCAGCGCAACAGGAAACTTTAATGCAGTTGAATGATGCTTTCTCTCTAGGTGCTTGCCTCTCCAGTTTATGTACCAAAGCACTGTGGCCAAAGCAAGCTTCAAATCTGAAGGCCAAAATGCCATCCATCCTCAGAGGGACATCAGGCAGTTAGTTCTCTCCTGAACAAATTATCTGAACACACACTATATAATTCTCTAATTTCTCTGCACAGAATGTCATTAACCTTTTTCTTCAACCTGAACTGCGGTGCTGCCAATTCAAATAGTAACTTTAAGTGGTATTTCATTAGATTTCTGCAGTTCATAAGGGAACTACTTTGGCAGTCAGAGGTAGGTGAACAGAAGAAAGAAACTGTTCGTGTCACTGGCATTCTAAGGTCACAGTTTATTCACTCATCTGCTGCCTTAAACAGACGACAACCAAAAAAAATACAATGTATTCTTCATATTTTTCTCTAGTTTATAGTTTAAGAATGATAGGTCCACTGAAATTGCATATAATATTTTTCAGGTTTTATATGTACCTTTTTTTGTTTCATAAGCTACAACATGCACCTTCCAATGAGAATTTTCATCATAAACCCCTATAGAACTGAAACACAATTTTAAGAAACCTTTTGTATTTTCACATAGTTATTAAGCAAAGCTAATTCTCTTTTATTGAAACTTGATCTTCTTCATCAGCATGAAGAAGTATTTGAACATTAGTACACTCTTTGAATACCATTTCATTGTATACTTAGCTAGAAAGCATTATTAATTGTCAGGAACTTTTTTAAGACACATATATGTATACAGACGTAAAACTTCATTTTGGGAAAGTACATAAAAAATTATCTAAATCTAGAGCTGCAGACTAATTCGCTGTTTCTGGTTTTTATCCAATCTAAAGAATAAAAAGAAATTTCAAACTGACCTAAAATAGGAATGCTTTGGTTTTCTCCGCAAAAATGAATTCTGGATTCATCAAGCTTTTAAATATTACTAAAAGAAAAAAACCACACAAATTCTAGAACATTTTTTTAGGTGAAACTTACAAATATTTATTTTTTTTTCTCTGTCCAGAGAATATTTATGAATCATTTTAATGCATCAAAATGTGCATTTCACTGTAATAATTAAAATATTTACATCTTAAAAAAACATTTACTAGATCTGATTTTAATCATATGCCTGTTTAGTTAACTGAAACCTTAAAAATTAGCTTTCTGCATCCTTCTACACAAAAAATTCTTTATGTTTAGATCAATAATTTAAGCCTCTTGCTAAAGCTCTTATACTTCAAAACAAATCGCGGTAATATAAATTGTTCTAGAATCTCAACAGAGGAATTCATCTACCTATATTTTTCTCACTATGTATACAATGACTGCTATTCTCACTGAATATACAGTGACTGCTATTCATACCATTGGACCTTAAGTATATTCTTAACTATTAGGTTGAATAGAAGAACGTTCCTGAATCAGAGAACAAAATACCTCCCATTTACCTGTTGACTGATCCTCAACAGTTCATTAAGATGTTCTTTCTATTAAGAGGTATTGCCTTTTGCTCCCTGTCTAGTCTCAAGAAGGCAACAGTAAAAAAGAAATCCAAAATGTTAAGAATGGTCTTCTACTCCTTCTGAAAATAAGTGTAAAGATAAAGGCATAGGTCCAAGAGAAAGAACAATGAGTAAGATGATAACTTCATATATCGTTAGCTTTCCAATAATAAAGAAAAATAACACTGACAAAGATAAAAAATGACAGAAAATAAGAACAATGCTTAGAAAAAATAAATTATGTAAGTCATGTTAGGAAGCAGTGCCCAAAAATTAAAGCATTCGGCATCAAATGACCTGTTCTAATGAGGCCTTATGTTCAAAGATGGCCTTCACCTTCACTAGCACAAGGCATAACACAAATTTTTGATCCATTCTGGCTTCCTTATAAAGGCAAATAACTCCATTTTGGCTTAACTCATCCTTAATATTGAGTTTGCTCCCTCAGTGGAATGCATCTCTAAAGACGATGAAGCCAAAGTGAGTACAACTGTAGTAAGGATGAAGAACACCAGCTTTGAACACAGCCACGCTGTGCAGCCTGACTGCAGTCTCAAATCATGTCCACCAGCTTGTTCAGACTAGGCTGGGTTACCCTGGTTGTACCACCCTTGGGGATGACTAAAGTCAGGGCAAAAAAACCCCCAAACCTGTGGAGGAGGTATGACACACAATTTCATACTACACCATCTTTGTTTGGCATGTAAGTGTAAGTGAAAGTGTTAAAAGCTCTCATGAAACTGATGCCATGTCCTCCAGATGGTCCTGAATGCAGGCAGCCAGGACATGATATTTGGGCAGAGTCTGTGTGTGCAGAGCACATGGTTTCAAGCCAACAACGTTTCAATGGCTGAATGTCCGGAGTTCCTTGCAATCCTGCCAGGGTACACAGCACCCTCAGACAGAAATGGACTAAACATAAAATAGAAGATCTTTCAACACAGCAGAATGTGAGTTATAAGCCAACTTTATCACAGAAGGTGGGAAAATGCAGTCAAAATAAGATTTTAATGAATTTTGGCTCTCAAGGCAGAACATTTTCTTTGTAAATGGCACAGTGCAAACTAGCCCTATTCCACTGGGTTTTATTTAATTTTATTTACCTATTTTCATCACGCCTCATGAGCTGAGCCCACTGTTCTGTTTCATCATTGCTGCTTGTCTGACTTTGCATATTATATGAGGTATGAACAGAGTTCACAGCAGTAGTCACATTATTGCAGCAGGTCTCACAGAAATGGAAAGTTGCATGAGAAGGACAACATGTGATTGCTAACTTGATAATTCTGCAACACAAATTAGCAATTTTAATGTTTGATATTTAACAAAGTAAAATTTCCAATATTATATGCAGTAAGTCGCTTGCATGTATGATGAGGTTAGACTTTGAAGTCCACTTGTTTTTACAATCTCTACCCTTTAGATTTCACAAACTCATAAAGACTCTTTAGTAAACAAAAATGTGAATAACACAGAGAAAGATGTAAATGCATGAAAATTTGTACACTTTACCCACATTTAGTGGTTAAAGATTCTCTGAGGTATTCTTAACACATCTGATGGATTCACTATAAAATACATAAACCTGACTGGTATCATTCCTTTCCAAGTTCAGGATATTCATTAACACATCTCTGAGAATAGGACCCTACATTTATTTGACTGTAAACCTACAGCAGTCTTTACCATAAATTAACTATTAATACTAATTATAACACATATATACAAGATACTACACACCTAGTAGCTATTAGCAAATCAACTATTGTACAAGAGTACAATGTACTTCATCTTAAGCCACTTTCAAAAGGAAAACATGGGAAAAACAATATTCATTAAATTACATTTTAAAAAAGAAAATAACAAAATGCAATACTAGAGAAAGCCTGGATCAGGCTTATAAAATATTACTGAGAAGCTTCAACATCAATATTTCTTTTTATAATCTGGGAGATTATTAGCAATGTTGCTAATATCCTGAGTTGACTGGATGATCTGATATATATGAGTAGGAAAAAAATCCTTCCTTTGAAAGTGAAATAATTACCTATGGGATTTAAATTACTCTGCTGCTATTTATATCACTCTACTTTTGAATGCACAACTGTGTTTGCATTTACTTGTTCTCATTCTGTCTGGCACAGAACTTTTGTCCCTCTAAAACTAACTTTAGCAAAAGCTTTGGTGGTACGAAAAAACCTGTGTTAGAATGGAAGACAGAATCCACAGAAAAAAATTGAAAGGCCTAAACTCAGTGATGAGTCACTGGCATTAGCAAAACACTTAATACTGTTGAGGGGGATGCACTCAGGAGAAAATCATGGCATTCTTTACAGTGAATTGCAATGCACTGGACACTGATCTCCAGCACCAAATGACCACTTAATCTTGTATTTCAGAAATGTAAAGTTATGCTCTTGAACTGAGTTTCTGTGTATTATAGTGAATTTTTTCAGGAAAGCCTTAATCAAGGGTGATCCAGGATAACTTACTTTGAAATTTATAAACATGATGATCACAGCCGAGAGGTCAAAACTGTAAGAACAGTATTTATCAATGCTGTTGCTACAGAAGTGCTTGTATTGAATAACAAAATGAAAACCAATTGAAATGTTCATCCCCTAAAAAAACCTGAAGTGCCACTGTTGTCAGCTGATTCTTAGGTCAACACCAACAAAATCACTTCTATATTTGAAAAAATTAAATAGTACATAGGTAGCTGACTAATTACTTAGGATAGCACAAAGGTTATAAAGATCTAAAAAAGAAGCAACAGCTTTATTCGATTATGCTTCTAACTTTTAAACTAAAAAGTAGTACTGTATCTAAACAAAGTAAGTTGGAAGTATGACTTTAACTTTAGTGTTGTCATGTAGTGGGCATTAAGTTTCACGAGTATTGCAAATTATCAGTCACTTTAGGAAATCAGTTCCTTAATCATTAAGGAGAATTTTACTCAGGAATTTTACCCAAGGACCCATAATAGCAAAATCCCTGCTAAGAAATCACTTTTTTATCTGAGGTAAATGATTTCCTTTCAAATGTTGTTGCATGAAACATTTATTTTCTTTTTTAAAATTCAGTATATTTTCTTGAAGCAGCAACTAATCTCACTGCTTAACTCAAAGTCACTTTTGAGGCCAGCCTAGCACTTCCACTGTTATTAGTACTTTGTGTAATAAAATCCATTGGTGATTTATCTACATCATGAATATACAGATGTTCAGTACAAAATTTAGCTTGAGACTCTGTAAGAGTCTCATCTCTCCCTCATGTTTGACGCTTCCTCTTGTTATATTTAACATAAATAATTTTCCAGAAATTCTTTTATATGTAAATACATCTGTATTTTGGTATGCATATCTGTGTGTTCATATATATATATATATTTAGAACGCTTCTAATTTTCTCTTTAAAAATACTCCCCCAAGGTCACATTTGGGTTAAATTTGGACATGTTCTTTTACTTCCTATTAACTACCAGTTAAATATGATACTAGAAAAGTAATGCTGTAAACAGTCTTTGCTATTATCTTCCTCCTATACTGAAAAACAGCAGCCCTTCAAGATTTGTGAGATCCAATATCCAAAGAAAAAGATTTGCAGAATAAGGAAGTTATTTTACTTCCAAAATTTTGCTGAATTTTTATGCTTTTTATAAATGTTCATTTTCTGGAAGAAACAAACAAACAAAAAATTTCACACTCTTTTCTGTTGCACAGATACTCAGTAACCAGAATGGGAGAGCAGGATGTGCCACTTGTCACAAGAAGCATTTATATCACATATCTCTGATCTTTAGCATCTGCAGCACTAAATGAATCGCGGAATCACTCATGCTGGAAAGGATGTCAGGAGTACACCTGAACCTATCCCAACACTGAAAGCAAGTCTGAGATTCTCTTCTTCATGCCAGCGGGACAACTTATACTTCATAGACTATTGTCTTCACACCTTGCCATGTGCCAGTGTCTCCATGCCATTCACTGATCCTGCCAGGAACCTTTCATACGGGCTTGCTGTGATACAGCACTGCCTCTCGTTATAACCACTGCTCGGTTCGGAGTTTCCTTGGACAAAAGGTTACAGGATCTTAAAACAAGTATAGTCTGAGGAGACATTTTCAAATTTGGGGTAAACAGCTGACCCCATAAAATTGTTGTTGCGCTTGCTACTTTAGAAATAAACGCAGTTCAAGAAAACTACCCACAATGTACAACATTCTGAATGTAAGTACTCTATATACAAGCTCACTACTAACCTTGTTTAAAAGTACTATGCCCTAAGAGGGCAAGACTTAGCTTTCTTTGTTGGTGATTTGTTTCCTGAACTACTTTCCTTAGACCTGGATGCTTATACTCATTTTATTATTATTACACATTTCTTTTATTGGTATGTTTTATTACAATGTGTATTTAAGGATCCTATTACTGTTTCATGTACAGTAACACAATTGACATAAATAACCCTTTCCTTCCTCACTGCAGAAATGATATTATAAAATGAATCATTATACTGAAATATTTAAGTACTGTACACAGAAGACTTGAAGCAGTGTTTCCAACAGGATACTGACAGAGCCAATCCATTCAATATTCACTAGGTATGAGACAAAAATGGATCATTAAGTTTGGGTATTACATTTCAAGTAAAATAAGGGCTCCCTGAAAAAATGCCGAGGATAAAAACAAGCACAGTCTGTGACCTGGTAAAGCATGAGGCTAAACACGGTGCCAAGCAAATATGCTTAATCTCCACTGCAGTAAAGCAGGAATAGAGCCTGATGAGTGGTTTTGAGGACATGCACTGAGGTTCTCAGTGCAGCACACTGTCTTTTTTTGAAGTAAAGATTACATGAAATAGGTACATTTCTTCTAGGGAAGAGCGGAAACATATAGAAGTTTTTCACAGAAAGACAACAAATTTTCAAATACGTAAAAGAATGCCTCAGAAAAAAAACAAACTAATTCCCATGTCCACGTCCACCAGAGAAGACTTTGCTTTCGGTCAGCTAAGAACTTCACTTTTTGTTGCAAGGCTCTTCCCACACTCATGCTACAGTTCTACTTCTTACTGAAGAGTCTCTGTTTTCCAGACCAGTTCTCTAAGCTGCCAAGTTAAGTCTGAGGTCTGACACAGTCTCCCAAAGGTTTGTTTTGCTAGGTAGATGTCAGTGTAATACTTAACTAGGATAGACTACCCTAATTTAGATCTGGTGTTATCTTCACCATAATAAACACTACAAATCACTCTCTGCTGGCATCTAGGCAAGTTAGTCATACCATATAGCAGTGAATTACTGTGTGGGGAAAAACGTATTTTGTTTGTATTTTTTGTATTCTCTGCATTATTAAAGTTGAGAACACCAGTAGATGTCCTGTGTCATAGTTTTGTTTCTGCAGTAAAAAAACAATTCCTAAAACTATTACTTACAACAGTACTATATACGTAAATAACATAAGTTACCTGCTTGGTCTTTAAATATTTTGGATATGACGACAGGCACTTTGTGCTCAGCACCACCCTGTAAGAGAGGCATATCAACCATGAGATCTCAAGACTGAAGTGGTCATAATTAAAATTAAAAGAAATGAGAAGTTACCCATACCTTTATGCTTAAGCCCAAGCCACCAACTGGTTGTCTACGAAGTGTAACAGTTCTGTGCTTTAAAAAATTGCAGAAAAAATAAATTTAGGTGAAAATACAATATCTGAATGAGCAAAGAAGATGTCCTAGTCTCACATTTACTTTTCAAAAATTAATTCTCAAAGGTAGTCTAGAATCTGAGTGATCAAGTTCAATTCTGAAGTATCATTCAACACTGAATCACAGACACATTCTTCATTCCTTACCACAGAAAGCAGAACTTCTGAGTTGCAGACTTTAAGTTTTTCTATCCCTGAACTGATATTTTTCCTGACAGAAATTTTGACATACTTTTGCTTTGTTTTGATATGGCAAAACTATATGAAGAGCTCTTTTGTATTTTCATAGCTATAATGTATGCATGATATTTATTCTAATTTGTCAATGAGAAATACCAATATTTTCTATTTCGAGATCCATACCTTTTATTTATTTATTTTTTTTTTTGGCAGCATATGCTGAAAGACTTTCAGTGATAGTCTGCTTCAAATGGTTAATTTTTTGCATTTCATATTTAAGTGCATAAAGAAGATAAACATTTATCAATATTTTTCTAGAGAAACCTATCATATATTTAACAGTATGCTGAATTTGACATTTCAATAGTGTGTAACTCATGGTGCCTGACAATATAATAATAGCACTTCATCTGTTGACAGTAATTATACACTTGATGGGAACTTTTTCTGGAACACACTGAACAGTACTGGATAGAACGCCATCTTTACAGTAATTCCTGAATATATAAGATAATCTTTTTTTTCCGTTTCTGTACAGCAGAAATTATATGTAAGATTACTTCTATATGTATACTTTCTGATTGGGTATTCTATTATTTCTCTGATTCAGATAAATGTAAATTTTCATTTCAGTAGTCAAAATCATAATCATATATTAACAAGTTATTTTAATATATGTAGCTCTCTTTTTTTTGCAACATTCACCTTGCTAGACATGTTCATACTGACTCAGGGTCAAAAGCAAAACACAATTAAACACAAATTTCAGTTTCATTTTAGGAGGTAAAAGCAATCTATACAGTATAAAAAGTTAGGAGTAGTTTCATACATTCTCAAAATTGCTTCTCTTCCCATTAACACTGTACACTAGTCTGTCCTAAAAATTGGAAACAAATGGAAAACCATTGCATTATGACACACGGTACCTTACACATCAAAAGGTTTATATGATTCAATTTCAGATTATATAATTCAGTTTCATTAAAAATTGTTTTATAGGTTCTTTTCTTCATTTGGAACTGCATCAAAGCTTTTGATCAAAATTATCATACTCACTGACAAAAGTTCACATCCGATCTGAATTAGAACACATCCCTAACTTTAAAATCAGTGACTTATTCCCAAGAGTAATTTTCTAGGACATAAATGCTGTCTGTTTACTTAATTCCTGTTTTACTCCACCTATACTTACACCCTGAAAGCACATTATCCTAACATATCCCATCACAGGGGCATGATGTAATAAATATTTCAACAGCTTAGTTGGTTTTATCATGGCCAGACAACAAATAGAAAACTGCTACACAGATAGCTTTAGCCATTCTATAAAAAAGACAAGACAAGCGAGTTATAACTTATTGGCAGCTTATACATTCAACTACAACTAACATGCATTTGTAAATTGTTGCTAGGTAGCCCTGTGAAGCAATCTGCATAACACTGTAATGATCTTGATATTTCTACTTTGATTCTTCATAGCATTGCTTATTACAGCTTGTACTAAAACATTTTCTAAATAACAGCTTTTTTAGTAAGAGTTACATTTAAAAAATGCAAAAACCTTCTTTTCTTTCTTGAGACGTTCAAATTGCAAAGTAAAACCCCAAAAGCTGAGCATGATCAAGCATCATAAGCAAGAACATTTACACAAATGTATTTCAATTCTATAATCATATATAATTTGCTTTGACTATGAATAGCAGTCATACAACACCAAGCACCACATTTTACTTTCTATAGGCAGATTTTTATTATTGACTTTAGATTTAAAATAACTGATCAGTCTACAATTCCAGAAGCTGTAAAGGTCAATATTGAAAACATATTGAAAACATATTGGGTCAATATTGAAAATATATAAATAGAGCCATGTATCTTCATTATATTACAATGCTTTAAGGTCAGATGAGCATAAATCTGGCAATGAACCATGCATTCCACTATGGAATAGTAGTAAGACCAATACATAAGGATTTAAAGAGAAATAACTTTAAAGGGGAAAAGTGTTATGGAAAATACCTCTCAAATGACACGAATACCTGCTTTGAAATTTCCAATCTTGATGACAGAGTAGGACTGTTGTAACAACTCTTATAAGGAAGTGATCTGACGCCCCACAAAAACTTTATTAAAAAAATAAAACTGTTCAGAATAATACAGTGCATTTTAAGCACATATAATTTGGCTAGCTAAAAGATTTCAAAGCAAAATGTAATTGAGATAAATCTACCAATTAGTGAAAATGTTTCCTGTGGGGTGGTGATCTAAGGAAGTACCTGAACTACTTGCAATGTTGTTTGTAACGGACAACATTTGTGATAAGGTAATTATGAACAGGATGGGTTCTAAGCATAAAGCAGGTCAAGCTCATTTAAGGTCATCCTGGTAATAAGGAAAACAGCTCAAACAAATACAGAAAAGCACTCTATCTGCCAAAATATGGTCTTGCAAAAAACCCCAGTGAAACATACGAATTGTGCTGAGTATGAGAACAACCCACCTTCCTGCACAAAGTCACTGACAAAATCACTAGTGCAATTCTACATCATTGAGAGATTATTAAGAAGGAACATAGAGACTAAAAATTATTTTGGTATCTGGCAGTATATGTAACACTTTAAATAAAAGAGTTACGATAATAATTTTGATGATGCAAAGAAATTGAAGATGTAGCAGGCAAGAGCCACAGGAATGCCAAATAGCTTGAGAGATTTGCGTAGTAGTGTAACAGATGCCAGGAGTTAAATATATTTAGCTTTATTTATGAACTTTTCAAGGATGATCAAGCACAGTTTTAAAGCAGGTTCCTTGACAGAAGGTGACGAAATCTTACAGACAGATACAGTGAAAATGCCGATGAATTGAAGAGGAAAACAGACACATTAAGGCTATAATCACAAGAAAAGATTTTAAACTTTTGCAGTATGACACACTGTAACTGGATTTTTTAAAAAACTTAAGGCCTTGAGACCTTGTAGTATAGAGATACTTTTTTAATCTTTATTTAAAGGAGGATCGTGTTATATCATGAATGCAAATTTAGTTTAGTTCTAAATGCAGGGTTACTAAAATGCTTAGGGTATTATTGATGCTAGTAAGCAATACAATATGTAGGGACACCAACATACATGAAATTAGTTTCACAGTCTGAGATAAGTATCCTCATTCGACAAAGCAAGAATGGAGGCACAGAAAGATTTGGGGGGTTAATAACTCTGTTTTAGTATCTTCTTGACCAGCTTCAGCCTCAGCTGTAAACACTCAGCATTTTATCACATTGTAATTTTACAGCAGAAGAGGAGATGCACCTAATGCCTGATCAGCAGTGTTAATTTGGTGTTAGTTTATGTTCATGACACATCTCAGATTATATTGCACTTCTGTTTCAGGGGAAGGATCATTCACCACTAGATACTAATTTTTCTTCTTGTAACCCCTGAACTCACTTCCCGATTATCTTCCAGCATAAAAGACAACACAAAGTCAAGAGTCAAGGGATAATAGCCTGTTTATTTCTAAATTTCTAGTATGTGAAACTATTTTAAAGGAGGAAATTAAAAGCCACTTTTTGGGGAAAACCCACAAATTCATATGATTCATTATAGGCTAGTTCCACTTCATTGGGACCTTTAAAATTCAAAATAAGATGCTCACTAATGGAGAAAACAAACAAACAAAATCTTTAGGTGATTCAGAGGAGAAAAACCTGTGGGTAGTTTAGAGGAGATTCAGAATTATATACCTGCAGAAAGCAAGACACTACTGAATTCAACTTCAGGTTTTATAGAGAAATATGTTAAACAATATTCTCTTTTATTTGAACTCATCTCTCTGTTCCCTCTAACTTCTCCCGCTGTCATTCTACATTCTCTTCTCAGGACCTTTGTTTGCTTTCTTTCTCCCCATCTTGCAATTCAGAAAGAAATTTCTCACCTCTTCTTTGAGTGAAAGAACTACTTACCTTACAACTCCAGTCTTGCAAACCATGCCTTTGCTAAAATAAAACAGGCTGGAGGAGTTTCTCCAGCAAAGCACACAGTAAAACTCCTGTTCGCACAATTACATTTTCCTCATTTTCCTTCCTTGAAAACATTTCAACTACCATCCAAACTGTCTCACTAGGACACTACATGACACAGGCCACCTCCTCATTTGGTCTGAGGCATTGTTTAAGAGAACTGTAACTGAAATTGTCCAAAACCGATACAGAGAGTACACTGACACCCAGTATAGACAATGTGGCACAAGTCAAAACATAACCAGGAGCCGCACACAGTATAGAGAACTGTGGGCCAATGCTGAATGTGTACTAAGGCTGTGTTTTATTTCTTAATAGAGATTAAGTCACATAGACCTATGTATGATGGATCTCACTTAAATGAAACAAAAAGGACACCAATATACATTAGCTACATGCAGTGATTTAAATTAGAGTATCTCCAGTCACCTCTGTAAGTACCAGTAGAACTGGTAGTCAGGTACAATAAAAACATTCATGGAAAACAACATACATCTTAGTATGAAATTTTATTTAAATTCTCATAAAAGAGCAGTTGTCACCGTGTGGGACAAAGTCTATAGTTCAAAAAAAATTTAAAAATATTCTCTTAATGTGCTCTAAATTACAATGCTTCTATAGCTGACACTAAAAATACAGTTCTAGTAGTTTGACACTAATAAATAATTTTATAAATTAGGCAATATATACTATAACTGTGAGTCAAAAGTACAGCCAAACTCAGGTTTAATGAAAGCAAGTCCAACCGACAACCCTATCTGTTGAAACAGAATTTTCTGTTTGTGAACTTGAGTGACTACTGGTAATTGTACTGACTACTACAATTCCTGAATGTGGACTACTTTACTGGTAATGCTGTCTGGCTGCCTCTACTTTTTCCTTGAAGCTGTCAGCTCTACAGAGTTGAAAGGACAAGACTGACAAGATGCTATCAAGAGTCTTTTGTATTAGAACCCAGTATTTGATACAAATGATGATTAAATACCCAATAAGCAGGTTTTGGCTCAGTTAAGAAGCTCTGTGAAAACAACTGTGTGCACATACAGTAAGTTTTCTAATGCAGTCTAAAACAGAGAGCTGATTTTCATTTATAGAAGTGACAGAGTAGATTCCCATTCAATATTTCATTTCAGGCATGTACATTGAAATTAACCTGAAATTTTTATACAGTGATCTACAGGGAACAGAAATCTGCAATAATGCAGACACTCTGACACAAGTGTAAGCAAGGAGGCAAAGGCAATGACAGAAGCAGATGGCTGGCTTTATAGAGAACGTGTTAGTTGAGAAAAACACAACAGCAAGTTGCAAATGCTTTGGAGACAAAAATCACTTTGAAAGGAACCACTTTCCATCCTTTCTTATAGAGGAAGTGAAGGCAGAGTTCATGGAAGATGAGAGTTCACTGTGTTAGTGTCAAAGATCTGAGTACCTTTCCCCAGAGGATGAGGGGATATGTATCTGGCTCACTGAGAAGATTGAGAACATGCAACAGGTCAGTGATGCGGGAAATAATTCCATTAGTAGTTCCTGTAATGGACCATTGCAGTGTACTTTCCTGATGTGCAAATTCCCTTCTCAAAGCAGAAATCCCAGACAGCTCTAAGGGTGGCAGATGACCATCAAGCAAACATATATTTCCAGCTCCAAAGAGAAGATTACAAAAGGTTTGACTGAATGAGTTGTTTGATCTGGTTATTAAAATTATTAGAAATGCCTCTATCCAAATTAAGGTGCAAACAAGACCATACACCAAAGTCAATAGTATGGATTTTATTTAACAGTAAGTGTGAGGCAAAGGAAGATTGAAAGAAATAGGGAAAAGGAGGGGCAGGGAAGAAAGAGGCAGAAAGACATTAAATACAAAATGCATCACCAGTCTGTGGAACCCAGTGGCATCCTGTCGGTCTGGTTCTTTTGGCCGTCTTGGAGGTGAGAGTTCCACAAAACACTTAGTCCAATGGGTTAATATACACTCAGGAGATGCCCAGACACCTCTCCTGAGGTGGGTGAGCTTTGCAGTCTCTTATGGCAGACTCCGGATTTGTTGCCTCACGTGTATCCTGTGCAGTCCCTTGGTGGTAGAAGTCTCAGGAATGAGTCTGGGGGAGCGCTTTGGGTCTTTGATGGTTTATGACCCTTCTCAGCTGTTCCTCCAACTGTCTTTGGAGCACAAAGGATATATGGGTCTGTCTGAATTTGAAAACACTTTACAGGCAAATTGACTAAGCAATAGTAGCCAATCACTGAGGCCAGACACATTTACCCTGCTCTTACAGGAACACATGGATGAAACAAAGCAGGAGCTCTAGATATTCTCCATAAAGCCTTGTGTTCTTGCCAGATGCCCTTGGGGGTAACTAAGCTGACCTCTGCTGCAGTGTGATGATGCTATAGTTACTTCCTCCCCATTTGGCTTCACCAACCAATAGTATTACAAGGTTAGACTACAAGGTTAAACTCCAGCTGTAGGCAATGATGGTAATAAAAGCAGAGTTTGTCACCCAGGCCCTTGGGAAAATTACAGGAATAAGCAAAATAAGAAAGTGCAGTATGAAGACTTAAAAGACAAGCCTGCAACCCATCCTGCATGGATGCAAGGGAACAAACAGTCTGACACCAGAAGGGGTAAGAAGATAAAGATATGTTGTCCTGGCTTCAGTCGGGACAGAGTTAACTTCTTAGAACTTAATATATCAGCCATATCTTATCTTCCTTTTCTAAGCAACTCTTGAAAGTATCACAATGAAGTCAGGAAACAGGAAATTACTAAAGAAACAGATCCTGTAAGAATGTGAGACCCAGTAAAATGTAGCATAAAATGCAGACATTCTGCAGGTTTTTACACATCCCAAAAGAACAAAACAGGATGTGCTGAAAAAGGATATGTGAAATCCTTCAGGAATTTTTCTCCTCAAGATGAGGAGTTCCCATAGTGAGGATTTTCTCAGCTCACACCCTCTATCTCTCCACATCTAGAGCTTCCTCAGCAAATTTTTCTACTTATATTTATCATTTTGTCAAATAGAGATTTCCACTTCTGCTCAGAAACCCCTCACTTCTCACTGACTGGCAGCAAACTTCCCCCTACCCCACGGCTGCAGGTTGCAGTGCACTTCTTGATGACTGTCTTTGTAGAAATATGAATTTAACTTTAGAGTAGGGGCTGCCCTCACCAAAATTATTTCCAGATGAAACTCAGAAGAAACACCATACTGATAAAAAACGGTATGTTCAGCACTCTAACAAGAGATGGTGCTGGATTGAGTTGAGCAATATAGGCATCTACGTGACAAGGATAAAACCACACAGCCTTGTGCTAATATATCATACTGCACACTGCATGAACTGCAATGCCATCACCTGGGACTGGGACAGAGATTCCTTCTTCCAGTATATGGCAGTCAGGATCAAAGAATACTTGACTAGAAGCCAGAAACCACTGAGTTTTGATTGTTGCTCCCTTACTCAGTACTGTTACTACTTATGAATGTCCTCTAGCCTTTACTAAAAATCATGAATATACACAAATCTTAAGAAATGAGTGCACATGAGGAAAGTGCAGATGTCACACAGTTAGCCACTTCAGTCAGAGTGAACGTGCCACATTTGTGTTTTCACAAGTCCTTAATACTGTCCTCTCAGCAAGTGTAACCGTGAGCATCTTATAACTAACCAGACAAACAATGAAATAATGCATTGAAAAACAAGGAAACAGGTTTTCCATAAAACTACATTGGGGGTGGGGTGTGAGTTATAGAACTTTATTGCAAGTAGGATTTGCTATATTGTTTGTTACAACATCTGGCTTTCAGGAAAAGCTTTTCACACAAAGGTGTCTGCATAAACTTTAGTTCAGAATCTGTATCATTTTTAGTAGACTTCTATATTCTTAGAAATAGCTGTATTGGTTAAAAAGACAGTGTAACTCAGAAAGTGGGAAAAATTATTCAGACAATGGAAAGTCAAAAAAAAAACTCAAGAAAGAGAGGAAAAGACACAAATTAGCCTTCCATGGTATCACATGATGCCTCACTCTTCACTTCCATGAAGTGGAGGCAAGCTGTAATAAGGAACAGGTAGACAAAAGCAAAAGATTATTTTGAATGGGAAAGAGAGTTTTGAAGCTTAACTTCTTGCATTGCACAGGATCTCATCAGATGACCTGGGACATCTACAGATTAAATATAATAATGTTTTTATCAGTTTACATTAGTATCTTATATCTGTTCTATTACTGTAGATAAAACCTGAGGGGGATTATTTGTTTTTTTTGTGTTGGTATGAGAGCTTACTCTCAGCTGGACTCTTTCCACATGTCAGGGAGAGACTGTTTTTCAGGGATATCCACAGTGTTCTTTGCATTCTTCTATTTTATTTGTTAGCCTTTTTACTTAGGCTACTTTTTCTTTTTATCTTTAATAATGAAGTTTTTTGTCATGCTGAAAAATACTCATTAATTTTGTGAAGCAAACTTCTAACTGTTCTCAAAGTGACAGCAACACAAGCACATGATCTTTCATAAGAAAGATCCTAAGGAATGACTTGATAGCTATCTTCTAAATATCTAGGTCAGCTTTCCAGAGCATCGAAAACAAATACCAAATGGTTAAATAATGTATTTCCTCCGTACAAGTGATCTTCACTTAAAAAGGTAGACTTTTTCTTAATCATTCACTTGGTGTTTCAAAAAAAAAAAAAAAAAAAAATTAATTATTGGCTTTAAAAAAACCCACAAAACCCAACTTTGGACTGAAATACCCTACCAGCAATGGTACAAGAGGCACTGGGCAAAACACTGGTGATTATTAATAGTAGTTATCGAGACTGAAATTTCCTTGGGTTAAAAAAAAAAAAAAAAAACCAGAAAAAGATTTCAATGCAGATTTCTTCCCTAGAGCTTTGCTAAAATAACATTCTTCTGTGTCTTATTAGCATCTGTGTTATAAAGAAAAAGCTATAGCAGTCTCATCAGGGATTTAAACAGTATTTTCAGGCACTGTTTCTATTTTTTTTAATCAACAAAACAACTAATCTTGCTATTTTTCTTCCCTATTCACCTACTTGGCTTCATTCTGTTGAAGTCCAGCTAAGAGAGCTTGTGACACTGGACAATTGAGTAGCCAGCATGCAAAGGTATTTGTTATACTAATTCTATTAGACTTACAGAAGACTCCGAGGAGTCCTCTTCCAATCAAGACGCCAGCAGCCTGCATTAGAAACCTCTTTGCCCGACCCCTGACCAAGCCAGAGACAATTCAGCTCTGTGAGGACTGATTTTGACAAAAAGCAGATATTTCTATTCTTTTTCTTACAGAAATACAATGCAAAATAAAAGAAAAAAATGTTTATGATACGAGGAGAGCCATAAAATTGTCGGCTAAGATCATGAGAAGGGTGAAACAAGATATATGGATTAAAAATAAAGAATATTAAGGATGAGACACTGTATTTAAGAACTTAATTTTAGCATGTGGAATGACAAAAGAGTTAAATCATACATTAACGAAACATAGAGTATAAAAATAAATGCCTCCCTGTTTCTCCTTTAACTAGAATTGATCTCTCCCTGTCTATTATGCAATTAATTTATTTCTGTGAGTATCATTAGACTTTAAATCTGGTTGATGGTGAAAACTGTCTATTTGTTTTCAATATGCCATTTCTGTCAAGACTTTTGTGCTTGGCTTCTATGAGGGTACACCAATTCCCAGAACCACAGAATGGGTCAGTTTGGAAGGGACCACAGTGGGTCATCTGGTCCAACCTCCCTGCTCAGGCAGGGTCATCCTAGAGTACATTGCACAGGATTATGTCCAGATGGTTGCTTGCTGAGGTGGCATTTGACTGATGCTAAATTTTGATAAGTTAACCAATACTGGGCCCTGTACTGAACCTTGGGGGACATCCCAAGTAAGAGGCCTCCTACTAGGCTCTATTCATTATGACACTCTGGGATCTGCCGGTCAGCCAGTTCTCAATCCACCTCACTGTCCACTCAGACAGTTCCCACTTCCTGAGTTTGCCTATGAGGATGCTGTGAGAGACAGCGTAGAAAGCCTTGCTGAAGTTGAGGTAGACAATATCTGCTGTTTCCCCCTTATCCATCCAGGTAGCTGTTTCATTATAGAAGGCAATCAGGTTGGTCAAGCAACCTTTTGTGAATCAAAGCTGATTTTTCCTGATCACCTGCTTGTCATCCATGTGGATAGAGATGGCCTCCAGAATGTGGTGCTCACTTTTCCAGAGACTGAGGTGAGGCTGATTGGAAGGTAGTTCCCTGGGTCTTCTTGCCCTTTTTGAAGGCTGTGGTGACATTTGCTTTCTTGCAGCCCTCAGGCAACTCTCCTGATCAAAACAACCTTTCAGAAGTGATCATGAGCAGCCTTGCTCTAGTGTCCACCAGCTCCCTCAGCACTTGTGGATGCATCCTGTCAAGGCCCATGGACCTGTGGATTTCAGGTTTGCCTACGCATTCCCTAGCCCAAGACTCTTTGTCCAAGGCAAGTCTCCCTTCCAACACTCCTTTTCCTTGGTCTCCTGGGTCAGAGATTCCTGAGGGCTGGTCTTATCAGTGAAGACAGATGAAAAGGCAGCATTCTGTAACTCTGCCTTCTCTGTGTCCTCTGTTACCAGAGTCCCCCCTCCATTTAGTAATGGACCCAAATTATCTTTTGTTTTCCTTTTGTTATTGATGTATTTGAAGAAGCCCTTTTTGTTGTCCTTGAAATCCTTGGCCAGAGTTAATTCCAGATGAGCTTTGGACCTCATCTCATTTCTGCTTACTCTGACAACCTCTCCATATTCATTCCAAGTGGCCTGACTCTGCCTCCATGTGCCATGTATTTCATGCTTATGCTTGAACAATGATAGGAGTTCCTTCTTATCCACGCAGGTTGCTTGCCTCCTTTGCCTGATTTCTTGCTCTTTGGTTCTTGAGCCTGGAGGAAATGATCGTTGAATACTAACCAAAACTAACAATCTAACAAATACTAATAATCCCTGCAGGGACTGTTTCCACGACATTCTTCCAAGAAGATCCCTGAAGAGAGTCAAATTAGCTTCCCTGAAGTCCATGACTACAATCTGACTTGCTTCCCTGCTTCCTGATACCGAACTTCACAGTCTCATGGTCACTACTGCCAAGGCTGCCCCCAACCTTCACATCTCCAAAAAGGCCTTTCCTGTTTGCTAATATAAGGTCAAGCAGCACACCATTCCTCCTGCGAATGAGTCAGGAAGTTGTCTTCAATGCTTTCCAGGAACCTTCTGGACTGTTTGTGCTTTGCTGTGTTGCTTCTCCAGCAGGTGTCAGGGTAGTTAAAGTCTCCCACAAGAACCAGTTCCTGTGATTTTGAAGCTGCCTCAAGCAGCCTGTAAAAGGCCTCATCCTCTTCCCTCTTTCTCCTCCTGATCAAGTGGCCTGTAGCAAACACCCAAAACAGTGTCATCCTTACTAGTCTGCCCTTTTATTGTGGTGCATAAGCTCCTGACTTCCTTCTCATCCACCTCAAGACAGAGCTCAATACATTCCAAGTGTTCCCTTATGTCAGAGGGCAATTCCACTACCATGATTCCGATGCACTGCACATTCGCCTTTATCCTACAAATCTGAACACACCAAACATAATACCAAGTCATGAAGACGTCCGTAGAACTCAGAATTTGCCAAGTCTGAAGATAAGAAATACATATTGGTGGAAAGATCACATGTTGAATCACATATATTTTTATAAATGTGATATATAAAAAACTGTAAAATATTATTTTCCCAAAAGGCTCCACATTCATAAGGATTTTTACAGATAGTGAAAAGCATCTTATCTACTGTGAAAAATTTGAATACTAAAGAAACAACTGATTTTACATTACTTCTTCCATATACATCTTGAATTTCAAAGACCATATTCTTCTCTCATTACTCTACATTCAAGTCCAAGATTTCAAGGACCACTGAAGTGGTCTGAACTGTTATTAAATAACAGAAAGCCATGTCCACAACTTCTCATCAAAGACAAAGCTTTCTGAATGCTTAAAAGTGGCACTTAAATGAATGGTGGATGGTGAAATATGAAACAAGAATAGGGCTAGATGATGGTAGTAGAAGTTATTTTACAGTGAGAGCCTTTTATCCTTGGAAATAATCTCTGTTGCTGAAAGTCCAACCCACAACCATTGCTCTAGTGATCCCTGATGTCTTTGCCAGTCCTCACTGTAGGATTCAAAACTTGACTGGACTAGTAGAGTTAAATATGCATAGCTGCAAATCCTGTCTTTGGGATCCCTCAGCATTAATGATTCTGTCAGTAAAAGAGAGGCTGAAAACAAATGCATCCCACAAATGCTGTCCCACAAAAGTGGCTGGAGAAAAAAGTATTACCAGAAGCAGACACAGAATTTTCTTTTTCAATAATTTCCCATATACATATTTCACCTAAGAAGAAAAGTTACTCTAAAAACAAAGGAGGGTTTTGCCTCCTATGCATTTGAGGTGAATACAAAAAGAAGGCAAAACTTATTTCTATTTTTGTTGCAAATAAACTACTTTGATGAATGGTCATGTGTAAAATAAAGATTAACTATGAGTACCTGAGAATGAAAAGGTACAGAAGGAGGAGAATAAATCAGTAAGACAACGTGATCATTTATGACTGCTATAGCATTGACTTTCAGGTTACAATTTTCTATTAATATTTTGAATCATACAGAACAGTGATGAAAACCATTTTCTTGAACCACTTCAAATATAAAGCATTTATCTCTTTGGAATTTATGCCATGTAACTCTAAACGTAAAACTTACCAAAATCAGTGCTAGAGAACTACCAGCTATTTCAGCCTGATTTAAAATGCTGCTTTTGAGGTCCTATATACTAGAAAAATATATATTGTAAAAAAAGGCAGTGTTTATCTTCATGTTGCCTCAATGGTCCTTTATATTAAATGTCAAAAAGTTTCTATTTGGTTCAGAATATAATACAAAAAAAAGCAAATATTGCCACGAAGCCATAGTTTAATCCATTTTTCTCATTAGAGTTTGACAACAGAATTTTATGAGGACTGAAGAGACCACTTTCAGAAAGGGACTTTGGGGAGATCTTTTAAGGTATACAGAAAAACAACAGATCAGACCCTTAAAACTTAGTTTTCAGAGTCTCCAGGGAGAAAACTTCAGGAAAATAAGGAAATAACATTAACAGTGTTTTCCAGGAAAGGCCAGCTTGGCAGGACTGCCCACACTTACCTATCTCACCTACGAGGTGAGACAAATTCCTTCTGAATGGGTTTCATACCTAGAGCTATGTAATACTTTGCAACTCCAAACTAAATTAACACTGAATTGTACTCGAAATTTCCTTCCTTTTGCACATTAACATCTACAGCCTGGACAAACTGTCTTTATTTGCCATAGTCCTGGGAATAATTTCTTTCCAGACTCTACCCACTGCGTGATCATTACTGGTGATGAAATATGATCAAGGAACTTGGGCACAGTTTGTATGCAGTGGCTGAATATCGCAGGTATGCCCCTGCACAGTCTATTACTTTCCAGAATTTCTTAAAAATCCAACTCCTCAAATACTATCAGAGCCTGTCTTCCTGACCTGTCTTCCACCAGGAAATACTATTTAGGGTACCCATAAGATGTAGAAGTAAAATGCATCAAAATCAATCCAAATCTTGATATTAAAAAGGAAGATTTAATCAAGAAGCAACCTAGGACTATGTAGGATAGAATTTAGGTTCTTTTTCTATGTAAGTTCGTACACAAGGCATTTGAACACCACTGAGTCCATAGCAAACAAGTTTAAGCACTATATACTGTAGTCACATGATCTTTTACTATGACTCTTGCAACTAGTTTGCATACAACTTATCAGCATTACCAGCAATGCCTGGTTAAAAAAAAAAGAAAAATAAAATAAAAAGAGCTCTGTTTTTTCATGCTTCTCAGTAAAGTAGAAAGTATACGCAAAGCTGATGAAGGAGACTTATACTTATCTCAGCAAACCAACCAAAAATGGACATGCCTTTCACCAATCAAGCTCTTTGAACATTTTAAAGAGCAAGATGTGTGTCACAGAGTTCCATGGACGAGTTTTGAAAACAGTACATGATATTTCTAACTACTAAAAGCTATTTCAAACTATTTTGTTTGAGATATTAAACAATGTATATGAATATTTACTATGACATGAATGAAATGTGTTCATGTGTTATACAGGCAGACTGTGTCTCTCTCTAACATACTCACACATACACGGATAACCACCATACACTTTTCTGGCTTCTAATTTCTAGCAGAGTATGACAAACTCACTTGATGTCCCCAAGTGCCAGATTTTAAGTTTACATGACACAGCAAGCAGACAGAAACACTCTCCCTTGGCCCCTCTGAGAAGGCTCCCACTCTAGGAAATACCAGTTCATGAAATTTATTTTACTCAGAAAAATTAAGGATAGGTATCTCAAATTCAAGAGGAACACTGTTTGTATCAGGAAATAAAATACACTGCTTAGGGGTGATGATAACCTAGACACCCTTTATAATCTAGACACTGTTTATGCAAAATGCCACCAATTTTGTCTAGTGACATTACCAAATGGTCATACAAAAGACTCCTCTATAGCTTAGAGGCACCACGTGCTTTAAAAAAGCAGCACAAGTGAATTTTTGGGAAAAAAAGTACCACATACATGCTGGCACTGATTAAGTCCCATCTGTGCCTGAAAGAAAATTACAGTGAAGTAGGTGCCTGTCAGGTGTTCTCTCAGTCAGCTCAATGCCCTTGGACAGACATCCTATTTGATACACAAATGAAGAAAACTGTGGCGTATTAGTTTACTCTTAAAACGCTTTCACTGGGAAATATTTTTCTTTTTATCTCTTAATTTTATAGCCTAACAATATTTAGTGAAAGAATGCTGTAATTTATAGACGTTTTTGCTCCTGTTAAGGTTATGAATGTCATAATAAAGGACATAATGCACTAGCCAAAAAAGCAATTTTTACATACAAGAATAGAAGTATGAACAAAAGACCCAACAACTGATAATTACATGTATTTCTATTACCCAATAAAATCTCTTGCACTCCAATACTATCAAGTGATTTCTGCAGAAGACATTAAAGTGCGCAGTCGAAAGCACAGAGATATAGAAGCACTTACATTTGCACTGTGATCACTTCCACTAACACAGACGACATCTTGTTTTTGAATTGTTAATACCTCTTTTGTAAGCTTCAGTCGGATGTCATACGCATTTTCAGATACTTCATCATACAACAATGCAATACCAGTTTTAGTCTGCAAAAAAGCAAGACACATACACAAAAATTTAAGAATGTGAACATTTCATAATGATGAATAACAAGCTCTATCCCATTCAATACATAAAATAAATATAAATGAGCATTATTTACAGAAAGCGGAAAACTCGTCTGCTTTTTAGTCTTCAAATGGATTAGACATAAAAAGCCTCTTTTGTACTTGAAAATACAGGCTGAATGGTCTTTGAAGTAGACATTAATATGCAAAAAGTAAAAAAAAAAAAAAAATTCAAAAATTTCTCCATTGTACTGTTTCACAAAGGAGTGCTGCCATTTAATGATGCCCTGTTTGGTTTTAATTGTACAAAGACTTATGAAACTGTATTAGAAGCACATAGGTAAGTATAAATTGCATGTGAACTCATTTCACAGTTTCAGTTAGAAGTGGGGAAGTGCAATGTTGTTCCTGACTTAAAGCTGTTCCTTTCACTGTGTTAGAAAATTAACTGCACCCTTCATAAAATTTGTCATTAAGATACATAGTTCTGTTACAGTAGAAAACTAAGTTTTCACATTGTAAACCACAAACTTAAATACAATTGTTACAGAATTTGCTTAGGTCAAGATAGACATACATTTCTTAAGTTGCATTATCATTGGACTAATCACTAGTAAACTCTATAGGAAAGTCGAGTATTTGGTATAAACAATGTTTTCTCCATAAGTAGCAAAAAAGATATTTTAATTTCTGGTTTATTTCCTTAAATTTCCCACTAATATTCAGTCAGATATTTCCCTAAACAAAAACTGTGGTACTAGGACTGCTTACAGACATTTGTCAAAATATGCAGACTAATTAAAATTTAGAAATTTACAGTCACTGCACAGAAGAGAAAAGCAAAACACCTGTTCTGAAATAAGTGATCATATTTTAAAGTAGTGTCTAGTAGCATCATCATAACAATGTACTTTATGCAAGTGAAGGAAAATCAAGCATAATTTTAGTCGCAGCATTTGTTTTTAAAAGAAGATTTAAAATCAAATGGTTTGTTAAATAGTAGATTGTGTAAAGAACTGAGCAATGGAATTAAAGAAGACGCATGTCCTGTGCAATGAATGAAAGCTTGAGGGATTTTAAAATAAAATTACACATGAAATATTAGCTCCATATTAATATTTTTATTTCTATAAAATTAATGAGAAATGTCCATGGTGATTGTCAATAAAACCTTTTGGTCTTTAAAGGTAGGATTAGTTTAAGCTTAAGACACTTATATTTGGTGTAGCTCTGTGCAGCAACCGAGTGTCAAAACCTCCCTTACAGCAGAAACAGAAAATGGAGGCTAAAGTGCGATTAAATTTATCTTGAATTATATACACAGTAGTTGCTCAGTAAATTGGTCATGTAGCTCAGTTTTCCCTGGGCTCAAAGCAGCTTACCCCATGTAGGCCACTTTTTCCATTTAAGACACTTTGTTATCCTAAGACCTCTGAACATATTGAAATCTGACACAGGCTGCTTAGGATATCCAAGTCCTTTTCTAGCTGGAGGCAAGACCAGATTTCCATGTTTATAATGTGATACAAATATTGGTCATGCCAGCAGACATCCACATGTAGGTATCTTCAGTTTGTAATGGATCTCACCAAAGTTTGTAGTACAAAAATTGTAGAATGACTTGGGCTGGAAGAGACCTTAAAGATCATCTACATCCAATCCACCTGCCACAGGCAGGAATTCCTTCCACTGGACCAGGCTGCCTAAAGCCTCATCCAATCTGGCCTTGAACACTTCCAGAAATGTGGCATCCACACCCTCTGTGGACAACCTGTGCCAGTGCATCACCACACTCCTAGTAAAGAATTTCTTCCCAATACCTAATCTAAACCTGTCCTCTTTCAGTTTAAAGCTATTCTGCCTTGTTCTGTAACTACACACTCTTGTAAAAAGTCCCTCTTTGGCTTTTTTGAAGGCCCCCATTAGGTACTGGGAGGCTGCTATAAGGTCTTCCTAGAGTCTTCTCTTTCACAGGCTGAAACCCCCATTTCTCTCAGACTGTGTTTGTAAAAGAAATTCACATCTAGGAGAGCTGTTTAGATTCTGTCAAGCCAGGAGCGAGCAACAGACATTTCTAAAGCATGATTCTACCTGATCTCTTTTATACATTTATACATATCTCTCTACTTTGACTTTAAAAATAAATATAAAAAACAACTCAGGTAAGTGCCTAATTGTAGGCAGATATATCTTGTCCTTATTGTTTGCTAGGAATGCCTAAATGAAACAAAGTTCAGTGAGGGTATAAAGCCTTAATCACTCTCACTTGTTTGGAAGCCAACATTTCTCTATTTTCCCGAGATCTTAAAATCTTTTACATTTTCAGCGTGTGTGGATGTTTTACCAATAGCTTTTTGTGAATGACAACATATGAAAACCATGCCAATATCATCCACTTAAAAGTCACGCCGCCCAGCAGAAATTATTTTCAAACGGTAGACCTATAGCCTTGAAAAAACCACTGTCCCTGAATTTTGCTGCTGTTCAGAGGTTGTGAATCACTATCTCACCTTGACTGGTGACCACTCTTACTTTTGCTGATGCACCAGAGCATGCTTTACAGAAACATGGAAAGAACAGAGGTCTGGAGAGCTCTTAACACAGAATACTTCTCTGGCTAGTAATTACATATGTGTAGAATAAACACAATGAAAACAACTCTGAACTTTCATTTGTAACAGATGATCAGGTAACGAATGACCTATGGAAAGTTATACTGACTAAATAGTTTAGCATTTTCCATCATACTTTTTCGCTGGAAGTCTCACTGAAGCTCATTTATTCCTATTAAAATCCAATACCTACCTCACACTCCATCTAACTCATGATGTGATCCAAGATGATGTGCAGCAATACCTTATCTGCTTTCAGAATCAATGAGATTAATCTAGATTTCTCTCAGCCTTTCAAGTGAGCTTTTTTTTAGACCACTTTAAATGGCTTTGAATCAAAGTTCAGCACATTCCCTTGTTCTCTCCTTGTGTTACAGAGACAGCATACACAACCCTAGTGGGAAAATCACCGTCCAGACAAAGTGCTTCTTCAAACAAGAAACTTCTAATGAGAACTTAGCCTCTGCATATATATGTATATCCAGCATTTTAACTATGCAATGTTCATCTTGATTTCTCATTTAAAAACTGTTTATACAGTAGCCATTCTAGTTATCAGAAACTGAGGACTGAAAAGTCAAAATAACTCCGCAAAATTATGTTGTATTGTTTGAGAACATATATCAAATGTGTCTTGCAATAATAAGCATGAGGAAAATGCACAGGGAATTGCATCTCAATAGGATTTCAGTGCTTACATTGAAAGGTAGGGGAATATAAATTTAAATTCTTGGGCAGATGAGGAAATTAAATGTTGATTTTCATATCTCTAACAGTTTTCTGGACACTGGCTTTGGGAAGAGGACTATGAGGGTATGCCTATGCATGCTCACCACGTTGTGGGAGGAAGAGAAAAGGAAATGAGTAGCAAAACTGCTGTGACTTCTAAGAAAGCTTAGACTACTCTGTTTTTGAAATAAAGAAAAAGCACTGAAACCTACTTTCTTAACGCAGTTCAAAACCTGTCAATACCACAGAAAAAAAAAATGTCCCTCTCTAGAGGGAGCTTGAGCAGCAGATGAATTCTTTTATCAGTTGTATTGTTGACAGGTCCCTAGCCAGTGTACTTGCTTTAAAGCACTCTCTGTTCAGCATAATGTTTTGGGACCCTACTCAAGGTATCATGACTCTTCCAATGTGCTGCATCTGCAGCCTAAAGCTCACAGCTGCATATTCTGCTTCAATGCAGGCATCTCTAAGCCAAACTTCAGTCTAACTAGCATAAAATACTTGTCTTCAACTGTAAGTTTTATTTTGAAAGACCTTGCAAAAAAACAAGGTAGAATGTAAAAAGAGGTGTTGAGGTGTACCTGGCTTCCTACAGAAACTATTCACTTGCTTATGTCCATCTTTTTTCCGAATGCATTACAGCAATACTTGTCAGGCTTTTCGTGACAGCAATGTTTGAAGAGAGACAGAAAAGACTCTTACTTAGATGATCAGAGAATTCAGATGAGATTAATAATAAAACCCTATTTATTCACAATAAAATAATAATATAATGTATGCATTCAGAGCAGATGCCAGAGTACAAGCAGTGCCATGGTACTATTTTGATTTAAACATTGAAGATCTCAGTAAGCCCAAACACCTCTCTTACTCCCTCTACCTAAGTGTATTCTAGCAACTGTGATCATTATTGTTGCGAATTAAATGGAGCATTAGTGTCTTAGATGCTCATAAAAATAGAACATTTGTAATTTCCCTTACTTTACCTAAAAAAATTCTCTTCATTGAGTTACATTGGCTCTCCAGAAAACATCACTGGTTTCTGATCTTTGTCCTTAATAAATCCATGTTTCAAAGGCACTGCAATTCAATTTTTATCCACTAAAAATCATTTATAAATGACATTTCCCTATATGTAAATAAAATTCTTTAAGTGCTATATTTGAAGATGCGTTTTTTTTCCCACTGAAATGCCACATTATATTTCCAGACTAGTATTTTATCAGCAACATTTACATAACACAGGTCTAGTGACAAAATTCTCTATTCCAATTATTTTTTTTTTAAAAGAAATTAACTCTGTTGAAATTCTGTATCTGTGGTATATTGATGGTTGGAACACTTGCTGAAGACACATGAGAACTGGAGTCACTGATTTTTATCCTACATCACTTAAGATTAGGAAGAAAGAACTTCAGCAGTTACATAGTCAGTGCTTTGAGCGCTATGCTACAGAAGGCTCAAATCCACTCTATCTCTTGCAACTGGTTTGATGTGTCCTATACCATATTTCCTATCATGATCAAAAGACAATGACACTTTCTCAGAGAATCAGAGAATTTGAATTTAAGATAACCTTGACTAACACTAAAAAATAAAAAAGATTAAAAATGGGTTGAAGCATGGCGGGAAGAACAGCACTTGCATGGAAGAAGAAAAGCTTTTCTTCACTGTTTCTTGAAGAATAGAAACAGGTACTAGCAATGAAGGTTGGCAGAAAAACCACAGGCATCAATATCTTCTTGTTGCAATAAATAGTCTTACTGCTTTCCTTCACAGTCTTTCCTACTCATTTGGTTTTTGACACTCTTACAAGACAGCACTGAAAAGTAAACGCAGTTCTTCAGGTGGATGGTACAGAAAGTTCCTTAAACACTGATGAATGTGAGGGAGGAATAATTTCATGCCTGAAAATAATCCATCACCAGTGTTGCATTTAATACATCCCAGTATATTGTTTCCTTTCATACAGCATTATGTCAGTGTTGTTTCATGGCTATACTACATAGAAGAGGTAATGAACTGAAAAACGTCATGAGAAATTAAAAAACAAAAAAGCAAAAAAAATTGTAACTGACCAGAGATCCGGAAAATAGGACCTGTAAGTAATTCAACACAAATTCAGGTTTTTTAAAGACAGAACATAAAAGAACATAACAACAATTTTAAGTACTTCAGAATCTGTTACAAAGACAAATAGAACATTCAGGCATGAAAATAGTTCAGAAATCTCCTCTTTTGAACATGTATTGGTTACAAAGAAATTGAAGTCCTTGAACAGATTGCTGGGATAAATTCTGGACATCCATTGCTAAGGGATTCAGAGAGAAAAATGAGCAAACATCTGTCCAAATGGTACAGGTACTAATCCTCTCACAGGGCGAAATCCCAGAAAAGACAATTTCTTTCAGATCTATTTGTCTTTGATATTAATATTCAAAATTATGTGACTTCTTGCATATGACTGAACCTCTTGTAAGAGGAACTCAGAGAGCACAGTTCCCCTTTCTCAAATACTGTCAAGGCTACAGAAGGACCTTGCTATAGAATAAGCTACACCAGCAGGAACTTGAGATAAGGACAGAAGGAAGGAATTTGTGACAGGAAGGTGCTAATTCCAGGTAGAGGTGAGATCTGGTTAGCACATCCTGGTTAATGCATCCAGACAAAAATTCCCACCATAGCAAACTGTGGGAAAGGAAGCAACTGCTCATGCACATATCATCAGTCAAAGAAAGATCACTCCAAGTTATGGAACAAACACTGACTGTCTGCAGACTTATTTCTGAGGCCTTCCACCAGAGGACTGAACTTCCCCCCCACCAAGGGAAAGTACGCAGGTGCTCCCACCTGAACCTGAATGTATGTTAATCTGTTGAACTCTTTGTTTCATGGGCTTCCCCCACCCCTGACAGATCAAGATGGCAACCACCACTTTGACCAACAGACATCTGAATTGCAACAATCAGGTCTCATCACTAGATGGGTGATATTTTCCCTCTTTACTGTCTGTGCTACTCCTCTCTTTCTTTCTTTTCCTTATATATTTTCTTAAGTAATATTTTTATACTTTAATACTGCCATATTATTATCAATAATAACCAAAATGGCTATTTACCTCATTTTCATACACATACACACTGCTCATGCAGTGTCATTTCAGTCTAATCTGCCCCAAGGGTTCTATTAACAAGAACCTCAGTCACCCTCACCTTCAGGGGTGGGTTGTAACATCTCTGTCCAGAAGAAAGCCTGACTGGCTTTAGAAGGAAACCTGCACTCAGCAACTTGCAACTGCCATAGGAGGGATGAGAAATAACTATCAAGGCCTGAAGAAATTTATAATTTAGGGTCTTAACAATGAATGAGTGACAATTGCAACAAACTTTGGAAATAATCGTAATTTTCAGAGCACTTAATCTGAAGGACGACTGCATCCCAAGAAAAAATGTATCCATGTCTTTCATGATGAGAAGATAATTACAGGCTTAAGCACCCTTGGGTAAAACACAAATACACACTTTTCAATGGACCAACAATGGACAAATGGATAAGGGCAGTAGATACGTAGTGATAACAGTAACACAGCTGTGGAACACAGAAAATCAATTATTTCATTAGAACATAAGTACACAGAGAAACATTCAGTAAAACTAAAACCAGGTAGAAGACAGAGGTTAATTATAACTTGCTGAAATTAGTTATACAGAGCTGCCTGACAGAGTATGTTTCTTCCTGTAAACACACATGAGTTGTCCTTATTTTCATCTTTAATATATTACAATTCTGGCTATAGTGATAATGACATTTTTAGAGAGACTACTCGGATAGGTTATGGTTCCTGGTATTAGGAGAGTGAGGGTCAAGAGAACCATCTGTGAAAATGCTGCGGAGAACAAAATGGTATGGATTTCTCCAGCACCTCAGAGTAGTTCAAGACTGCTATAGACAGGAGAGAAAACATCATTTTACTATCACATGCAGGAAGGGATCTTGAAGGGTTTGAAGCCCAACCTCAAAGTAAGGCAACTACTTGATCAGCCCAGTTGAAAGCCACTAAGGATGGAGGCTCCTCCACACTGCTGGGCAACCAGTTCCACTGCTTGACTGTCCTCATGATGAAAAGCTTTTCCTTGTATGTGATTTCAACATCCGCTTTAAAGTTCCCACCCACCCATGCACTACTATGAAGATCCTGGCTTCATCATCTGGATATCCTCCTTGATGATACAGAAGGGCTGCTTTTAAGTCCTGCTGAAACCTTCTACAGGCTGAACAAACCCAGCTCCCTCACAGAGCAAGTGTTCCCAGTCCCAGTCAGCTTGCTGGCTCTTCAATGAACTTGTTCCAAGTTACCAAGGTCTTTTTTATACTGGGGGAACCCAAACTGCATGTAGCATTCTCAGTGCAGTCTAGCAAGTGTTGAATAGAGAGGGCTAATTCCCTCCCTTGATGTCCTGGTTGTGCTTCTCCTGAAACAGCCCAGGATAATGTTGACTTCTCCACTGCCATGGTCACTGCTGACTCAGGTACAACTCGCTGCCCACCACAACCCACAGAGTCACTTCAACAGAGCTGCTCCCCAGACAAGCAGATCCCAGTCTGTATCACTGCCAGGGACTTTTCTTCCCCAGATGCAGGACTTGGCACTTGATCTTGTTGAATTTCATGAGTTTATATCATTAATTTCTTGAATTTTCTGGCTGTCCGTTTCTTAGCCTGCTTGGGTGTCTCTCAGTGAGCACTTTCCAATTTGATGTTACCAACAAAACTGATAACCAAACTCTCTGTGACTTCTTCCAGGTCGTGGACAAAGATCTTAGAGGATGTTAGAGGACAGACCCCTGAAGAACACCACTTGCCACAGGAATTTAAAAAGCCCATTAACGACTATCACCTAATATCCATGTACAGAAGGATGCAGCAATGCCACTACATCCATTGGGCCCAGCAGTCCTCCTCACCTCATCTAAGATTCCAAAGGTCAGGGCTAAGACGGACAGACCTACAGTCATGGCAGGGTCACAAGCCCCATTTTACACCCTTCACATGCAGTCAGGCATGTAGTCAATCACAGTTGCTCCTGCCTCCCTTCCCAACAAGGAGAAGCACTGCAGTGGGGATCACAACACCAACACCTTGCTGCACTGTTACAGCTGAGGAAACTTGAGGCTGTCCCAGTGGCCCAGCCCTTACACTATTGCTCATGTCTGATGAGAAATATTTTAAAGTAGCTTGATGGGAAATATTTCAAATTAAGATAATACCAAGTTAAGTCTGAATTTCATTACAGCTGAAAAGAAACTGACATTGTTAATTTTTAACATTGGATTATTTTCAAGATTGCAAAATTGACAAAAACACCCCTTTTATTCTAGAATAATATACAATCAAACTGACTTAATAGCTACCTTTTATGATGTACTTGAACATATTATCCTTCTTTTATCTCCTATTCAAAACAAGCTAACCCATAAGCCAAATGCACTGAAAATTAAGGAAAAAACCCAATTGCTTTGCAGCCTCAATGAGTCAGCAGCCAGTATATGAAAGAATCAGCATCAGAAATGAGTGGCCAAAACCAGATACGTAAGATATATTTGAGTACATTTTCCCCCAAAGCATACATTATATCTGAAATATGCACCTTCTTCAATATTACTATTTTCATAAAGAGTGTTCTGATTTCTTTTTACATCTACATTTATTGATGACAGTATTATGGATTGATGTTTCACTACATAACAGTCGTAAAAGGTGTGCTAGCATTACAAGTTTTTAGATCTTTATTGTAGTGTGACAATAATCACTTTCTAGCAATTCAGAACAGGGTTCTTCCTAAACTGGCATACTCAAGAAAACAGAAGTTTGAAAAGAGGCTCTCAATATATGTAATTTAAAAGTTTATTTTGTTGCTTACATCACAGCCTGTCAAGCAGTCAAAAATAGCCTTAGGGATAGATCTGTTAACTATATTAGTGATTGCAACAAAAGTGATTAACAGCTGGCTCTCAATCTGTATGATCTTAATCAGTAAGCAGTAATGTCTTGTTTAATTACTGCAAGCTCAGTATGTGATGAGCTAATTAGATATGATTGATTATTGTCATCCTCATGTACCTCTCACATCAGACACAAATATTTGAATTTGGTAATGTACGTTTGAAAAATGAACTTTCAGAATGTCATGTTGAATAAAAATTGTGTTCCTAAAAATTCTAATAAATGCTAACTGAGACACATGGTTGGATATGTTTGACTACAGATGCTATCCCAGAAAACAGCCAACACACAAACTATGAGAAACATTGCCTAGCTTTACTGTGATTTAGATCATATCTTTAAGTAAATTGCCTAGTAATATAAAGCCTAAGAATATAAAGATGCTCCTATGCTTAGAGCAGTTTTATACCCATTAAACAAGAAAGCATAAATTTCACACTTCAAACTAAACCACTTAGCAACAGTAAAAAAAACCCCCAAAACAAACCAACAACAACAACAAACAAACAAACAAAAAAAGGAAAAAACAAAAAAATCCTACAAACAAAACAAGTAAACAAACAAAACCCACAAAAACCCCCAGGAACATTCCCTTTGGAGTTTATTTAAGAAAAAGATTATCAGCAAATTAATGTGATCATGTCAATTACTGATACCATGCAGCTTACCCTGGTAGGGCTTCAGCTGATTAACAAATATTCCTCTTGTTATATCAAAAGGCAAATAAAGAACTAAGTGTATAATAAAATCCCACATCCAGCTTTTTAACCTAGAATAACCAAGTATGGCCAACATAAAGGCATGGGTTATTTTGTAATGGAATAGCACATTTTGATTCATCCCGCTCTTGCTATCCTCCCCCTTTACACTGATGCAAGTCCATCACATTAATTGTTTTACAAGCTTTTGCATAAGATCTAAACAGCTGTGTTGTTCTGTCAAAATCAACTAAGCAAAGCCATATCTAACTGCATAATTTCTGAATAGGCTGGATGTAAATACTTCTAGATTCTTTCTTTAGATTTAGAGTCTTTCTAAATTTAGAGTATCAAAAATAAATTCTACGGTTTCATCATCCCAATGTGAATTCTGCATTGGCCAAGAAATCTAAAACACCATTACAGCAAAAACTTCCCAGAAGACATTGCTTTTCAGTGCTAGTGCACAAAGCAAGGTTTAGGCAAAGATCAATCACAGGAAGGAAATAGGATTTAAAATAGAGTTCCTAAGCATTAGTCTGGGGGGAGAAAAACCCCAACCAACAAAAACAAACAAACAAAAAAACAAACAGAAAATTTAACCCAAACAACACAAAAAAACTCCACAAACCCAAAGAATTTTACTTACATCTGCAGTTATTGTTTTTACAGGCCAGTTGCTCAGATAAACTCATAGCTAGGAAGTGAAAAGCCTTTAACCATGCACTTGGCTCCTAGCTTGGAAAGAAACAAGACCAATTTCATGTCTTATCCAAGGACTTAATGGCATGTTTAAGTTTAGGTTCTGTTAAACCACTTTCATCTATACTTGTCTACAATTCTCAAAAGTAATTGTGATGATCACCAACTTTTTTATGAGCAGAGCATTCCTGAAGTACATCAAAGTGGATGAAAGGCTGGGTATGGAGCATCAATTATCAGTAAGGTCACAACTATTTTAATTAATAGAATTTCTAAAGAAAAACCTAATTTAGAGGCATTATTGAAGAGAAAAGCATAGGATACATAACAAGGGGAAAAATAAAACTGGATTATATTTATATGCCTCTACAAAAAGGAATGGAATTGGCAGAGAAGACCAAATAAGACAGAGGTTGGGCAGGATGATGGTACACTTCTAAGCAGCTGATGAGTATATTTCTAAGAAGTTGATCTTTAGATGGTGATCTTATACTCAAAAGTAAAAATCAGAACACCAGCTAGACAGCCATTATTAAAAGGTGGAAGAGAATCTGATAATATAAACTGACTGCATGTCATGACATGAAAAAAGTTGACACAGTCTGTTTACACCTAAATTTCAAACCCAAATTATCCTGTAACAAGAATATATTACTGACAAGCACCAACAGTTACAGTCTGTTCTTAAAGGAAGTTCCTTAGGAATAATGTCAGCAATAAAAAAAATAAAAGGTATACCTGCATAAATAACTTGTATATTGTTGATTAGTATAGTATAAAGGCTACAAAGAATGAGCTTTTTTTCAAATGGAGATACAAGATTCCAACCAGTTAGTTTATGAGCTTGCTGGAACTTCTGTACAGAAGTTATTTACTGAATAAAAGAATCCCATCAATTAGTGGTAAGTACACAAAAAAGTCTCAACTGAAACTCCTGAAAATAGAAAGACTTCAAACAAGCAACCACTGCTAAATATAGGTCGCTTCCATAATCTTTAAACAATACATGGTTTGGGATGAGTAAATGCTTGTCTAGAACTCAAAGAAACTCCTATTTTTAAAGTGTATACAGTCTAGTCTCACTTGCATCAAGAAAAACATGAAGACCAGAGTTAAAAAAAAAAAAAAAAAAAACCCACACAAAACTATCCTGGAACTGATGCTAAGTCTGATTTTGGCAGTGACAGATAAAACTGACTTCATATCTTTCTCAGCTTCAAGAATTTGCTTACTGAAACCAGTACAGGAAACTGACTGATACAGAGGCTTTGTAACTATTTGACTTAAGCCTGTGGAGGTGCATTTAGACATCTGGCTGTGTGTACCAAAGCACAAAAACAAAACTGGTAGGAAACAATCACACAATCAGCAAGTAATTCTGAGTTAAAAGGATTCAAAAGCAAGCTGTTTGAAAAGAAGAACTGGACATTTCAAGGATTTTGATAAAATTTTGCCAAAAAACTCTGTTTCCACGCGATAAATTTGCAGCAGAATTTGCTTATATCCATAACTATGCCTCCAGTGTGATCTGTTCCTTGGTACTGTTAGTCACAGGGCACTGGATTGGCACAGTATTTGGCTGACATGATATGTAAAATCCTCACTCCCATAGGATGAGGGTAAAGATGATCTTATATTATCGACCGTAGACCAACAGAAAGGTAACTGAATGAGCTCTGACTGGACTCCTATGTCTGCACAGCACAGTAAGGAGTAGGCAGTCTTCCTGCTGGGCCACCAAGCAAGAGAACATGAAAGGAGCAGGCAACATAGAGAGAGGAGTATCAGCTCTACTGAGCATATGTTGAAAAAGCAGTGAGTTAGGAAAACAGATATCCTGCACAAATTTAAGGAGGAATCAGTGCTTAGCAGGAAAGATCATTAAACAGAAGTCAGACAAAAAAGTGGCACCTGAATTTTTAGTTCAAGTAGTTTAGCAAATCTTACAATAACCTTGCTGTCACAGGAAGGCATTCACCAGAGCAATGAAAGCAAGCTCCTATCACTGAGAAACAGCAGGAGAAAAGGATGGGAATGAGGGGATTCATTTTAAGTTCAGAATATGGAACCAAAGAACTAAAACAGACAAAAACCCTACAGTTAAATGGAAAGAAAGCAGATTATTTTACCTGTTCCTTTCCAGACAACATCAGCAACACTATGAAGTCACACCAGTACAGCAGTGGAAATACTGCCAGATTATCCTAATGGTATTTCACAGTGCACAAGTATTTTGGTGATGAGACAGTGAAAATACAAAGTACTTTGTTGTGTATACTTGAAGCAAGAGGCCTGTGTTCAAAAAAGGTACATGATATTTAAACACACCTTTAACCGTTTTACAGTTTTATGCAAGTATAAGAGTCAAATTTACAGGGTAAGAAACAAGATTGTGTTTTGTGAAGGACAGCAGGAGAGTAGATGTATGGATGAGAAAAGACAGAATAGTTCTTGGTATAACACAGCTTAGAGAAGAAGAAGCAAAGACTTAGAAAAACAATATGAGGAAATAACAGCAATAGCAGGGGGAAAGATAAAAATAAAGTTAAGGGAAAAAAAGAAAAATGCAATTTCTAAAAATTGCATGCTTAAGAGTAGGTGCCCATCAACTGACACATCTATCTTTTGCAGCAATTTTCATCAGAGGTTACCAATCTTTAAAATAATTTGACATATTAACTCTATTCAGAGTACTGAAAATCTGTTGTGAAACATGGAAACAGATTTTACAAAAGCTGTACATCGGATAAATGCTATCTAACAGTTGAAAGTGCAGCTAAATAACAAGCCCATAAAACTGGTGGTAAACAGGATTCTGCCTGAGGTTTACCACTGCTTCTCCCACTCTCCGACAGCTCTCTGGGATGACCATTAACGCAAACTGCACCATTGCATTCTATTACTTCTTTCTCAACCTGTGCCAGCACACAGATGAATGAGCCAACAGGATCACTGTTAGGGCAGATCACTTCTTATTTAATCCCATTTTTGCTGCCACACCTATACTACTTAGATATGTGCACTTTATATCACTTTTACATACTGTCATACTTTCTGTTACTCCTATTCTGCATAGTAGAAAAACAGCATGCTTTTCTATGGAAGTGTTAAGAGGAAAAACAGTGAGAATTACTGTTTCAGTCTGACTTAGTGGTTTCAGACATAACTTTTCCTACAGCTGAAAACCTACTGTGCTTTTTTGTTTTGCAATGCCTTTGCACATAATGCATCACATGTCAGGATTTTCTGGTTTGCACATAAGGATTTTTTGATTAGAAGGTGCAGTACAGGGCACCACCCCTGCTCCTGCTTACGTTCTCTTCATTACACAAATGTCAAAGGCTTACTTTAGCCTTTGTTACCCTCCTTTGATTTCTGTGCTACAGGGGATACACATTTTCTGTATTCAGATGATTTTCACTGATGTTAATAGGCCATTAAAAATCCTGGGAGTAATCTTTAATACTCTCTTTCCATTCCTTGTACCTGAAACTAAGCTATTATTTTCTACTTATAAAAGAGAAACAGCATTCTAGCACAAGTGCTAAAAAAAATCCTAGGGATTTAATTTTAGGCCCAATGAAGCTGAAGTCAATTGAAAATTCTCTGTCAAGTCAGGCTTTCATTGTAAAAATAATTAGTTTAAATTTTGTCACAAATGTTGACAGCTTTTCAAGTTGTAACATTCGTAGCATAGTTATTATCATAGCTATAAAAATTCATGCACAAGGACATATTTCAGGATTCTGCAAAGTTTTTTTTTGGTGAAATCCATCTGAGCCACTTTGTGAACAACTATCGAGACCCCCTAAACAATGTAGGTTTTCATACCTCATTAAAAATTCTTTGAAATTCCTGAACAAGCGAAGTGTACATTATCAAATTATAAACATACGTATCTTCATAATTTAGAAATGAAAATTATATTAAAAAATAGCTAAGTGGTATAATCTTAAATTCCACTATTTCCAAGACAATCTCAGAATACCAAGGACCAAATTACATATTGAATACTTCAGGTTAATACAGTGAAAATATTTGCACAAAAGTGTAGTTTTAGCAATTGTGTACCAAAAAGACAAAAAAAAAAGTGAAAAGTGAACAAAAAAATGAAAACCTAATCAAACAGTAGAGGAACTTTTCAAAAAAATATAGTTTAAGTACAGAATAGATTTCTGTGGAGATGTTCCAAATGGAATTATGAAAGAGAAACAAGGAAAACAAAAAAACAAGAAAACGCCACAATAATGTTGGATAATCTACTTAAAGATATGCAGAAAATCCACAACAGTAGCCCTCTTCATTGCGTGTTTTCCTGATTGTACTAGTTTTTTTCTTTTTTTGGAATGACTAATTAATAAAACAAAAGCAATGCAGATTTTTTTTTTTCTAAAATCTGATTATTAGAAGCATGGAAACACTAATCATGTTCATTTTTCTGCTCTCACAAGTGGCTTTTTTTTGGTTTGCCTGAGACTGTAAACTTAATAAAAAAATCCTCAGACTTACAGGAAATCATTGGGATAGAAGCACAGAAGGGTCAAGGATGGAAGTGGTTTCTGGAGATCATATAATTCAAGCCACTGTGCAAATCACAGAATCACAGAATATTAAGGGGCTGGAATGGACCTTAAAAATTATCTAGTCCTAACCTCTCCTGCCATGGGCAGGGATGCTTCCCACTGGACCAAGTTGCTCTGCTCAGGATCATATGCAGCCTGGTTTTGAGTAATGCCAAAGAAGGAGATCTGGGATGAACTGACCTGGGACCTTTTCCAGTGTCTGACCACCCTCTCTGTGAAAAAACAAAAAATTATCTGTGTTTGAGAGAATTTTCAATCTGTTCCAATTTGTGCACATTGCCTTTTTAGTGGGCCCTTCTGAAAACAGTCTGGCTCAGTCTTCATTGCCACCTGCCAGTCAGAAGTTTTCCATATTGGTAAGACTGGCCCGAGCCTTCTCTTCTTTAGGCTCTACACTCAGAGCTCTCTCCACTTCTTCTCACAGGTCAGATACTGCAGCTCCTAGATCTCTTTATCCTTTCCTGGATCTTACTCCAGGATGTCCATATCTCTCTTGTAATGGGGAGCACAGAAGTGGACACAGGAGTCCAGATACTGCCTCACTACGCAGTGCTGAGCAGAGGTGCAGGATCACCTCCCTCCACTTGCTGCCAGTGCTATGCCTAATGCAGCTGAGAGGGTTGTCGTCCTTAATCACAAGGCTGCATTGCTGGCTCATGCACAACTCGGTGTCCATTAGGACCCAAAGGTCCTTTTCTTCAAAGTTGCTTTCCACTCAGTCAGCCTCCAGCCTCTACTGGTGCCTGGAGTTATTACTTCCTAAGTGCAGGACTTTGCATTTCCCTTTCTTGAACTTCATGCCAGCCCTTTCTGACAGTCACCATGTCAGCCAGTCCTTCTGAAAGTCAGCAAAGCCATCTGTTATCGGCCAGTCCTTCCAGATTTGTACCATCTGCCAACTTGCTAAGGGCTTTCTGTGTCCCATCATTCAGGTCATTAACAAAGATGGCAAACAGTACTGGATCCTTCTTGATTTCCTCAGTACACCACTAGTGACCATTCTCAACTTTTAATTCATGTCATGGATCACAACTCTTTGAGTGTGGACATTCAGTCAGTTTTCAATTCCACCTCCTCATTCATCTAGTCCATACTTCATCAATTTGTCTATGAGGCTATGATGGTAGACAGAGTTAAAAGATTTGCTACAGGCAAGATAAACATTCACCCTTAACCCCCATCCACCAACATAATGACTTCATTATGGATGACTATGAGGTTGTTCAGGCAAAATGTCCATGTCATAAATCAATGTTGAGTACTTCCAAACACCTTCTTGTCTATTGTATGGTTGGAAGTGAATTCCAGGTGAATTTGCTCTATTGCTTTTTCAAGGATCTCACAAAGGATCCAAGTTTCTTGACCTTCTTGAAAACAGGCTTTCCTCTAGTCCCAAGTGCCATGACCTTTCAAAAATTATCAAGACAGGCCTTACAATAACATCTGCCAGCTCCCTCACCACCCGTGAATACATCCTGTGAGGTCCAGTTCACTTGTGTATATCTAGTCTGTTTAAGTGTTCCATAACCCAATACTCCAACAAGGGAAAGTCTTCCTTGTTCCAAATTTTCTCACTGGTATTTGGCACCTGGGATTGCAGACACATTAAAGACCATTGCAAAGGAAGAAGGCATTGAGTTGCTCGGCCTTTTCATATCCATCAGATTCTTTGTCCCACTCAGCAGTATCCTTTTGCTGCTGATGTACCTCTAGAATCCTTTCTTGTTACCCTTTATGTCCCCATGAGATTCAACTCCAGGTGGGCTGTGGCTTTCATAACCCAATTCCTACATGACAATACAGTATCTCTAGACTCTTTCCAGATTACCTGTCTCTGCTTCCACCTCTTGTATGCTTCCTTTTTGCATCTGAGTTCAGTGAGAAGCTCCTTTTTCATCTATGCAGGCCTCCTGCTGTATTTTCTTGTTGGGATGGACTATTGAGCTGGGGGGAGGTGATCCTTGAAAATCAATCAGGGTCTGTCTTAGATCCCTCTTCTCTCCAGGACTGCATGTATCCTACGGGATTCTTTCAAGCTGATCCCTCAGCAGACCGAAGTCTGCTTGCAAGAACCCTGAAGTAAGGATGCTGCTTTCTGGCTTTTTGTTTCCTTCAAGGGGCTTGAACTCACGTGGTTGAGTTAGAGAAAATAAAGTGACTGAGAGCATCATCATCAGATCTGGAGGTACTACAAATGTTTCTTATAACTTACAGGTAAATGCCAATTCTTATTGGGAAACAAGCAACTGATGAAGAATTGAAGGAAGCTCTTTCATTTGGAAGAAATATGATCTTCTAACATTTTAAAATTCAAATTTAAAGTTATTTATACTACTTATTCACAAAATTCCTTTTCCTGCTGAAGGCTCAAATCAGTTCTTAACTAGTTTGGTTACACCACAATTTGAAATACAAGTATCTACAAAGTCAAAGCAAGCACCAACTCTTGCCACTGTCCTTTAGGAAATAAGCAATGAACATTTTGAATGACTAGCCCTACTGTTTCAATTAAAAGATATTGTAACATTTCCAACACATGCATGTGCGTGTGTATATCTATTTTTCCACACACACAAAATACACATATATGGAACATACATAATGTAAAGTAGATAAGTTTTAAATGACTTTGTTAGGATAGTGAAAAAAAGATTAGCTTCTATAACATGATGAGTTGCAAAGACTAGTTTATCATGTTCAAAATTTTGTCCAGGGAAAGCACCATACCGTTATGCCTAGACCAGGTCAGTCACTTCAGCTGTTCATGTAGGGACCTCTGCCTAAATGCTTATGAAGACTGGGATTTGAAATCAGTCCTCAGGACTGCCATGAAGTTTTTTAAGTGTTACATTTCAGTTTCCCTGTTATTTCATGTAGACCTGCCAGTCCATAAGTGAAAGGCAGGTTTTTCCCCATGTTATATTATTGTATAATTGTGCAGGATTCTTTCTTTCATCCAAGGGTCATAAAATTCATTCACATCATACAGTAGCTAATGAATATGATGGACAGTTGTCCCTATCTGAAATGGCTCAGTCTATTTTCCTAAGAGCTGAATGATAAACCAACTGGCAAAACAAGTGCCTGAAGGGTCCTTTTTACACTAAGAAATAGTTAGGACTCTATGATAAAGCAAAGAATATAGCAGTTGAGAATAGGATATTTCTCAATTAAGCATAGATTGGACCCAACTGCTAGAATAGGTAGATCTTAAAAATCCTTCGTTTGTGCTAAGCCGCTTGACTCCTATTGATCATTTCCCTACTTCATCCACAGTGAATAAAAAGGAGTTATGGGAGTCAGGTAATAGAAACCTGTTCAAGTTAACTTAGGGCAAAATTCTGAAATAAACCTCCGAGAAGACTCAGATTGCCTAGCTGCTCTGACATGCTAGCACAAAAAGGCAAATGTATTCTCATTTTATCAACCAGGTGTCTCTACATAAAGTATGAATACAGAATGTATGGAAACAAGCTGTTAGGTAGTGAATTTAAAACAGACAAGGGATAGAACTTCAGGTTGCCAGGCTACAAAAAGGCACAAAAATGGCATTCAGAGTGTCAGTAGCATCTACTTGATGGATTATTTGCCCTTCTGACAACCATTTATTTATATTTTTTAAAAAGGGTTTTCAGCATAATTAAGTATTTGATTAAGGGTAAAAACTGTTATGAGAATCAGAAATTATTTTTTAAAAAATCTTGGAACATTTTCATAAGTATACACCTTAAAAAATGCAGTTCTTAGTTAAATAAGACATTATTCCATTGCAGTTAGAAAGCTAATTTTTCATTTCCCATTATATATGTGTTCAACATGTCTTAGGACTGGAACAGTTAATGGTTTGTGAAGAGCTTCAGTGCCCTTTACAGTCAAAAGCAATACAAAAAAATCTGTTAAAGTTACAGAGGTAGAAAAGACATTACTAATCCTCCTGCTAAGTGGATTTACTGATTGTACATTGCACACAGTAACTGGAACCTTAATTATGAACCAAAATCCCTTCTTCTATCTGTACAAAGGTACAGAGATAACACAGTTCAAACTCATCACACCAAATTCTAGGTATTTTACTGAAATTCCTAAAATAAAAACATATTTCTACTAACCTTCAGATTTCTTTGAACAAGGATGATGATCCCCAAAGAACTCAGAGGCTAATCACCCTCTGAAGGTGCAGAAATAAAAGTATGAGCATTCTTCTGAATATTTAAATTTATCCCACATGAATAGAGAAATAAGTCTTCCTATTATAGTTTGTGTTATTCATATAATTGACACAGAATTCCAAAACAGAAGTTCCATTTCAGAATATAATCAGACACACTCCTAATTTTTGGGGTTTTCTCCCCACTACAATGCTGAGCTTTTGACATCATTTTCTCTGCAGTAGTCATACTGCTTCAAGATGGATATTTTCCTACAGGTTTTGTTCATTTCTTCCAGAGAAAGCAATATCTTTGCCTGTGCTTGTTTGATATCTTTTTATTGGCTTGTTTGATATCTTTTTATTGGCTTGTTCTCATACATCTTGAGACAGTAGTTTGGAAATTAAAAAAAAAAATAAGCAAAAAGAGACAAAGAAAAGAGAGAAAATCACCCCTATGGAAACAATAACACAGCCTACAACCAGAGGAGACACTTTTTTCACAGAGAAGAAACTGACAGAGTTGTTTCTGGAAGATATGGATAACAATGCAGTGGGGTCCCCATTCTAAGAACAACTTTCCTTAAACTGGTTAATCCACCCCTGCAACCCAGCCAAAGGGAACTACAGATCATATTTAATAGAAATTGTGAGTTTAAGCTGATTCTTGTACAGATGTTTGTGTAAGTGGGGAAAATAAGATTGTAATAAGCAACATATACATAGACATGAATTGTGTTCTCCTATGCTACATGAATACCAATGTGAATTTCAGTAGTGCCAAAACATTTCTTACACCTGAGACTGCGAAGAATACTTAAAGTGAATTCTCTATTGGTGATTGAAAGCATTTTATAATGAAAAACAGTGTTAGCCTTGAAAATAGCACAAATAGCCGAATCCTATTGCTTGGTCTTCCATGACTTTATTTAATTTGAGAGCAGTCTGCAGAGCACTGTTTTTCATTATAAAATGCTTTCAATCACCAATAGAGAATTCACTTTAAGTATTTCAAATTCTTCTAAAAGTTATTAAGAAATTATTTTATTATTAAAAGGCACTGCACATTATTCAGTTCTTAAAACACTAGTATCCTATGTCACAATATGGTAGAATGGCCAAATTATTTACTGGTGAATAAAGAAATAAGCTGTGAGCCATTCTTGTATGCCCTTGTTGAAATTTTGCTTTGCATAGAGACCTTAAAGGTCATCTGGTTCCAACATCCCTGTCTGTATCAGGGTGCCACCCACTAGATCAGGTTGCTCAAGGCCCCATCACCCTGGCCTTGGACACTTCCACAGATGGGGCACCCACAACTTCTCTAGGAAACCTGTTCTAGTGCCTCACCACCATGACAGTAAAGAATTCCTTCCTAACATCTAACCTAAATCTCTCCTCTCTTAGTTTAAAAGCACTGACCCTTGTCCTACATGTCTGTGTAAAAGTGGCTCTCCATCTTTTTTCCAAGCCCCCTTCAGGTACTGGAAAGCAGCAGTGAGGTCTCCCCAGAGACCTTCTCCAGCCTAAACAACCTCAACTCTCTCAGCCTGTCCTCACACGAGAGGTGCCCCTGCCCTCTGATCATCTTTGTGGCCTCCTCTGGATCCACTCCAACCCATTCTTTCTTGGGCTGAGGACCCCAAACCTGCACACAGCACTCCAGCTGGGGTCTCGGGGGGCAGAATGGAGGGGCTGAGTCACCTCCCTTGACCTGCTGGCCACACTGCTTTTGATGCAGCCCAGGATGCAGTTGGCTTTCTATGCTGCAAATTCACACTGTTGACTTGTGTCCAACTTTTCATCCTATCTCCAGAACATTGTAGGACTTGCTCCTTCTGCCAAGTCAGCCTTTCTTAACATCAACCACTGAGAACTCTGTCTACAAAGATAATGTGGAATGCAGTGTATGGTGCAGATAGAAAGCCTTAGCCCTTGCCCAAGTTCTTGGTCATCATCCCACAAAAAGAATATAAAGACACAGCATAAATACTGCCTCAATATCTGAATTTTGCAAAGCAGTCTCATGGATTTATTTCAGTAGTTTAATTATAACTTAACGGTAGCATACTGGGGTGGGTCAGACTAGAGGTCAGAATGAATACGTGTTGACAAATGTATTTTAAACCGTTTTAGGGGATTACTTTAAAAACGAAGTGAACATCATAAATTTTATATAACACTAACCTTAGTAAGGTCAGGTTTTACAGTCAAGTAGAAAACTTTACATATTCACACATAGGCAAATTTTTAAAATCACCATAATTAATTCCGTTCCCATGGGGATACATAATGGCTAAAAGCAAAGCTGTCACTGTCCTAAAAATGCAATTTGAGTGTATTTACATCAAATGGGAAAATAACATTACCTGTAAAAAATAGATGACCTAATAAAATAGGTGACCTCTCAGTGACTCAAAATTCGCTCATGATTTTACTCAGCAAACCACTTTAGTACGTACTCAGGATTTAACAAGAGCACTACTGAAATCCAGTCATACTACTGAATTCAACAGCTTACCCCAACCCACCAGAGCCTGGCCGGCTGTGCCACGCATGGAGACCTCCACCTCAGTCTGCCTGCAATACCTTGAGTGGGCTTTTGCATCAGGACAAGCTCCAGCAGACTGTGGAAGCAGCAGGGACACATGTAGATTTGGAGCAACCCACACCTCCAGCCAGTGATGGAAATGTCTTGTGTGTGAATAGGGACTATTCAGAAATTTGTGGGTCTCTCAACATTTTGATAAGTGTCCACTACTGTGGAATATCTGCTGTATTGCTGATAGTGATCTGGAACACATAGTATACCAACCACCAGTTAATCATGTACAATTTATAAATAAATGTCTTCATTCTTGGTTTGTTTTGAACAATATAAATGAGAATTTTCCTGCAACACCTCTCCAAGCTCCATCTGCCACTTCCTTGTTGGACATACCAATACTAAAAGGATAAGAACAGACAAAAATAAGCAAACCTTGTTGACTCAGAAGCAAACTTGACTTACGAAAGAACAAACCCTATACAAGAGAACATACTCTCTCAAAATACATGAGCAAATTAATGGACAGTAAACTACTTCAGGGTGCTCAGAGCTCCTATTCTGTAATTTTGCATTCCACTTGTGATAGATTGTTCATAAAGTTAAAGCCTAACAGAGAGAAAAATAGCTGAATAGAAAAGGGAAGGATGCTAAAAGAAATAGCAATGACGAAAAGCAAATAAATGGCAGATCACCAGCCTAAGGAGTGCAGATGTGAGAGGTTAAGAGACCAGAAGAACTAAGAAAGACCAGCATAAGGAAGAAAGTAAGATTAAAGCCCATCTTGTCAAAGCAGCTATTAAAGATAGAAAAAAATAATTTAAAAATCTAACAAATACGAAAGGCATTTGGATTCAGCAGAAATTAGACTTTATAAACTGCAAAAATCTGAGAAAGAAAAATAAAACTAGAATGAAGATAGACTTTTAGAATTCTGACAGCAACCATGAGATAACAACACAAGTCAACTCACGACAACCCAGGCCACTGATGTTAATTATCAACAAATCATGGAGATACTATATAAGTAAAATAATCATCATCCTCTGATATTAACACATCTGAAAGCAAACTCCACAAACTTAAAGGAAAACCAGCTTCTCAAAGAAAAACTTTATTTCTTAAGAGAAATTCTCAAGTTAGCTTGATAAAGTGAGTGCATCATGGAATTTATTTACCCTTTATCTGTTGATACACTTGAAAAATCTACATTTGGCCTGTTGAATCAAGTGATTTTATGAGCAGCAAAACATTGTATATATTCTGCATTTGTTTGATATTAATAAATAGGTATGAAGGGAAATTAAAGAAAAGGGGAAGGTGAATTAAGGGACAATTAGATTCAACGGATTGAAAACGAGCACACACCTCTAATATTTAGGTTAAAAATAAAGGCCACCAAGATAGTTTGGAAGAAATAAAACATTATTTATTGAATTAATAATGAAGAAAAAACCTTCATTGAGGAATTATAATTTAATAGTGTGATTTTAATATTTTTGAGGACATATTTTATATATATATATACCAGAACATGTATAGCAGAATCAAGAAGCTACTTTGGGAAAAATCAAGTTATAATGGCTGCACAACTCAACATACCATCCAATGCAATGCACTTATAAGAAAATTTCAATATGAGAAGTGACATGATTTAACTACATAGTGTCTTTGCATGGCACCTGTAAAGCCCAAAATACTTCATTAATTTACAGGGTTTTATGTGTTTAAAAGAAAAAAAAAATAGAACTCTGAGGAGAGGAAAAAGCTATAAAAATTGCTGTCAAGAACTCAATAATAAGAAAAACATAAGAAACTTTATAATCTTAATCTATTAATCAAAAAGAAGTTTAGCAATCTTGACTGTTTTGCATAAATATCTTAAAAGGTGAGAGGAATAGCAAGACCAATGGCTGGAACTTAAAAGCAAGTTAAAGAATGTTTGACAGTAATATGCAGACAGAGTATTCTTCCAAGGGTTGTCTTGCATGCAACCACAAAACAAGTACTGAGTTTAATGCAGAGGTAATATATATGAGATTGCAATTAGTGACTGATTGTCCTTTATACCTAAATGCTAGTGTCTCCTGTGCTAATTTTCTACTAGCAGTTTTAATTCAGAAAAACTACAGAAAAAAATCACTGCACACTATTTTATATCAATTTACTTAAAATTTTGATTGGAGTGAAGAGCAAGGAAACATTGCTTTAAGTAAGTTTTAATGTCAAAATTGCATTTAGAATTGTAATAACGGTAAAATGAGTATTGTTATTTCTAATGACATGGTCCAGAGAATTTGACTCCATTCTTTTAATACTATTTTCTATAAAATACTATTTTTAAAACACTGCCAAACTTGTGGTTCTGAGAGATACTATGAAACTGACTATATCGATTATGCATGGGAGTACCTGAACTACACCACAACATACCCTTGTCCAGATTTATTGTGGCTTCCCATAATCAGAATTTAATGCAAACTATTTCACCTCAATGTCCCAAAGTTTTCCTATAGTAGCAACCTTAAGTCACTACAACTACTTTCTTGTTTGTTTGTTTTTTAAAGCTATACTTTCTCAAGGGTAAGTCTTTCAGCTTTGCTTCCTATATGCAAAGCATCTTGTGGTTTCTTTATAGAACTATCACATTAGCAATGCTGTCACGTTCCAGGACTCTGTAACCTCACACTGGCCACAAAAAATACATAAAATAGAAGATCCTGGGCTATCTTCTCATGTATCTTAAATACATACTCCAACACCATTCAAGACTCAGTAACCACTAAACATTTCAATTTCATAAACTTGAGATGCTATTTCAGAAAACTATTCAGATATACTTCCACTTTGACTTTATATATAAATGTACTCTCTCCTAAATTTCTTGGAGTATCAGAGGATTAACAATTTAAGTTCAAAGTCCCAGTAAGCCATACTCCTGGTCCCAAGGCTGAAAATAAGTAGCTAGGGCTTGACTTTCATGTCCTTACTTTTTCAGTATTAATGTGAAAAGTCTGTGGGTTCTTTCCTCATTCCTGAAGCTCACCTGAACAATGTCAAACATTTCATTTCATGAACAGAAACTTTCCAGAATTTGCTGATTTTTTTTTTCCTGTTTGCATCTCCTACTTTGTGAAGCTCTGCAATTTTTTCTCTTCATCTAACTATCCAAAACTGAGCAAAGAAATTGAATGGTTTTTTTTTTAAAAAACATTTTATGTCAGCATTTTTTTTAGATGACTGCAGAGATGCAATGATACAATCTTGGGAAACCATACTGATTAATAAAAAAGATGACAAAACTTAAAAAAAACCCAAACAAACAAAAACACAAACATCCCCAAACAACAACACAAACATTCAAAAGCTCAAGAATATCCAGCAATAAAAAAAAATAAAACTTGATTGTCAATATTTTGGCAATACTTCAATAAATATCCTTATTAAATCATTTATCATTGCTATATTTTGCATTTTTCTAATTTCCTTCGAAGAACAAATCATTTTCACAATGAACTTGCCTTTCCTTATTCTGAATCTTCCTATTATCCTTTTCTTTCAATTAATCTTTACTGTTTCTATTAAAAAACCCTCCCAAAATAATTTGATGTTTGAAATAAAGAAAATGATTGACTTTTATTTGTTCCTATCTAACTTGGAAATAAAGATTGAATTGTGTTGACAAATTTTCAAACTGAATACATCTTCAGTTTGAAGGATATTCCCTACCAGTTGGTGTCAATTCTAATATAAGCCAAAGCCTGACAAATGTCATTTTCAGTAACATGTATTTGAAATGAATGTTACTTGGCCAAAGTGTTGAAAATGTAATTTGAATTTTTAGAAACAAAATCTGAAATAAGGATGGAATTTTTAAATGTTAAGTGATAGGTGAAGGATAGTACTGCAGCCAAAATACATATTCAGGGAGTCAAGGAAAGCAGCAAATGAATGGAGCAGGCATGTACTTCCTAAAACAGACAGATGGGAAACAAAGTATGGCTGTGCCGTAATATTTAATATTGTTGAGATCTCTTAAAAAATATTAGTTGCCTTTAAATACGAATAAAGATTTACTGAAGATCTTGCCTTAGGAAGAGGAAAAAATTAAGAACACTGCTTTGCCAAATAATCAGTGTTATGATTTATATACAACTACTTTTACCAAGTATGAAAAGGGCCTGGAAAAATAAGACTTTATGGATTATTTTTTTTCTGCACAGCAAAAATATGGCAAATGTTCCTCAAAAATCAAATTGAATAACCAATTGAATAACCAATTCTATACGTTTCACAGAGGTTATTTTTGTTCTGAAAGGTGCATTTTAGAGAATACTGTAGAGAACACTGGAGCTGAGCAGGACAGTAAAAGAAAAAAAGTTAAGCATTTTGATGAGCTGTGTCCACTAACTCATTGCCTCCCTTAACAGTGCAGACAAAATATGTCAAAGTGGAAGGATGGCTAATGTCAGTCTTCTTCATTATTTTAATTATTTAAATACTATTATCCTGTAAGTGCAGGAAAAAGAAGACTCCTTTAACTAATAATTTTCTACTCTACACTGACATTCACCACTCAAGATCTCCAGGATATCCTTGTGGAGTTGGCAAGTCTGTTATCTGAGGCCAAAAGCAACAATTTGCTGTGAAAGAACAAATGGCAAGGAATGAGCCCCTTTCTCATTCCCCTGTGCAGTTCTCACTTATCTGCAACACCCAGAGAAGTTCTAACTTGTCTGTGCTTCAACTGGCTGCTGCCTGCTACTCCAGTCACTAGCCTTAAAAAGCCAGGCTTTTCTCATGGGCAGAGATCCTCAAACTGCAGGAGTAACAGCAGGTAAGCCAAGACAAGGCATCACCTTTTAGAGTCTGCACCAGGGCAGAAGGCATGGTAACCAGGGTTTACGTGCAGATGTTCCCACATCACATCCATTACCTTCATGGGGCTTCAGCCTCTGAACAGCTTGAGTGAAAAAGTCTTTTTCATTGACAAACATCATCATCAAGCATAATCTGAAATCCATCACTGGTCAGGAAAATGTAGAAAAACAACAGAAAAAAAGTCATTTGTCTTTCTATATCCACCAGTTAGGGGTTTGGTTTTGGTTTGAGATTTTTGTTTCTTTTTCGTTTGTTTTTTTTATTTTCATCCACATGATATTTTCTGGGTTAGCAAAGTAGGTATGATAAATACACTCAGGTGAGACAGGTCAGATTAATCTAGCTGCTGCTGCTAAAAGAAATACTGAGTGGTTTATTGCACTGAGTGCATTTAGTCTGGAAGAATTTGCACCATGACTTAATTTAAAATTGTATTTTTAAGTAGTTTCCCCTAATGAACCATTAAAAAAAGGAAGACACCAATCCAGTGAAAACTGAAGCAGTTTTCAGTTCTGCTTTACCTTTACGCACACAGAGATACTAATAACATAGCACAATATCCCAGTATAATTCGAGATTAGTAATAATATGGTCCAGAAAGAACTCTTGGTATATAATGCATAACTGGATTTCATATTTCTGTCACTTGATCAATTTGTAAAATATCACACTGACACAAAGAGTCATCCACAAAATATAATGAAGACATTAGAGCAGGAAAAAAAAAAAAAAGAACTGTCAATAGTTCTCTGACACTGTTGCAGCACTATCATCAGCAGTCTACATTAACCACCCTCCTTGAAAAACATAACACTTGGATTACCCTATTTTACATCCATGCCTGGTGACAGCTCCATAAAGCCCTCTGCCTGGCTGCGTATATTTGCACAACCATTTACACTTTGTTTAAAAAGCTGTATTGGAAATTGGACTTATTTAATAAAATATTATTCTAAGCTAGTTGTCACATAATTTGAGCACATGACATTGTCATGTCATCTTTCTGTGCTTGTTACTGCCTTTTCACACTGTGAGTCCCCAGTTGGGGGCAGGGAATGGAACAGACCAAAGGAATCTCTTACCCATTAAGATTTTTCTCGGATCAGTGTTAATTAGCCTAACGATAATTGTATAATCCAACTTTCAATGGAAAGTATTTTAAGGAGCAATACAGTCCCCCATATGATCAGAAATCAAAGTCTGGAAACTACTACTGCAAGTACCACAGCAGGAGCTTCCCTTTCAGTGGAACGTCACTCTGCATGAGGGAGAGTGGCAGTGCCCCAACACCGGGCTTCGCAGTCCTTCCCAAAACACTCCACCACTGTGCTCCTGTATAAAATGTCCAACATACACCTGTAAAACAGGACGAGATATGTCTGATAAAATTACACTACCATCATAGCCCAAATAGATGGCATTACTTACCTGGTTTAAAATTACATTCTATAAATTATTTTGTCATACATATGGAAGAGCTCAGCTATATTAGTCAAATGCACTGATCTTGAGTACCTCCATTAGTAAATAGACAGATTCAAAGAAAAGTGTTTTGATAGAAGCTATTTTGTTAGCAATATAAAAAGGAATTATAAGAAAAAGTTAGGTATACACTGAAAAGAGCATAGTGTACTTCTTTGTAAAGTGTACTAAATCCAACTAAATCACTCTTCTATAAAAAACCATCACAAAGGATCTGAGAGAGCACATTCAATATTTGATATAAGCCTATGAAGAAAAAAACCCCTTCAATCTGCAATACAGAGCTATGTACTATGTCACAATACAACAGGTAAATGGAAAACCACATACTGGCAGACTATATATGACATTTTTTTACTAACAGTTGATATCAATATTTTCAATGGTCCAATGTGGCTTTTTTTTATTTTTCATCCACAGTGTAATTCATGCCACATTCTTCTAATTAAAGAGAGAAACACTAATTATACTAGATTCTATCACAAACTTTGCATTTTTAAAGCTTTTTACCATCTAAGGTTAAAAACCTAGCACCAGCACTAATTATACACAAACACAATAATGTAATGCTACATAGTGTGCTCACTGTGTGCCCTGCCAAAAAGTAAGATTGTTCTGTGTGTGTGTTTTAGAGTAATGCCTGAAAAAACTTCAGGATTTTATTGCATTACAGATCACACAAATGCAAACGTAACAGTCTGTGTTCTGGAAAACATACTACTGCAACACCATTAAAGTTGGAAGAAAGGAAATAACAATAACTAATCAATGAATTGTTATCAAGAACATCTAAATCACACTACCTCTCTCACATTGACTTTTACATTACCAGAATGAGGACATGGAAACCCTTAAATTTATTCACCCATATTACCAAAGTAAAATTAACTGAATCGGAAAGCATGATTTAAACTTCCTGCACTCCTACCGAAATAATAGTGGACGAAAATGGCCACAGAGAGCCTGCAAAGGAACAGAGAAAGTTCAGTCACAGCCTAAATGTCTTGTTCTGCAGGAACAAAGGACTTAACATTACAACCCATTGTGAAGTCTCACGCTATGCTACTGCATTAGATACCTCCTTCAACTCTACTGCTTTTATTTCAATAGTAAAAAATTACTTTAAAATTGTCCCCTCCCAGTCACGACCTGAATGCTGCTATTCTCAGCATGTGAAAACATTAGTTTAGATAGAAGCGTGCCGTTTAGCAGCTCCTCCACAGCAGTTTGCTCACTGTGGTCTACTATTATCCTCAAGTAAACAGAGTTATATTATGAAAAGAGATAAGCTGCAGACATTCATCACACTGCAGAATGATGATGAGACAGAGTTACTGGGGAATAAATCATCCATTTTAAATGCACATACTCTTTGCACCTTTGAGATTAAAAAAACGAAGTGTATTCAATGGTAAACAGCTGATTGCATAATAATAGCTAATACTCCACTAGGAAATAACAGGGAAGGCATTTACTGTTACACAGCAGAAACCACAAATGCTGCTGGGTCTCAAATATTATTTCAGCCTCTTAGCATTCCAGCTGAAACTACTCTTTGCAAAAGACACTATGCTGTACTAGGAACTATTTTAAAATAATTTATTATTAAACCAGCTCTTTTGTTTGCATCTCCCCACACGATAATGAACAGACATAGGTGTGAATACAGTTGTATACACTCCACGAAGCGCCTCTCCCACAATGCATGTTCATATAGCCTTCTCATAAAGCCAGACAGAAATGCATTATTCAGCATTTTCTGGATTCACCAAGTTACCTACTTTAGACCTAATAATATGAGGCTCTAAGACCCTAATTAGCATCAGTGAGAAGCTGACTGACAGAAGAGAATGAAAGCAGCAGCAGAGCTGCCTGATGGACACGGGAAAGGAGCAAGGTTCAAGGTTGAGAGAACAGCTTAATTTCGCACGGGAGCATCCCCTACATGCACTGAAGTTGTAAAGGGGTTCTGCATCAGTAATTCATAAAAAGCATGTCTAACAGTAAAGTTTTAAAAATTATTTTTGGTTGCACAATAAGAGCATAAAACATGCCAAGGTTCCTCTGAATAACTCTCCCTTTGCATACTCAAATGAACGCAGAAGCTTTAATCTCATTTCTGGTAACTGAGTATTTGCAGAGCCTAATAAAAGAAAAACAGTAATACAAACAGAAATTTTTACTTCAAAGAACAATCTTAAAATGCCTTGGGTTTCAGCAGCCACTCAATACGCCTTCACAATCCTTGAAAGATATAATGTGCAGAAATTCTGTGAAGTATACACTGAGGGCTAAGATTCCTGTATGTGACAAGTAGTTTTTCTGTTTAAATGTTAGTATCTGTCTAAATATAGAAATATTAAGACGTTTTGAATTTTTATTTCACTTTTGCTGTGCAGTATTGGTATCACTATTGTCAACAGCACTATTCTTACTGAGTCACGATCGTGCTTTTCGTATTAATTTTGCTAGTCTTCAGATTTTGCCCTTGCTGGGAGAACTGTTTGTTTTTACGTTTATTTGCTATAAACAGATCAGTTTGTTTTACTGCTCATTTTATAGGAGAATATAAATAAATACCTAAAAATTATCTATTGTGAGAGTCATCCATCCAGCCCAGTCAAGCTCTAATTTTAAGTAAGTGTTAAACCCCTAACACATAAAAATCAAAATTTAATGTATTGCAAAGGTAAATATGTAAAGGCTTGTAAAGTCACATGCAATAAACAATTAAAAAAATTAAAAATTAAAAATGCTCGTTCTAGATGGAGCCACCTGACATAACAGATGCCTGTACTGGCATTCCTGAATGAACCAGCAAGCATTTGAACTTTTACAAGATCACTCAGTGTTAATATGTGCATCTGTATTTATTTACACATATTTCTGTGTATATTCATGCATAACCCCAACAGAGTAACTTTTTTTAAGAAATCAAAGTGGATTAGTGAAAAATTTTAGACCAGAATGTGATCGTTCTACATGCTTAGGTGCAGCAGACCTCTTTTGAAGTTCAGAACACGTTGAACCCAAATAAAGATACGCTAGGAAAGTTAAAGGGAAACCCTGGAGGAAGGCAGGTTTAAGCAAGCTAAATCTTACAGAAGTTGTGAATAGGTGCTATGCCAAAAGCAACAAATCAAGAAAGCACGGGTCATCTTCCAGTCTGTTTCCCTTCCCAATTGCCCCGATCTGAAGTGAGGTGGTTCAGTTGGGTCCTCAGTTCAAGCTTTTGTTTGCTTATTTTGTCCAACAGTGACAAAGCAAGCTTGACAAGCTGCTAGGGATGAACTGCAGTCATGCTCACTTATGGGTTCCTCTTGGTTGCCTTGTGTTCCTTCCCCAGTTTCCTTTTTTTCTGCTTCTTAGTTTTATATGCCTGTATTACAGAAATTCTTTTTCTGAGTTACACTGGTCACATTTTCGACCTGTTTTGCATAAGGCTATAGTTTTTCCAATCTTCTTCCTTTCTGTCTCGTTTGTCTTCCTCTCACATCCCCTCTTTTGCTCTTTCAGATTGTATTCCTCACTGGAAGTATTAGCCATTAGCTTTAACTGCAAACTGCCATCAATAAAATCCTGACTTTTCATGTGTCAGGAAATGGAAACAGAATTACTGGGGGGCACGTTTTAAAGGCCTTTTAAAGGAATTTTAGTAGGAATTCCGCCTGCCCCCTATTTATTCGTGTGACACAGTTTGTGGTGCACTATCTATGGGGAAATTAAAATTCAACAGCGAAACACTGGAGTTGAAGTACAGCAGGTTGCTTAAAAGGACTGTGTTAAGTTATCTATACATGGAGTGCTTTTGGAACTGTGGTTCTCTTTCCCTTGGTAGGATATTTTACTACCTTAAAGTTATGAGAAGGTTTCAAAACAGGTGATATATGGTATCTGATTGCAGGAGAATTTAAAATGATTGGTCTGATATTAAATACATTTTCCTTAATAAAATTAGCAAAATATTTATTAGCTCTTCAATATATTGAGTAAAAATGGGAATTTGCTTTTACAATAGTCTCAAATGCAGATGACTTCTTTAAGCAAAATGATTTTGTTTTTACTTCCCCAGCCCATCTGATTCTCATTTCTCTCAAAAATCAGTCTTTGGCTTCAGATTTGTGATACACACCTATACCCACACACTACTGAAGGCAGTAGGCACTGCTACAAATGACCCGTTCAGAAACCTATGATCATTTTTCCTGCAGCAGCTCAATCTGAATATAAAAATAAAAAAATAGAAGCAACACATTAGAGAATGTATGGGTTTCACAAAGCCAAAACCTTACATTACAAAGAAGATCAGCATAAAGGCACATTTACAAAAGCACATTTCTGTTCTATACAGTAATTCATGTACTTTGCCTACGGACCATTATATAGTCTTATCAAAGAAACTCAACCTTTTTGTATGAAGACTGCTCCTCTAACAGTCTCAGCAGTGTCATACCAGATCCCTCATGGCTATTTTTTCCTGCACTTCTGAAATTGAGACAGTAATTGTACTTTAATTCGTAAAGTAAGCTTAAAATAGTCAATTGTCAAGTGTATCCCTAAGACAAGAAGTCTGGTTGCCTTCAGCCCTCAAGGGATGGGGAATAGAGGAGCAGGGCTGGAACAAAATTCACCAATTCTTGGATCAAGTCTTGCACCAGCAAGACAGGCCCAGGTGCACTTATCACCCATGCAATGTTATACATTAGCTTTTAAAAACTAATATATTAAGAAAAAATTGTTCCCTCATACAAAACACACTAAAAGAGTAGAAAAGTATGAACCGTTGCCAAAAGTTATTCAGCCCAGGTACAGCATCTCCAGCACCTGGCCTCTAGTTCTATGGTAGTACACTCAGTGGGGCACTCCTACTTCCATGTCTGTCTCCCTTTCACCTCATGGCAACACTCAGTCCCATTTCTGTATTACCAGGGTTAAAAGATTTTCTGTCCTCAAAACAAACCTGCTAGGAACAAGCCTTGCCAGCCTGGCTGGAGCATTCCAGGAGCATTCTGGAGTATTCCCCTATCAGTTACTCCTCTTGGTGTGTCCTGGATTGTGGCAGCCATATTCAATCTTATTCATAACTGCTTGTTTCAAACACACAACTCCAGCATTCTCCTTGAAACCCGCAGAAACAGGTAGGCAAATATCAAACATCTGAGATAAAAAAAAAACTCCAGCATGCTGCTCTTTACTTCATAAATTCGTGCAGATGCAAAAGACAGCCACTACACTATAATGAGCTTTCTTGGAATAACACAGACCATATTATTTCATTCCAAAATATATTAAGGTGCAAGTAATTCTGTTTGTAAAGTAGCCTTTTATGAAAATCACCAACTTCTGAGCAAGTTTTGAAACATACTATATTATATGAAGACAACTAAGCTCAATTTAAAACCTCTAAATTTGTAACAAATCGAAGTGGGTTAGTCATCATGAACCCCCTTCTTACAAAGCAGTATAAAGAAAACATTTAGTAAATTATTTATCATTTAAATTCACTGAGCTTCAGCATATAACAGTCTTTTTGGTTAAGCAATCCAAAATTTAAAACTAGTATTTTCTAGTCAAAATGGACAGCTGATTAAGTTGATTGGAACCAATAGTTTTCCCTTGTAAGAGAAGTGCAGTGGAGCAGAAAAATCATTCCAATTAATGTGAAAGTAAATCACTAAAAATTAGCAGCTATACTAGTTATTGAGAAACTATGTTGAAAGATTTTGTTCTTTGACCATGAATTCAGTGTGTCTGTGTATCTGATGTCCTTACAGAGTCAGTTCTTAATTAAAATCATGCCTTGGTTCTGACGTGTGTACAGGTTCAGGGCTTCACAGTAATGCTGCATTTCAATGTTTCTCTACGAGATGTTGACTGGATATATGAATACCTCCACATACCCACCATTTACACAGGATGTAAATACAGTAACAGGATATATAGATCTGTTCCAAGTTTTCAACCTCTCTCCTCAAAGTATCCCCATTCACATTCACTCTCTTTAGAAAGAAGCAAAGCGGAACTATTATGCCTACTGAGTATGTTATCACCCACATTTAACTGAATCTCATGTTTTTAATTAATTACTTCTTTATACACTTAATTTGTTGCTCTTCATTGGTAAGACAGATGAAGAGAATTAAGCTTGTGTATTAATATTTGTATTTCTTGTGAGCCTCATCTCTGATTCCATGCTATTAAGGGGAGGCAGTAGAAAATACAGATCAATTCAGGATGCAGCTGAGGGCACTACAAGTGTTGTACACTTCAGAAATCCAGCTCCATTTAGCATGTTTATGAAGTCTGCCTCTAAAGCAGACAGCATAATGGGAACCATGGTGACGGTCCAACTATGGCAAAAGAGGTAAGAGCATGAACTATAAATATTCAAATTGCATGCAGCTTATAATTTTACTTTTAAATATGTGAAGAATAAAGAACTATTTATACAAAGTATGTTTTCATATAATTTCCACTAATGCTAAAGCCTCAGAGTTCTCAAAAGCTTCTGAGGCAGACACAAGAGCCACAACGCAATGAACAAGTGGCAGTCAAGTTATGAAAGCCTTAACCATGAGCCAGACTAAACATATCTTATAAATTAGGTCTTTATCCTATGAACACCACACGCAGCACAGCCTAGGACACCCCGGTCACTAACTAGCTGTCAGTTTCTCCCCACCAGCAGAAGGCAGAAGTTCAGCCCAAAGACACCCTTTTCCTCTGCCCTGCTGTAGAAGCTGAAATCTTCCTCTGGATTTGAACTAACTGTATTTACCTTGCCTCTTCCAGTTTCTCTGTGTTCTAAAAATAAAAAACTTCTTTAATACGAGTCTTTTGACTGCATTATTTAGAAATTGCATCTCAAAATACCCAATTTCATTTCTACAACAGCTTAAATGTATATAAAGCAAGATGTATATTTCCTTTTCCACTTCCACCTGTGCATTCCACCACCTGTTTCACACTAACACTATTGCTTTGGCATCAGATTGATGAAAGAACACTTAAATGTTTTTCCAGGTTTAATTTTCAACCAGAGGAATGACCTGGACTGGACCACCAAGAAAGTGTAAAACTTGACTGCAACAGTGACCTCTGAAAATATGTATTAACTTCATTGATAGAGATATGATGTTTTCAGAATCTAGAGTGAAGCTATCAAATCTTCCAGTTTTTGTACTTTAAACAACTTCAATTGCTTTAAGAAATAAAAATTAAGGAAAAATTAGAGGAATATAATTATGCAGATTGGGAAATCATCCCATATCTCCAGCTGTTAATCAATACCAAATAAGACTCATTTTCCTACTACTGGATAATATGGCAGATCAGTTACTTTTACAAATGGCAATTAATCTTTCAGAGGTATACAGGATTACTAGTTTAGCTTTAGAAAAAGCATATTTGGATTCTTGATTTAGTATTGCAAACAAGTTAATTTGGAGAAAACTTAGGCACTATTTTCCCCTATTTATCCCCACGCAATTTTCTCAAAAAACCTGAAACAGAAAACTGGCACCTCTGTTTAAAGCTTGGTGTGAAGAATTTGCAATGCAAG
>JAWWEW010000112.1:96106701-96121954 GCA_035583185.1 Anabacerthia variegaticeps | reverse complement strand
TGCAGATTGGGAAATCATCCCATATCTCCAGCTGTTAATCAATACCAAATAAGACTCATTTTCCTACTACTGGATAACATGGCAGATCAGTTATTTTTACAAATGGCAGTTAATCTTACAGAGGTATACAGGATTACTAGTTTAGCTTTAGAAAAACCATATTTGGATTCTTGATTTAGTATTGCAAACAAGTTAATTTGGAGAAAACTTAGGCACTATTTTCCCCTATTTATTCCCATGCAATTTTCTCAAAAAACCTGAAACAGAAAACTGGCACCTCTGTTTAAAGCTTGGTGTGAAGAATTTGCAATGCAAGAGGTAGCACCATGTTCAAAAGAAATAGTAAGAAACTTCTCAAAACACTGAGAACTACATTAATAGAATTATTTTCTTGTGTTGTTAGCAATTGGCTATGTAAAGGAACTCTATCTTGAAACATTTGTTATTTAAGCACTTTAGGACTTAAAACCAACTATTTTTGTTTTGTTTCGTTTCAACAGAGTACAGGCAAAAATATAAAAATGGTCTTTCCCTGCTTTTAAAATCAAAATATTCAGGATCAGTAACATTTGTTATTTTTGTTATTTATCTCCAAGTTCTGCTGCCTAATAAGTTGATGCAATTCCACAGAACACTTATGAAACTTGTGAAAGTAATTCTTAATATAATGAAGTATTTCCAGCAATTCTTATTATTACTTACTATCAGACATTCTTCACCAAATACTCACTTTCAGCACAAATGGCTTACTGTAAATAACTTACATTAAAGTACAAACACTCTGCCCTAAGCAGCTTTCTGCTTAAGTATGTTTACAGAGAGATTCTAATAGATTAAAGAAACATCCCAGTATATTGAAATTGAACACCTAACTCCTGTCCAGAAATTAGACATTCAAATTAGTGTTTTATACAAATGCCTGAAAGATAACACTTTAAAAATATCAAGACACATACCTCTGAATATGAAAGTTTCTTTTAAGAGTCTTTTACAGTTCCTAATTCGGTACAGAACCAGCCCTACACTCCAGAAACATTGTATACAGTTGGACCTGAACACAAATATCACTGCACTATTCACCTAAAAAGCCTCAGATACTTCAATGCTCAAATTTTGCTGAATACAATCTGTTCAGTTACAGATGACCAATAAAATTGAAGCAGATGACCAAAATCAACTTGCATCTTCAGTCTGCTTTGCTCTTTACTTTGATTACAGTATCTTTAATAAAAAATATCCTCCATCATGTTGTTTCTAAGTGCTCTTAAGCTCTTTATTTTTCCCTTAATACTCCTACTCCATCTTAGAGATTTCCTTATATGAATTATCAAACTCAGCTTTCATTCATATGGTCATAATAATCTACAACATAGTCCTTAAATACTATTATAAGGCTACCCACCTGCTATCATTTGGCCACTATCAACCCAGATTATACATCAGCCATATCATGTTCCTAGGCAAGAGTTACCCAGTAAATCAATACATGATATACTTCTAAATTACCTGGCTACTGCACAAGAACTTTAAACACTGGCAGTTCAGCAGAGTCTCAGGTATGTCCTGCTGGTGAGCAAAAATCAAACTTCTGCTAAAGGAATCTGGCATTTCATGTTAAGGACTCATTACCTGTGCTTCTGAATCAATGTAAATTACTATTCCATTGCTACAGAAGTGATAAAAGAAACGGTCTTCATTACAAGAACATCATCATAATTGATGAAGCACTTATTCTTCCAGACCTAACGCTTTTTCTGACTACGTTCAAGACAATTAAGATCTTTCTAAATGCACAAAGAGTTACTTTTCTGCTTGTTTGCCAAGATTGACAGACAGCAACCCACCCTGGTAGGGGAATGGCATTTGGCTTCTTTACTAAAGTGCTGTACTCAAAACCTTTCAGGAAACTGGAAACTGTTCTTTGATAACAAATTTATTTTGCCTGCAAAATGAAGCTGGACTTTCTCTTGCTGGCACAGGCTATGGATAACAGCAACATATATGTGCCTTTATAATATCTGTGTTCAAAAAGTAGTTCAGAGAGCTTGATTTTAAATTGTGTCACCTTCCAATTTAATTTTCGCATATTTTTCCTGCACTCTATTGGATCCCAATATGCAAACTGCCTCCTGGCTCCATCTTTGATACCATTGTTCTGAACAAGGAAGAAGACTCAGATATTGAGCAGATAGTAAAAAAACCGCACAGCTTAGTTCATTAATGTAGCCTGCTGAAGTAGCCAGGGAGTTAATTAGAAAAGGCATTAGTAAAAAAATAAATTTTGCAGTACTTTAACTTCCACATAAACTTGCACTATTTATCATCAAGGCAGAAAAAGACTGCACTTTCGACATAAAAAACTCCACTTTACACACAAATCTGACTGCTCTTATTCTGCTGCTTCCCGCCCTGTACTCATTTAGATAAAAGCTTGTTTCCTATCAAGTGTATTCAATTTTCTGCCAACATATGCTTCATCTCCCTGTTCCATCCTCCAATGAGACTCAGCCTTAAGGAAGATGAACTGAGCAGTGGATCAAACAGTTGGGCAATGCTGATGGACAAGGCATCTACTTAATGTAACAGAACGTGGCTTTCAGAGTCTTGCAATGGGACTTTACACATCCCTTTAATACATTAAAGACATAATTCTGGAGGTTATTTTTCTCCAGATCAGTATAAGGCTTACATTTTTTTTCCCTAGAAACTTTATAAGGGGGTAAGGTAAATAAAAAAAAATAAAATAGGACAATTGCATTCAGATTCTTGTATGCACATATGTCTACACCCACACTTACACATGCACACAAATACATATGTATATGAGCCTATGCATATGGCAGTGTTAATAAAACAGGAGGGCTAAGATTTTTCCAGTATATTTGCTCAGCCAGCTCACTGTGGTGCAAATTGAGTACTATGTCAAGCAATTTGAAATGAGTATTCAACTCTGATAAACCACCCCTACTACACCTGCACTTTCACAAGGCTGGATAACTGATAATTCACAACTCTTTTGACGTGCAGGCTTGCATTGTTACAGGATGTTTCAGTTATAAAAAATAATTACCAGCAAGACAAATTATGCTACCCCATATACAATTTTTATATTCCTCTCTGCTTGTACAAACAGAGCTTAGTTGTTACAGGTGATGATGTAAGTTTATTTCCTTTATAAAGATTTGAAGAGACTACTGTGTATGTAAGGTGCTTGCAGGTAACTGGCAAGAATGACCTCTGACCTCACTGATCATGCAAGGAGGCAGTAAAATTTCTAAAAGCAATAATTAAAGGGTAAATACAAACGTGATAAAACACATTATCATGATAACAACAATTGCCTTATACGACTTAATTTGGTATCTACCTTGTCACTGTAGATGAGAAGTATTTGACAGAGCTAACCTTCCTAGATGTCAGTAAAACAAGAAAACAGAAAGCAGAAGACAAGTCAAGAAAACAATGACACAGTGCATTCAAGGGAAAAGGTATGAAACTAAAGGGAGGATACTTGGGGAATTCCCTAAAGGATACTGTTCTGTCCAAATGTACCTAACACTGCATTTATATTTTATTATAAGGTTATTTTAAAAGAAAATTGATAATGGCATAGGGATAGGAGACAGCCTCAGTACAAAAAAAGGCTTAAAATATGAAGAGCAAGAACTGTACTTGTTCAAGAAAATAGTTAAGATTTGGTACTACGTTAAAAGCTAGAATGTCAAGACTAGAAACATTAGGATCACCATGGCTGGAAGTGAAGGAATGCTGCACAGAGTTTCTCTGAACCATCGATGCAGCAAATCACAGCACAAATGTCACAAGGTGATTTCAAAATGAAGCACATTAAGGATTTAAAATTGTGATTTATTCTGATGACTTCTGTTCAAGAAGGATTGAATTAGACATAAGCACATTACTAGGAAACAGTTTGCTTTGCATAGGAAGAAGAGTGGAAAGGAAAAGAATACAATTGCTGTCAAACATGGCTCTGGCTGAGGGAACATGCAGGAGGCAAGATCTAGTCAAGCTAAAGGCAGCATTTTCATATTGCTTTAATTCACTAGTTTCTATGTATTACAGTAGTTTAAAACATTTCATATCATATTGCTATCAGTGATAAAAAAAAAGCAAAATTAAGCAGCCTACCCTATCCCTAAATAAACCTATCAAAACTTATTGCATAAGTAGCAGCAATAGAAAAAACCAAAAACAAAACAACAAGGACTAGGAAATTTCATTTGATGTTTCTACCTATTCAAACACAATTATTTCTGTATTGGTCACCAGTGTTTATAACCCCTGGCAGGAACAGATCTGCCTCTCGCACAACAGAAGCCTCTTAGCAATTCCACTAGCTGTCTGTGAGCTGGACAGAGCAGTGTGCACCACTGAGGACTTGGAGGGATTTCTTTAAGCATTTGATTCTAAGAAAACTTGTTTTCAGAGTGCTTCAGTTTAACCCGTGTTTTCTTCATATGAACAAGAACTGATTCCAAATGAACCAATATATCTCTACTTTTGCCATCTTCTCTGACCTAAATAGTCTCAATATTTTCAGGAAATTATTATTTAACTTGAAGAAGAAATATCTATTAATAGACAGAGGTTTCATTTTTGGTCACAAAACATTTGATAGTGACATTTTAGTGAACTAGTATGTAAGGACATTGAATAGATGTAACAGTAGGCGACACTGAATACACCAACTGTTAAAAAGAACAAAACAATACACAGAATAGTTAGAAAATATTTCCCAAGTATTATAAATCAAGCATAATTCCTTAGTCTTTATTTTGAGCTTAAAGTAAAACTTCCCAAGTAATATAGTGACCACGTAATTGTCATTGCAGTTTCTAAAGATAAAGTTTCATCTTTTCTTTCATTAATAAATTACTTTACCATAATGTTCAATCTCTCTTTTAGTTGCAATGTTGAGAGGTTGGCAATAGGGGAGGGAGAGATTCAGTCATCTGTAGTGCACTTGTCAGGCACTTGTTGACAGAAGTCTGTGGTACCACCGCTCTGTTCACACTGTTCCACAAGCAAAGTTTTCTCCAATGTTCTTAGAGAATCCGGATACAGTTTTTGTACAGATCATATGCAGCATCACACACACATTTGACAAGAACACTGCTCATTTGTAGATGTAACACCTGAAAGATCACCTGCTAATTCTATACACACAATTCTATATCACCAGCTTGCTTTGAATATTGCTTTAATTCACTAGTTTCTATGTACTGTAGTTGTTTAAAACATTTCATATCATATTACTGTGTTTCTTATAAAAATATACCTCCAACTGCAAGTCATTTCACCTCCACATTCAAGCTAAAAAAAGCACGAATCTACAATAAAGTCCAAGAAATTAAACAAAAAACCCTACCTGCCTAACCTCAACAAAACTAAGGTTTTCTTCAAAAACTAAGGCTTTGAGAGCAATGCAAAAATATTAAAATGTCTATTTTTTCATTAATTTAAAAAAGTCAACTCTACTTCAATATATGAAAGCACACAGTCCACCATTAAAATAAACTGGGAAAGATAAAATTATGATTTACTACTAGTAACTAGAATGAATAAAGCTCTGTGGTCTACAAAGAACAGGCCTATATTTGCTGTCTGAGTCGACACAAAACAATAAAACAAAAAAAAATAGTTTTATATTCTTGATGTGGATTCCACAGTGGAAAATGTAGGACTGTGTGTCTGAAGCAATTTTAAAAAGGAGCTGTGATTTAAAGGGTCAACAAGCTTTTATAATAATAAGTACTAAACCTGAAGACATTTACGCCATTTCTTTCACCAATAAAATCTATACTTAGTCTTTTGGGGGAAAAAAAAAAAAGTATTTTAAGAGTTATTGCCAGTCAGAAGTCAACAACCCTTAGGAAATTTTAGATGTTATTTTTGAAAATTAAAGCTTAACTGACAAGAAAATAAAACAGAAACTGACTACAGGCTAAATGTACTGTGAAAGACTGAGCCTTTTTTAACTGTATCAAACCATGTACTCACACTTGTCATTTAAGACAGAAGAAAATGGGCACTAACTGCCTCCCTACAGTGTGAAGAAAGATTCAACTACTACTGAAGGTCTCCCAGAGAGTTTCTGTTCTCTTTGTACTTCAGTAGCGTTTCTTAAAATCTTGACAAGCATCTGGAAGACTGTGGGAGTTATCATCAAGTGGCTCACAGACAGCAATTTATGCCCAGTTTTCCAAGCAGCAAAGTGCTCAGACATATTTTAGACACAGGGTAGCACAAGTTAAAAGGGTGTGGAAAATGGCTGAGAAAGCAGACAAGAGGAGAAGGTATTGCATGACAGGATAAGGAGAGGGTGTTTGACTTGTTATGGAAAAATTAGACCAGGCTCAAAGTATGGTTATCTGGGTAGATATGTAATGCATAACTCTACCCCATCACAGCAGTCACAGCAGAGTTAGGGTTAGACCTCACCATGGTTTTCACCATGGGCTGCAGGGGAACCTCAGCTCTGGTGTCTGGAACATCCTCTCTTCTCTCTTCCCCCTCCTTCTCCACTGACCTTGGTGTCCGAAGAGTTGTTCACATGTTCTCACTTGCTCTTCTCTGGTTGCAATTTTCATCTGCACAACAAGTCTTCTTTCCCTTCTTAAATATGTTACCACAGAGGTGTTAGTATCATTCCTGATTGGCTTGGCCTTGGCCAGCAGTGGGTCCATACTGGAGCTGGCTGACATTGGCTCTACTGGACACGGGTGAACTTTCTGGCAGCTTCTCAAAGAAGCCACCCCTGTAGCCCCGTCCCCACTGCCAAAACTTGGCCAATACATAAATCTTCACTAACCCAGAAAACACTTTGCTATCTTTCAGATCTCTTCCAGATTTCAAACTACACACTCATTCCAGAATCCCTTGGGCAGAACAAGAAGTGACAGAAAGCGGCACATCAAGTTGAGAGATGAACAATGGCAGAGAATTTTTCATGTAATAAATTGCATCCAAACATTGTCCAGAGAATTCAAAGATAAAAATATAATTAAGGCTATTTCGCAAAATTGCAAATTTTCCTGTAGCATCACAGTCTTACCCTGTTCAGTGATGAGGGAACTTGCAAAGCCCCTTCACAATCCACTCCACCTTTTAGAACTTTTCTTTGGAAATTTCATACGATACTCATTCAAACTCTTCAAATTTCAATTTTCTTTTTTCCTGGGAAAATTAAAACTCATTCACTGAAAATCATTATTGGCAAATGTTTATCTACAAATTAAATCATCTTAAAAAGAAAAAAACAAAACAAAACAAAACCCAAACAAACAAAAAACCCCACACACAAACTCTGAATTAAAAGGACACCTTTTACAAGGAAAGGCTGAAGGAGTTTGGCCTCTTCAGCACTGAGAAAACATGACTGAGCTGGGACCTCAACAATGTCTCCCAATGAAAGGAGGGTGCTGGGAGGATGGAGCCAGGCTCGGCTTGTTGTTGCCAAACAATAAGACAAGAGGCAACGGGCAGAAACTGATGCACAGGAAGTACCACCTGAACATGACAGAGAATTTCTTTACTGTCAGGGTAGCTCAGCACTGGAATAGATTGCAGATGACCCCATTGTGGTCCCTCCCACGCTTATCCATTCTGTGATTCTGTGCTCTGTAACAGGTTGTGCAACTCAGACATAAAATCTCTGAATACTTCTGTCTGCATAGAATTCAATTCTGCAAGAAACTAAGTGTAAAAATCTTAGCTAACATGAAAGGTAAGAAATAAATTCATATTCTTCTTTTAACATGATAAAAGATGGGAGTAAATTTCTAAGTACTATGGTCAGACTAGATCAAAAATCTGTTTTAATATTCCACGTGTTATGTACATGATTGCAACAGGTACTTAAAAGACTCAGTTTAGTATTTATTTTCCACCTCTGCTCAGCCATAAGCAGATATATTTGAAGGCACTCATACAAATAGATATGAACACATTTTCAATAATCATAGCATGTTTGTTTATGACAGATGAATATGCATAATGAAATTACAGAGGTGCTGGCAGAGAAGTGTGTAAATGAAACAGCTGCTCCAAGATATTGAAGGAGATAGTATGCAGAGGTATAAATACACTGAAATTCCTATGCTTTCATTGCGAAATGTTGTCTACTGAGCCTATATCACTTCTCTCTACAAGACAGAAAATCTCATTTCTTTAAGCCTATAAATGTATATGCAAACAACCATTATAAGTTCCCCTTGCTAGGATATTTTGGAGAGAAAAGGGGAAATTCCCCTAAATTCAAATTTTAGCTTCATATAAACTCAGATTAATTTCCTCTAAAGTATCAAAACTCTAAAAAGAAAAAACAAAATAAAACATAACAAATCTAAAATATGATTACAGGGCTGGAGCACCTCTCCTATGAAGACATGCTGAGAAAGTTAGAGTTGCTCAGCCTGGAAAAGAAAAGGCTGCAGGAAGACCTTACAGCAGCCTTCTGTTACCTCAATGGGGCCTACAAGAAAGATGGAAAGAGACATTTTAAAAGGGCCTATAGTTAGGGAGGAGTGATTTCAAACTGAAAGAGGGCAGGTTTAGATTAGATATTAGGAATAAATTCTTTACTGTGAGGGTGGTGAGGTTGCCCAGAGCAGTTGTGGCTGCCCCATCCCTGCAATGGTTCAAGGCCAGGTTGGATGGGGCTTTGAACAACTTGGGTGTCCCCTTTCCAAGGAAGTGGGGGTTGGGACTAAAGATCCTCAAGATCCCTTCCAACTCAAGTCATTCTATGATTCTATGGAAAATAAAGTTCAATATATAATAGGGTGCAGTTGTACCAGAAAAGAGAAATAGCTTGCCTGGCAGTTTCAAAACACATTTAGACGGAAATTTAATTAATGCATTTAGACAACCCATATGCTTACTTATACCCTTAGCATTAATACCTTTCTTGAGCATATCAGTCTCTTAAGAAGTGTTTTCAACTATACTTCAAAATAATTTAACTAAATTTACATGTATACTGCCTCAAAACATTTAACACATAAGTTGTCATTAAAATAAACTTTTAATCTATAGTGTAATAATTCCACAGCATAACAATTAAAAGTGTTGATTTTCTCTGCCAGAAAAATTGAAAGAAACAGATCCAGAACTCTCATACTTGAATGACTGCCTTGTAAGAAGTTCCTGGATGAGTTCTGAACAGAAATCAGTAAAGCTAATTTTGCCAAAAAATGTATTAGGTTCTATAATTACTCCTTCATGAAGTCATAGCTATTGAGCTGATAATGAACTGATGCACCAGCTTCTCCAATTTTGGGCTTGTTTAAAATTATTGCATGTGAAAACAGTATCCACTACTTCAGCAATTAAAGAAACAGTGCTTCTGAAGACCAAACTTGCAACTATCCAAACCAAAACTTAGGAAATCTGTCATCACAAGGTTCTCCATGTAGACAGCATTATCTGCATTATCAATATTATCATCAAAAAGAGAAATTAGATGCAGTAAAGGAAAACAGTTTACAAAGTTAGAATATTGTATAGCATCTTGCTTTGTCACTGCCAGAAATTGGTGGGCTGAGACTGCAGCTCTGATCTGTCAGAAACTGCTTCTGTTTCTATTCTTAACGTCTACTTTCTTATCTTACATTTGAAGCATACCTATATGTACTGCAAATCTTGAGCACATAAAGATCAGTTTTCCATCCTTGACTTCTGGCCTTTTTTGGTAGGGAGACTGCTAGAAAAGCCCAACAGATCCATTTCACTACAATATTTAAGAAGTGAGGAGCACTACATGAAGGACTTAATTCCATTGTGTAGCTCACAGTAAAGAAACTGGCAGCTTATCTACATCAATCTTCACTGAGCCTAAAAACACCACCATAGTACTGTAGAAACGCTCTCTTTGACATCCAGACAAATGATTTTCTAACTTGCACTTAGGTGATGCTAACTTCAATTGCCAGTGTTATTATGTCAACTGATAGGAATCCTCCTCATTCTCCTCCAGTCAATTTTCATAGGGGTTATTCAACCAATTGTGTGGCAACTCTGTGCACCAGAGGCTAAAGTTTGTAAGAAACAGGTCTGTTTGTACACACGTTCATATCATCTATTGCTTATGGCACCTCACACAGAGACCTATGTATCAAATCTTGATCCTCAATCTGTTCTCCAGGCTGTCTTATCTGATTACTTTTCAGTCTCAGGAAAGTGTTCCATCTAGGGTTTTACCTTAAGGCATTACTGCAAAAGAAGATAGGAAGTCTGCTTCTCATCGAAAAATCTGCAAAGACAAAGGCTTGAGAAAGCTCATCTAGTCATTACATTCCTAATTCCTTCAAAAAAAATCTAAGCTTAAGACATCCAAAAGCCTTCTGGCAGTGGCAAAGAGCAAAAACTGCCAGTTTCATTGCTGTGCGATAGACAGAATTAAATGTTGATGGGATTGGCCCAACACAGATAAAGCCAGAAAGTAAAATATTTTGAAAAAATGGTCAAAATTACTCCATGTGCTCCCAACTTTTCAGTATGAATAATGGTTTCATTGAAAACATTTGACTTTATATTGATTGTTATTTTATTATTCTGGAAAAACCAAGTACAACTCCATGAGGGCTGAGCGAACCAAAACAAGTGTCAAAGACTCCTTTGAGGAAAAGAAAAAAATAAACAACAACAACAAACTAAACAAAAAATTCCAATCAGTAATGCAAGAGAAATATAAACATTAAAAAGTTTCCTCTGCAGTGAAGAATATAATTTTTCAAACCATTGTTAGTATGCTATATAAAATCTGTTTGATGTTCAGTTTTCTTCAATAGCCCCTTTGTGGAAGAAATATTTCTGCAGATTGAAGATGCCTTTCTACATGAAAGGTTTCTGAACTTTTGCATGACAACATCAGAAAAAGAAAAGAGTCAATAATAAAGATGTTTATTAATGACAGTTTTTGCTAATGTATTACCGGTTTAGTACTGCTGCGTGACAGCGTCAATGAACAAGAATTCACTACTTTTCAATGGTCCACCCATTCCCTAAAATTAATTTTTATTATTTCAGTTTGTGCTTATGGGATACAGTGTAATGTCAAACTGTTTTTCAACTAGAGGTAATACGATTACATGATTTTTTTCTCCTGTTTCTGGAGACTTCACAAAGTCTCCACAGTAGCTCCACCTCATAGCAATTATGTCATTATGAAGATTAATTATTTCTTATTTTTCCAAGAAATCCAGAATTCTGAGAATGTTCAGTGCACAGATTACATTCCTTCCTCAGAAAATATTCCAGCCCTGGAGGATACTGTTCACATCTCCATTTTTTCCATTGAAACAATAAAGATGTTACACACTATTTTATTCTCCCCAAAGTTTGCACTGACAGGTTGCATACTATGTGCCCTGCATATTATGTGTATTATTCTACTAAAAGGATATTTATGATATCATTAACTCTGAATAACATAACAAATCCATTACTCTTTTCTTATTACAGTAAAGCACACTATGTGCAACATGTATAATAAATGCGGCTATAAAATACTTATGGTACAAGTTTTCCTCACATTAGCATTCAATCCATACTACCAGGAAGCAATGCTATATTCCCACACTGAGCTAACTGCTATGATAAAGGCCAGTAGCAGTGAAGAAGAGATTAAACTTAAAGACAACACAAAAAAAGAGAGCAGAAAACTGATTGCCAAGCTCTCCTCACTTCTTAATTCAAGACTGAACAAGGTTCCAGAGATGTTTCTGCAGACACCTATTCTCGGTCAATATTGTAATTTCATAATGAATGGAAGACCATCCTAGTGTGCCCATAAGGAAGATCCTTATATCATACCACATAACAAACATTTTCCACATTTGTCACCATAAAAAATTCTAATATACCATGTAGGAATTGCCACCAAGGATTTCTATCCCTCTCACAAATGCTATTAGCAAGCAAACCACTGCCACATGATTCATCTTCACTTGAAACGTATGTGACTGTGTCTCCTTTCCAGTCCTTACAACATATCATCAACCAAAAATATTAAGACATTATCAAAACTCTAAACAAGTTAAAAAAATCTTACATGTCATTCATGGTATAAAACATCCTATAGTAACTAGCATCACAACAGTAATAGACCACAAAGCTGTTAAAAGATACATGGAACATAGGCACAAGTACATATATACTATCCTTCAACTACAGAATGCTACAAGACAAAACCTCAGTAATGTCACACAAACTGCTTATTTTTTTCCACACTTGGCTCACATTGCATGCAAAGCAAGTAACTAGGACGCTGCTAAGGCATACAAGTTTGTACATATAACCCCTGTTCTAAAACAGCAGCTTTGGGGGAACTCCCACTTCTTTAAATATCTGATTACCATTTTGTCTCTTTTCTTTTTCTCAAATTCTCTCTGTCCTTACTGTGTTTTCCATTTCTCCCCCAGCCCCACACATTGCTGTCTCCACTGTGCACCTTTTCTATGTCTTTAACTATGCACTACATGTTATCTCACTGCATAGTTCTTCCAGATAACTTAGTCCAGATTCACCTGCTTTATAGCAGAATTATCACAAATGCTTGCCCTATTCTTAATATCTTTAGGTAGAGAGAGAGAAGATGCTGGTAAATTTAGACCACGCTGGCCAATTCTGCCAGTCACCCGCAATTACACAAACCCATGGCTAAATATGAATACATACCTATAATTTAGTGAATTTAGTGAAGGCAATTACACTTCACAATATTAAATTCAGTTGTTTATCAAAACATTTTCAAGTACTCCAACATTTGATTTTTGAGAAGAATTAGACTGTGCCTATATCCAACTTGAAAGCTGTTAGACCATATAATAACCCAAAAAACCAACACTACTTTTAAGTCAGTTGCTATATGGCAGAACAAACAACATAAATTTAAAGATTATTGGTCATGGAAATACTAACAGCAACTACACATAATTGCTGCACTTATTTCGGATTCTCTAATATATCAGACTGCTGCAAGAACTTGGCCTAAAAAATACTTTTAAGAAAAGCTGAGACATTTTTCCATCAGGTTTCTTTCATCATAAATACTTTCTCATTTGCTAAGAATATTTTGTTTCTCAGTCTTTAACAGAGGTGCGTAAAGGAATCTGGAGAAAAAAAGGAGAGACTAGATGGAATATTGCAAGAACTTAGTTAACAAGTCTTGCCATAAGGTTTAATTAATAGATACGTAAATTATAATTTATGAATACTTATTAAAATCATTATTACACCATTCATAAATTAATTCAATATTTTTAATGGTCCCATACAAGGCAGACAAAATCAAAACTGTTAGATTATTAACAGAAAACACTTGGGAAAAACATGGTACTGTTGTGCCCTATGCAAATGCAAGACAGTGAAAAAGTAACGTAAATACATACCCATCTTAGAAGCACTCTTTCCAAGCATTACAATGAGATACTTCAGTAAACAAGACTTCAAGATTTAATTAAAATTTTTTTGGTGGCAAAGGCAATATAAGAATCCAAACCAGATCTCCAATCCCCAAATTTGAAACCTCTTCAGTTATTTCAATGCATCTCTTTATGGGGCCAGGCTATAAAATAGCTTAACGAAAATACCCTGGACAGCAAAACTCACTTTCAGCTTAGTTCCAAATAAAATAATGAGGAACTACACTCCCATGTAGTCCCACAGATTCTCCATAACTTTTATGTCTAGGCACATACCTACACAATTCTGTTGAAGTTACGCCAAGATGGAGCCGCTTTGATTTTTTTTAACCATCTCAGTGTAGAGCCACCTTTCCTACTCTTCTTTCTCCATAGAGAAAAAAATTAAATACAACCAACCCAAACATAATAAAATTGAGATCATGAAGCACTTAGAGATGGGGGAAAAAAAATGCCTTTTTCTTCTTTGGTCTGCAATTCCACATACCATTTAACTTTAATATAATGGCATGCTTTATTATATCTCAGATGCTTTTCTTCTTTGAAATCCTAAAACCAATTTTACTTTGTTCCAAAGAATTCATTCCCTCCATGATCAGTAATTCAACATTGTTGAGCTGTTTATAGCCCTGCGATCTGTGTGTCATCTTCTGTGCTTGCAATTTAATTCCTTTGCTGTCATTCTGCACCTCTGGTCCTCTGAGCTATACCTTTCTCCTATGGTCACAGTTCATCCTACATGCAGTTTGCAGCTTATTAATCATAAAACTCTATGAAATCCTGTGGGGAAAAAATGGCTTTTTTCCTACAAAACTAAACTAAAATCAAAACAGATACAGAAACAATTACCTGGTCATTATGCAATTGCTATTACAGCTGAAGGAGCTGTAACAGAGCCCCAGGCAAGACTAAGAAAAGTGCACAGAAAGTGTACCTGACAAGCCTTGTCAGTAGGGCGAGTAGGGTAAGACAAGGCTGTAGTCAGTCACAGACAATGAAAATATTTCTTGTGATACAGGTGCAAGTTTGCTACTCAAATAGGGTTCCTTGTTTGCAACCAGCAGCTGTGGGGCTGCAAATAGTTGGTCTGTAGGCAGGGCAAACACAGAAAATAACACCATAGATTTTTCAACAACCCTGCTTGGCCAAAATCATTCCTGCCCACTTTTAACTGTGACTATTGTTAGATGTCCCATATCTGTACCTAACTGGATGCTTACCAACCCCTGGCCACTAGATGCACAACTATTTCTTCAGCCAATGTTCAAAGTTCGGCAGTTATTGCACCTTCAACACAAACCCCAGAGCTCTTCTAGCAACCACTTCCAACTTGAATCTCCAGTAATAACCAGATTTACGGATCTGGGTACCTTTTTAGGTTTATTGATAAAGTGGGAATACTTCTATAATCAAAGTTGTCTTCGTGTGCCCTGTTTACCACCTCTATATTCTGAATTGATTCACCTTTTAGCCACTTACCCATTTGTGAGCAAATTAGCCATATCCAGTGTGGTAAAATATTTCTTTCCAAAGAGACAGGACATCACATGTCCTCACTAATGAAACAAGGATGAACCCCAGAAATGGTTAACCGGATCAGCAGAATCTGTTCAGCACCTACTTTGCTTTGCTTTATCGGAGAACACGGAGATGTGTTCTGTTCAAACGATTGGATCTGATCTTAGAAAACTATATACAAACAACCTCATGCTGTTAATCATGACAATGTACACATTTGAATAGAGCAAAATGGCCTTAAGCCAGTAGTTTCTGTAAGCTTCAGTGACTAGGTCATGAACAATGAAGGC
>JAWWEW010000112.1:96086158-96106601 GCA_035583185.1 Anabacerthia variegaticeps | reverse complement strand
CGAGCTGGCTAGCTTTGCAGTGCTGCTCGAATAAATACCTTTGCTGCTAAAAGAACAAACTCTCTTAGCAGTTCCTTCCATACTGATGTTTTTCGGCATCCCTAATAATACTACTTCATTCACAAATCCTACTGGAAAGAATTGACGATAGTTAAGACTTCTGGAAAAAAGAAATCAGTAGTGGAACATGAACATTGCTATTATTTCTCAAAAGGAAGTTAAGATAAGAATATCCTTTTTTGCTCTCAACTACTTATGCTGGAAAAATTATTAAATATATATTTTGTAACCAGCAAACGACAAGTAGAATGGCAAATTTCAAGTGAAGATAGACATATATGTGTTCTTCTAAATCCAGAAGTATCCGGATCTTAATTTCCCTGCACTGTCTTTGCTGAATAGCAATAGTGTTTGCTGTATGGATTTTGGTCCTCTTATTTATTTTTTAATCATTCAATTAAAGGAGCAATGTACCTTTTATTTAAAAAAAAAAAGAGTACTCATTTGAACTAGCAATAAGGGATTCATCAAAAATCTGTTCTACACAGACCAAATCTGTCAAAATCTCATTAATTCACTGAGAGGTTGGTCTGCAAGGAATAGAAAATCATTTTTTTAAAGAGATTATTGTTCTCAATTGCTTAAATATTTACATTTCAGTTTTAAAGCAGTTATGTTTTGTCTTCAAAGAAAAGTAAAGTAACAAAAATATCTAGTTCCATAGACCTGACAGATTTTTTAAATACTCAAAGGACCCAGTTAATATTTTTGTGAAACTAAAGCATACACATGTTTACAAACTTATAGTTCAATCAATTATGAGGTCAGTAATCACATGCATGAGCAGCTGCTAAATGAATCATATTTCCACATGAAAATGCTGTTCAAGAAAATAATTTTTCAAGACTGCTCTTAAAACAGCAGGTTTCCATGTTTCAGTAATTTAATTTTATCTGTTAGAACCATGCAAGTTGCCAAGGATTAAGTTCTTTCCTTCAGCATAAAATGAAATGTATTTTACTGAATGCCTGAAGCCTTTCTATATTTATGATGTTCAGAGGAGTTACTGCTCAGTAGTCAGCGGTATACACCATCGCGTACGTGAGTAAGAAGTGGGGTCTGAGAAGGTGCACAGTCCATGAATTTGGATAAGAAAAGGCTGAATGTCTGAAAAAAAGCTACATTCTCTTGAGAAGCACATGTTTTCAGTTTCAGAAATGTATTCTCCCAGATGATCAAATGACCCCCTAGCCTTCTGCTGTAGCACAGGAGATAGCCTTCCTGCTCTGAGTTCCCATGCCCAACATTGCAATAATCTCCACAAAAAAAGACACTTAGAGACATTAAACTTGCTCAACTTTGTGTGTTACTCCATAGGAAAGCAAAAGCAGTTTTTCTCCCAGATATCACCGTTCCCAAGCTTCAAATAATGAAAAACTACATCTTCCCAAAGCATGCATCTTCCCAGTAGTTTTTAAAAAGAAACTGTAAATGGGTGGCAGTCTTAACTTTGTGATGCCTGTGTGCAAGTACTGCAGACCGGTAGATATGGATTTTTATTTTTTCATCTTGTTTTCTATTCTAATTTGGGGATTTTGCTGATGTAAACAGGAGTCATAATTTGACTGCACTCCCCATACATTACTCAACCATAAAATAAACATGAGTCACTCCCTGATGCCTTCTCTTTACTGGTCTTCTCTTTATGTCTACGTGCTACTGGTTTGGTAAATGGATTCTTCAGTATTTGCAGTTTTCTAAGCAAGTGAACGATATTTTGCTCAAAATATGAATTGCCAGTGACCAAGAGACAAAGCAAATCATATTTAAAAATGGTACGTATTCGCCCGTCCCCACATTAATTAGATCATGTTTCCAGGGGTGACCATTTCCGGACCTAAAAGCCCAATATTGCCTTCCCCATACATTCCTATTACTGCTCAGGCAGTAGTAACCAAGGGAAAGTCAGATCAAGGCACTAGCAAAACAAAAATAATTAGTTAAATAGACTTATTTTCCACTGGAAACACTGCAGTATCTGTAAATCAGGTCTGATATGGAAGCACCTGGGACTGTATGGCTCAGGAGAATGACCATGGGCCCACTCCTTCCCACAGGAGGCCTCTGAGCAATAGGCTGATCTGAGTGACCACACGGTTGGAGTCTGGCTGATCCACTCCAGAATTAAGACACAGAGGCATGTCAATAAAAACCTTTGGAGGTGTCCAGTGTGATGTTGAACTTTAAGAGGGAGAATATCCAGCATGAAGTCACCAGTTCAGATGTTGTTTTGTATACATAAGTCTTGAAAATCATTCCTGGAAAGGGAATTTTATACGCTTTAAGCAACCTGCTCTCATGCTGTCCTACCCCATGCTTCAGAGAGAATTTTCTTCCCGACCCTTAAACCAAACAACTCAGCTGTATTTTGTGCCCTTGTTGTATTTAGTACCTAGTAAGGTGATTTTGACTCATTAGCTTTGTAATTGCCCATCACATACTTGCAGGCAGCTACTAGATCACCCTGTTTCTTTGCCTTCATCAGTGTATCAAAGTACGAAAGCAACACAACCAAACTTTTTCAGGAATCTGAATTTAGGTCCTTCAGAACCCTAAGTGCACATCAGCCCTCCAGAGAACCTAGGAACATGCGAGTTGTTTAAAAAGGTTTGGAAACTTTTACACCAAGTCTAGTAGCCAGTTACCAACAAAAGGAAAATACGTATCTCTCACAGCGAGGCTGCAGTCTTGGAAGAGATTCACACCAGAACCATTTGAAAACATGAGGGCAAACAGCAGAGTAACTGGAGGCTTTAAGTGAACCATGACAGCAGATGGTTTTAATTACTGGACAGCTGAACAAATGACAACAATTTTTTCCAGACACAGAGGCTCTGTGTCCTTGATGATCACTTTCTGCACTCTGCACATGCTTTTGCTGATTGGCAGCACCTTCCAAAGAGTATCCCCTGAGATCCCCTGCAAAGATGCAGCTCTTCGCTGCTGCTAGAATAAGGCTGTACCTAACAGAAACTGCAAAGTCACCAGTAGATTTTCTAAAGTAAAAAGGAGTAAATAAACAAATAAAATCATTCTTTGAAATAAGCAGGCTTAATGTTCAAAAAATCTAACTATAAACTTTGTAGTAAAGCTCACAAAAGGCCCTAAAAGCACCCAGTTTAACTGGTAGGTGTAGCAGATGTATCTAGAGAAGAGCTATAATTTCTCTTTTGGGGAGGGAAAGAAGACTTCTGCCAAGGCATAAACAAAAGACATGTGTGTTGCTATGCTGGCATATACTTCAGGATCTTTGTCACAAAGTGAGGTAAAATTAATTCCTGTAATGTAATTAACACGCTATAAACTCAGTGCTAAGCGATCATTTTTGAAGAAAACATTTTTTAATTAGAGATAAAAATTCCAAATCTGAGCTAACTTTATGTAATTCAGATTAGTATGGGTCCAACTATGTAGCAGGAACAAGCACGCTTGAGAAAAGTATTTTTCTGAAGTTTTATTTGACGTTCTCTTTTTAATGTGAAGGCTGTTTACATGGCAAAGAACAGTTTGTAGCTAAGTCTAGAGACACCAGATAAAACTGGAATCTGAACAGCACAGACTCCAATATTTGTTATTCTAGGGCATTTTGCTGCTCCTATTTGGAGAGACATGAACCTACAGTCATCTCTTCTATAGTAGAAACTTTCAGAAGAAATAGGGAATAAAGGTAAGACGGCAATTAGTTCTACTTGTTCGCATCTTCTGCACCCCCATCAGTCAATTTCCCTACATGGAATTAGAACTGATTTATTAAATTAGTATTCTTTCACATCCTTCTTGCTTTAAATTATACAAATAGAGCTGAAATTCACAAGGAAAAATAAGATTCAGATATTCTACTGAACTAATTCAAATTTATTCATTCAAATTCATATTTATTATGAACAAAATAGATTAAGAGTTGACGTAATCACAGTAACATAATTTTCAGCATATACTTAGTAGTAAAGATTATTTTTGTTCTTTTGTACTAGTGTATTTCTACTGACTTTATTGAAACGCAGAAATAAAATTTTGGTTCACTAATACGGTAAGATGTGATATCTCTGAGAAAAAGTAGAGAGACATGAAATTGCATTTATTGGAAAACATAAATTGAATAAATCCTCAAACATATTCCTGATTTGACTTCACAGCCTGAATCTTCTCGTCAAATAGAACAATATTCATGTGATAAATGAGATTTTAGAGCATCATGAGGGGCACTTGCATACTATTTACATCTGCAACATTAAACTGCATAGGCAAAAAGATTGTCATAGAGAAGTTGTGCTACCCCTCCCCTCTAGGAAGAACTATTTCAAGGGGGTTTTTAGCATTTCCTAGTTTACTGCAAAGTTTTACTACAAAGCTTACATAGATCAACACCACCAATTACTGCATTAATCATGGTAATTAACTGATGCAGTTATTCAGTCAAAACCTCTCCAAACAAACACCATTTTTCTTTAAGATTGCAAAAAATGCATAACAAGCATGTTCTGGGTACTTGAATTTAGCTATTTTAGATTCTTAAATGCATTCAGCCATCTGTGGAGTTCAGCTTATGAGTTGTATATATCAAGTTAAGGACATAAGAGATTCCAATACTGCTATTTCCTGAATAGCATAATTCTTCTGTGATTTTTATTAAATGGTATGTTTTGTGAAGGCAGAGAAATAACTCAAATCCAAGAGATGTTACTGCTACTCCAGAAAAATGAGGCAGCCCCAGGACCAAAGCACTCTAGCAAAAAAATGCAGAACCCCCTAACAGCACCAAGTGCATTCCTCTAGAGTCAAAACAAGACAAAAGCAAAAGTTTTTTCCCCTGCTGCTGGTGAAGATTAAGACTGGAGCAAAATAAAGCACACAAGTATTTTGTTTGAACCCAATAATCCTCTATCAGTTAATGTAATCCTCTAAACATCTTGAAAAATTAAGCTATTCCAGAGAGAAAGGCTAGTGTCAAGTAGCCAGGAGCACTCTCAGGGTGGGGTACAACTTTTTACTAAGTGTTTCCTTCTGAAAACAAATGCACCATCATTTCAAACTGAAATCAGCTGAAGATTTATAAATACCTCCTATCAAATCTGACTCCATCTTCATATAACTGGTGATTTCCCAGCTCTCTAATGTGTCCAGATCACATTGCACGGCCTCTGTACCTTTGAGGGAGTCAATAGCTCCTCCCAATTTTGTATCATATGCAAACTTATTTAGTATCCCTTCCAGTCCTCCATCCAAGTCATTGATGAAGACATTGAAGGGCACAAGACCTAAGATGGAGCCCTGTGGAACCTCATCAGTGACAAGTCACCAGTCCCATGTTACCCCATTCACTATTACCCTCTGTGCTCGATCCCTGAGCCAATCGTTCACCCAGTACATGATGTGTTTATCCAGCTGGGTGCTGGACATTTGGTCCAGAAGGATCCTGTGAGAGAAGAAATTTTCAAAATATTTACTTAAATAAAAAAAAAAAAAAAAAAAAAAAATACATCATCTGGCTTCCCTTGATCACCTAGGTGAGTTACTTTGTCGTAAAAGGAAATCAGGTTTGATAAGCACGACTTTCCCCTCATGAAGCCATGCTGGCTGTGACCAATGACTGCATTGTCCGCAGGTGCGTTTCAATCATCTTTTTTGAATAAACTTCTTCATGATTTTACCAGTCACTGAAGTGAGACTAACTGGGACCTCTCTAGATTCCCAAGACCATTCAAAAATCGAGAGAGGCCTCATGATGACATCAGCCAGCTCTTTGATTATTCCTCACATCTATTACCTTTTAAGTGGAAACTGCCCAATATTTTAATCTGTCTAGAGAAAAGCTGTTTAGAAGATATGCCAGGTGTTACAAGAATTTCACCTGTATTTCAAGTGCACTTCAAATTGTTTTCTTACTTTCATAAGCAAATTTGAGTAGAAAAACATTTGAGATAAACACTGAGACACAATCTTTTGCAAAATTGCCACGTCTCTCCTCAAAAACGATCTAGGATTTTCTGAAGGAGATCTTACATCTGATTTCATTCATGCATATGTTTCAAAAGGATGTTTGAGGCAAGAGAAGATTTTATGAAGAAACTCAGATACACTGACCTCACTTTGGATTTAGTTCAGTGGTTGCCTTAAGCTCCTCACAGTTATAAAGACAAATTAGATGATGCCAAGAATCAAAATGTAGCATCAAAATGCACTAGGTAAAACATCTTACTGGTCTCAGGTTTTGTAATGTAGGAACATTAGTTTCTGATGCTGTATACGAGTTTCAGCAGTAGTATAGAGCCATAAGATAAAATCAGACAAACCCTCACGAGAAGGAAGCAGCACTTAACTGACTTAAAAGAATACAATGTTTCTGAGAAACTGACTCAAAAAGGTGTCGCCATTCAACTAAAAAAGTCAGGCTTCATGTGAGAAATTTCACTGTTTTCAGTCATTCTAGAAACACAGAAACCTAGCTCAGAAAAATCAGATGTTCATACAAAATTTTGTCACCTCCAAAAATAGCCAGAAACAATGCTAATACACTGTGTAAGTGTGATAACCTGGCTTAGTAAGAGACCATCTATGCTATAATCCACACTCTGAAAGTTAGTGAAATATTCTAGAAGAAGATGCAAGAAAATTTGAGATAATACATACAGGCTACTGCCTACTACAAATGCTGCAGTTGGGATCACTGGATAGAGCTTCATTGCTTTTACAATAATTTATTGTTATCTGTGTCTACATATTCACATAATCTTTTAAAATAGAGCGTATAAGTTCCAAGATGTTTGCAATAAATTATGTTTTCCACTAGTGACAGAAAATTAATTTAAACCTCTCTTCCAGTACACAAGAAATCATAGCATCATTTTTTTATAAATTCTCTTTGCTTACCAAATGCAACTCTCAGAGTTTTGGACTACTTCCATACATTAAAACCTACCAGATCATGATCAGTACTTCAGACATGACTGATAAAACAGCACTGAATCTTTCTGAACCCATTCTATGATATGTCTTGGCATTATTCTCATCCATATTCTTCTATCTACCAACTGCAAGGACTCAAAGGCCAAGTGAAGCCAAAGGGTGTTGTCTTCATAATTTTATTCAATAAACACCAAATAGAAAAAACATTCATCAACTATTTCTACAGAGACATAGTTTTCCACATCTCAGATTTTGTATGTTTTGATTTGCTTATCTAAGAGATATTACAGGATAAAAGAAACACACATCAACTTAAACTGCATGACATAGTGCCACAGAAGATAATCTAATGTGTTACAGAGCACCTACCACATGCTCCTTCACCGCATTAAATGATCTCTTTTAGTTGTGCTTCTAATGCTCATAACTAGTCTCTGTATTTGCAAACAAAATGGTAATGAATTAAAAAAAAAAAAAAAAAGATTGAAACTACTTTTCACCTTTCAGGTTCTCTGAGGCATTGACACAGAAGACAGTACCCTTGTACCTGTTCTTTCTTCCCTTCAAGAAAAGGTGTATACAGAAACATACATGTCAGAAATGTCAGAAACATAAATGTCAGAAAGGAAAAGGCCTTTTCTTTTTTTCTTTCTTTTTATTTTCTTCTAGTAAGTTTTAGCTCTAACAGACTTCTCTTATGGTTCTATTCATAACTTCTCTGTAAAAACCGTGCTCCAGTTGGGCATGTGCCGGCCACAGACAGCCTTCACTGCAGTGACCATGAGATGACAGAGTTCATGATCTTGAGAGGATGGAAGAAAGCATAAAGCAGGCTGCTAACACTTGACTTCAGGCAAGACTTTGTCCTGTTCAAGAATCAGCTTGGAAGAATTCCATAGGATACACTCCTGGCAAGGGAAGCCCAGTACAGCTGATTGATTTTTTTCAAGGCATATCTCCTCCAAGCACTAGAATAGTTGACCTTGACAAGCAAGAAGACAAAGGTGGCAAGATGCCTGCACAGGTAAATAAGGTGCTCCTGACTGGACTGAGACAGAAAAAGGAAGTACCCAGAACAGGCAAGTGTCAATGAGCACAAACTGAGACACAGAAAACTGCATTTAAACTTCAGAGAAATTATTTTATGGACAGGGTAGTTGAACACTAGAACAGATTGCCCTGGAAAGCTGTGGAGTCTCCACCCCAGGAGATCCTCAAAACTCAACCAGACACAGCCCTGAACAACCTGCTGTAACTGATCCTTTTCTGACCAGAGGGTTTGAAGATATCTCCAGAGATCCCCCTTCCAAACTGAAAAGTTCTCTGATCCTTTTCATTACGTAGGTGTTTATTCTGTCTGTTACCACTCAATTATGCTTAAGCCAGAAGCAGCAATTTCTTTGCATCTGGAAGCATGATTTTTTCCTGTAGTACCTACAGTATTTTAAAGTGCAACAAATACTTCCTATACTAGCCATAAATATTTAATTCATCTTTTATATAAATTATTCATTTAAATATTTTTGCTGGGACTTTCAGTCTAACCTTTCTGAAAAAATCATGATGCCAGAACTCTACAGTTACTGATTTTGAAATTCTCTGTTACATTGACCTTAAAAGATGTTGGAGTGTTATATCTGCAGGGAGAGTTTGCTTTCTTGCATATAACAATTTTAAACACAAGTCCACTGGAAACGAAATAAGGACATAGACCTATAAACCAATGAAGTAAATAAATGCCCAGTTTATACATTTCTTATCAGCCACCACTATTCTAGTTAATTCCTTGTTGTTTATAGCTATCAAATTTTTCCCATGTTGAACAGTATTTACCCTCTTCACCATCAGCGACCCATAACTGGAGCTGCAGAGAATAAGCCCACAGAAAACTCCTCCCCAAACAATTATTACAGGTTTGGTTGCAACTCAAGAACATGCATGTTCTCAGCATGCAATCAAATAGCAGCAAACATGTTTAAAGTGACAAAAATCCAGTAAGCTACAGAGGGCCTGTCATCTTAATGGACAAGACTCTAGTATCAACCTGTGATGACAGGCTGAAACAATCTGAGTCACATACATGCTAAAAGTGATGAGAAATTCTAATTAAAAGTCTATGACTTTTCCCAAAGCATATGCATTTTAACAAATGAGCCAGGGCTGGGACATGGACAGGAATTACCCATACTATTTAAAGATTAGCTTACTCCTTGGTACAGTTTGGCCGGTGCTAACTAGCATTCCCCTGCAAATGCCCCAGAACAGGTCAGGAGACAGCGGTGACCAAAGACTGTGTCTAACAGGTGGTAACGTGTGGCAGAAAATGGACCAGACACTTTTAAGTGAGCTGTCACTTGTCCTTGGTTAGCGTTCTCACAAAATTCACTTTGCATCCCTTCCTCCCTGGTCACTACTTAACTTCACTTTCACCTCATAATCATAAAAAATTCAGCCACACACACAGTTGCATCAGCTCCAAGCATGAGACAGGGAATAGTGAATGTAGTGTTTGTCATTTTTAATAGAAACTGTAAGTTAAAAATATGTGTACTAACCATTTAATAAATTGCAGAGTTAATTACCATTTTTATGAACTTTTTATGAAGGAACTGCTATTTTCAAAAAAAAAACCAAACTCAAACCACACGAAAACAACCATAAAAGAAACATTAGTAACACTGCCCTTCTGTGAGGGAGTAATAGTAATAAATTTGAATTATAATCTCTAGTATGGTGTATAGCTCAATAAATATTTATATGCTATCATTTACATTAAATGTTAACAAACATTATGCTTATTTATAAAAATCCCTTGTTAGAAAACAATCACATCAGAAAATATAAAATCTAATTGCAACATATCATCCTTAAGGAATATAAAAATGAACATAACGCTTTTAACAAACAATTTTGAAGTATCAGCATGAAAATTCACCCTGAAGAAACATAGCAGGAGACAAAGTTAAAAAAACAAAAACAAAAAACCCCAAACAAGGCAAATACAACAAACACAGAATGCTAGTCAAAACAGAATCCACTTGCATTTTTAATGTCTCACAGAATTTTCATCGAAATTTCAGTCCCTATTAGTTAATATATGCCAAATGTTCCAAGTCACTACAGATCTGGACTGCTACACATTTTACATACTCGATTAGCAAATGCATTCCTCAAAACTACAGTTAAGAATCATGACAGAAGAATACATTGGCATGTGTTGGCTTCATTTGCAAATAATATTTTACTGAGGAAAACTCCAACCCCTATGTTCCAATTCATTTGAAGAGGAGTTTATAAGGAAGGATTACTTTTTAGTTCTCAGATAAAGCAAGATAGGCATATTTTGACAAAAAAGGAATTCAGGTTGCCAAATAGCTGTGCAAAAGTTCATCTGCAGTGCCCCTTTGCCAATTAAGGCCTAGATACTGCCATCCTTTAGTCTGACTGGACATTTTCAGGAAGTCCTTACAAAATATTTATTAATATCTCTTTATTAAGCCCATATGTTTCTTTAAGAGTTGTTTAGTTCAAAGAAATGAAAAATTCCACTCCTGTAGCCTGAACAACACAATGCACAATATATCAGTCTCAGGCTTCCAAAACAGTCTCTTCAAATAATCAAACCCCCAAACCAACAGTGAAACTTTCATTCAGAAGGAAAACATTGAAGTATTCCTTGTCTACTTATGAGCTGAGCAAGACAGCACAACATATGGCACAGGCATTATCATTTCAAGATTAAAGGAACAGATGATGCCTGCTGAAAAACAGTGAATACAATGAAGCATCCATTAAAACAATATATATTCAATCTTTTTAATTTAATATAATGCCACTCATAATTAGCACCGTATGTTTACGTATATTACAGATGCCTGAAAGAGTTGCCATTCTAACATATGATTCTCCCATTCCTATCTTATGCCACCAACTATAGGCTGTTACCTAATTCTATAGGACTCATCCCTTTTCTATTACCATCTGCCTTAATTTTCAGCTCTAAAGAGAATGGCGCTTCAAAAAAGCTCTTTGAATATCTTAAATCTACACTGTAGGTCCAGAAGATAGAAAAAGTCTTATTATATTGCTGCAGGGATTATGAAATCCAGAAATATGCTATGTTTGTTGCTAGCACATGTCTAAGAAAATACTCTTGCAGGCACATTTGTAAGGACTTCTCAGAGTACCCTACAAATACTTTTAGTTTACCTGATCTTAAAGAAAAATGTTACCCAAAGAAGTAATTGGTCAAGAAACAAGCTACACTCAGTGTAGTTTTATTGTGAGTGGCCGAATAAAGTACCAGAAAAACATGCATATCTCAAGACAGAACATTCACTGTTAGCACATTACACCTATCCTGGGTGGCTGGCTAGGCTGGGCCACAGAACCTGAAGAAGGATTCATCAAAGTCAGAGCTGATCATCTTGGAGCCATGCTTTCAATGATCTCCTCCTAGTCCATCCTGGTCCCAGCTTAAGTTTTGCTCTGTCATCCATCCTCACTTTACTGCATCACCTGCAACTACCTTTTCACCAGCAGGCCTGAAAGCCAAGCCTGCAAGAGAAACAGACCTACAACCTACAGATGAAAAACTTACCCTTCCATATTCAGACCTTATCTATTTATCTTGCCCAATGATTTCCCTTCTTTAGCTGGAACAAGCAACAGCTGACACCAAATTAGAAGATCACCCTGCCAGCAGACCTGCTTCTTCACAGAGATGCCATCAGAGAACTGGGCAGGTGCCTGAGCACCTCTAACCCTGTCCTGGGAAGAAGCAAGAGATTTTAATCAGTGATGAGCACAGCCCCAGAACATGTTACAGAGAAATTTGCTCTGCCAGAAGGGATGATGTTTGGCTTCCCAGCTTGCTGACAGTGGCACACCACTGCCCAGAGCACATATTCTGTCTGTTCAGCAAGCAGTAGCTCACTTGCTCCTGTTCTCCAGCAAAGTACTTTGCAAGGTGAAGAGTGCAGTCAGCTCTTATTCAGAACTGGAGTGACACTGCAGAAGTCTGTGTTCTGTGCATTCTTTATCTACTCTCTTGTCTGCTACCCTCAGTGGCTTCAGTCGAAAAACTATGACTAGACTCATGAATTAAATGTGCCAGGACCATTCACTTTCCTTACTGTTAAGCTCTCCCTCTCTACCCCAGTCACAGAGACCTCACCCAAACTCTGGCTCTTGCCAACTTGTGATTCTGCCTGAGGAGGCTTTGAGTCAGAACTAGTTCTTTTGGGTCAAACAATGCTAGGCTTCATGGTGACAGCATCCCATTACAGACTGTCAAGGTGCAATGGCCTGCAATAGTTATCACTGTAGCAAGACGTTGTACCTTTGTACCCAAGCAAGGAGAAAGGTGTACATGACTTGGCAAGATATCAAGACACTGCCTCTGCATTCATTATTACACTACACAAAGTAAAAACCTAAATAGATATCATCTGAAAGAGTTGCTAACTTACAGTTTTAACCTTGACTGTCAGTCTGTTTGGTGCCTTTTTTTTATGACACATTTATTACCAAGCTGATGTTAAAAATAAAAGTAAGTACGTAAAAAGGTAGCACTTTTCAAGGCCATCTATAAGGGTAGAAAGACACGAGGCTTTGAAAAGGAGGATAGTCCACATCCAGGTATAGTGGCATCACCAGGTGAACAACTTCATTCTCTGGCCCCAGTCTGCTGCACTGAGACCTCACAAGCTGTAGAAAGACAAAATGAGAGTCTCGCTGTCTCAGACCCATCAAACTTCAGTCTCCTGCATAGAAATAACAGCCTGATTTCAAAATTCTGTGGTTTTCCATGACAGCTCAGGAAACAGGATTTTGCTTTTCCTTAAAAAGTCACAGGGTTCTGCACTAACTGATGGTGCAAAGTCTCTGCACTTTGTCTTGGCCTGGCCTTATTTACACTTGTTTAGCTGTGTTTACTGTCATCTAGCATTCGGCTGATTATTGCCTCACTTATCCAGGTTAACTTGGAATGGCTGTTTACAGCCAGGATCTAACAAATGTAACAGTCAGACTGCAGGGGCCAGTCCCTAAGCAGGATAAGGAGTGAACGTATTCCCAAGAGACTCTATCAGCCTGGCTCCATGGACACTCGAGGCAGAGATAAAGCCACAAATACAGACACAGTAATGGTGTAATGATCTTGAATTATCTCAATTCCTTTGGAATAAGCAAAACTGATGAATAATTCTAAAATATCATAAGGAATAATTTATTCATATTTTAGCTAGAAATAATTAAAAAGCTGTGGTCATTATTACAGAGATAATTTTTAAAGACAAAAATTATAGTGACTAGTAATTTTAAAAAACCCTAGCATAAAGATAATATACAACTATTGACAGTCTTACACAGTGACACATTCTACAGACTAAAACATACCATGAAAACAACTTTGGCCATAACTTCATCAACACCCGAGCAAACATGATCCTTCATCCCTTTTAAAACCATCACTAGACTGCAAACTCACCAAAAAATGCATCCATCTGTCACAGACAAGGTGTTTGAGTGACTACATGAAAACAACAAGACAGCTCACACTAGTGTTGGAATATAAGCAGCAGGTGACAAATTAAATAATTCAATAAATGTGGTTTTCTTGACATTTTGTATTTTGTAATTTTTCAGTTTTGAAATCAACTCAGAAAAACACTTTGTGCCTAACCCTGCTATATATAGAAAAGGAATCACTGTGCTGCAGTAACAGCAAAGCCCACTGAAAGCTCTACAGGATAAGGTACTACTCCAAACTTGCTCAAAAAGCAAACTCTGCTGAGTATCTTCACAAAGATCAGAAAAGAGTTAAAACTGTACTGGCCAGTCAAGTAAGACTTGTTTGATTTTAACAACAGCTCTGTTGGAATATATCCCAGGATTCATTTAAAATTCGTAACTATGAAGAGTAACGTGCTTAACTGAGAAAATACTTCCAGAACACATATTTTTAGCATTCAAGGCCTGATTTTGAATGTAAGTCCTTTAAAAACAGGTACATGTTACTCTAGCCAAAAATAGTGCCTTGAAATGAGTAGAAGTCAATGTTTGTGTTCTCAGTGAAATAGGAGAGAGGCATTTGAGGCAGGCTGTCTCTGAGAAGCAGCATCATATTAGAGTGGCTCCAAAATGGCTGGAGTACTACATTTCTCAGTGAGGATAATTGGTTAAAGAGCACTAATGCATCTGTATTGCCGTGGGGGGCTAAAATACCAGATTCTGATAGGCCAGGTATCTCTTCAGCAAAAAAAAAAAAAAAAAGAATTTTTTTCCACCAAAATTCTTTAGAAGTGGAATCCAGACTGGCTTTGCTGAGCTACACCAACATGCTGGAAATTGTTGGTGTTTTAACATTTAGAAATAAACGTTACCCCTAAAATCTGTCATTTTCAACATTCAAAACTTTTTTTCCTACTTTTAATTACACTGAGTCTTTAGTTCCCAAAGAAAAAGAAGAAAGCCTTTTGGCTGTAGGATACTGAAGACACAGTTCTGAATTGCTGGAAATAAGAATCTGAATCTTAAATGCATGAATGTGCAAAATATGCTCACACAGACTCAGACTAAAACTCATTTAGATAAAACAATTTTTTGGACATGTCTTTTTACTTAACAACTGATTGTTCTATCTCTCCCCAGTCATTTCTTTTATCTGCTTTCCCTAACATTCTTCTTTCTTTCCACCATGCTCATACTCATATTTTTATCACAAATCCAGATGAAAATTCAAATAACTACTGTCCTCAAAATCAGGGATAAAAATCTCATCCACTGAATTACTGACTTCTCAATTACTGACAAGATTGTCTCTATTCTTCTTCTGCCTGTATATTGTGTGTGTTTGTAATCACTTTGCAGTGAAGTGATTTTTAATCATTTGTTAAAGAAAACCAATTCAAACTAGAGAAAATCTTTTCACTTAGTATGCTTGCCTCAAATCAGGTGTAGTCAAATATAGTTAAGTTATTTAATTACACCTATTCTATCATACAGTATTCTGAATGGAAATAAACATGTCCTGAAGTCACTAATTTCTTTATTGTGTCTACTCCCAACCATGTCATACAAAACCATGCACACCTTGTACTTGTTTAGAACTGTCATGGTCAATAAGGGTTTCATCCAGTCATTACAAAATGATACATCTGCAAGAGTCATCCTCTTTGTTTTCAATTTTATATATGATTAAGCTTATTTTTGAAAATTCTGGGAACAGGAAGTATTCACCATTCTTGATTTAGTGTGGAATATAATTGATACTTGCACATATTTAAGTTCCCATTTAGAATTGCTTTTAAAATGTGTATTACTCTTTTTATGTATGTTCTTTCACACCCTTTATATATACAAATAAGGGTTCTGTGCAATGCAAGAGAAGAAAAACTACATTTAGAAGTCCTAGACAATTAATAGACTAATTTTCTTTACTCTCTGCAGATTTGACTGTTTTCAGAACAAAAATACAAATAGAAATAAAATTTATATATTGAACAAGGCATTTTTGTTAGGATTGCTAGAAAAGATTGGATACAGACTCAAGAGTCCTGAGCTTAGGTGTACAATAAAATGTTCACCTGAGATAAAAGTGGTGAGACAAAATACCAAACAGATTGTCTTAGTAAGAACATATTTTACATTACACTCTAATTACTTTGGGCAGTATTATTCAATAACTGACACAAAAATTTCTAAATTTCAGTGATCTCTTTCTTTTAAAGTCATGATTAAATCATGTTTTAAAACCTGACAGTTGATCCCTGGAGACTTGGATTAAAATTCCAGGAACAGATCAAGAATGTATTTTCCTTGTGATCATGTTCAGTGTCACTTTGAGGCTGCTCTCTCAGCTACTTCAATACTTCATAGACTCACAACTGACACATGACACTGAAAGTTAAAAGGCAACATACTGGTTTGCCCACCTCCACTGCAACCCTTTTAACAGATTTTCTCCTGCTGAATGGGGAAAAAAAGACAAAAAAAAAAAAAAAACAAAACTCAAAAAACCCAACCAAGCAACCAACCAAAACCAAAACCAAAACCAAAACAAACAAACAAACAAAACAAACAAAAAACCTAAAAGTGGTTTGCTTTTTTGAGTTTTTTTGTTGTTTGGGGTTTTTTTGGTTGTTTGGGCTTTTTTTAACCCTGTTCTGAACACATATAGAATAGCTGTATATGTATAGCAAGAATAGCAAGGTTAGCCAAATTTCGCCCTAACCTGTGTTTCAATCTCCTGATTGCTCAGGCTGCAGGCACACAAGCAGATATATAGCAGTTATGCTCTTTCTGACACCACTTGTCTTTGTGATTAGCTACTCCTCAAAAATAATGGAGCCTTGCACATTAATATTTTTGGAAGGTTCCTTACCTGTTGTAAGTTGTGAAATAAAATATAAAGGACCACCATCCTGTCAAATACTTTCCATTAGCCTTCCTCTTAAAGGGTGAGATTTTATAGAAGGCCCAATGAATACAAAAAATATTTTAAAACATACAAAAACAGCATGTAAGTTTCTGTCTTTTCCTCTTCCATATAACCCACAATAATTATAAAGTATTATTATTGCATCCCTCTTTCTTTTCGAGGTTCTTGGCACCCAAATTCTTTCCCTCAAGCATGCTGGAAACATTCCATTTAAAGGTTTTTGTTTTCCTTTCATTCTGACTTCCAAGTAACATTAAAGCTTTCCAAAATTCTTTTTCATTGGAAAAGTATAAACATTTTGTCCTTATTCTTTACAGTTCTGTTTTCTTTTCTTCCACAACCTTAGTCACTCAGACACTTCTGTGCAGACTCTCTAGTCTGCTCTGCCAGAGTAGTAGCAACTAGACTCTGTTTGTGTCCAGCAACACAAAACAGTCTCATATGTTTTCCAATCTGATTCGCAAGAAGGTCTTTCTCACCAAAGTTGTTCTTCTCTGTCAATGACCAAAAGTATTGGACTGGTTTCACATTCCTGAATTCACTTTGTGGTCATTAAATCAAGCATGCAAACCTGAGCTAATCTAAAACACTCATCACCCCAGGGATTTAAAAAGAGAGCTGCTGTCAGGCTCAGTGATTCTAATGACACATGGAAGAGAAACCATCACTTTGTTTAGAAGAAAAAGACAAAAAGCATGCAGCATTGTGACAAGCCACACTTTAGCCCTCTACTTAACCACAACTGACTACAGTAACAAGAAAGCTTATCATGGGAAGAAGCAAGTAGTCATACATTGCTCTGGCTCTACTCCTGATCATACTGGGATGTACCCTCAAGAGATTTACTGTCAGGGTGGTCAAGTTCTCAGAAATGTTAAGAAGCTGTGGAGTGTCCAGCCTTGAAGATATTCAAGACCTGACTGGACATGACTCTGAGCAACATTCTCACGGGGAGTCTGCTCTAAACAAGGGACTAGACTAGAGACTCTCCAGAAGTGCTTTTCCATCCCAATGGTTCTGGGACTCTAAGAACTGACACAGCCTGCCTGAAAGAGCTCACTGGAATGTCTCCCCACTGGCTACAATGGCCTTCAGTTGAAATGTCTACACTGAGCTACTGAGACACCTCTTTTTTTCTATCTACAGTGTTTCTAAATCCGTAGATTTTACACCATCATTTTCAACTTTGTCTTGCTAAAATGTTTCATTTACAGGCCACTAAGATTAAAAAATAACTACTTCCAAAACTGTATTACAAATAATTTTCCTTTCCATACCAGAATTTAAAGTCTAATCTTTGAATGTATCTTTTGCAACTGAAGTTCAGATGTTTATGTGTTTTGCATATAAAGAAACTATATGTAAGAAATTAAAAAGGTAGCAACAGCAAATTTAAACAAAAATAGCGCTCAACAAGCAACACAAACCCCCTGCTCTATAATTCAAGTAAAACAAGTAAATAAACTGCTAGGAATAAACATTCACTATGTATCTGAATGCAGAAAGTCTTTTAATTAGAAGTCACCCTAACTCAACCTTAAGCATGGAGTTTCCAGAAATCTGACATGGAAATTTCTAGAACAATTTAATTGGGTAATGTGCATATATTTCAGCAATTCATACTTTAAATTTCCCAATGCAATCTAAAATAGCTCCAGATTGACTTAAAAACTCACAGAAAACTGCAGAGTAATGGAAGTATTTATTTTTTAGTTTTAATTATTTAAGATTATATTGTTCAGTCACATACAGTTGATGATCTATCTTACAAAATGTTGGAAAGTCATAACACAAGATCTAAAAGCAGAGCTCTGTTGTGAAATATTTTCTTAGAAAGACTGAAGATGTTGAATTTTGTGTTTGAATTACAGTGGTCACATGACAAATGAAAATTGGCAAGTTTCTTCCACATGCATATATTTTCATCATTTACCAGACTAAACATAGACAACATGTTCTTTCCCCAACACTGAAGACATACTATTTTCCTAGCTGCATTTTATGACTTGCTGAATTTTAGACATGTTAAACTGGCATTGTAAACTGCAAAGTAAATAAAATTTGAGCACATCAGTTACCTGATTGAATATTGAGCATGTTAGTCCCATATAATCTTGAAAAGAATCTCAAACAATTATATTTAGAGAATTTGATAAAGTCACAAGGGTATTTACATATAGCATGTAATGATATATTAATGGTTTTATGCAGGCCTCTGGAGATTTCATAGCAGTGTACATGAATGAATTCTTCCTGACAGTACCTATACAAAAATACTTTGAAAGGTTTAATGCTTCACTGGATCAGGCACACACTCAGAGTAGCCAAGTTTCCTATCTGAAACATCCCTGTCTAGCCAGATGGCAAATGTTCCTTCCTTTTCACCAAGTAAGAAGTCATTTTGAGGACATCTGTACATACCTATGCTTTCTGAAAATTAGTGGTTACTGGAGTCAACAGGAATATTCATACTGATGGGACACTGCCTTTAGACCAAATCTGCAATGTCAAGTATATTAAACATCAGCAGTTTCAGATACCTAATCCTAATGTTAAACATAATGACTTGTGAAAACCAGAACACTTGGTGTTCCATCTTTTTTTTTTCCCTTTGTAGCTTATGCTGTAGTAACAGAACCACTGGTCAACAGGAACCAGACAAAATACAGTGCAAGTGAGCAAAAAAAAAAAAAAAAAAGAAATTAAGAAGAAAATGCTAACTTTTGCAATGGTCATTCTTTTAAGTTGCCAGGTAGAAACATAAAAGTTTTCAAAGATTTCATCTAAATATACAAAAGCCAGAGCAAAATGTGCACCAAGGCTATGTTTTAACTGAATTAAAATTAATTTAAAGGGAGCACTTTCTTTTAAAACAGACCAAATAATAAAATATTTCTCCCATATTTATCAAGCAAAAGCATTTTGCACGTTTAAATTTTGTTTAAAGTTCAACTCAGCACATCCAAAATGCCACTGCAAAATCAAATTCAGTGGTGTTTGTGAGCACCTTAGCAAAAATTACCTTTCTCGTAAAACTGTAGTCTTACAAATGGAAGCATTTAAATTACAGAATGTTGCTAAACATGTTTTCCCTTTCTTCTATTAAAATTAAAGTTTAATAGAAACTACCAAAGTAAAACTAAACTCTCCTCTTTAAACACCATTTAACATAAGTGCTTTTAGAATTGTCCAAGCCGAAAGAAAACCAATCAAAAAATCTGCCATGTATGAAAAAAATACTCCTGATATTTCTTTTCATTAGAGACATTGAGTTGTCAAAGTTACGCTTCATATAGAAAAAAAAAATCCCTTCATGTCTTCTCTTTTTAGCACATAGTTTAATATTTTCATGAGACTTAACACGGAAGCTACCTTAGCTACTCTTAATTCACCATTAAAGAATGACAACAGCCCTCCTTAAAATGACAAAGACTTTGCCTCCCAGGGAGAAAAAGGAACAAAAGTGACAGGAAGTGACAGAATGCAGTTGTTTGTCATGTCATTTTCCTGGATTGGGGGGAAAAAAAACCAAACCAAACCAAAACAAAAAGTATTTTAAAATCTTTCAAAAAAATTTAAAACTACCTTGCTGACATGAACTGAAGTAGGTTTAGAAACAGAATACTTGCAAAAGAAATATAGAAGTGCTGGCTTCTATACTGAAGTACCATGAGACATTGTTCCTGACATTCAGAATATGTTGTAAGGCAGTATTTTAGTGTGCATTAATCATAGAATCATAGAATAATTAAGGATGTAAAAGACCTCCAAGATCATCGAGTCCAGCCTTTTACTGGACACCACCATGTCAAACAAATCATGGCATTCAGTGCCACCTCCATTGTTTCCTGAACACTTCCGGGGATGGTGACTCCACCACTTCCCTGGGCAGCCTGTCCCAAGGGTTGACAACCCTTTCTGTGAAGAAATTTTTCCTGATGTCCAAACTGAACCTCCCCTGGTGCAGCACCTTGAGGCTTTGTCCTCTTCTCCCGTTGCAGGTTGCTTGGGAGAAGAGGCTGATCCCCATCTGGC
>JAWWEW010000112.1:96051158-96086058 GCA_035583185.1 Anabacerthia variegaticeps | reverse complement strand
CTGGTGCAGCACCTTGAGGCTTTGTCCTCTTCTCCCGTTGCAGGTTGCTTGGGAGAAGAGGCTGATCCCCATCTGGCTACAACCACCTCCTTTCGGGTGGTTGCAGAGAGCAGTAAGATCTTCCCTGAGACTCCTTTTCTCCAGGCTAAGCAACACCAGCATCCTCAGGTGTTCCTCATAGGACTTACTCTCCACACTCTTCACCAGCTACTTTGCCCTCCCCTGGACACTCTACAGCATCTCAATGTCTTTCTTGTCGTGAGGGGCCCAGAACTGAACATAGCGCTTGAGTTGTGGCCTCACCAGTGCTGAGTACAGGGGGTCAATCACTGCCCTAGTCCTGCTGGCCACACTATTGCTGATACAGGCCAGGATGCCATTGGCCTTCTTGGCCACTTGGGCACACATTCAGCTGTTCATGTTCCTCTGCTGTTGACCAGCAGACCAAGGTCCTTTTCCCCTGCATCACTTTCCAGCCATTCTTCCCCCAGGCTGTAGTGCTGCGTGGGGTTGTTGTGACCCAAATGCAGGACCTGCCACTGCCTTATTGAAACTCACACAGCTGGCATTGGCACATAGATCCAGCAAGTCCAGATTGCTCTGCAGAGCCTTCCTACCCTCCAGCAGATCAACACTCCCAACCCAATTTGGTGTTATCAGCAAACTGACTGAGGGTGCACTTGATCCCCTTGTCCAGATCATAAATAGATATACAACAGGACTGGCCCCAATACCAGGCCTTGTGGAACCCCACTAGTGACCATCTGCCAACTGGATGCAGCACCACTCAGCACCACTCTCTGGGCCTGGACATCCAGTTTTTAACCGAACAAAAATTGCACCTGTCCAAGCTGTGGGCTGCCAGCTTCTCCAGGAGAATGCTGTGGGAGACAGTATCAAAGGCTTTGATGAAGCCAGGTAGGCACATCCACAGCCTTTCCCTCATCCACTAGGTGAGTCACCCTGTCACAAAAGGAGATCAGGCAGGAGTTGACTTTCCTAAACCCATGCCCGCCAGGCCTGAACTCTTGGTTGTCCTGTACGTGCAGTACAGGCACATACAAGACAACTTGTAAATGAGGAAAATCTCTGTCAAACAGCCAATGGCAATATAGTCCAGCCAAACACAGCACTTGATAAGAGCTTTTTGACTCATGCTGAATACCTATCTACAAATTTGAAAGATCACAAATCCAACCCTTGACAGTGATTATGGTGAAGTGGGAGCATCTGCACTAATTCTGTAGGATCATCCCCACTGGTGTGCTACCTGGGATAAACAGCGCTTAACATCAATAGGAGAAACAATACTAACCCCAGTAAAACTAAGATCTCTCACAAGTAGCAACTAACAGATGTGTTAGCTTTTCTTTGTAAGATGTTAAATTTCTGTATATTTTTTTTCCCATTTTTCGCTCTTTAATAGGTACTGAGGACCTCTGTCAATTAGGAATGGAGAATGATTTCATACACTGTGCCTTTCTTTCTTCCCACAAGAACTCTGTTGATGGAAGATTAGAAGAGCAATGAATTAGGCTACGTTTCTTTATATCACACTATTTTCTCAAAAGCAAACACTTATCAAAGTATTCCAAAGTCTTTACTTACAAAAAATATTAATAGCATTGAATATATCTTTCCTTTCTCAACATGTACATTTGCCTGTTTTATCACTATTAAACAATACAAAAATGCTGTTTATTACAAGCACCTAGAGTATAATTCATAAGCCTTTGAGATGCATATTAACTAAATTACAAGTTTCACTAAGATATTATTGCACTGTTCTCCCAAAATGTATTGTGATGTTCTCTTTCAAAAAGTAATTTAAATATAAAAGGAAATAACTTTAAAGCATTCTTCATTACAGAGATTTTCTATTTGTTTCTAAATGAAACCGAATGCTTTTTTATTAAAACAGAATATTTTCATAACAAATTTACTTTTGGTCATAATATTGCCTTAAAGGATTGCCAGAAATATTGTACTTAATCAAAACACATTAGTCTTTCATTGGATTAGCAGGAAAAGCCTGAGTGACAGCCACAATAGTACAGCACTACAGAAATTTAAACATTCATAGTTTTCATATTTTTGGAAAAGTAAGACCAACCCTTCAAAAATTAATTTAAATTATTCTATTTTAAGCTGATTAAGACTTGTACCTGGAACAGTCAGTTACTTTTCTGCCTATGCAATATCAGAAGGACAGTTCACTGATGGGAAAAAAAAATTCTAATTAAAAGAATGTAGAAGACAGAAAAGTCACTAAGAAAGATTGTCTTCCTCAATATGTGAAAAAGGTAGAAATACAGTACATGTCAGCAATCCCTCATGTAAGGTATTTTATAATCCCCTTTCACACAACATCCAATTGTTTAGAGTCTTGAAAGCATTACCCACAATAGGCTTCTGAGGCAGAGCACTGTTTTCTGGTTGTGTTTATACTTAGACAAGGAAGGCATGGAAGAGCATGACTACAGGCTACCAAGCTGTCAGACACAAACTTTCTCTGCCTTGCTCCAGAAGCACCTACCACAAGCAAGTTCCAAGCATGAGATGGTACAGATGCAATTAACTTCAGAGCCATTCCCAAAATTCAAAATAACCATGATTTCAGCAAAAACCCAAATACAGGTCTACACTAAATTTTTTGTTAAGGAAAAAGCCTGCAATGAATAAAGCAGTTAATTTGCAGTTCTCTGAAGATGCACTGAACAAGCTGCAATTGTTCAGCCTGGAGAAGCAAAAGCTACTGGGAGACTTTTCAGTACCTAAAGGAGCCAACAAGAGAAGCTGAAGAGGGACTTTTTACAAGGATATGCAGTGATATGACAAGGAGAAATGGCTTTAAGCTGAAAGAAGGTAGGTTTAGATTAGATACTACGAAGAAATTCTTCACTATGAGATTGCGGAGGCACTGGAACAGGTTGTCCAGAGAAGCTGTGGCTGCCCCATCCCTGTTAGAGTTCAAGGCGAGGTTGGATGGAGCTCTGAGCAACCTGGTCTACTGGAAGGTGTCCCTGCCCATGGCATGATCTTCTTTAAGGTCCCTTCCAACCAAACCATTCTATGATTCTATAAAGCACCCAGGCTATACCTTCACTGAGGAGGCAACACTCTCCCTTTCTTTTAAGTGAAAAAAACCATGAATCTTGCACAACTATTACCAGATTGGATTTTTAAAGCTGTTTGCAATGATTTTCAGACACACAAGACTGGTAAGCAGTTGATTCGTATACCTGTTCAGTGTGAAAAACTGAACAAGTGTTACCATAAATAATTTGACAGAAACTATATGCAAGGACTACTGGAATTTTCAACTCTACGGGACACTGACTTCCATGTTTTGACGCTCCTTGTACAGAAATCAGCTCACTCAATTGCACTTAAACTAAGATTGCACAGATGGTGCATAAACTTTTCCCACTGCTCGTGCCTTTTAATCAGATATTCATGGCTACATTATCTCAGTCACATGTTCTAGTAAGGCATACAAAATGCTTGAGAGGAGGGCACCAACAGTTAACCATACAAATCTTTTTTTGATGCCTGCAATGGCAGCTGAAAATTTATTCTCCACATTCATTTTGATCAGACGGCTATAAATCCAATTTTACCAGTAGAGATTTCTTAAGTAAAAGAAGTGATGTTTAAGGTTTATTCTGCCTTTAATTTTCTTCAAAACAAAAGTTGTTTTAAAGTCTTTCATGTTAATAGCACTGCTGAGAGGCTAATCATAAAGGATGCTGAAGTGCCTACAAATGTAACTATGTATCTCATACAGTGAATGCTTACTAATAAGTCTTTCAGTGAAAGATGCAAGCAAAACCCAAAACCAGAATGCCTTCTTTTTTAAGCTTCTCCCATTACATGTGTAAGTGTAGATGTTCCTGGCAGAGAGGCCATCACCCTGGGCTTCTTGAGCAACTGTTTGCTCTCACTGCCTCTGCCACACATACGCCGGCAAAACCAGCGCTGTGCTACACCAACTCTGTGAGAGTAAGAAAATCATACCCAAGTGACACTGCCTGAAACATGCTGCATACTTGCTGGTGGCAGACCATTTCATGACACACAAGTTGCAGTAAACAAAACTTTTCCTGGGGTCCACCCTACTCATTTCTGAATTTGGGTCATTTCACAGCATCACAAGAATTGTTTTTCACAGCATTAATACAAAGTATCACTATACCCATAGTCAAAAAAATTTCTCAAAGTAATGTGAATTAACAATTATTTCAGAGTTTCAGACTTTTCTGGAGACATCTATATTTTATGTCCTTGATGCTTCTTACTGTCGATATGTAACAGGAATACCAGGAAAATGTAAACTGTTCATACTGCTGTGAATAGGACCTCCCTGTGATGGTGGCAATGAACCTCTGCATCTCAAAGAAGCAGCCTCAGACACTTGAGGCAACCACAGTCTAAAGGGACATTTTTTAAACAATACGTGAAAATTCTGTAGCTGTACATGGTCAAGGTGAGAGGTATTGGTAAGGAAAGTCTTGATGACACATGAGGAGTCCTGCAAAGATATGAAGATACAGCTGGCCAGGGATGTTTTCAACAAGCACTGTTAAAAGAGGAATAATGGACATGAAATAGAAAAAGCTTACTGCGTATCACCTTAAATCAGCTAAAATTAGGATTACATGACTAAGACAGAAAGGAATGAAGTGTCATAATTGGATCTCAAGGCGTTTAAATAGGAAGTATATGTAGGGCTTGTATAAATGTTATCAGATGTTATTTCATCAAAATTATTTTCTTTTCATCATCTTACACCCCCCGCCCCCCTCACAGAAGTTCAGTTCCCAAATGACTATGTGAGTACCAACCCGTTCTTATTCCACAACATGAATAATAAAGTTAATCTATAGATACATATTTACTCAGATAAAACAAGAGGAATTCAGCTAAAATGTGTATTATGGAAAGAAAACAGCTCCCGGAAAATAAAGCTTAAAAACATGCCTGCGTCTTTCAGGTAGCCTTCAGCATATGCCATTACTCACTAGGGACAGAAAACAAACTGAAAAACGTCCAGAAAAGTTCTTGCTTTAGTTGCCTGATTATTCCTAAGAAATTATTTTTACTCACCAACCTTTGTCTCTTTCAGGAGTTGTTACCTAATTGTGTTAGTACAACTTGCAGGTACTCTGAAAATAACTAAAAAACATAAGGACACAAAAATCCCTTAAGATACTTCTGATTTTTTTGTTAACTACCATGTTGTACATATGTTAAGAAGTCTCTCTCCAAAGATACTGAGTCAGCTTTAATTGTTTATGTAGGGTTTTTAGTAACAGACTTTGAAGCTAGACAGCAACTCTTTGATCTTTAAAAGCTTAAAATGAGAGACTCGAGTGTATATCCTCAAACCTGCAGTTAATCTGAATTAAGACTCAAAATGAGGGACTGACTCACATTTCAAATGAATCAGGCATTTTAAGATGACAGTGGCTAACTGATTAGTGCCCAAAATATGTCATTCTTAAGAGAAATAAGTCCTAAGAAACATTTATCCTGTAATTTTTTTTTATTTTTTTTTTGGTAACATTCTGATATGAAGACCTCATTCTGTAACACTCTCAAAGAGAAGCAATTTCAATTCTTCCTGGACTCAATAGACACTGTAAAGTATTCAACTATTCACTTGACAGAAAAACTTAACAACTTCATTTTTGCTCTCAGAACACAGCTAAAAGAAGGCAGTATTTCAAAACTGCACCACTGCATTTCACATCAATGTAGAAAATTCCACAATAATTGAAGAATGAAATATAATACTACTAGGTGATTTTTTTTCCTTTACCTAATGGTAGTTTGGTTTTTTCCACATTATTTCCAAAGGGAAAAAGGTTTCTTCACGTCTTTCCTCTTCTACTTCCATAATTATGTCCCAGCACCCCTACCAGCACATACATACACACACACACACATTTTTAAATTATTAAATCAGCCACATCTAGGTTTGAAAACAGATGAAAAGAAAAGTAGTGCAATAATTCCTATGTTCCAGTAACATCACATAACGCTCTTGCTTTAAAAGGACAACACACTTAGAACAGATGTGCTAGTCTAGTTAAAATTATGTGTGGTAGGCTCAAAAAAAGGACACACAGGCACCTGGATTTACAAGGGAACTGCAGTTAAGTCTTAAAACAAACTTAGTACTAGAACGGTGAGCCTAATAGTGTCCTGCCATGACTAACTATTGAATGTTGCAGAACTCAAAATCTCTTATCAGTATAAGAAGAAAACACATACATTGGACTTGGCCTGTCAGGTGCAACTCACACACACACACACACACCCCACATACCCAGATGAAACTGCAGAGCTGCTGGCTTTCTCCCACTGTCCAGAACTCAAGCAAAGTCTCTCTTCTCCATCAAATGAGAAGACCAAGTGTACTGCCTTATACTGAACAACAGGAAAATGATAAAAGTGTTAATCTGATTTGATTCTTAATATAGTTAGTTGGATTCTATGATATTGTAAAAAAAAGTAAATAGTCTGGAAGAAGGGAGAGAAGGGGTCTATGTAAACCTCCAGCTCGGAATGCTTTCTCAGTCTTTCACCACCTCTGCTGGAGAAGTGTCACAGTACTTCTCTCAGGTGCATTTAATATACCTGCACCTATTTAACCATATTCCTTGCTGTGAGTATGTTGCTTGCTTTCACATGCAACGTGAGGGACAGTAATCCTGAAATCCTCAACTTAGTGTCAGTGCAGAGCCAGCAATTGACACTTATGTGTGCTACAGATGCCTTACATACTCAACGCTGGCTGTAGTCTTCAGCTTTTAATCATACCATGACTGCAGAGCCACACTAATAGAAAGTATAGCCTTCAAAAATGGGATATAATCCCTTAATTTGTCACTTACTGCAGAAGTCCTGAGGAGTAGCTTCAAGTTTCCCTCTATCATAGCTAATTTCCTAGTTTTTCCTTTTAATTTTAGTATTAAAGCCTTAGGAGCCTCATAGCGGAAGATACAAAAATGTTCCATTTGAGTATCCAACCAAGTTCTGTTGACCACAGAAGGCTATGCAAAACACTCCCATGTATAGCATAAAATAAAGTTCTATTATCAATGACAGGAAACATTATTCATACTTGCACATAACAGATTTCAAAATATTAATTAGCTTTAAAATGAGGACTACATAGCTTCTCCACACAGAATAAAAAAACATTCATTTGCTATCCAGTGAGACTTTTTTGGGAATCTCCACTGCTAGCTGAGTGTCAAGCACTGCAATCACATGGAGTAGTTGTGGTCTCAGATTCAAGATTTCTGTGCTACATCTCTTAGAGTGCTAAGGAATATTTGTCAGTCCAGGTGCAAATGTGAATGCTCTTTGGATCACAAGACAGTCTGAAAAAGGAAGTTTGAAAAGAATATCAAAGCATACACTGTAGTCACTGCTCATCTTGGTGGGAAAGCAGTTAGTAATAAAATATTGTCACTAACATTACTAGGTTTCAAAATGAATCTCCTGCTAAAAATAGTTAAGATTACACTTTATAGTACTGTCCTCAGTTGTGATGCTAACTTTGGGCTTCAATGAAAACCAAATACTGCCCTGTATTACCCCTAACCTTTCTCATCTACATTTTCCATCTCCCAACTTATTTATGATGAACTTGTGAATTTTCAATTCCAAGTGTGTCTACAAAACAACTTGAAATGACACAAATAGATATGCTGTATTATTTGAAGATTCCAATGAATACCAATTTTCATTACTGAAATGAGAAAAAAAAAAAAAAGAGTTGTTTTCTCTTGGATTTTTGTCAAACTTTCTCCAGAACAGAGGAGATTTGGAATGCAACGTTATTTCTCCATGAGAACACAGAGATGAACTATTCCTCATTTGACTCCTTATCTCCAACTACTGTTGTCATTTTATCAGACCCTTTACTGGACAGCACAGACACATTAGAAAGAAAATTCTGACTGTAGAGATAACACCTATTTTGTAATGCACCATTACAGATTTGAAAGAAAATCAGAATCAATTAATTTCATTTGTTCATAGTGACAGAACAAGAGGCAACATTTCAAGCTGCAGTAGGGTACATCAGCCTTCCTACCAGAGGAAAAAATTACACTCACCAGATCATTAAACAAACTGCCAAGTGAAGTTACAGACTCATTATCACTTGAAACATGGCACTTATCAGAGAAGCCAGAAATAATAAATCTGCCTTGCCAAAATGGTAACGGGTTGTCCATAAATTCCAGAAGAAATACATTCCAAAATAGAAATGGTTTGATTAGGTTACAAAAATTACTTGTTATTACAGTCTGCATTATTTCGTTTAGTTCATAATAACGAACATGAAAAGTACTATAGCAACAGTCTTCTGAAAGATTAGTCAACTGGCAGTGTATTTAATAAAGCCTTTTATTATAAACCTTCACTTCTTTTCTTACCATTTTGAAATACAGAATTTTATAGACTATAATGCAGTTTGGGGCAAAAAATAAAATCCCTTCAGTTGTACTTTTTGCACATATTATCTATACACAAAAACAAAATCAATGCCACCTGCTCATCATTTATCCCACTCTCTACCTTATTTGAGGAAAACCACCAGGTACAGGACTAAACACAGCCTCAGGCAATCCCTGTGGCAATGGCAGGTGCCCAGCTGTCACAGCCAGCTCCTGCAGAGCAGGCAGTCGGTGTCGGGGAGCAGCAGGAGGAAAGGGTGCTCCCAAGGGCATGGCGAGCTGCCAGCAAAGGTAGTTCTGGCAACAGATCACAGAGGCCACCAGGACAACAGACCACTAGGCAAAGGTGCAGGACATGGCCAGCCCAGGAAACCCAAAAAAAAAGTCACGAGGAAAGCTCATGCTAGGATGGCTCAATTTAGGACAGAGGGTGCTGGGCTGGGCTGAAATGGGGCTCCTGGGCCTTGGGCGGGGGCATTGCACCCCAGTGGTGCTCTCAGGGTTCAGACAGTTGACTCTCACCATCAAAATTCATCGCTTCTGGCTTTGAAGGCTTGAGGGTTTTGTTACATACTGTAACTTAGATTTTACATTCTGGGAGGTTCTTCTTAGCCTGAAAGTAAGTTCTATTTAAAATGGCCAGCTAATTGTGAAAATTAAACTATTTCAGTACAGCTAGGCTAACTTCTGTCAGCATGGCACAACCATCACAGTACAGAGATGGGTCATGCCTAAAATGATCATCTGTGCAGACATCTGCCACACTGGGAAAAGGTTCCCCGCAAGCTTTAGTGACTTAAGTAAGTCTAAAAGTTACAACTGTGAAAACATTAAGTTTAGTGGCATGTGTACAGAGAGAATGAAATCTGCAAGGGCAGTAAGTAGCACGGCAGCAGTGACAAGAACTGCACTGCCTATGGCGAAAGCATTGTCATTGAGCAGGTTTCCATGGCTTGGGAGAGGGAATTTGGGGCCTGGCATTTAATCCTAAAACTCATCAATTTTAATTCAGATATCTCAAGCCACACATTAAATAGCTTTCATGGACAAAACGTCAAAATAGATGCATTAAAGCTTCAACAAAAGTCCTGTCCCAAACAGAAAAGTCATTGGCAGGCTGACGAGCAATTGATCTCAGTCCAGCAGATCATGCACTTCACTTTCAAGGACAGACCAGAATAACATTTGGTAAAGACCATGAAAAGGAAATACATCGACAGCTCAAAAGATAGAATTCTTAGCACAGAAAACTGCTAGCTGTAAAATAACAACTGAAGTTACAATGATTGACAATTTAGCAGGGTTCTTTTTTCTTCTTAGATATTAAAGTTAATTAAAATTGGTGAAGGCATCAAGTCATTTGTAACCTATCCTAAATGTAATATAATCTCATCTGAAAAGCATGAAATTGCTCTGCCTGTATCTATTACTTCAATTCTTGATAACTATTATACTCATTCAATAATGCAATTACTATAAATTACATTGCAGAAGTAGGTCTATGCAACAGCCAAAATAGAAAAGACTTGTGACATTGTCTGCAAAACATTAATTGGCCAAAAGAAACTTATTAGGTAAAACAAACTGAAAAAAACTTCCACAGAGAATTTCATAAAGAAAACAGATCCGCTTACTGTTTTAGTGCTTGAAATAAATAGAGTACTTTTGTTACATTTAGAAAATAGCCACAACAGCAGCTGCAAAGAACAGAAAGTTTTACCGAAAATAATTAGTATGTTTCATTTCTTTTTTTTTTTTCTTTTTCTGATATTTTCCCTCACATTTTGCTCAATACACTTATTTCTTTTTTTATATCTCAGCATGTTTTAGTTAGTCTTTCATGTTTTTAAATGCATAGAATTTTTCTCCATAGTTACAAACCAGGTTAGTTGGTTCTCCATCCTGGTTGAGTCTTAATTTCTGTTCAGCTGGTTCATGACCTGAGTACTTCTATTATAATAAAAATCCTGAACAGTACAACACATCTGTATCACTGTCTCAGCTACTATTTAAAAGATTTGATATTAAGTAATTAAAAACTGTAACAGCAAAGGTAGGTTTGAATTTGAAACATAATTGTGTCTGACCGAGTAATACATCTTTAATAAATTTTGCCTACTTTATATTGATAATTTGCCAACAACACAAAGCTGTGTAGTGCAGTCACCATACTGGAGGGAAGGGATGCCATCCAGAGGGACCTTGACAGACTTGAGAGGTGGGCCAATGACAACCTCATGAAGTTCAACAAGGCCAAGCATGAGGTCCCCAACCTGAGCTGGGGATATCCCAAGCACAAATACAGGATGTGTGGAGAATGGATTGAGAACAGCCTTGAGGAGAAGCACTTGGGAGTCCTGGGTGAAGAGAAGCTCAACATGATCCAGCAATGTGCACGGGCAGCCCAGAAAGCCTGTGGTATCCTGGGCTGCATCAAAAGTCAGAAGGTCAGGGAAAATGATTCTGCTGCTCTTGTGAGACCCCACCTGGAGTGCTTCATCCAGCTCTGAGACCTCCACATAAGAATGACATGGACCTGCTGGAGTGAGTCCAGGGGATGATCAGAGGGCTTCTGTACTATGAACACAGGCTGAGAGCTGGGATTGTTCAACCTGGAGACGATTCAGGGGAGAACCTAGAGCAGCCCACACTAACCTGCCTCCTAAAGGGGGACTACAATAAAGTCAGAGAGGAACTTTTGACAAGGGTTTGCAACAACAGGACATGGGGGAATGGACTTGAGCTGAAAGAGAGTAGATTTAGATTAGATGTTAGGAAGAAATTCTTCAATATGATGGTGGTGAGACACTGGAATAGGTTGCTCATAGAGGTTGTGGATGTCCCATTCCTTCAAGGAATGTGTTCAAGGCCAAGCCTCCAAACCAAACCATTCTACGATTCTATGATATGAAAATAAAAATCCATTACTGAATGCTGGAATTTTAAAGCTTTTAATAAATTAATTGTTCCAGAAGAGCATCATACTTTTCACATTGCAGAAAAAAAAGGAATTAAAAGTATGACATTAGCTTTCAGATGTCTCCTAGAAAATGCTTTCTCCATCCCATTGCTAAATAACCATAAAGTTAAAATTTTCTGTTAGAAAACACAATGTTCCTAGTTGTTTAGTAATACAGTGTCCACTTGATGTAATACTTCTGGGCTAATGGCCATTTAATTGTGTGGCTTTCCCACATTTTGACTAGGGATTTGATCTCCTGTCCTAATGAATTTTATTTTCAGGATCTCCAAAGGAGCAAGAGCCTTAATGTAAATTTATGTTTTTTTTCACTGACAAAAATCAAACATTATTATACTAATTAGTACATTATCTGAGAAGAAAGTACTGGATATAATTGTGTAATTCCATTTAGGTTATCTTACTTATATTTCACTTCTTGGAAGCACCAAAGAGAGTTGTCAAATCATGGTATGACATGGTCCACTGAAGGGACCCCTGAAAATCTCTAGTGCAGCCTCCTGCTCAAAGCAGGATCTGCTGTGACATGTAGACCCATAACCACTACCCCAAAAGCCCAGCCATTCAGGTGGTGTTCACCCCTCCAGACCATAATGTACCTGCATCCTTGCTACAAAAATATTGTGGAAGACAGTTTCAAAAGCCTTACTAAAGTACAGGCAAACAAGATCTGCTGCTCTCTCTTTGTACCCAAATCCTGACATTTTATTATAAAAGGTAACCAGGTTGGTCAGGCATGATTTATGCTTGCTAAGTCCACACTGACTATTCACAATCACCTTCTCTTTCATGTGCCCATGAAATCTCCATGACACATTCCAAGAGGATTCACTCCATTATACTCCATGAGGGCTTAGAGTGAGGCTGCAAGCCTGTGTTTCTCCGTATCTCATCACTTCAGGCCTGTTTTTATGATGGGTGCAAGATCTGCCTTTCTTTACTTACCCAGAAGCTCCCCTAAAACCTATGATCTTTATAAGATGACAGAAAGTGGCCTTGCAAGGACATCAGCCAATGCTTTCAGCACTCCTGGATGCAGTCAGGTCCCATGGAGTTCTTCCAGGGAAACTGTCTTTTGATCCTCACCCATTCCTGGTAGTTCTCTTCCTCTTAGACTGTCTTGAAAAGCAGAGGCCTGGGACACCTCATAGCTTAAGACTGGGAAAAAGAAGGCATCAAGTAGAACCATGAAATCATTTGGCTGGAAAAGACCTTTAAGATCATCAAGTCCAACTATAAACCTAAGGCTGTCAAATCCACCACTAAACCACTTCCATAAGTGCCACATGTACATGTCTTTTAAATAACTCCAGAGATGGTGACTCAACCACTTCCCTGGGCAGCCTATTCCAGTGCTTGATACCCATTCCAGTGAAGAAAATATTCCTCATATCCAATGTAAATCTTCCCAAGCACAACCTGAGGCCATTTCCTCTCATCCTTAACTTCAGGCCTATTCCTCTCATCCCAAAGTACTTCAGCTTTGTGTCCACTTTCACCTCTACCCTTCAGCAAAAGTAATACACTTCCCTTGTTCAGCCTTCTAATACTAGTATAGTGGTAGAAGCTCTTCTTGTTGCCCTCAGTGTCCCTTGCAAGTCTTAACTCCACCTGAGCTTTGACTGTCCTGATACCATTCCCACACAACCATGCAATATTTCTCCTTTGTAGTACACCTTTGTTGCATTTTTGCACCAATGCATAGTCAAGAATTCCCTGTTTAAAAAAGTTCTTATCCTGACAATTCTACTTGACATCCCGAGTATTGTGATGGACAGTCTTGCTCATTGAGGAGGTTCCTCCATGAGGTTTCCAGTCTGTCACTCCACTCTACTTGGAGAGATGGTTGGACTTAATTACCCACAAATTTCACCATTACAAAAGTAATCTCATGCAGCTAGGTTAAGTCACAGGAAGACAGAATATAATAATCTTTGTTTACTAGTATGAAGTTCTTATATTCCTTAGATCCAGAAGTTTCCTTGATCAAGAGGAGAAATGCTATGGCCAAACCTTTAACTAATATACTATGAAACAATATCTGTAATTGAGCCTTCCTTTATTCTCCTTCATAAAATAACTCTAATAGTCACAACACTCTGGAGAAGTGAGATAGTGAAGAACATTTCATAATCCTCAAAACTGTACTCTTCTACCAATTTTCTTCTTAAAGGAGAAGACAGTGAGTGGTAAAAGACACACTTCAACTTTGGAAAGGTGACCTTCATCTACTTGTGCTTCTTTATTTTCTTCTTTTTAGAAATAATTATTAGAATTACAATTTGAATGCATGAAAAATGCATTCACCATGAAATTGCATAGAAACAGATTGATCAGATAACTTTGTCTCTAAGAATGCAGATCCCAGAAAATCTAAACTTGAACCTTGTATCTGGGACTCATGATCTCTAACATACCACCCAGATGTTTCAGATGTCTTACTTTTGAGAGGCAGACTCTCCCAGGCCAACTGAAACTTAGCTCCAGCCTGGGAAAACAGAAAAACCTAAAATATAGAGACATACTGTATGTGTGGGTGTAAGCAGCATACTACATGGCATACAATTCCTGCAAGGTTTCTGATTCCTGAATTACAAATTGCCAGTTTACTTTGCTGGGGAAATATAAAACAGCAATTTAAGCAGAACAATTCTGCCATGGAATTCATTAAATAGACTGAACAGCAATTAATACTCCTGTTCTTACATATACCAGGCAAATGATTGGTAATAATATGTGGACTTGTTTGGTTTGTATAGCTCTAAATACTCTTTGTACAACATGCTATACAGAAATCATACAAGTACCTCCAACTCAAACATTTAAACTGGTTGTTACTGCCATAAGAAGAATCAATGTTTAAATAAATGTTTAAACTTTGTCATGATCAATTCAGTTGTGAACATGTTAATACCCAGGATGTGGTGACTATCCTCAACACTTTGCAATCATATGAAGGGATTCTGCTATCAAAACAGCTGTAAATCTGCAAGCTGAAAAAACTCCAAAAAACAAGAGCCAAGCATACAAAACCATTTTAACAGAAAGAAACAGCTACAAAAACATCGGAACCTCTTTTTTTTTTCCATAAAAGAAACTGAGGGATTAGGGCAAATCACAAGCTAAACAGAAATCAATCATGTATTTCATGCTCCAGGATGTGTAATTAAGAGTATTTCATGAGATACATCTAGAGCATCAGCATATTGACCAGGGCACAGTTGGAGTCCTATAAACAATTTTTACAGATATGGGACAACTGAAAGAACTCAACAGCGAAGAAACTGTATGATTCAAAGAGTCAGACAATTGATGGTGCTTAAATTATAGAAGATAATATTGACAGTCTTCAGATGCAGAAAAAGCTGCAGCAAAGAGCAAATATTCTATTTCAAGACCAAACAAAGCAACGGCAGAATTCATTTGCGGGGGGAGGGGGGGAGGAAAATAAGGAGGAGGAAAGACAAATGAGTGATGAAATGCAGATTAGCAACTCAATCTTATACTGATCAAGTTGGGTCTCAAGGTGCCAGGGAGCAGCAAGAGTGGCTTCTTCACGAGGGAAGGTAAGCAAGGAGCTCTGGGTGGTTGTGAGGCAGGCAAGGGCAGTGTCCTTACCCACCAGAAGAACAGTCCCATAGTGGTCAAGAAAAGTAGAGCAAAATGACAGCCAAAGTACAATACCAAACCTGAATAGTGAGGAAAGTTTAGAAACAGACACAGGTAAGACATGAAGAAGAGACATGTATATGCTCTTTAAACATGATCAAATTAGAAACACTCTCTCCCACCATTCAGGTGATCCGTAATGAGAAAACTTTGTGTCAATTTTTTTTTTTTATCTTCACTACCATTATAACTAAATTGTTGACCAACAGTCAAGATACTAGCAATACCTGGCAACATGCAAGAAGAATTGAGAATAATTTGGAATTAAGTCATTAGGGTACTGGGCACTGCAGTCACATTTATGTACTGGTTTTGAAGGCAGAAAAAGCTGCATATTAATCCTAGGATACGGGTGTCATCTCTTGGTCAAGAATGCCTTAAACTAGAATTAAAGCACCTAAAATATTCTTTTCAAAATATTTTTTAACTCTAATCTTCCCCCAATTTTTAGTTTATTTCTGAACTTCTCCTGATCAACTAATAGAAGAACCATTTCCCCTAGCAAAAAAGATGTCATTTTGGATGTCTCAAAGATTACCCATGTCTACTCTCTGGAATATTTTTCACTAATCTGCCCTGCCTCATTTCCTCAAAGAACAAAGTAATGATGAGTACTGTTCAGTCCATGAAGAAGAGGAACAAAACATGCAGCAGAAGTTCCTTCCTCTACAGAGTTCCTCAGTTTGTGTAATTAAGAAAATTTGCAAATTGAGGGAATATTTTCCATCTTACTTCTCATAGCACACCTGAGAATAATTCTCCAAATCATACCTTCTCAAACATAAGAATTAGGAAGGAGTAGTAAGGAGCAGGAAGAAAAAGAGCTGTCAATATTTATTCTTGCAGCCTCATCTTCAGTGCTATACATTAATATTCTAAGGAAAGTGAAGGTTTAGCAGGGCAGGCAAGGAAGAGACTGCTAGTCTCCTCATTTGTACATTTGTAGAGAGAGTGACGGGGAGGGCAGGGGAGAGAAAGCAGATAGTGGGAATACTGCATCTTTTAATCATACTTGAAATATTTTAAACTTAGAATCAAATTTACTGAGCCTATACAGACTAGCAATGCATTGTAAAAGAAGTAGATCTGTAGAGTAATGCTGCTTTTGTCAGGGACGCAACACTCCTACCATGGGCATTTTGGAGAGATTTTAGTTTGAACTTTTTACAGTATGGTCCTATGGACTAAACCCTTATTAGTGGCTGCAATTAATCAGGTGTATCTATGGAACACCTTTTAGCTCAGTTCCATGCGAAAGACAATCAGCTCGGATGCTTCTGTATCAGCATTTTAGTTCTCACTAGAAGCAGATTTTTGAAGCAAATCTTCCCCAGTCACTGATTCTCTTGTCTCCATTGCAGCGTGGTCTCACAAGCACACAATCTGGAGGTGCTTCAGGGGCAAACCTCGACAGACGATGCACTAACAGGTGTTCCGTCCACAGGATCAGGCTAGAGTTAATCTGAAATCAAACTGAAATGTGAATGTTCAGTCCCTCTGCCTTATTCCACAAATTTAGTTGTATTCAGATGTGCTACTTGCCAACACAGGATATAAGATCCTGTTTAACATCTTCATAGATGATTTAGATGAGGGAATTGAGACCATCGTCAGCAAATTTGCTGATAACATCAAGTTGGGAGGGAGAGTCGACCTGCTGGAAGGCAGGAGGGCTCTGCAGAGGGATATGGATAGACTGGAGAGATGGGCTGATGAAGTTCAGTAAGGCCAAGTGCCATGTCCTGAACTTTGGCCACAACAACGCCATGCAGTGCTACAGGCTGGGAACAGAGTGGCTGGAGAGCAGCCAGGCAGGAAGGGACCTGGGGGTACTGATTGACAGGAGGCTCAATATGAGCCAGTAGTGTGCCCAGGTGGCCAAGAAGGCCAATGGCATCCTGGCCTGTATCAAAAAAAGTGTGGCCAGCAGGTAGAGGGAAGTGATCCTTCCCCTGTACTCAGTGCTAGTGAGGCCACACCTTGAGTACTGTGTCCAGTTCTGGGCCCCTCAGTCCAGGAAAGATATTGAGGTGCTGGAACAGGTCCAGAGAAGAGCAACGAAGCTGTTGAAGGGACTTGAGCGCAAGTCCTATGGGGAGAGGCTGAGGGAGCTGGGGTTGTTTAGTCCGGAGAAGAGAAGGCTTAGAGGTGACCTCATCACCCTCTACAACTACCTGAAGGAAGGTTATAGCCAGGTCAGGGTTGGTCTCTTCTCCTGGGCAGCCAGCAGTAGGACAAGGGGGCATGGGCTTAAGCTCTGCCAGGGGAAATTTAGGTTGGATATTAGAAAGAAGTTCTTTAGCGAGAGAGTAATCAGGTATTGGAATGGCCTGCCCAGAGAGGTGATAGATTCACTGTCCCTGGAGGTTTTTAAACTGAGATTGGACGTGGAGCTTAGTGCTATGATCTAATAAACAGAGTGGTGTTGGATCAAGAGTTGGACCCGATTATCTCGGAGGTCTTTTCCAACCCAATCGATTCTATGATTCTATGATTCCATAACTGTGATGCTCTCCAAACCACTTTGCAACACAGACTGCATGGTAATAAATACAGATGATAATAAGATTCACCTGAAAACCATGTCCCTAATCCAAAGTAAAATATTAATGCACAAGTCTTAGGATGAAATAAAGACGCTTTGGAATGGATTATTTTCCATCACAATTTTATGCTTAATTCTGCAAGCCACAGACAGTCTAAATTTCAGTTTGTTTTGAAAGAAAAAAAAAAAAGTCCTTTATCCAGCTTACGGGTGGTAAAGTTGCCTGAATAAAAGGGTCAGTGAGTCTCAAACACTTCTGAACACATCAGGTTAGTACAATGAAAAACAGGACAGTTATAGCAAAGAGGACAAGTCTGTGCAGTGGCATCTATATGAGCAAATAAAGAGCTGTAGGCCTGGAGGTCAGCTGGCTCTACTTGTATCAGTGAATCTAAATGCTTTTGCCCTCCCTGAAGACATACACCACATAAACCCACAGGAATGGTTGACTGGTCCCAGACCAAAGTCTGGGTATGTTCTGGATGTCTGCTAATTAACCCAAGACAAAACTATGCCAAGGGAAATGCTATCATTTTAACAGTATGATCAAATGCATTTTAGTGCTGGAGCTATGCCATGTCCACCTTAGTGAGTATAGTCAGTAGCCAGTAATTCCCACCTACAGAAGGGAAAGAATATCTAACCCTCTCTTCGGAGGGGTAACATTTGAATGGAGTATTATTCTGCTTATACAGCAATTACTTGACATCCAACAAAACTTCCAGATATAGAGGTAGGGCTGTACCTCTAGATCATAGGTTACCCCATACCACCAGTAGAGAGACTGGAAGACTATTAAGTCTTGAAAAACTAAGACAAACTGTTATGTTCCAGTTAACTGAAACAGTCATAAAAAATGTCTGTAGAACTCATTATTGAAAGCACCTTAATTTCACATAAGAACACATAGTTAGTTCCACAAGATATTTGATCTGTAAATATCAAGAAAGCTGATGAAAGCGTTTAGATTGCAATTTAAAATTAGCACCTCTAAATTTTCATTCTGTGCAATAACGTTCAAGATGACAAGATGAAGAAAGAAAATACTTTTTAATATTTCTTGCAGATGATATGTAGAGAACACAGAATACTGCTTTGACTGTTCTTTTAAGTCACATCCAATTAAATGTAAGCTAGAGAATTAGTTATCAGTGAGCAGAAGCCCTCCCAAAGAAACATCAACACCACAAATAAAAGCAGATTAAATTACAGTCATAGAAGTCTGTTACAGAGAAATGCTGTTCTTAGACCTAAATAATGGTCCCTCATCTTTCATTCTGGAGAATGTTTTGGTTACTTAATTTAAATGGAAAATATCTCTTCTCCCTAGAACCAGAGCTTTTCAATTTATATTAATAAATCTCTTTTGGCTGGCCTCTATTTGCCAAAGTTTCACAAAAATACTTCAAAAATAATCATGCTCTGCAAAACAATCTATTTTTTTTATCATTTGTAAATTCCATTCTAAAAGAATTTATAGAACAGCATTATGTTAATCTCACACCTCACTACCACAGACCATGGCAGTATGTTGGGGGGGATTGTTTTAGTTTTGTCTCTTACTTCTGCTAGTTATGCTGGGCTAAGTCATAGCTTTTTAAAGGCAGACTAGTCTGCCTCACAAAAAAAATATTGTTATAGTTCTCCCAAAGCATTCAGCCCTAACACTAACTGCTTAAAATTATACATGAAGCACTCTTTGCACTTTTTTTGTGGTGCTTGGCAATGCATCACATATTGGACTAATAGAGGGGAAATTTTATAAATTTTAAAAGATGATGTCTTCATTTTATGCTATAAATTGACGAAGCAAGATGTTTTTATGAAACTGAATTATATTGACCCTAGTCAGATTAAAATGATACGGGAATTATGAGAACTACAGAGTCAACCCAAGCAGGTTTACTAGATTTAATTATTCTTAGCTACTAAAACTATAACCAATAGACATTAAGTTAACCTTGTCACAGTCATAAAAGTCTGTCAAACTGCTCAAAGGTGAAAAGAAGAAACAGAAATAGCAGAGACTTAAATATGGTTTTTTCCTACTACACAGATACACAAGTAATCCAGAAAAAACTATCCAGTACTCCCTGCGGTCTAGGCAACACCTGTCCCCATACTCGCTCCTTTCACATCCTTTTTTATAGCTACCCTATAATGTTTCTGTTCTTTAGGAACAAAAAAAAAAAAATCCTCTCTTCACTTTTTTTAATTTCACATCAGCTGGTGTGATAATCTGTGAAACAGAGAACCTACAGCAAGAGGTTCTCAGCTAATCTCAGCTAACGAGAATGCCCGAGTTTTGGGAGGTGTTTTTAGGTGTAAATCAAAGGTTATGAAGCAAGAGCATAAGCTAGTGAAGCACAGAAGTAGAGTGGTAAATAAGCACAATAGCACATAAGCATGATTAGTCACAAAATAGACTAAAAATTGAAGATAATACAAAAAAAAAAAAAACAGCCGAAATCAAGTCAGCTTGTCACTTGTGGTTGGTTTGGGTTTTTTCCTGACTTGGAGTCAGTAGAACACTACCCATTCTTTCCTCCTTCCTGACATGTGAACGAAATATTTTGGAGAGTTTAGTCACAGATGGTTCCAACTGCTACAAGGTTGCCTTTCGTAGGAGTTACAAAGCTAATTTTTCTTTTCTTACTATAAAGGTTCAATCACAGGTAGTAAAAGTTAGGAGAAGGAGCACTCTCCCAAGCTACAACTTATATTATCTGACTCTGTCATAAATAACAAAGAGTTCTTTGGGGTTATGTATGCAAATCAGACCTAAACAATTTCAGTGCATTAACTCTCACCAGTAGGTTGCTGTGGTAGCATTTTGACAGCTCAGACTTCATACTTGTTTTCCTTAACAATCTACCTTTAGGAGTATCCACATATTTCTCAGCTAATGATACTTAAAGCAGACAGCTTTCTTGTTGGATTCAGAACAATTTCTGAAAAGACCATGTTGCTTTTGGGAATCCTTTGAGACCAACACATCCTGCTACATCTCCAACTTTGACTGTTTAAACAGAGCTGTGACAGTGCTATGTTTTTTTAATGTCCCATCTAACAAAAAGCTATAGCTGTCAAAACTTCTGACGGTCTAATTTCAATGAAGAAATCTTTTTTTTTTTTTTTTTTTTGTAAATGGAAGGTACACTGAATAGATTTAAGCCTCTTCTTCCAAAACTTTGTAATTTATATTGAATTCCACTTGATTGAGAGCAAATATGTGTAACTCTAAAGAGGGATTCATTGGCCCATATCCAATTTCCACCATCCTTCCCTTGCAGATGACACTATGTAAGGAATCAGTAATTAAGCCTTAAACTGACATCAGTCATAATTTCATCTACAGCGGATTTCAGTGATTTTCTAATGTAAAACAAGAGTTAACTTTGTCTTAAATATACCAAGGAAACCGGAGGTTTGTGTAGAGTTAAGAAACAGTGGGCTGAAGTGTATCTATTACCTACAGGTTATCTAAAGACTGAGAAGGTCTTCACTTAATATTTGATAACCTTGGAGGATACATAATTTCTACAGACAGTAAGAATTTCTTCCCTTATGAATTGTAAATGGTACCACCACAACATATTCTGTGATTATGAGGCACAGAAGAGGTATCATATAGTTAGCCCATATATAATAAAGTTGGGTTTTTTTCAGAAAATAATGTCTTTTTTACCCTTTTACATTTCACACATTATGAGTACAGATACATGCAGGTATGCACACATGTTCCACTAGAATCAAAGATTCCTTTAATGATCACAAAATCCTGAATAACAGAACTGGGGATTTTAGAACAGTAAAGTTACTCTTCAAAGCACACTAGGAAGTTTAATCTTTTTTATTTAATGTAATTTTTCTCTTATTATTCAAAAAAGACCACTCTGTTTAGCACATCCAGCATATGCACCATATGATGCACCAGATGCCTTAGTAAATAATTCATCTCTTAATGAAAAGTATGATAAATAGTTGCATAAAACAGTGTGAGGATGAAAATGATAACTACCCTGATAATTCAAAACTAGAAAAGGAGATTTTACAAAAAGCAATAGCTACATCACAAAACAATACTGTCAGACTGAACTGGCAACATATGCTTAATTACATTTCAACTGTATCCTGGAAATGAGCACACAGCACAGATTACTGCATGTCCTTATATTGCCATTCCATCAAGGCTTCTAAAGGGTGGCTGAAGAATGTTTAAATGCTGCATTTACAAAAATGCCAAAGACAGCAGGATGTGTTGGGAAGAGAAAAAAACACATTGCAAAATTAGATTGCTATGCCTGCTTGAAGAGAGTATTTTACTAGTATAGAAGAAACTGGCATTTTATTAACAGAAATCATCTATGAGTAATTCCTAAAGCCTTTCTAAAAATGTGACTTAATACTCTTAAGACAGGATGTGTATGGAAAGATGTGCCCATGAATTTCCTCGCAGTTTCTACACCTTTGCTGCAGTCAGTGAAACAAATGAAAAATCTCTTTGCCTGTTGAGGAAGATTGCAACATGCTTGTGACAAACAGCTTTCAGATATGCATGTGTCCTCATGATATCCAACATGAGATCAATTCTTCTGATACTTTCCTCCAATAAACTTAATATGTTTACGTACACCTAGAGGAAAATCACAGCTTCTGTAAAGGAAACAAAATATTCCTTACTATCTCCCATACAATTTAGCACTGTTTTGAATATGTATGCTTGCTCTTCTGTATTTTTCATGTTACATATTAGCATTACATAATCTACGCAATATAATCATATTCATCGTGATGATATATATACACTAGTCCTTAGTTAGATAAATAGGAGAAGTCAATGTTTATGCCCACAAGTTAAATGAATGAGTATTCTCCAAAGAAGTCCACATCCATTATCGGATGGGACAAAACAGTGAATGATTTACTGAGAGGAAAAAAAAATAATTGAGATACAGAAGAAAACTTTTTAAATGTTCTCTCCATACTGTTTGGAGAAGTTTCACTAGGTATTCACAAAATGTAAAGTACTGAAGGACAATTTCCTCAATCCAAATTTGCAAAAAAAACAACACCAAGAAACTCAACTCAAAACCTTAACTCAGAGCTCTTTCCTTCAGCTTCTCCACTGGCGAAAGCAGGAACAATACTGCTCACACACTTTAGAGTGTATTCTGAAACTTATTATACTACTATTTACTGTTTGTCTGATGTACAAATATATGTTAACAACTGTTAGTAAGAAACACAGTGATATGAGTGTGGAAGCTCTGTCTACCAGCATGCACAGTGCAGCCAGCACAGTGTTTTTCCACTGGCTATGTGGAAACTACCCCTCACAAAACAGGGGCTGAGATACTCTGAGCCCCACTTGAACTCATTCCATTTGTTGTTAGGCCTGCTGCAAAACTGGGCATAAAAGGGAATTCCCATCAAAAGGTGCAACCACAGAACTGCCATTTTGTGGCAAGAAAGACTCACCAAGAGCTGTCAATAAAGATGTGACAGTAAAAGGTTTTGATTCCATCTCTACCTAACACTGCTTCTGTGGTCCTCAACAAATCAATTAACCCTCTCTGCTGCACAGGCTCCAAGTTAATGTGGAACTCAGTACTGCTTTATCAAGGAAGTGCTATGGAATTCAGCCACTCAAGGCTCTGGGAAGTGTGTTTACAGTGCAGATCTTAAGTGGCCATGAAAAAAGCTACTCCAGATGCACTTTGCACAGCAGATGGCATTACTCAGAACTTGTCTGTTTAGAGGGAAAGTTTCTCCTCAGTTTTTAATCATCCAGTGACTTAGAATTCTCAGATAACTCTGCAAAAGTAAAAACCCCAAAACAACAGGCATAAAACAGTCTTGCAAATTTGGCAGGGTGGAGGGGAGCATTTTAATGTTAATAGTTTTGCAGTATCATGCAGCATGAACATGTACAATGCCTCTTTAAACAGTACAAAATGACTGATGTTTTGCATTCTCTAAATACTACAAATGGGTTTTGTTCCTATAACAATCTGAACTACACAAGGAGATGATAAATGAGATACTATTGATTAGATTGTGGTAAAGGGTTCCAGCTTTTCAAGGTTATATCCTTTAGAGGGTGTAAATCTCATTACAGGAATCTGCCTGCTGATACACATAAATAAAGAGTGGCAGAAGGGTTTCAGCATGACAGCTCTCACTGGAGTCACACTGTTCTTCAGTCAGAAAGTTCAGAGAAGCAGGTACAGAGACTTCAAAACAGTAGAATCAGCCCACCTTTTTCAAAGAAAACAGACCAATAAAATTTAGATCATATCTGTAATAAATGTTACCGACAAAGGGTACGTGGAGTGAAACACAATCTTGGGCCTCAGTCAGATTTAACTGTCAGCTTCATCAGTAAAATGAAGGATGAGTAAATCCACTAAGTTGTTCCTACTACTTGACTTTAACAAGCATTTTTTATAGTAAATGTATTGTGAATGAATCTTAACGTCAGCTGAAAGTCAGCATCAGCCTTTTCATGCTTTTGGTGGTGAAAAACGTGCCAAAAAACGTCAAGCAGAACATAAAAAAGCAAGCGCAATAATCTGCTAAATTCTCCTGGAGTTACACATTCTCTCTTAACTAATGGAGGAAAAGAAGAGGCAGTTACACTAGCTACCTGCTCTTTAAAACTTAGGATTTCTCTCTGAGACATTGAGAGGGAAGGTTTGTGTGAAGTGTGGGGAAGAGTAATACTGTGAAGAACCCGGAATCCTTCTGTCCTCATGGTCCTGATGGGCAGGAGTCACCTGTGCATGCTGCCAGCCACAAAAGCTAATGGCATCAGCAACAAGAGACACGGTCCATGGAATCATTTCCCTTCACTTGGCACTCATTAGACTGCACCCAGTTTTGGGCCCTGCAATACAAGAAGCACGCTGACAAATGGGAGCAAGTCCAATCAATGCCCAACAAAACAGCTGAAGCACATCCCCTGTGAGGAGAGGCTGAATAAGCTGGGCTTCCTTGAAACTAAAGAAGTAGTAGCTTTGAAGGATGAGCTTACAGAACCTCTGCTTCACCATGAGAACAAACCAGCAGAGAGTAGGTTGCCCAGAGAGGTTGTGCAGTTTCCATCCTTGGAGGTTTTAAAGATGCAATGGGGAAAAAGACCAGAGCAACTCAATTCGAATTCAGCAGTCACTGCTTTCAGGGCAAGGTTACACTCACAGACCTCACAAGGTCCCTTTCAACCTGCAGGAGTCTGCTTTGTGGTTGCTGTCTCTATTATTGTGATGCCACGGACAAGCAGTATTAGGTGTCAGTGTTGTAGGAACACAGTCATGCTCTGTTCCTTTCTGCTGAGCTCTACTACCATTTCTATTCTCAGCAGTCTCTGCACTCTCAAGTGAAAGTGATTCTATTTATATTCATCTCATAAAATGTTTAAAACATCAGAAAAAAAAACCCCTGCTTACAATATGAAACACAGATCTGAGGTGTAAAAGGAATACCAATGCTGTTCTTTTTCAGCACAGCAGGTGGGCACAAGTCTTACTTCCATTAAGATGTTAAAGCCATAAGCTCAAATATGTTTTTTATCACTTTGATAACTGTTTTTATGGAGATATGTACAGGTAAAAGGAGGTTTTACTTTTGATTTGTGACAGTAAGGAAGCCAAGTGAAGAAACACGAAAAATTTGATCATTCTGATATTTAGAAAGTGCTTGGTACATTTCTTTAACAGGATCTTGAACCTATTAATTTCACAGATTTTTATGGGTGGAAAAATACATCTTCCCAAGTAAGGGTGAAGACAACAAAATTTACACTGGAAAGTAATTATTAGGCTTCACACAGCAGAATACCTGGACACCCCCTCCCTGTCATGAAGCTCTGCCATCTATTTTCTTGTGTTGTCTATCCCCCAATCAGACAACAAATTTTATTTACTTCACAACAAAAGTTTCTGAAATCGGTGTTTGCTCCACAAGGAATTTTAAAGGAAAAGGAGTCTTTGAGAGAAAAAGCTTCAATTAAAAAGTATATCCTATTTATTTCTATTGTGGCATAGACAGATCTTGGAAATGAATTTGAAATCCCTGTCACCTTAGTAATGATGATAACTTTTCATTAAAAACACAGGAAAGTTGAAGCTTCTTGCAGTCACATACAGTATGAATGAATGGATTCCAAACCTACCAAAATACTGGTGTGGAATGTTAATGGTGGTCATCTATTTTACAAAAATGGCAAGAGTAAATGTTGACCCTGAAAAAAACAGATAAGAGAAAAGACAAGACACAGATGTTTGTGGTAACATGACACCTAGTGTTCACTTTCAGGAAGCTTCTGTACTCGTGGGTGCCAAATGCTGATGAAAAATCAATGCCCCAGGACTTGCTTTTCAAAAAAACAAGGTTACCAAAAATATCAACATCTCTAACCAAATACCTAAACTACACAGACACAGTGAAAAATGAGAGGAGGAAAGGAACAGAAAATTTCTATGTTCTGCATTTGCTTTTCTTATTGAGTACACAATTTGGGTAACTCCAGAAAAGAGCACTCTCCAAACAAGTTTCACGTAGCCTTTTTTCTTTAGGTTTCTGCTGAAAAAAAGGTCTACCAATTTTTCTGATTGTATATGGAAGTTATTAGAAAATGTGGTCTGCTACATATAGCATGTACAAGTTTAAGTGAAGAGTCCTTATTTTTAAGAAACCCAGGACTACTGACAAGGTTTTATACACAGAAATGACCTGTACATTTATTTCTTCATTTAAAATCGTGGTATATCAACGGTGTAAGCGCCAGTACAGCTATCATTCCCTTTCAAGCTTCTAGAAGCACAATGAAAACCACAGTAACTAATGCTTACTAGATCAATGAGACCATAAAATCCATGTAAAGTCATGGCACAGGCACTCTACCATAGTGAGCAACAATTCCTAAGGGATTTGATCCCTTGAGTATTTCTAAGGGAAAAGATGGGGAAGGATTAGAGGAGAAATGAGAATAAAAATTTCACTATACATTCTGAAATCAGATAAATGAGAAACTGATACTGAAAGAAACAGGTGTCAGAAATTACACTACAAAGACACTGGCAAAACTTTACAGGCAAGATCTGACTGAAACTTCAGTTCTATAGAACAACATAAACAACTGCACTTCAAGAAGTTTCTAGATACATTGCGAGAAACATTATTAATAGAGCTTGTTAGTGTTAAAAATACGTGCCTGCAAAATATATTAGTATTGTATTTCAAATCTAGCATGCTGTCTTTAATTTAAAAGTATGCTGAGTTACTTTCCAAGGAGTAGTATTTAATTATCCTTCTGAAAAGAAAAACAAAGAAGAACAAAAACAACGCATCTATCTTTTAAGTACTGTCTAGCTACCAGGCATTCCTGATTAATTGGACTTAGCATGCAGTATTTAGTAAACAGTAACTAATGTTATTACATCTTATTTCTGAGAAAAATGTGCAGTCAATATACAGGTATTAAAGCACACATTTTTCCTTTAACAAGGTAAGCAGGTCTAGATTTCAATACTGTTAAATAAAAAAACACAAGTCAAGCACTTACCACACTGCTAATTGTAAATCAAGTTCTTATTTTTTAATACATTTTGAGCATAATTCTCTGCAGAAGTTTAGTAGGGGGCATCTCTGGGGAGCCAGGCAGTTATGAACTCACCTAACTAAGTATCTGCCATAAGATGTCCCTGTTGAATTTAAGAGACTATATGGCTTTTTAATTAAGACTATATATTCATGCCTTCTTCAAACATACACCTCTATTTAAAACAGTCTGGAAAATTAGGCTAAGTTTTCTGTGTTTGTTGGTTGCCAAATACTTAGATTCATAGCACTAGTTCTGACTTAGGGTCGAGGTAAACTATATAGTCACATGCCTTAAGTTCCTACCACTCTTGTTCAAAATGTCAGTACACCATCCATTGAGCATCTAGTTTGGCTCCAGGCAGAAGTCCCATGGGTAGCAGCAGCAGTGGCATATCCTACTGGCCGTAAACACATACATTTATCACAACAACAAGAATACCAGCCATAAAATTTCACCTAATGATAGTGATTATCCCTCACTTTAATGCTGAAATATTCTGAACTGCCATACAACCTACTCAGCTGTTAACATTTTAGATAATTGCTGCACAGGTTATTTTTGCAGTTTATGAAGAGATCTTACAAATTAAGAGCTGTGAAACAGCTTTAAAATACAGAGGATTCTTCAGTAGGTTTGATTCCATTATTTCCTTTGGAATTAGAGAAATTCTAAAAACCCAAAGGTTAAATTTTTGCATGTCTTCACACACAGTCAAAAGATAGATGCAAATACACAGTACAAAAGACGTCTTGGACAAGACAACAATTTGTGTCCACAGACTTATGCGCAGTTGTCGTGAATGCTTATAATGTCAGGTATCCTCTACCCTTTGCTTCTACACCTGCATTCCCAAATATTTACTTTCAGTCTTACGATTACAAAAGCTCGAACCAGTTCTGAATTCACTGTGAAGGGGGGAGAATGTGTCTCTAAGTTATCCTTCATGCAGCCGAGACATCTTCTCAACAACACTCTGGATAAAACACGAGGAAGATAAGTACAGCTTTCTTCTAAAAATTGCGAGGTAGTGGTTCACCAAAATAGCTCGAAGAACAGGGCAAAAAAGATTAAAGGGCTGTTTATTTTAGTAACAGTAAATATTTTATATATGTATATAATGAGTGATTTTTTTGCTGGTGACGGAAAACCATTGCTATGACACTCCAGTAAAACAACTTCAATGCCAAAAAGAGTTGCACATTAAACCACAGACCCTGTAATGATTTTAAAAGGTCCGCAGGGCAGACCTACTACATTTTATATAAAACAGGACAGCAGAGAACCGCCGTCAGAGGGCATCACTCATGAATGGTTTGCCAAATACGCTGCCGCGAAGTAGCAAGTTATTTTCTAACTCCCACACGGGCTTCTCTTAAAAGTGCATAAGATGCTAATACATCGAAGCAGCTTTTTCCTTGGTTTTTTTTTTTTTTTTTTTTGGCAGCACAGGCTTGCACCCGGGTGACAAACCCAGAGATTCAACGCAGTTCCCGGGAAACACGACTCTGCCGCTGCAGCCTGTCACGGCGGGTTGAAAATCACGATCGGGATCAACCGGGACCAGTCCCGCCCGGCCGCGCCGGGATGCCGGTGCCGCCCGGCTCCCGGTGCCGCCCGGCTCCCCGTCCCCGCGGCCGGCAAGGGGCTGCGGGAGGAAGGCGGGAGGAAGGCGGGAGGAAGGCGGGAGGAAGGCGGGAGGAAGGCGGGATGGCGTGCACCCATCGGCCCGAGGGATCCGCGCGGCACCTGCCCCTTCGTCCCGCCCGGACCCTGCCGCCAGCCCGATCCCGATCCCGATCCCGATCCGATCCCGCACCGCCCCGCTCCGCGCTCCCTCCACGCAGGCGCCTCCCTCCCGCCCTCCGGGCAGCGCCGCCGGCGGGACCCTCCCCACCCGCGCCCCGCCGCGGAGAGTTGGCACCGGGACGGGCGGAGGGGACACCGGGTACTTGCCCAGGTGGGGACGAGGAGGCTGCCGGGCCGCTCGAGCGGTGCTGGAGGAGGCTGCTTCCCCGCCACGCTCATCTCCTCCCATGCAGCTGCCGTAGTGCCCTCGGACGGGCGGCTCGGCGGGACGCGGCGCCCCCGGCACCGGCTCCCAAGCGCCCGCCCCTGCCGGCAGCGCCGCCGTCCCGGCTCCGCGGGGCTCCGCGGGGCAGGCTCGCTCCGCGATAAGCTCCGCCGCCCGCGGCCCGGGCGGGGCGGGAGGGGGCGCGGGGGCTCGCCGGAGACTCGGAGCCAGGAGGGGAGAGGAAGGTGGCGGCGTCGCGCTGGCTATTTAACTTGGCTCTTCTCCGGGGGGAAGGTGCCGCCGCTCCCGCTCCCCTCCCCTCTGCGGCCGCATCCCGACAGCCGAGCTCTGGGTGCTCCTACAGCGCTGCCGCGCTCCTCCCCGACACCGCGCCGCGCCGCTCCGCTCGGCCCGCCCGCGCCGCCCCGCGGGGCTGGGGCGGGCTGGGGTCCGGCCTCCCGCGCCCCTCCCGGGGGAAATCTGCCGGGCAGGGCAGCTCCTGCCGGGAATGTGGGCGGTGAGGGGGTGAGGTGCTGCCACTCCGAGCGCTGCTCCCCCGCCTTGTCCGCGGCCATCGCGGGCAGTCGCGCCTGGCGGCGGGGTCAGAAGCCACAGCCACGCGCATCTCCACCGCAGTAAAGCACTTGGCCCTCGGTCTCAGATCTCTGTATCAAAACCAGGAGCAGTGTGGTATTCTTCGTACAGGACAATCTGTCTTTTCCCAGGAAAAGTTCCCAGCCCTGAATATTGCCATGAGGTTTTGATCTTCTGTGCATGTTTACATTCCATCCAAGTTCCTAACCATGGCCCGTGACCCAGGCTGTCAGTTTTGGGGAGCTTCTATTAGGTTAGTGGTGGCAATGTTGAAGCTGATCCTAAGAGGTTCATCCTGGTCCTTGACATACTACTTTATTAGTAGACATATTTTCTACTCTCATGAGGAAGGGAGAAGCTTCTAACTTTTCTTATCAGTTTACTTAAAAAGATGACTATTTTAGGCATATACCATTCTGTTTTCTAAGTGTAATTTGAAAAGACACCTCTTCCCTTTTGGAGCATCTGCCTTGTCATGCAAAGATGAAAAGCTATCACATGCAAATAGATAATTAAAGGTGAGTGGAGCTGACCAGACTTTTTCTGTTACTTTTAAAGGTTTTCTTTTCCTCCCCCCCTGCACTCCCCCCCAAAAGCAGCACAAGAGTTAAGCAGGAAAGAAATGTGCATCGTCTTCTGCATGGAGGTAAACCTATGCAACACACTGCTTGTCACTGCTGTATTTTACACTAGTATGAACTCCTCTCTCTCCAGGTGTCCCTGTCAAAAAAAATGCCTTTTGACTTTTTGATCTTTACACATACCAGAGCCCTGCAGATGGGGAAGTGTGGACAAGGGGGCAGTTTGCTCTGTGGGGTTATGGGGTTTCAGTTGTTCTCCAGGTGTGCTTGGGACCCTCTGCCTCAGCTTGAGTTGTTTCCTTTGCTGTGTGCAGAGGCCTGGAGTTTGACGTGCAGCAAGCAGTCAATACCATTCTCCCAAAGAGATGGAGTTCTTACTCAAGCCAATTTGCCTCAATCCATTTTGTGCATAAAAAGACATTCTACTCTATGCCTGTAGAAAACTCTGTGACAACCCCCTGGCAGTGTGAAATGTTGGGAGATGAAACTGGGCCACTGTCCCTGCCCAACATGACCATACAGACGAGTGGGCTGACACTGTGAGAGGTATAAATCTTTCTGCTTAAGGTCAAAGACATTCAAAGAAAGCAAAGCCACACAGATGAGCTGCAAACTGTCTGGAGATAGATTGCTCTAGGCTCCCTGGACTGGGAGTTGCCAGGAACCAGCAAATAACATCAGCAATCCTGATGGGTATTTGCTATTATGGACAATAGTTTTGCTGTGAGTATGAGCTCATTACCACATCCAGTATTGCTTCTCGTGGTTCTTCTTCATGCTCTCCCTTCGTAAATATGTGCATAAGTGGGAATTTAAAAGTGGAGATGGAAGTTAGTGTAAATAAAAACTAAACAGCGTAGCAGTATAATCGTGTACAGGGAATATATAGAAAATGACTTATGGAGAGAAGTAGAATAGAAAGACCTTACTTTCCAGAATATTTCTATTTACCTACAATCTGTACTTTTTAAACATAAAGATCTTTGTCAATTGGATATAATAAGCCTTGTACGTATGACTTCCTGAGCAGCTTGTCTTAAAATTAACAATTACATAAGTGATTAATGGAATTCACCAAGAACTGGATAGAATAAGACATCTAATGAACTGTTAATGCTAAGTTCTTTATGGAATTAATGAGTACACTTCATGAATTATATTTTCCTATGGTATTGCAATACTGAATGTGGGTACATATAATTTGGGAGAGGATTAGGAAAAAATATTAATTGTTTTGTATTTAATTTGATCTAAGCCAATTTGTGATAGTCTCATCTAATGCTTTTCTTTATTTCAAGGAGTGATCACATTTAATAGCTTAAGAAACCTATGAGCTTTTTAGAAGTTGATACCTCATTCAGTTTGTTACTAGTGGAAAGCTTATATGCATTTTTCCCTTTCTTCTGTTTGCACTTTTTCAGTTTCACTGCATCTCTGATCCTGCAAAAGGTTTTGCTTTTGCCATTGCTGAAATAAAGCATATTGAAAGCCAGCTGTCAAGTAGCTGTTTTAGTGATGGCAGTTTTTATTTTTCTGGATTATATTAGGTCCTATAATATGGAATTAGGCAATTATTTGAAAACATCTAGTCCATGAGATTTCATAAAAATCTACAAAATTTCAAGAAAGTAATCATACAAAGAGACAGAAGTTCAAGAGAATGCGGCCTGCTTTTGACAATCATGATTTTAAGTCAAACCCATGATTTTGGGGTGTTTCATTAAGATCTGACTTGGCTGACCGTAGGAAAATTGCAAAGTATGCAAAAGATTTGAATAAAATCAGCATGCATGAAAACAGATACAAACTGCCGAATCTGGGAGATACCATATTACAGACCTGCCTTTATTTCCTTTTGTTTTCCTACACATACTTGCATTTGTACACACAAACACATGCACACATACAGATGATACTTGGCTTAGAGAATGGAAACAGAAGACTATTAGCTCTAAAACAATAAATAATTTATTTTACTAAGCCAAATAGGCCTGAAGGTTAGAAGGTTTTTTTCAAAAGAAGTGGATGAAAAAGTATAATTTGTTTTTTCCAGAAGATGTAGGTATGCAGACATTACAAACTCAGTCTCTACAAAAACATTTGCCAAGGTATTAAGATCAATTTGTTATCTTTATATAAACTCCAACATTTTCAGATGCAGTTTTAGTTTTTAGGCATTCATATTTCCTGTATTAATCAGGAAAAAGACCCTTTTGTAAAACTCAAGTGCTTTGTGAACTCCATTGTACTTCACATTTTACTTCCAAAACAAATGCTCCTCCATTTCATTTTGTGCCGTGGGAAGAGATGGAAGCTGTGGGGTAGCAAAGCATACATTTTTAAGGAATACAAGTTAGAAGTTTCTGACTTGGAAATCATGAAAGGCATGGTGAACATGCCACTTGTCCCGAGGAAACTGTTGCCTGTCTTGATGAGGATGCTGCCATTTAGCCACCAGTATCTGCCAGTTTAGGAGTAAGGAAGATACTAGTATGCTGACAATCATCATTACACCCCTATCTCGATCTAGTCTCCTCTTTGCCACTTGTGTTGTGTCAAGCTCATGAGTGAGGGGAAAATTACAGGGAATAACAGCTAGAGAGGTTGTCAAAGGACAGTGACATTCCAGAGGTTACTTAAAATATACACTAATAAACTACTAAAATTACACAGTTATGTTCTTATGCTTCAAAAGACTAACGCTTCCTTGCTCTCACAAATCTATAATGTTCATCAAATACCCTGTAACTCTCTGTCCCAGAAATTCCCTCAGTTCATTGCGTAGGGTAAGAAACTAACTGTACATATGGCAGTAGTGAACTGGAATGAGACAGTAAAATTTTCTGTAACATCAAATGAAAGCAAGGGATTGCTGTATTTCAAACAAGAAAGAGACTGCTGTTCTTCAAATAAACAAACAAAAACTTTCCTCCAACTACTGTTCACTGAGAAAGGGTGACTGAAATAAGTGTCATGAGGCAGATGGCTTGAACAGCATGTGGGAGAGACATTTAAAAAATTTGCTGAACTGTCCTACCCCACTCCCGACCCCTTTGTTGAGGCATATGTACACCTTACCAGGGCACCCTGCTGCCAAAGTTAAGGATTGACTAGGCAAATCAGTGCTGTTTTGGTTGTCACTATCACAGGAATGAGTATTGACTGCATCTATCAGGAGTTCTGTATCCCAGGCTATTCAAGAGACCAATTTATCATTGCTGTCCTGAGCAAGTTATTATAAAGGGCAATCAAAAATGGGTGACTGGACATCTGAAAGATGTACTCCCAATGGTTGTTTATAGAGGGATAGTGAACTGATCAGCATGTATTCTTCAAAATCAGACAGCTTTGGTAACACTGATGATGTTGATGTTTTCATCAACATAGACTTCCAGTGCTTATCACCAGCTGAGGAAAAGAAGCAAGTAGCAAGTGGCAAGCAAATGGTTAAATAGCACTGTGGAACCAAGCAGGATTTTAGTATTGTTTCTTGCAGCTGCTGATAAAATACTCATTCTTAAGTACTTTTTTTTCACTTGCTTGTCCTTGAAATCTGCCTTGTATTACCAATTGGAGGAGCTGATGTTCTGCAAACTGGAGTACTTTGTGTGAGCTGGTTCTCTACAGACAGCAGTGTGCCAAGACGGTCTGTGGAAGCTGCCAATATGCAAAAGGGAATACAGTATTTTACGGCCAAAGAAAGCACAAACAAGTACTCAGCTTTTGAGAGGGGGAAGAGATGAGTTCTGGGAACCTGTCACTACTCAGTTTTATCCAGAAATTGCTTGGCACCAAAATAGTTCCCAGTTCTGGGAAGACAGTACAATGTAGAAATCCCTCCTTCTTGGGAAGTACCCATCACACTGCAATGGCATAGGACACTCTTTTCAACTTTTCCTTTTGCACTGGCTTCTGTTTATTACATTTGGTAACCAAGCTGAATTGTGAGCTCTTTGTCATATCACATACTTTGTTTGCTTAGATTCATTATTCATTCATATATGTTTCAAGAGGACTTGACCAAAATCTCTCCTAACATAAATACATGCAAGTAATCAAGACTCAATTAAGAAAGAAAATGTGTTTCACAAAGAAAGTAAACTTGTTTATAAGTCAAAGCACTGGTAAGTTATAATCAATGAACTAAGGCAGTGTTCTGTGGTTTGTCTCACAAATAAATAAATCAGATAGGAACTTATGCGTACATAATTCATTGCCTACTTCTCAAAAATTCCATGCCCTTGCATATGGAATCATTTCAGTGCAGATTTTTATGGATTTGTTGCTTCAATTTCATGAGCAGAATCAAGGGTGCAATAAATTTCTTGAATTGTTCAAGTAGCTGCATTCCTATCCTATCCTATCCTATCCTATCCTATCCTATCCTATCCTATCCTATCCTATCCTATCCTGTCCTGTCCTGTCCTGTCCTGTCCTGTCCT
>JAWWEW010000112.1:95995447-96051058 GCA_035583185.1 Anabacerthia variegaticeps | reverse complement strand
CTATCCTATCCTATCCTATCCTATCCTATCCTATCCTATCCTATCCTGTCCTGTCCTGTCCTGTCCTGTCCTGTCCTTACACCTTTTTGAGTCAATTCACGGCTCATTTTCAAAAGGTAGTGGCTACAGCTTCATTTGAGACAGACATTTTTTGTTAAGAAAAAAGTAGAAGTGGACAATTAAAAGAAAGTAAGAACTTTATTGCTGGTTTTATTGCCTGGAAAATGCTAGGAGAGTCTATATCTAATAGTCCCAGTGCAAAATAGAATAAGAAATAAAAGAAAATGTTCATTGCAGTGGTAATATCCCTTTTCTACTCATCTTTCTATAACAGTCCAAAAGTTTGCAATGTGTGCTGGCACCACAAAATTTTATTTTTTTTAAACCAGTTTTTCTCTACCTTTTAACTCTAATGTTTACAGTCATATTTGTATTATAAGATAGAGGGAAAACATGTGCCAAATGTTCATATCGAATAGATTTTCGGAGGGCGTTAAGGTATCTTTACCAAGTTATTTATAATCTTATTTTATGTCTACAGTCATAGGATGGACAAGTGAAGGGCTGATTAAACTTATTTCCTCTCTTTCCAGAGTAATTAAATGCAAATATGAAGTGAACCTAAACAAAAGCAATTGGTATTATTCTTTATACACCCTTGTGTACTGTGAGCAGATGACACCAGGCCTTCTAATAATGCCTGACTTCAGGAATTTTCAGTGGTGACTTGGGAAGCTATGTGTATGTAACAGCAAAATGTCATAGGAATTAGGAGACTATTGCCCAGCTGGGTTTGCTTTAACTTAACACTGACAGCAGTTGTATGTGTGATCTAATGAAGCGTAGCAATGCAAAAGTGAGTGGTCACCACGTAACTAATCTGAGGGGAATAGGAAGAGGCAGGGCAATCAAACAGACCTGTATAAAAATAACCATAAGAAGGCCAAAGAGCAGAGAGCACAGCACAAGCAGGCTTCCCAGTAAAGATGTCAGGTCACTGGTGACTCAGTGCAAACCCTTCCTCTTCTGAATTGAGCCTCACAAGTGTCAATTTTATGATCCTGAAGGTCATGGGAAGGATAAGTGTAACACTAGAAGACAGGGTTGAATTGCAGAAAATCAGCATGCACTGAAAGAATAAAATTAATAGGGATTAGCAATAATTGGATAATTTGGAATACATGTGTTAGTATCATTGTAACTGGATTAATATATGTTTTTGTTGTGTTAGGCTGCCAAGGCACTAATTAGACTACTAATAAACTCGTGGCTCCGCATATGATGAGTGTTCTTTTAAGCCAAAACAAATTGCTTGTGGCTTAGTGCAGCAAAGTGGTGGTGTACAAAGACCACGTAGGAAACCTTGCTGAAAGGACTTGCTGAAAATTTGAGAGGAGATCAGAGCAGAGAGTGAGCTGTGGGAAGCCTGTTTTGTTGACAAGGAGGACTAATCAGAAGAACCCTGCCTTGTCCAAGGAGCAGTCTTCTACTTTTTCCCTAGAGGAGAGGAGCTCTGAGTTTATAGAGTAGATACCAATGCTCAAAGAGATAAGAAATGAAGCCCTATAGCTCTATAGAGGGGATAAATGATATGAAGAAGGAATAAAGTTTAGAGGTACAACTGCCATTTCTACCATACAGAAGAGGAAATAAACTTTTCTCTAAAGTGAGGTAAAGACCAAAAAGCTGGGCACCAATTGACACTAAAATGTCTTGTACTGATAGTAATTGGGGTTGCATGTGTGGAGTTACCAAAATAAGTGGCATGCAAATGGGTCTAGATGCATTAAAATTACTATATGGCATAGGATGTGCCAAATTACTTTAGTACATCAATGAAGGTAGTTATTCAATCAAAACTATATAAAATAGAAATAACTTCAATATGCTATCAGAAAGAAAGGACCTGCTCAAGTTTAGGGTATTTTAAGTGAGTTTATGTTCTCAGACTTTCATACGTTCTACTGTGAGACCCATATCTGATATGCTACAGTTACCTTGTATGAGGAATATAAAATTGTGTGAGTTTTCTAAATCCAGGTAGGATTTATATAGTAGGGGTAGAGCTTAGATACAATTTCGAGGGCACATCACAGCAGAAATTCTAAATTTAATCAATTTACAGAAGCCTTTCTAGAATCCTGATACTTGCTTTCTTTCCCTCCCGGCTTTCACTGATTTTCTTTATGAAACTGGCATATTCAATAAGATACTTGTTTCATTCATTCCCTTCAGATTTTCTTAACAATTTTGTTTCAATGTACTGAAAGATGTTACATAAAACTAGTCACTGCTTCAATTGCTACTCTCTCTGTCAGAGGTGAGTTGTTTACTCTAAATTCTTATTAACATCTATGTCCAAGGGAGTTTGCAAAGATCTTCAGGAAATGAAGATCCAGCTGTAAATGTCATACTTTGTGTAAAAATACTGTTACTATTCTGTTCAGTCCTCTTCTCCAGGTACTCAGGTCTGGTTTTCATTAAGCAAGGACAATCATTTAGTTAAACCAATCTGCATATAATTGTTATCTGATGTTTTATATATATTTTAATTGATCACTCATGACTCTGAATTCTTCTAATTTTTATTGTAATAATCATTGATTTTTTGGGCTCTTACCAATTGCCAGCCTACTTCTATTTTTGATACCAATTGAAATTTACTGGTTTAGGTGAATCTGAAATTCAATCTCGTTTGATATATATGGATAGGCTGTACACTGCAAACAAAGCAGAGAGCTGAAGAACTCTTCAGTCACCACAGATATATTGCAAAAGTATTTTTTTATGCAAGAGGATCATTTCAGCAAAAGATAATTAATATAAATAATGTTCTTTTTTACTTAGACTTTATCTACTGAAAGATGGAAAAGGATTGTATGGATTGCTATTTGTGTAGTAAGCAGGAAAAGTACTTCTGCAAAAGTCTTGACAGGACTTGTTTGTTTACTTACTTCTAGCATGTTTCATTCTATTTAACTTTGTTTCTTCTCCTTTGAAAGTGAACTACTTTAGGTTCTATAAATTAAGGAACTGTTTTACTTTCCTATTGCAATATTTAAAAAGAATGCAGTGATATGTTTACCTGTATTATCATTGTGATGGAAATAGAGAGTGCTTTTCAAAAGCTCAAATGTTTTTTTTTTGGCCCTGAAGGTCCTACTATTAATTATTCCCAGCATCAAGAAAAATGAGTCTGAATTTTAAAATGAAGTCTTTTAATATGATTTTTAAGAAGCTATAGAACTCTAGAAATAATCCGGGTTACTGAATAGTTCAAGATCTACCCAGATACTCCAACCACATTTCAAAGAGCCACACAACATGAAGTTCAGATCTCTGCTCCCTACAGAATTCAGGTATTAATACACAGTAATGAAAGACTATCAGATTTGAGTTGGAACTTTTGTCTGTCATGGTTAAGGGAGAGTTGAGGAAATAACATTGCAATGCAAGGAGAGCTAGACAATAATAACAAAGAAATCTCACTTCGAAAAGTGTCATTGACTTCTTAAGTTTCAGCAGGCAAACAACTTATTATCTCTATTTTTCCTATGTTCCCTTATATAAATAGGCTTATTTTTTATTAGAGGAGTGTTTTGGGACAAACATACTAGGAGTTTTGAGAAATAAAAGTAACTTCATGACATAGGTAACAGAATTAGGTCGACACTCATTCCATTTAGTAGCACAGAAATTAATCTTCTCTGAGGCAGTTCCTAAAACCTTATATTTATGGAATAATAGGAAAAAATCAATAATGATTAAGTAAAGAGAAAAAGCATTAGTTTAGGCTGTTTAAAATTTAGGAGTAACAAAATGTTAAAGAGGATCAATTTCTGGTAAAGTCCTATGATTCATTCAAAAGTGAAGGGCAAACCTATTTATGTGAATGTGTATTATATATGTCCTTAATCTGAAAAGGAAAGTTTCATAAGGTAAGAAAACCTTTTTGCTTTTAATAGTCATGATATATAAGTCCATAGTTCCACAATGAGAACAATTTGGTGGTAGCAGTTGATTGAGAAACTCTCACATCCATCCTTTGTGTGCTACCCCCCTTACTTGTGCCAAAGCGATTTTGTTTGTAGTGCTGTAGACCACATCCTTGAACAAATCAATGTTAAAAATTGCTTACAAAAGGGGAATGAGCTGCTAGGCGAGCAGATAGAACAGAGAATCTCCAAAGCCAGTATTGATAGTAAATCCTTCATAAATTGAAACTTGAGGCAAATTATTCGAGTATGTCCCAGGAAATGGAAGATTTAAAATGCTGTAAAGAAAAACCAAGCAGTCAACCGAAAATATTCCCTAATATTCCTCCACTCCTTGATTTTACCAGCTACAACTCTCTAAGGAGTCATATAATTAGTATGGTCCAAAAATATGGTGCAGAAATACAGAACATGTGTGAGGACCTTATGCTTACACATCTTTCAAGAAGAGTGATTTTTGTCTGGCCTCCTGAGCTGAATATTCCAGCAGTTGGAGACAGCGCCTTTCAATTTATTTCCAGACATCAGCATCTGGAAAGGATACCCAAAGGTAGTTTAAGCACTGAGAGTCCAATCCACAGTGCCGACAAAGCATGGTAAGTCAGAAAATGCACTTCAAAAGTGAATTTAAACTAAAACTCTAATGTGGGTGTATATTCCAACTTTCTCCTGAGAAAGTATGAAAAGATCCTTAAGCAATTTGCGTAGGGCTTTCCTCTGCGGTGGGAAGGAACAACTCTGTGTTGGGAATAGCATGAGTGAGAACAGTTCATGCTCAATATCATCTCAGTGCAAAGACCTTTGATTGCTAAACCTCTAAGCTTTTCTGAAACGGAATGATCCAAATCTGTGCCATCCCGTTGACTAGGAAGAAAATTCTAGAGCAAAGGGGGCTGTTTTCTGTCTTCTCACCATTGTAGCATTTGACCATAGGCCATCTCCAATGTTTCATAGGAAGAGTAAAATGGATTGATTGTGTTACTTAAGGGTTACAAATGTTAGGTAATTTAATAAAAATACTTGAGGTAAGTCAAGATGTTGGGCTATGACTTTTAACCTCACAACAGAAAAAGATGTTGAACAATCTTGCTATTCTGCTCTATATTATCTACAACTTGTGTTTTGTTTTATATGAGTTTAAAAATACGATACCACACTACTGAGTGAAACAGAAATCATGACTTCAAAGACATAGTAAGTCACTTCCTAAAAAACTAGGTCTGTTAAACTAATTCCCCATACATCTGTGTAGTAGCTATAGGGCACTGATTAGGCAACATACCTGTCCAGCTTAATTTAGCAAGAATTTACGTGAACCATACATTTATTTATAGTGAGTCAGTCATCTGCACTTTTAAGAATCTTATTTGTGCAATACAGTAATTCATCTACACTTTTCCTGTCACTGGGATTTTCTTAATTTATTTGTATAACTGCCAACATCAAAGATTATTCAGGAAATAATAGATCATCCCATTTCATAACAGAAAGAATTTAAACATCAAAGTTTGCTAGCGGTTCAGTGAATTTGTATGTTAATTTTTAGTGCCTGACAGAAATACCTCACTAGGTCAGAATGATAAAGCCTTTTCAGACAGAAACAGTTTGCCTTATAGAAATATAGAATAATTAGTGCTTTCATAATTAATCTATTAGGTAAATATTTTACCTGAAAGAATTGAAACCAACCTATGCCAAGTGATTTGATATGCTCAAAAAATTTTCTTAAACTCAGAAAAACTTGTTCTCAAAAGTATATTGTTTATAGCATAACAGGGGCCTCAGTGTATCCATAAAATTCAAGACACAACGTAAAGACTTCTTATAGGAAGGTGAGATGCTTTTGTTAAAACAAAACTGGAGAATAAAACACCTACTCACCCCCCTCCCTGCCCTGATTTTTCCTTCAATGTAAAGACATCTGGCGTACTGAAGCATGTTTCTCCATTGTATCTTAGAGTGGAAGCTCACCCCTCGTTTCAACACACACATAGTATGGTTCATGTGTTTTTGCCCTGCTTGTATTTCAGAGTTGCCTAAATTTAAGAAATTTGTAGAGAACTACAGCTAAAATGGTCAAGTTTTGTTTCCCTAACACACTTCTTTGTATTTGAAGCTGTTGTCATTTGTTAAGGGATCCATCTTTTGCTTCACTGAGATCACTGAGCAGTGAAAAATAAAATCTGAAGCCAGTGTCCAGCTGCTACTCTCAAAAAGGTTTTGAAAGAATCTGATATTTTCCTTCAATATTAGACTAATAATACTAGACTATTCTACTAAAATTCATCGATCTAGTTCACTATGATTAGATTTTGAAATGGGCCGAATTTCCAAAGTAGTCTCTAATTTGCAAGCCCAGTTTTGTGTGTACCACTGACAGTATGTCTGTTTGAATCTGTGAATATGTTTTGAATTGTGAAGGTTCGTGTCTACTTTGTGGTTGCTTTCTGTTGTCTTAGAATCATAGAATACCAGGTTGGAAGGGACCTCAAGGATCATCTGGTTCAAGCTTTCTTGACAAAGTCATGGTCTAGACAAGATGGCCCAGCATCCTGTCCTTCTGAATCTTAGAAGTATCCATCCCTGGGGAATCCACCACTTCCCTGGGGAGATTATTCCAATGGCTGATTGTTCTCATTGTGAAAAATTTTCCTTCTGCATCTAGAATCTTTCCAGTAGTAACTTGTGCCATTTACCCCTTGTCTTTTCCATGTGACTCCCTGTAAAAACGGAGTCTTCATCTTCTTTGTAGGCACCCTATAAATACTGAAACATGGTGAAAAGCCTCCTCTTGTCAAGGATGAACAAACCCAATTCTCTCAGCCTTTAGTCATATGTCAGGGTTCCTAGTCCTTGGATCATCTTTGTGGCCCTTCTCTGGACCCTCCCCAGCCTGTCCACATCTTTTTTCATAGCACAGACCTAAAATGAACACTGTTCCAGGTGTAGCCCCACAAGCTCTGAGTAAAGTGGGACAATGACTTCTGTGTCTCTGCTTGTTGCCACCCAGCATCCTGTTGGCATTCCTTGCCACAGCAGCAGCACACCACTCACAGGCTGAGATTGTCACCAGATCCCTTTACACAGAGCTGCTCCACAGCTGGGTATATTCCAGCCTGTGCTGCACTCCTGGATTATGTTTTCTCAAGTACAAGACTTTACACTTTTGGCTAAGTGCTAAAATTGGTCATAAAAAACCTTCCAGGTTTAGGTTTGGAAACCACGTGTAGATATAATGTTACAGGTAATGAATTTTACATTAATATTAACATTTCTTACAATCTTTCGTCTTTTTATCTTGAAATAGGCTTTTTATTGTTAAAATTGAGTATGAACAGACTGTGAATGCTCCTCCTTTGAAATTCCAATGTTACTTTTGAAAAATATTTTTTGGCCTTTGTATTTATTTGCTGACATTTCCACAGTTCAGTGGGAATTACAATTTAGATTTAAAATGTAATGACTAGTCATCATTACTCCATTCTCCATATTCTGCCGCAGATGAAATAGTGTATTAATTTGAATAAACTAAAATAATGTGTCTTACAGAAATTTGCAAATAGGCCACTAAATTATATAGGTTTAAAACAATTTGGATATTATAAAAAAACCACCATGATTTGTTACCATATTGGCTAGCATAGCTCAGTAATCACCCTAAGCAAAATTGCTTCTGTGATTTAGGCAGGTATTTTCTATGGAGATACTATCCCATCTAGCTCCCATTGCTTGGTCAGGGTAGTTAACAAAGGGAATTGCAGCCCCTCCAAGAACTTTGTCCTCTTCATCCTTGAGGAATGCATGACACCTTGGCATATGCAGGTAGAATTATAACTATAATTTTAATTATAAGACTGGCACTAAAACAGAGAGTGTACATGCAATCATTGAGCCTTGCAATCTTTTGCTGTCACAGAATACGTTTTCAAAAACACTGTAGTTTTTGTAGGGGAGATAGAAAGTGGAAAATACCAGGGGTTTTGTGTTTTCTTTTTTCCTTTTTACATGGGATGTTGCCTCTGCATCTGCTGCTGCTGATAATACTTCATCTTTTTGTCATCATAATAACATTTTTGTCAGTGTTATTACAAGTAGAGATGCTTAATGATAAACACAATATCAGTCAGTGATAAGAATTTTAGGCCTCTGTAGACTGCAGTCCTTTTAAATCTGTCTTATTTGATGGGTTTAGAATTAGTTAAAATCTTGTAAAAGTGGTCATCTAACTAAAAACCATTTCTGGTTTTCTCTACCCTCAACCTGCTCTTCAGTAAAGCAAAAATATATATTTTTGTGTATGAAAAGCTTTGCAGGGAGTTTGCTTTTCCCCTTTGGTACACAGAGACTCAGGTAAGGAGCATCTGTAATATCTGACCTTCTGTGCACAGATTCCCCAGTGTGTTCTGAATAAACAAAAAAATCTAACCTCTTTGTATTTAGATCCCTCAAAGTGGGACCGTGTAAGTCAATCAAAATGAAAATATTGAAATAAATTCTGAGGGTTTGAAAGTAAATTAAAAAAGTAAAATCCATGGATTTTCTTGCATTTTCAAAATTTTAATGTGTTTCAAAAAGGTCTACTGAAAATCGATTTTTCATTTCAGAAAGCAATAACTGCCATGTAGTTTCAAAGCATATATTTCACTTCCCCATCACTTTTCTAAACTTCAGACTTTGAGGAACTATTTCCTAGATGTAATCTCCTCCCACAAGCTTGTTGTTTCTCTTTAAACTTAAATTAACTGATTTGTAGTACACCGATAAAAAACACTAACAGTAAAATAAACCAAAGCAAACCAAAGAAACCCAGCTGCTACTTTTTTTTTTTAGGTTTTTGTTTTTTTTTTTTAATAACAGAACAACTCTCGTGGTTCTTGCTGCTTGTATCAAGTGCTGAAACTTGGCGTGGAAAGATCTTTTGTTGTTGTGGGAAAGTGCCCTCTGCATGTTCTAGTAAACATTTGCTTTGAATTAACCAAGTTGTGGGAGTTCACAAATCACATGCTGGGTATGTTCAATAGCTTTATTTTCTACATTTTTCCTAGGTTTGTAGTATATTAGTGCTAACTCCTATGCTGGATAATGTAATATATTCTGCAGGTGCACAGATCTGAGGAAAAACTTCAGCAGAAGTCTTGCCTGCTATTGGTAATTTTTATCAACGAAAACCCATCTGCCGCAAGGAGAAGGTGAGGTCATAGAATAGAATCATAGAATCATTTGGGTTGGAAAAGGTGTTTCAGATCATTGAATCCAACTGTAAACCTGACACTGACACGTCCACTATTAAAACACTTCCTAAATGCCTCTTCTACATGTGTTTGGAATATCTCCAGGGATAATGATTCAACCACTTTCTTGGGCAGCCAGTGTTTGACAATCCTGTCAGTGAAAGGCACAACTTGAGGACACTTCCTCTCTTCCTATCCCTTATTATCAGGGAAAAGAGACAGACCCCCCACCTTGCTACAACCTCTTTTTGGGTAATACGAGAGAGCAATAAGGTCCCTCCTGAGCCTCCTTTTTTCTGGAATAAACAGCCTCATTTCCCTCAGCTGCTCCTCACAGGACTTGTTCTCTGCAAGAATCAAAGTCCATTTTCTTTTCTTCCCAGGAAGGCTCAAAACTCACGGAGCTGTCATTCTGCTCTCTTCTTCTCTTGCATAATCTGGGTGTTCTATAGATGGGAACTCTTCCTGTGGCCCTTTTCTCAGCGGGAATAGTTGTCATCCTTTTGGCATGGGAGTCTGGACCCTCACCGAAGATCATAGAATTGTAGAGTGGCTTTGGTTTGAAGGATTCTTAAAAATTATCTAGTTCCAACCTTCCCCTGCCATGGCAGAGATGCCACCCACTAGATCAGGTTGCCCAGAGCCCCATGAAACCTGTCTTTGAACACTTCCAGAGATGGGACATCCACAACATGCCTCCTGGCTTGACAGCTCTCTGCAGGTATACCCAAACAAGCCAAGGTGGGGCACCTGTTTCATATAATTCAGGTATTTTTCCTCTGTTACACTAAGAAATTCACCTGAAGTGTCTGCCTAAGGATAGTCTTCCTTCAAAGGTATTTGTATTCTGTGATACCAAGTGTGATTTTGAGGCAGTGTTCAAAATATCTTATAGTGATATCTGACACAGGGGCAGAAAACAACATATATACCACAGCACTAATGAATGTTTCTAATTATTAATTGTTCCCTCTCAATAGTTTTATTTGGCAAGTTTTCTATTTCAAAACTTTTAATTCTTTGATGTATCTTGACTGGAATTAATTTTTTATGTGCAACTGGTGCTGTAAGACAGTTGAAATACTTCAGCAAAAACATATCAAAAGCTGTTTGGAGGTATGACTTGTTCAAACTGCTTTAGACACGCTCTTATTACTCTTTCACGGGCAGATAGTGTTGAGCAAATGAGGCCTTTAATGAATGAGAATATACATGATAGATGGAAGATGTTAATGTGGAAGCTATTGGCCACTTCTGTGCTGAATATTTACTCAAAATTTTTGCATGTCAATTTTGAATAGTGTGCTGATACTTACTAAATTTTACAAAAATGTTTTGTCATTTTAATTCTGAAAGTCCTGTTGAGGCAGTAAGGGATTGTCACTAAAAATGTAGGAGAAAATTTATTTTAACTTTTGTAGTCATATTTATAATTCTTCAGCTCTAAGAACAGAAACTTTCAACAAAATAATTCTAACCAATATAGATATTAATTTTTTTTATTTAATTATTTCTACTATGTTAGCGTATAGAAGCTCTGAATCCTGTACATAGACATGTTTTAATAAATATCATACGGAAAAAAATGCTGCTCTTGAAACTTAAAGAAAAGGCAGATAGACTTGGGAAGAAATGTCTTGGCAGAACTTTCAGTAAGCTCTTAATTGACTTAGGATAAGAAGGCCATTAATAGCAAAAAGCTTATGCATTTTTGGAAATTACACACGTGGCAATTTCCCTAAGGTTAAACAGAAGGATAAAAAAAGTTGCAAAGTGTACCCAAACCTTGTAACAGACATTAAAATGATAATTTGACTGGAAAACTATTCATATAGTTTTCATATTATCCAAAAAATCACTGTCAGGAAGCCAACTGTCCTTAATACATTATAGGCCTGACATTAGCTAAATTTAAATCAGTGCTATCCTTATCTCCTTTATTTCTTGTTCCCATGATCCATAAAAGTGGTAAAGATCTTGTGCAGAAGCTACTACAAGAGTATTGCCATATAATCCTTCAACATAAACTCAGCTGGGTTTATGGCAGCTTTGTACGCCTGGAGTGAGAATAGAAGAAGCAGCCTTTGTATTCCTGACCTGTAATCTAACCCTGCAGCAAACAAAGATGACTGCCCACCAGTTTCGAACATATTTGGGGCTCTTTGCAGTTCTTTTTTTCTGGATGAAAAGCAAACCAAAAATGCAAGGGCTCTGCATTTTCTTTGAATTGCTGCTCTATCGTAACACTTGTAACATATGCATTTTATATGTACCAGTTATCGAACTGAAGTGATTGCAGGCACTAGCCTTTTCAGTCGCCTGTGCTGATATACTGAGGACTGGATCTCAGAGGAAACTATTGACAAAATTAGCTCTAGCATGTCTAAAGCAAAGATGAAACTCTTAATCTGGGAGACAGCAGTTCCCCCTCTATGTAAAATACATCAGAAAGCTGATGAAATAATTTCTTACCATATTAAGAAGTGTCTGACACTTGTAAAACTCTAAAGCCTACTGTAACCGAATATTTGAACAGATAAGAAAAATATTATGATCTGAAATTTATATAAAATTTTATTTAAGGAAGTGTTTTAAATACAGGATTATTTTTTTGTTTAATGGACAGCAGGTTTAAATAATTCAATGTTTCACGTAAAGAAACATTTTCATGTAAAGATAATATCTTAGAAAGGAGAAATAGAGAAACAGAAACAATAAATGAAGCCCCAAAATAATCTTACAAGACTAATAATTAAGCACCATCAATCTGAATTCATTTTAACCTCAGTGTCTCAGCAACAGGATGCCTTTACTCATGCTGGGATAGGTGCCATCAGGAGATTATTCACACTCGGAAATGGGGAGGCTATAGTAAGGTTCAGAATACTACAAAATTTAGGATAAGGGTAGAGAAACATTAAAAATAAAAAGAGGAAAGTGAGATTACTACTGTGAAAAACCTGCATTTTTCAGTTTTATAATGTCGGTGCAGCATGAGGAAGCATGAACTCCCCAGAGAATATGCTAAGAGGAAAACAGAATGGATTAGGAAAGAAAGATGAAATGCAGTTACTGTAGGTCTGTAACCAGACTGTGTTTGTATTCCCATGAAAACAAACAAGACTCGTAAGTGACCTTTGAGGAGAACAGGTAATGAAAATCACAAACAACAGACTGAGAAGTGTAAAGACTTTAAGAATATTGAGGCTAGAAATAAATTCTTTTGCTGGTACTTGGGAAACAATTAGGAAATGATAAATAGTTTTGAGATTATTTGTTTAATTATTTGGAACTCAAGATTATATAAATACGTTGAAAAAAACCACACCCATCTGGGAGTACTTTCACATTTTTTGCATGTTTGTTTTTAAAGTTGAATGCTTTCTGTGACTGTTCTTAGGACTTCAACAGACCCATCCATCACTGAATTTAGTTCCTCTCTTCCATAGTTGATACAGTAAATAGAATGACGTAGACAGTTTAAAACAGTAAGATTAAACATGACAGCAAGCTTGATAGGATTGAAAGGAAAACAAAAGCAGTATCTCCCAGTTCCTTCTTGTAAAATGTTTAGTTGTTCTCTACGTTCTGTGTCCACCAGTTTTCTCTAATCTCTTACTCCCCCTCCTTATCCTGGAAAGAAAAAATAGCACAAAGTTAAAGTATCAGTTTAAAACCACTGAATAGTAAAATACAAGTGCTTCTTAGTTCAAAAGCATACTATTAGAACAAAAAGAGAAGAGACAGAGTTAAGGTTTATAGTTCATGATTTACAGGTTGTCAAGCTATGCAATTTCATGGCACCTTTTAATGTTATGTTCCACTGGAACTACTAAGAGATGCAAATTTCCACATCAGTGTAAAAATTTTGAAGGTTCAAAGCATGTTCAATATTCAAAGGGGAGTGAGTATAAGCTGAAGCGAATGTTTTACTTGATGTTTTTGACTATACTCATGGTTGTATGGTATCTATTATTAGTCAAAAGAACTTTAAAATCCAAGAATGCAGCCATACTTTTTTTTCAATGTAACTGAAATCTTATTCGCTAAATTGATTAATTTCCTGTGTACAAGAAGTTTGGGGTGCTCAGAATTTCTAATTTTAGAGCATTAACTGTTTCACAATAGGACTTTCTTTAGCAAAACTCTTCCTTTGTTCTTTATCACTGTGCAGGGAAATGGCAAATCTTCCATGATAAGCGACTCCCTAAGAAGCAATTTTTGGATATTATTCTTACATGTGTGGTATACACACATCTCCACTGTGAAAAAAGCAACATCACTGAAAGGGTTTTATGTATCATGTTGACATCACTGTGTCAAGGTTTCATCCTGCGTCAAACTCCTAAAAGCTTTGTATTTATTCCAGACCTATCCAAGTCTTTTTGATAGTCAAAATAAAAAAGTCCTGTAAGTGCCAAAGGTATGAAATTCTGTAGAAGTTGATGCATTTGTCTGGTGTTTGCAGAGACTCTGGACAGTTGCTTGGAGATAGCTGGAGGTGTGGTGGATGGACCATTGTAAACTCCCTTCTCTGACAGCTAATTGAGCTGGCAGAAAACACAGATCATAACCAGAATTTATTAGAATCCACTTTAGTCATTAAGCTGCTATTAACAAAATCAAGCTGCTCTTGTTAGTAGCAGGAAGATGCTAACACTGTGCATGCATTTCATTGCTCGTGGACTTCATTGGCACCCTTACACACTCGCTCAGTTACCTTCTGGTGCATGGCAGGGAGGATAAGCCCAGCTGTTTACTTAGAAGACCAGAACTAAGTTATTCTGTGGCAGGTAGCAGAAAATAGCCTTAGTAATGCAAAATCACCTTTCAATCATAAAGATACCTCTCATGAAAGAAAGATGGAAGGCTGCATTTTTCTATTCATACCTGCAGTGCATGTGTACTACCATCTATTTATTATCAAGACAAATGCCTGATCACAGCTAGATGTATGACAGTATCTTTCACAGTTAATACAGATAATAGGCGAGATTAATGATCCAGCAAACATATTCTATAGCAGCTGGCCCAAACTTACTTTTTCCTTCAAAAGTCTATGTAGCATTTACAATGCTTTTATATAAAAATACTTATGGAGGATTGTAGGGCAAATGCAGAGTCCTGGTCACCCAGATTTTCCCTATGGCTCTGCTTCTCATATGCTGATATGGACCAACCAATGTACTTAAAACCTTTCTCTTCTGCAAAATATTTAAATTCATAATAATTACTTGTGATTTCTTTCCTGTCATTATCAAAGTAGGAATCCATATCTATTAAACACCAGCATTGCAAACTACCTTTCTTGTTTCAGGTTCCTATAACAAACTAATGTAATAATGAGAAAGATAATCCTGAAGCAGGGTGTAATTATTTCTTCAGCATAAATAAATTTATGCAAAACTTGCAGCATAGATCAACAATTATTGAATGCATTTGCACACAGAGTTTATGATTCTGATATTTCTTCTTTGTCAGGGGCTTTAGCATGATCTCACTAACTACCTGGTATGAGGTTGTTTTCCCTCCTATTTTTGTGATGGCTGAGTTAGAATACATTTAACTAATGTTATACAACTTACCTAAACTACCTTTGAGTGATTCATACGGACTTTTGCAGTTGAGGCAAAGATGGAAAGAAAGTAGTATCAAAGATGGAGTTCACATCTTCATAAAACAGTCATTTAGAAGGAGTCAAATGAATTATTTTTTTAAGATTAGCTATTTTTCAAACACTGCCTGCCTGAGTAACTTGGGGGAGTATCTCAGAAGTATAAGCCTAAAATTCGATGAGATAAATCCAACCATGAAACTTTCCCAAACAAATTCTATGAAGAAGTGCTGTTGATACTGATGCATTTAAAATCATTCCTGGTGATCGGAACTAACTCTCCTTGATTGCAGCTGCTGCCATCTTTATGCAGGCTGTGGCTGTTCTAGGCTGTGCTGCTTCATCTCTGCAGAAAACTTACGCTTTGATTCTTTGTATGGCATTGTGTCTGAACATCTTAACAACCTTCCTTACAGCATTTCTTTTTAAAGGCAGGACACTGAAATGTTTTATTCCACATCTACTGTGGTAGTTGTCTCCTGCCTAGAAGGCTGAGCTGTTCGTGTTTTGTGTGCTTACTGGAGTAAATGGCTGGGTAGGAGCCTGATTTTCTTTTCCACAGTGCAATCCTCCCTTTTGCCTTGCCAGAACATGCAATCCGAGCTGAGTGAACTTCTCTGGCTTCTAATTCATTACAGTTTAGTGAACTTACATCGAGCTCTTCCAATGTCACTCTCTTAGCCTTTGACTACTGAGGCCCATTAATACCTGATCCCAAGCAGGGTATAAAGATTAATCAAAACTGAATGTTTAACTTAAGAGCAAAAAATCTATTTAAATATTTTTGCTTCTTAACTTTTCCTACTTTGTGAAATTAAAGTAGGATCTTTCAAAAATTTTTTCCTGGTAGAAAAGCAATGATCTGCAAACTTCTGTGGCAGACTTGTTCTTCCAGACTTAATTGAAGGTAGTTAAATGTCTCTGTGACAGCAATTTCTTTTTAAAAATATATTTATGCATTTGCTTTTTGTGACTCCTCTCACCTTCATGAAGAGATTAATGTGTTGGGGTTTTTTTTTGGGTCTGTATTTCACCTGCATTTCCAATTCTGTATTTGAATTCTAAACTGCTTCCAGCTTGTAATTACTTTTTCTTCTGTGCCAGTATTTCAAGATTCTTTCTTTTTGTTCTTCCCTTTCCACTTTTGCTCTGCCATCACAGCTAGTGAGGTTTTGAGGTGCTTGTGAATGAAAAAAGACTGTAATGTACAAACAGTTAAGCTACCAACATAGATAGCTTTTAAAATGGAGAGATAAGATCAGTGGACCATGTCTTTGCATATTGCATCTTGTGTAAACCAGGAAACTAATTTTAAGCAGCCATTCAAACACTTTGGCTACATGTAGCCTCCTCAGGTCCCTGAAGCCACTGAAGCTTACTTTTCAAAAATCCTTAATTTCTATGCACCATTAAACAAAATTACCGATTGTTGTATATCCCTGCATTATAAATACTTGAGGGATTATTTTTTTCAGCACAATGAAATGAAAATACTTTAATTTGGGGAAAATACAATAGCTCTATGCTTTAAGCAGCTCCAAAAATATTAAGCCAGTTTATTTTACTCCAGAGGGACAATGTTCTTAGCTCACTAATGACCTTATATTCCTTTACTAGAAAATTAAAGTTGTAAGTATTAATAAGCCTATTCCTATTTTTGCTATTGCTTTATGTTTGTGTGGAAATAATTAATTGGCTAATATACAATTAAAATCTTATCTATAAGAATCTGAGCTTGATATATGGAATATGTACTTACAATGCTATAAATTCTCTGCAGAATTACCGTGCTTTACTGTTTTACTTTAGAGTTGGGTGTCTCTGGTTTCTAATCAACATATGTAGATTTTTAAATAAATCAGTAGAATAGTTTCAAGCCATATTTCATGTTTTCTTACATATAATTATTGAAAGTTGGTATTACAATTCCCGTGAGCTTAAAGAATCAGATGAGGTCTCAAACCTGCTCTGCTTCTGACAACAGTCTTCAGAGACCCTCTGGCTATATCTATACTAGCAAATTAAATGTGCCAAGTAGCACTGAAGCTGTTAGCAAGCAACAATTAAAAGTTTAGCATTGAAATTTGGAGGGAGCATGGCAGAGGCATACTTCTTTCAAATAATTGTGAACTTGTTGGGAGATCTACTCCTTGACCTGGACCAAAAGTCTGCCAGGGTCTGGTAGTTGGTTGTCTACTGAGTAGATAGAGATACAGTGATGCGGAATATTTTCTGATGTGGTACAGAGTAGACCTCTGAATCACAAATCAGGAATTAGTTCTGCTGCAATTACCTTGGGCCCTTTCCTGGCATTGAGAAAGCCAGGAAATAATTCTACTGTAAACATGTTGGTTTCTTTTCTGGCTTTGAGGAAGTATTCATATCAGTCTGTTTCTGTTTAAGCTCCTGCTCAAGAGAAGTGCCACATGGCTGTGCAACATGGAAATGATTTTGCTGAGGCTGAATCAGATATTTTCAGAGATTTTTACATAGAACTCCTCTGATCCTTCCTTTGACAGCTATGGGTTTTCTGGGGAAGCTATGGATGGCAGAAATCGCTGCTATATACAACAGTTGTACATAGATGCAATACTAGTTTAGCAGGAGAAAGTGTGAGCTCAGATGTTTCAACACCTCATATAGTCATATTCTAAGAAAGGCAGAAGGAAGTATTAAAAAAACTCTGAAAAATAGGGCTTTCAATAGAGAGAGTGAATAATTCTAATCACAATGAGGCAAATATCACTGAAACTGTGGCTCTGCCCATTTTTACGTGGTGGGAATTCCCACAGGGCAGTGCAATCTACTTCTGTCAGTGTGTATGTCTTGTCTTGGAGTGCCACAGTGCTGGGCTCACTGCTGACATGGACCATCCATGCTTAGCATGGGGGAAAAACAAAAGTTAGTAAGATTTTATTGAGGGTTAGGAAGTTCCTGTGGGATTGGACCCTACTGCTGTTCAGAGAAGAAATTCCCTACATTTAAGTGAGTTTCTGAAAAAGTCATGGAGGTTCCAGTGAAATATAAACATTTTCCAGTGACACAGACAGCTAACCTCTTCTTCTGAAACAAAATAAATGGTGTTCTTAGCCTACTCGTTTTATTACTGATGTCACCTCGCTATTAGTGGTAATAAGTTCTTCAGCGAGGGGAAAATACTGAGGAAATCCTGTGGGAATCACTCATATAGCTTACATTGCAACTTATTTTACCACTTCAAGCACAGTCAGTAGGTATGTCTTTCCAACAACTGAGGTCAGCCTACTTCTTAAAATATCAGTGTGCTACCCATTTCATAAAAATATTTGTATTTTTAGATTCATCCATTGCAGCTAATGTTAAGTAGCAGTTTCTCCTGGAAAACCAACTATAGAACAAACAACTAGTCTGAAACTACCCTGACTCCAAGTAGCCCTGGAAGAATGATTCAGAATAGGCTCTTGGGGACTGCTTCGCTTTAACAAGTCCCAAGTCCATTACAAGTTAAAAGCTCTGCTGGGATAATGTCAGTCCAATCCTTTAAACACCAAATTTGAAATATATATATATTAACATGTTTGACCTATATACACACATATTTCAAATATATCTGATATATATTCTTGAAATGCATCTGTATTTCAAACTCAGTGAATTTATTAATTGAAAAATTTCAGTGAATCTCCTGAATGTATTCCAATACACACATATATAAACCTATATATATTTACTTTTTCATATTTATCACATTTATTTATTCAGCTTTTTGTCTAATAGGTGTATATTTCTTAACCAGATAGAACAGCTGGTCTCTGGAGAAAAGAAACACTATGGTATTTATAGAAAAATATTAAACAGCAACTCCTTTCAGTTAATGCCCTTGGCTAATTTTTGCAAGCATCTCTGTTTTCAGTAATGGGATTTTCTTTAAAAGAACAGTGTGGAAACAGCAAATTTTCAAAACACAGAACTCACAGCTGAGCACTTAAACCTGAAACAGCAACTCAGAAATAAGGGTGTAAGGAGGGTCCTATATACTGCTAGATCTCTAAAAATAAAGCATCCAAGTAATAGCTATGAACACTTATTTTAAGCAACAGAAATAAACAAAAGAGGCAAATATCTAGAAAGAAATAGGAAAACTTCTCAAGAGAAACTGAAAAGAATGCTTTATTCCTAATGAGTGATTTGTAATCTTTTTGCCTCCAAATCTGACACTGGATGTTATTCCAGGTACTGCTTCCTCACTTCTCCCACCTCGTTCATGTGCTTTGCTCCTCCCTCTGCTTGCCTGCAGACAGCTGTCGTTGCCATCCCACTCTCTTACATCATCACATGCCTACCTTACATTTCTGGTCACATCACTGTTGTGTGTCGAACTGCCACATTAAATTCACATTGAAAGCAGAAATTTTGTATTAAATGGTTTTATGGTTTAGCACATCCCCATTTCTTCTTTGGAAGTTTTTAAAATTTATTTTAGTTTTCTAAGTTGTTGCAATGTAGTAAGACAAACACAACAACTGAAGGAGATTAAATGAAACTTTAGATCACCTTGTGAGACTGACATTCTTGTGTTCCAAAAAAAGAAAGTTTGATAGGTGGTTTGGGTCATTTTAAAAGCAAGTCTGATTCCATTCAGCTATAATATAATACAAAAATACATAAATGTGTGCTATACCTGTCAATAATGCTTATATTGGTGACAGTTTTCAGAGATAAATAGATAAATTCGTATCTTACTGCTTATGCAGTGCTCCTTTCCATCATGGCAAGAAGCATAGGCAAAATTACTATAACACCTCAGTGGAAGCACAAGCTGCATCACTGTCTTGCAAAAGGTTAGGATTGAACAAAGCTGAAATCTGAATAAGAAATCCTAAATAAAAAATCAGATTGCATACCAATCTTGTAATAAATGAAGTAGTCATCCAAGTTTCCTCTTAGAGCAGAACAACACCTCATGCTCCAAAAATTTGTAGGAGTAAGGTCAGAAAGCATGACAGGCTTCATCCACAGCCTTTGGTCACAGATTCACAGTAAGGAATGAGACAGTCAGAGATGGTTTCTCCTTTTCCACATAATTAATTCAGTAGCAGAATGAAGTGCAAGGAATTACTTACCTGACTTTTCTTTTTCAAGATCACAGGAGTTTTCTTCAGTTCTGGCTTTTCACAAGCTTGCTGTCCTGACTAACTAAACTATGCCAAAGCAGGTTTTATTTTTTACTGAAAAAAGTAGTTCCCAAATACGTCAGTGGCTGCAATAATAGTTAAATAATTCCAGAGCTTGTAACTATATTTAATTCCTAAAACAAGGCTGAACTTGGTCCTGTTTAGCTTCAGACTTGGAAAAGGACTTGGTTCTTAAGCCTTATGACCTTTCTCTGTTATGGTGGACTGTTATCCCCACCCAACAACCAGTTTAATGCAAAATTGTTTAAAATCTTAGTTAAAAATTGTAGAAGTTTTTTGAATTGCAATTTGGGTTTTTGCTTGGTTGGTTCGGTTTTTTAGCACCTCTTACTAAGAATCTTAAAGATTGGATATGGAAGCAGTTATTCTGAAACTACAGACTAAGAGTGGAAAAAATAATCAAAGTTGCATTGTCTGTAGAGACAATTGCATCAATGAAAGCATCTATGGCACCATACTGTGTATATTGGTGCCACTTTTCCACTGATCGTACAGTATAATAGTTTTTTTCCTCATTTATGTACGTTTTTAATAGACTAATTTTTATCTTGATGTATCTTCTTGAGTACTGTGCAGATAGTTGCTGGTTGCAAACCCCCAGTAATAGCAAAAGTACAAAAAGGTCTGGGGAAACAAAGGCTTTACCTTGTCTCTTCCTTTCAGCTTCCTTGAGGTGCTCAGTGAATCCCCTGCCTTGACCTGCTCAGTTGGTGTCAGGATGGCAGCAATAAAGTCATGCTGGAAAGGTCTGGGTTGGAGAGGTCTTGACACACTTCAGGAGTGTGATACTGCTGTCTCCATCACAGACTATTCACACCATTCATCTAACAGCCTCAGATGCTAACTTGTTACAATTTTGTCTGAAGAATGGTTATTTATTTGTGTAGCACTGTAGCTAAAGGAGGAAATTCAGGGAATAAAGGTGATACTGTCTATGTCAAGCTGGAGGAGAAAAGAGTTTGCCTGGACAAGGGTGGCTGCAGATTAGTGAGGCACCCAGTGCCCTTCTCCTCCCAAATCTCTTTCCAGGGATGACTAGGAAGAGGTGAGCAGCCCTGGTGCCTTGTATGAGCCCTGATTGTGCCGATTGGAGTCACACACAAGGCTGTACTTCTGCTGGTCAGAGCACGTAGGAAGGCAACTGTGTTTTCTTCTCCAGTGAGAGGAGAGCTGCTGAGAAGTGAGAGGAGGAAGTATTGCTGACAGCTAAGCCTCACTGGGGATGTGCTACAAATTAATTCATTAGCTGGGATTCATGGGTCGTGAATGATGAGTGGTAAAACCACTGCACTGCAGCCACTCAGAAGGTGCTAAAAAACCCTCTGAGGAAAGTTGTTGTTCTTACTTTGAGGTCTAAGTAAGTTGTTCCTCAGACAGAGCTAGGTGGATCCAGGCCAAAAGAAGATAATTTTCTACTGTTGTTTTAATGACTTCACTTTCCCATGGGAAGTCTCTAAAATGCAGTATTGTAGTGATTCAGACATCTGGGAAGCTTGTATTTGGACCAGCAGGCGACCATGAAGAGTCAAATAAAATAATCTAAGATGTAGTATAGCTGAGGAAAATTAGCTATAGTCATGTACTTAGAACTGAAGGAGATTATCACTGAAAGAGGATTTTGTTCATAATATTTTCCTGTCTTTTATACATTTATTGCCCACTGACCTTGTTAGTGTACCTATGCAACTATATATGTCCATTTCAAGGATGTACAAAACTAGCTGAGCATTTATTCACCAATAGAGCTATCTGCCAGAATAAACAGAAGAATTTTCTACCACAAGTATTAATTTCAGCAAGACTGTTGTCTGTCTTGCAATCTTATCTATTAAGTAAGTTGCATTTATAAAGTATAACTTCTCATAAATTGATGGAATCATCTTGGTCTAGGCAGGAAAAAAATTTAGAAGTCATGTCCCTGCAGAAACGAAATCTCTGAGCCAAATCTGCCTGGGAGTGCTCTGAATAAAAAGACTAATTATTTTTTTCTTTCTTTTTCCCATATGTTGTTCAGATTTTCATAAAATAGAATTAAACATTTCTTAGTCTTTGATGAGAACAAACATATAGCTGAAATTTAGGGTACTCCTATATTTGTCTCAGTCATGTGCTAATTCTGAAAATAAAGATGACAGACTCACTGCTAGTATTGCTTAGTTCGATTTAGTCAAAACTGCATAATTACTAATGTTGAGAATAATTTGAAAGCATAATTCAAGTTGATGAAATGGAACATACAAATCTGTTTTAAATAACTGCAATTTATGATTTAATTTTTTTGTCTTAGGCATGGTGGGATCACATTCTCTGTTTTATGTGGGTAGAATAGTTTCACAGTGTTTGAAATTTCATGGCTCATCATAGCCAGGTAGTGGTTTTGAACAGTCAAAGGGAATTAAAAATGCTAGAAATGTGTCACTGAGCAGCTGCTGCAGATTACTTCAGAAAACAAGGGCAGAGGACATTAAAGGGACTGCCACGGAAAAGTAATAATAATAATAAAAAAAAAATAAAGAATAGATTTGCCATGGGAAAAAAACCAACAAAACATACTACTGCCATAACTCAAGTACAGAGAGACATCAATGATCTGGTGTGTAGTAATGCCACAACTATGGCAAATATTGCTTCTAAGTTCAAAGTTGACCAGGAAATCAAACATCACTAGCTGCACTGCTCATGGAAATATATGTTTCTATTTTAAGAAAAACAGTAGGAAATAAGTGTTTTTATTGGTTTCTGGGGCTACAGATTTAAATTATGCATCTGCAGCACTGAAGTAAAATTCCTATGGTTCAGGTTTTGACAGGATACATTCTCTAGCTACAGCCTTTGATCTGTTCACGTAGATGAAATATCCACACAAAATACCTCAATATCCTACCTCATATCTGGTCAGCAGCAGATACTTAGGGAAAGAGTATAAGAACTCGGTGATATCTATATGATATCTTCTATGAATGTCCCATCCTCTCTAATAGCATATTTACTTTTGGATGATATCCTGTGGCTATGAGCTCTGCAATTTAGTCATGCACTATTTGAAAAAAGCAAACAAGTAAGGAAACATAATGTCTATTGCAGGTTTTAAACCTACTGCATGACCTTTTCTTTAAGTGTCACGTACTTCTTGTGTTACAAAAAAATTAGTATTCTCTTCAACTTGTACCTTTTCGGTATTGTATCCAGGTTTAATTTTTTCTTTTTTTTCCAGGTGTAAAGCTCTGTTTTATTGATGGTCATTCCACACAGAGAGGCTGCTCTGTAGCACTGACCACCCTTGCCAAAATTTTTTTCACAGAAGTCGTTTTAGGTTTTAGAAGTTAAAGAATTTTCATTGAATTTTGAAGTTCCGCTTGGTTGTAGAGGTTGGGTTAGAGAGCAGCTAGGCAGACTTAACTCCTGAAAATCCAGGGGGCCCGGTGGGATGCAACCACACTTTCTGAGAGTTGTGCTTAGCCACTCTTCATCATCTTTGAAAAATGGTGGAGAACAGAAGTGTCTGATGACTGGAGGAAGGCCAGTGTTACTCCCATCTTCTAAAAGAGCAGGAAGGAGGACTTGCGAAGATACCGGCCAGTCAGCCTCACCTCCATCCCTGGAAAGGTGATGGAAGAGATCATTTTGGAGGTCATCAATAAGAATGTAGAAGAAAAGAAGGTAGTCAGGATCAGAAGGCATGGATTCAACAAGGTGAAATCATGATTGACCAATCTGATAGCCTTCTATGATGACATGGCAGGATGTGTCAGTGAGGGGAGAGAAGTGGGTGTTTTCTTCCTAGAGTTCAGCAAGGCTTTTGACACTGTTTCCCATAATATCCTCATTGGTAAGCTCAGGAAATGTGGGTTAGATGAATGGACAGAGAGGTGGATCAAGAAATGGCTGAATGGCAGAGCTCAGAGGGTCATGGTCAGTGGAGTATAATCCAGTTGGAGGCCTGTAGTCTGTGGCTACCTAACTAAAATCTTATTCACCATGAAATTTTCATTCATGTACAGCCTAAAAATATGTTTATAAATTTAGTTGCTGATGATATGTTGATAAGCTGTTGATGATAATTGCAAGACAGTGAAAGAATGAACATAAATTGCATTAAAGGAAGGAGCAGTGTAAAATCTGACTGCTATTTCTTTTCAGGCAATTGAAATTTCTGGGCAGTTCAATTATAACTTGTTTAGGCATGGCATTAAATCTTCTGCATTCTGCAAAATGACTGACGTCTCTAGATCACTAGATTTTATTTAACATAGAATTTGAGGACTGCAAAATTTGTGCTAGTTCTATACAAATATCATTATTCATTATAGAGTAACAGGGTATTCATAGTGAGGTCTTTAGCATGTGTTAATTAAAATAATAGAAATAACTTTTATTCTACTTTCAAACCACTGACAGCTTTACCAAATTAAGTCCCAAAGTAAGGCTCTTACAAAGCTATAACATATTTTAAGACATGTTATAACATTCAAGTTTTTTCCAGAGTAGTCATTTAAATAAAAATTGGTTTATCATACTGCGTAGCTTTTAGGAAAGCTGACTGAATCACAGCTGACTGAAACCTATTCATGGTGAAGGATAAGGACAGGGAGTAGTTCACAAAATCGTAGGCTAATTTAATTTGCAAGGAATCTCTGGAGATCATCTAGTACAATATCTTGATTGAAGTGGGGTCACCTAGAGCAGGTTGGTCAGGGTGTCATCCTGTTGGGCTTTGGTTATCACCAAAACTGAACATCCCACAAGCCTTCTGGACCACCTGTGACTGTGCTTAACCACACTGGGGGAGGAAATAAATATGGACAAAATTTCCCCTGTTTCAGCTTGTGTCCATTGCCCCCTGTCACATCTCTACACACTTCAAAGAAATACCTACCTTTTTTGCTCTGTATGCTCCCATTAGATGAATGAAGACCACAGTAAGATACCACTGATTACAGATATTTATTTATTGTTGTATTGCAATGGCTGCAACTGCCTTAGATTTTTTTTATTTCATGTGTGTAAATAGCTTCTTGGCCTTTGTCAGAATACATATGTCTCAGCCCCAGATGCTGTGAAATTTGCAGGTCAGACATCACCCTGTCTATAAATGAAGAAAGCAAAATAATCTGTCATGATTCTCAACAAGTAAGGATTCTAGGGTAGGAGCTCTAGAAACAGTATTTTTTTCTGTTTTATCCCCTTGTATCCAACAAGACTAAAAGTAAAAAGCAGGCTGCTCTGGAAGGTGACGTCTAGAAAAAATTGGACTGGAGGATAAGAGAGAAATATGGGAGACCTACATACCACTTAAAAATGAAAAAGAGCCATGTCACCTCACCAAACATAGCTATTAGTCAGTCAGCCACAGCCAGACATTTCTCCTATTGATACCCCTTAGGTAGAAAGTTCTAATAATGCTTTTTGAAGATCTATATATATCTAAGGACTTTGTTTAGGTATGGAAACCTTCTATATAAAATGCTATTACTCACTAGTGAGTGTACTCATAATAATTCTGTTGGCAAAACATTCTTCTATCTGAAAAAAAGCATCCTTACAGCATGATAAAGCAAACATTGTATTCATTTTAGAACAAGTTTTATGCATCCACAGATTAGCAGAGATTCTTATTAAAAATAATAAACCAAATAAACATAAATAGGCAAAAAATACATATGCACATTTTACTGTGAAAAAAACCCCATGATATTTGAAACAATATTAGAAGCACTAAGCACACAGGCAGAGTGTACCATAAGTCTTGTCCTTTTTCATGTGTGCTCAGTAGTGATTTTACACAAAGACATGCCCTGTCCAGAAGAGAAGGGCTACAGCTTTGCAGCCTGTGCATCTCTGCCAACTTGAGCCTATTGCCAGTGTCTGAACATTCAATGTTTTAGCAGCTATAGATACAGCCCAGGGAATCAAGACTGTCAGGGTGTCTTACTGAAGTAACTCAGATATAACGTCCACCAAAGATGGATAAAAATCTCAACCCCACAATGCACTAAAAAATTTTAAAAATGCTATTAAATTTCCATTACCACCATCTTACTGGTAACAGGTATACTTTAGATGGATGCATGATTCATGAAAATGAGTAATTAATTATAAAGGAGTGTCTCAAGATGCACTTAGCAGATGTCATCACAATTATTTAAGTGCCACTTCAAAGTGAATAACATCAGCAGTCTAATCATCCCATGGAAAAAACTTCCTCTGTTAATCCAAGAAATAGCTTGTATAGAACTCTGTAGAGCCTGGATGCTGGGTTGTAAGTATATTCTTCCATTAACCTTTAGACAGATCCTTGCATAATGCATCCAGATGCTACACATAACACTAAGAAACCTGCATCTTGGAAACGTTTCCCAGGAGCAGAGATAAGATGGAAAGGTACTCAAAATTCTCTCATTCTGAGTAATTGAAAAATATTGTGGTACTTCAATATAATGTTTGCACTAGCTAAATACAAGAACTTCAAACAAATAAATTATACCTACTAATTTTAGTGCCCGAGTGATTGGCACTGATTAGATATATCACTGTTCTGTACTGGGGTAGGTTTGAGGGGAGAGAGAGTGAGAGAGATGGTGCAGGGTTCCTGATGAAGGCTATGGAGGTGGTGTAATTGCTGATACCAAGTAAGAGCTGCCTGCAGGCTTGTGTGTAATAAGGAGACAGCTGAGATTATCATGCAGCCACAGAATTTGTGCAACACATGAGATGCAGCACAATCTACTCTGTCTGGATCACTAAGTAAGCCTTAGACAATGTTTTGGGTTTTTGTTCAGGATCACTGAAAGCACCCGTCAGAGTTTTATTTTGTGCAGTAACACCAGAGAACAACTCTGAAACTGTCATCTGGCTTTGACAATGGTATAATGGTGATTATTCCCTGCTTGATCACCAAAATATCAGTTAAGGACTTTTTGGATTGTGGAGCAAATTGTTGAAGGCTGAACAACTGTCTGCATTATGATGTTAAGTGTTTTTATTCCTTATGTGTGTCAACACAGTTGTGTAATATTAGATATCAAAGGATACACATGGAAGTAAACCTTTTGTTGGAATGGGATATCTAGTGTAATGATCCTAATTTTCATATTAAATGTCTACTAAAGAAGATCCAGAATATTCCAGTGTATTGAATATTCCAGTAAAAGCCGAGCCCATTAATGAATGCCCAAGAAATAGTGGGAAAATGCACCTTACTGAATATTTTACCATTAATATTGTGAAGAAAATAGATGACTGAAACAGATATAGGCAGTCCAATTTGATTGAATTTTTAGTGTTGTGGAAGCCACAGCTCATTTCACACTTTGTACTTTAATCTAATCACAAAACTGTTTGCATAGTTCTGATTTGGTTTCTCTCAGTTTTCCTGCAACATGTAATTTTTTTGTCGGTACTGTCCATCATCAGGTTGTTAAGATAATAAGTAAAGATCACTTTATACTTCCAGTTAATAGTATTCTAGTGTTTCTCCCAGGTTTGAGTCCATTTATATGGATCTGTTTTTTTATTAATAACTTTGTAGATTCTGACTGCTTGCTGTGAAGTCAGATTTTGTTACCACATCTAGGTCTTCAGAAAGGTTATTTGGTTCAATGATCTTGTTTTTCAGCATTTTCTATTTCTGAATTTTAGAATTCTAAGCTGCCAGTCTCACAATGGTGTACAGTATTTTGTCATATTCCCTTTGAATGCGTAAATGTAGGTGTACACTGCATTTTTTAAAGTCATTTAGAGAACTGTTTTAAAACTGCCTAGGAAGTGAATTATAGTGATGGATTAGTCCTTTAAAGAGAGGTGAGGAGCTGGTCTCACAGTTTGAAGTAGCTACAGACCAGAAACCACATAATTGTATGTGTTTAGCCTTATGACTTATGAGCTTTTCCAGTCAAAATTGGACAATGGCAATGAATGGACCCTGCCGGCCATTTTCTTCATTGTGTTTCTCATTTACATATTTGTATGAGTTATACCTAGAGAGTGCTTTGTTCTTTGTCTTTTCAAAGTGTTTATTTTCCCTCCATTGAATGCTTACTCTTTGGAAAGTTTTCATGGTGAATGTGCTGTTTCAAATATATGTATTCTGAAGTATCTTGCCTCACCCACAATCTGATGAAGTCCAGACTCAAGTGTAATGGAACATGTTCTGGGCTTGCTTATGACAGTGTCTCCTAGTGCCTTCACAGCTTGGCTCTTATTTAAACAGCTTACTCTTCAAAGCAGTCAAAACCCCTGTGTTACTTCAAATTGCATCCAAATCTTCCAAAATTATGTAAACACAAGTAACAAATGTAAAACCAAAACTACTATTATAGCATCTAATTCCTGTGTGGTTGCACTCTTGGAATGCCATGTAGAATGATAAAAGATTCTGTTTGAGTTTGACATACCTATACGTATGTGTATATACCAAAAGATATACTGGGTGTTTGAATCCCCCTCACCAAAATGTCTAGTACTGCTTGAGGTGGTCTGAAGTTTTCTGCTGGTGTGCAGTTCAGAAAGGCTCACATCTACCCTACTATGTCACGTTACGAGCCACATGTAGATAACTCAGAGATTCTAGTGGTCTATCAAGTGGTACTTGTAGTGTTCTATCAAGTGGTACTTGACACTTATATCTGCATACCCTTTCCCTAAGAATTAAGAGCCATTTCAGTGAGTAGTGTTCTAGTCAATCCAGTCACAGGAGTCTTACTGTCTAAAGAAGACACTTTGTGACTGGTCTGATTATTTGCAGGGTAAACTCCTGGCTCTGTAGTGGCTTAACACAGATGCTTATATACAGAGGTTCAGTTCAGTTTCTTAAACATATTCATCTGGTTGTACTTGTGATGCCCAAAAGCTGCCCATATGGCTTTCAGATGGAGCTTTAAAAGGTCAAATATCTCTTGGAATTTATGTGTCAGATCTGCCAATGACATGCAGATATTTCCAGTACATTGGAACATTTCAAATAACATCAGATTTCTACATTTTGGCAGATGAAACTCGGCCCATGGTATCCAGTAGGCAAAACAGGAGTTCAGACTCATGCTGCACACCTAAACATCTATGTGCAAAGACCAACATTTGTGTCTTATATTGTGTGGCCCACTGTGTCAGCATAGGAGAATTCTGGCGAGCTGGTACTAAATGTACCTGACTCATATTCTGATACCTCTGACGGTATCATTTACCAGCCCAACTAAAAAATTCTGGAGAGTTAAGAGATGAATGAGAGAAAAAGGGCTGGAGAATTTTTCTCAGTGTAAATGACCCAATATTATATAATAATCCTATTAATTTTCTCATTTGTTTCATAGGGTTATCTGATGTAAAGATTCTTTAGGAAGTAACAGGATATTTTTACTCCATCAGGCTCACAGCATAATGCCAGATATAACTGACAAATTCATTTTTTCATAGCTGTGAGCTCAGTTTATACACAGGGAAAATTGAATTTTCATATATGTGAAAGAAATTCTACTAAAACTTTTAGGTCAAAATTACAGCTTGTACAATGCATTTATGAAGTACAATTTATGAAACAATATTGAACAATTTAAGTGCACTGATTATGAGACAACTAAATATACCTGCTGATGAGATATTGATTCTTAGTACATTTGAAGATTCTGCAATATGTGGAAGATATTTGGAGAACCTTTTCTGTCACCAGATTAAAAAAATTATAGGGTATGATATTGTTTTGATAGAAGATGTGCGTGCATTAGCTTTTTCTCCATTCAAAGTCAACATGGAGATGTGCTAGTAATGAATCTTACCTGTTTCATGGTGTGGATTAGTTATGCTCAGCCACTGACAAGCAGCTTCTCATTTTGATCTGAATCTTGACTTCAAATCATGGCAGCTTACTTTCATTGAAAGGCAATTTTAGTAACATATTCACGATGCTTAACAAAGTATTATGAATATCTATACCAGCTAATAGTCCACTATGTCTATGAAGTGAGCTATTCAATGTCTCTTGATCAAGGAGGGATGTGTGATCAGAGTTAGCTAATCAAAGATTAGTTATGTCATTGGCAAGTCACCTCTTTAAGGCTGATAAGCAAAAATAGGAACTACAAAAGAGATTTCAGAAAATATAAGAACAGGGTGGCCATGACGATACAAGAACAGGATAACATAAGAGGGCCTAAAGGCATAACTCTAAGTGTTAACTGACCAATTACTGATTGCTTCAAAAAGACCAAAACCAAATCTCTGAGGGTGGATAAGATCAGTTTTAGGGTATTACTTGAGCATGTATAGAATTGTGTAACAACCGATCACTGCCCACGACTGGCAGCATAGGTAGAGCCATCTTTACATTGAAGATAAGAAAGCCATTAATTGTTCAGGTGCCTTAATTCAGAATTTACTGTGCAAAATTGATCACATATCTAGTGTTGCTATATATGTAAGTATTGTTATTATCATCAAAGACAAATATATATTCTATTGGTCCTGGTTGGCTTAGCCTTCAGTTTTTGTGGTTGATCTGACACCGTGCCCTGGAGATGTGGTGTGATACTCTGTCCTATAATTATACCCTTAAATTTGGCAGTATGGGTGAAGTTAATAAACTGTCAAGAGACAATATTATGCTGAAGGTCAAAAAATAAAAGCCTATTTACAGATGAAGTAAAGCATTTTTTTTTAAATAGAAGAAACATATGTAGCCATTATGAACGTAGCTGATCAATATTCATGGAATTGAGTGGAAATACCTGCTTATTTTTTAATAGTGGACTTTGGCTTGAGGAAAAGTGAAAGCAAAAAGAAATTGAAACCTGGCATAGGAAATTCTGCTTAGCTTTTCCACAAAAGCTATTAATGAAAATGAGTTTCTTCTAGTGCTGCTTCTGAGTGAATAAATGTCCCTAATCTAATGAAAAAACATATTAGAAGACTTAGCCTGGAGGCTGAACATGATGAGAGCACTATATGCTAAATTTCTTTTTGTTCAATGAATTTGTAAGATTAGACCATGTCACAGATTAGGTCACATGATGTTAGAGCTCTTTTTGATTGTCTTTAAAGTAGTTCCTTCCCCTCTCTCCTTAGCATTTGTTTATTCAGAAATCACAACATACAATTTTTTAACTGCTCAAGAAGTCCAATGTAATTTAAAGCTGCTATACTGAAATATATTACATCAGCTTAAAAACTGTTTAAAAAATTAAGAACTATTTACAGTATGGGTTAAAAAAAAAAGCTATCTGAGTTTTAGTGTCCTGGGTCCTCGTGGAGCCAACAGTATACCCTTGCTGCAAGGAAGGCTAAGGGTATCCTGGGCTGCCTTAGATCAAGTGTTGTAAACAGGTCACAAGAAGTGATCCTTCTCACTTCTTGGATGGGCACTCACCATTCACATCAGTGAATGGTGAGTCCGGTGGAGACCGGTGGGACACTGGTGAATGGTGAGTCCCAGACATGGTGTGCTGTGTCCATTTATGGGCTCACCAGTACAAGAGACGTCCTGGAGAGAGTCTGTTGAAAGGCCACAAAGCTGATGAAAGCATGGGAGCATCTCTCCTGTGAGGAAAGGCTGAGAGAGCTGGAACTGTTCAACCTGGAGGAGAGAAAGCTCATTAATTTATATAAATACCTGAAGGGACAAAGCCAGGCTCTTTTCAGTGGTGCCCTGTGACAGAATGAGCAATAATGAAGGCAAGTTGAAACACAGGTGTCATCTGAAAATCAGGTAACACTTTGTTACTCTTCAGATGACTGAGTGCTGGCACAAGTTACCCAGAGATGTTGTGGAGTTTCCCTCTTTGGAGATACTCAAAAGTCATCTGGACATGGTCCTGGGAAACTGGATGCAGGTGGCCCTGCTCAAGCAGCAGGGTAAGACAAACTGACCTCTAAAGGTCCCTTCCAATCTTAACCATTCTGTGATTCTATGATTTTTGTGTTTCTAAATTGTGTATCCACATTGAGACAAAATCCCTTGATTAATAAATTCAAATTGTACTTTTATTCAAGATCTTTCTTGATCCTATGCTAATTCCACAAAGAATTGAAATATAATAAATCACAGAAATATATTTTGTATGTGAAATGTGGACAAGATGGTAAAAGTCACATGCTGAGTGATATGAGCATTCCATTGATGGCAGCAACCCTAATTCTAGACTGAAGACTAATGTCTTTTTAAATTGTTCATTTATCATTTGTTTTAACTGTCTCAGTAGAGATTCAGTGTAGCTGAAGTAAGCTTAAGCATATAACATCAGGAATCTTCTCTCATCTGCAAACTTACTGATAATGCCAGAGGCAATTGATCCTCCTTTGAGGGTGCAAACTGCCTGCAAAGGTCAGTGCTTTCCATTCTAACTCAAGAATTTTTCTTTTTCTGGCTCTTTAAAGGATGTAAGTGCAGCATACACTCTTCATATAGAAGGCCCTTTATTTTGATAAAACTTTCATAGTACTACCACAATATGAATAATAAAAACAACAAGTAGTGAAGCCTTATCACATATTCTTTAAATAACAACAACATGTGAGAGGAAACACAGTCTCTGCATACCAGCTGTTAGTTTTAATGGCCATAAATTGCCCAAAGAGATAACACTTTGTGAATTTCTAAAAAGTTGGCTTTGTATTCATTCATGAATTAACAAACCAAGTGCAATTTTTTCTGTAGTGATTCAAGTAAAAAAAAATAGCTTGTGTATTTCAAGAACAGAATATCTATAAAAGCATAAGCAGTTACAAACTCTGATCCTATCACAGGGTTTAACACAGCAATATGCAAAGTTTGTACCTTTGCTCTGAAAATTTTCCCAAAGAAATGAAAGCAAAAGAAGAGTGGCATTCTTGAAATTTCTGTTCTCCTCTGAAAATGCAGTCTTCTTGTCTAGAAGATTTTTGCAAATACAGGAACAATTTCATAATGGAATTTGTGTAGGTCTCCGATTTCAAATATGAATATAGTCTCAGACAGTGAATATGCTTGTGTGTGTACAGAAGGTTAGTAACTATATTTAAGTGTTTTGCTGAATAGGGGTCATATAACAGCAAACCAACAAGAGCTCAACCTTTGGCTGGTCTTAACCAGGGGCTCTCTAAGAGCTGATGCTGCTGCAGCTGACAGAGACAGGTTAGAAATTGAAAAATCATTAATGAGAGCTTAACATTTTTAAAAATAAAATTGAAAAAAAATCCCTAAGGCAGATAACTGTGGAAGCAAGGAGAGTTGAAGACACGATTCTGTTTCATCACTAAGGATAGCAGTAAAACTATAAGCCTTATGCTGGTATGGCATAGCATAATATATTAAAAAGAATTCTAATGTCTTTTCCTCTTTCATCTTTTTTTCATGTTTTCAAAGATAAGCACTGTATGAGATTAATATTAGAATGACAGGGACACTGAATTGAAAATTCGTCGAGGGTTTGAAATACCATGTTTCAAAATTTACTGAAGGAATAGGGAAATAAAATGGGAAATGGCATATTTGGTGCAGTAGGGTTGTGAGCTGCTGATATATCACTATTTAGGTTGAAATAATAGGCAAAGTAGAAGTTAATAATAGGAAAAAAAAAAAAGGAGTCCTACTAAAGTCCTAATAAAGAACTTTTTCCATAGGTTGCAGCAGTTTGGGATTTTTGGTTTCTTAGACAGTTTTCATAGGAAGGGGCTATTTTAGAAGGATTCATAGAAATAAAGGAAAATAATCAAGAAAGTTGGAAGAAAAATTAATGGTGGAGGCAGACAAAAGAACATATATCTTACAGCTCTTGAAACTGGCTGTGAGAGAGGCATAAGGATGAAATAATATGAATCATGCTCTGCTGTGTGCAGATAACTAATGTTTTTCATTCTTAATGCCTATGAGAAGTCAACCAGAAACTCTGAAGGTAACTCAGCTTAACTAACAAGTACCTCATCTCCTGCTCATCATCATCATCATCAAATTTTACAGCATTCTGTCTGCCCTTACTGCTGACTTACAGTGTCTGTAATATATAGGTGTAAAAATATGCTCACATATATTCAAGAACTTTATTATTGAAGTTCTTCATGATCAATAATTTGTAACCAGAGTTTTGTAGGCTCTTAGGTAGAAATCCTCTAATGATATGAGTAAACAAAAAGAAAAATTTCTTATGAAATGGAAATAAATAATAAAAGCTGGAGATACGTATATTTAATTAATATAGTCTGGATATATATGTACATACATATGAACATGCTTATGAGTTTTTATCATGTTTGACTGGACAAATGCAATACTGAGGGAAACACCACCGAGTTATGGTATGCTACAATTCTTCAAGTGTCATTAGTGCTGCTGCTTAAATTATCCTCTGAGAACCTGTTCTTGGCCATATTTAAGTCTGCATTTTTGTTCCTGTTTATAAAGATTATGCAACATTACTCTCTATTTCTGGCTGATGTATTCATTATTCAGACAGACAAAATGAATATTTTCTCAAAAATTTTCCAGCTATCTATTCTTTACAAATTATTTATATTGACTACTCCATTAATGTGATATGTCATAAATCAAATTATATTTCTTTAATTAGAAGACTGAAACTTTTTAAAAAATAGAGAATAATAAATGGCAAGTAGTGAAGGAAAACATATCTACAGTGTATTTTTGAAACACTTTTGTTTATGCTTAATTTTGTAATGCTTTAAAGATTTAGAATATTTTCATTAATAAATAACTAGTCATAAATAACAACTAATATGAACTAGTATATGTAGGATGTTTCTTTGGTATAATATTAGTGAATTAGTTCATTCTGCATTTGATCAAACCAATTTACACACAGAGTTTGAAGCTTAAATATCCCAAACCTTTAGGCAAAATCATTTAAAATTGTGACTGTGGCATCTGAGAAAGGTTTGGTGTGATAAAAGAGGCTGCTTTTTGTATTGCAGATATTTCTACTCTAATTTTTAAATTCTCAAAACTTCACATTCAAAGTTTATTGCACATGAGACTTCTCTAAGATATCTTTAACTGGTACACCTGGCCATATTAAAATACTCATTAAAAAGTTGGCACAGTGGTATCTTTGGCATGTTTGGTGTTTGTTGTGTTTTGGGGTTGTGTTTTGTTGTTGGTTTTGTTTTGTTTTGATATTTTATTTGTTTTTCTTTCAAATGTGAATTGCTGGACTACATAGGATGATACCTCAGAGCTGTTCTTGCTGGATCAAAAAACAGCACTGTTTCCAAAAATGGAATAAAAGTAACAAAGAAGGAAAAGTGTATGTCTGTAAAATGCAGTTCAAATATTCTTTTCATGGACCATTCCCTCACATCTTCAGAAATCTCTTCTCTTTGCATTCAGCTGTGGTTGTTGGCACAGGTGGAGAGGTCAGCCAGTCCTGGAAGGCTCATGTGCTTCATGAGGACAGAGTTCTCATTGTGGACAAGAATTGATGCCCAGTGATGCAGCAGACAAGAATCACCTAAATTTTAACATGTCCTATAATAAAACCGACATTTATTTCTTTTACTTATTTTCTCTTTGTAACTTCCTGTCATGGCAATCCAACTGTGTCTCCTTTATAAGGGAGAAAAGAGGAGAAATGCAGTTGGATGTTACACTGTTTGAAGAGCTGGGGAACAGCTAAATATGGAGATCACAGATGATTTATACAAATATAAATGCTTACACAGATAAATAAGTGATACTTTAAATTTTTTCATGATATACAATTTTTTTTCTCTTTTTAACAATAACACTACTGTATTCCCTCATAAGATTTATAGATTGTTCAAATCCTGAATCCAGATTAGCAGAGCTTTTTGACCTCAGAATAAAATATTAATGTAAGGTTTTCAAAGTAAAAGCTGTCTGCTAACTAGACATAAATCTAATCAGAAAAATACTAAAGGGAGAATCAGGGACACAAAAATACACTAATCATTGAACTGCAGAGTGCTTTTCAGCTAATAGTAAATTGTTCTTCAAATACAGTTACAGGAGACTGAAGATAAAAGAGAAAATTGCTCCACTGAAATTGTAGCTGAAAAAAGAATAGAAAGGATAAAAGAAGAGTAGATTTGCTGAACTGGTGCTTTATGTATTTTCTGAGGAAAATGAGGATAGAGCACAAACAAAGACAGGAATCATATTTCTTGATACAACCAAGAACAGAGCATTAGACACAGTGTAGATAATAATAGAAACAGTATCAGATATAAGATAGACGACTTTGCATTTGGCAGTTTTTTTGTTTTCATTTTATATACACATTATATTTTACTTTCTGCTGTCCTTCAAAGTCTTCACTAATTTTAATTCGATGAATATTTACACATGAAATAACAGTTAAATTAAAAATGTTATAAGCAAAGGGTTAACAAGGATTATACACATAAGAGATCCTAAAATTCCAGGTTTTTTATTTGATAACATTCACATATACCTTTTATTTGCCAGGATCAGAATAAAATGCATATGTGTAAAGATAGTTCAGCACAATGCAGTATAATCCTGGGTCCTTTGAACATATATGATTTATTGAATTAGAACTGAATCTCATTTTGTGTCCAGTGCTACTCAACTTATTTTTCTGAAAGGTAGCAAACCCATGATTTTGCTATAAGTTTATACAATAAATGTGTAAAATTGAACAGGCAACAGTATCTTCCTCCTAATCAGATAAATCAGGAAAATAGAGATTAGCCCTCTTAAAAGGAGTACCTAAGTTGAGATGCAGGAAAAAATATCACTCTATAATTCTTTATATATCCTTTTAAGGTGTCCTTTTCCAGTTTTTGTTTATTTGGTTCATTGTGTGTTTTTGTTTGTTTTTTTTGTTGTTTTTTTTTGTTTGTTTGTTTTTGTTGTTTTTTTTTTTGTATTTTGTTGGGCTTTTTGGGGGGGTTGTTTTTTTGTTTTTGGTTTGGTTTGGTTTGGTTTGGTTTTTTCTCATTTTCTCTGCTAAAATGAAGCATGAAAATATATGCTTGGTTGTGGAACAGTGTCTTAAAGTTCAGCCTAGGCTTGCCAAAGAAAAATTAGTACACGTACAGAAGTAAAGGATGGTTTGATGGTTTCAAATGCCTCATTCTCAGAGAAATATTTAGAAAAATGTACATTATTTTGATTGAAACCAAAGCAGCTCACACATTATAATCAGACATATATCTCTTGTATTGTGCTTACTGATAAAGCAGCCCTTGATTTGTTTCTGTTGCAGTATGACACCACTGGTATGGAATGTGTTAGTAAGTAAGATACTGAAAACTATGAAACAGATATGGATGGGTTGAAAAAATATTTGTCAGAATTTTACCTTACACTTTTTCAATGTATATCTGAAACTGTAAGGTTCTTGCATATATATTAATATTTCTGCAAAACATTTCTATAAAAAGAAATAAACCCTCTCTTTTCAGACATCGTTATTTCCAAAATACTGTGTCATCATCTACATTAACATGCCAGGATAAAATCTCAAAAGATGCATAACTTTATGTAGGGCTGCTTTAACAACCTGATGGATTTAACTAGACTTTCAATTTTTATTTTATTTTTTTAAATGCAAATTAAGGAATGCAGTAAAGTGAAGAACCTTGTCTGTAAGGTGCACAGTGGTCTCTGCAAACTATAAGAATCTTACAACTTCCCAGATTCTGAAAATCTGTGTCTGGATAATAAAAGAGCTGTGAAAAGGGTGTGCTACACTCCAGGTTTGTTGGCAGATCCTGGCACAAGTTCATGATGCTGCTCATATGAAAAATGGATACCCTCTGTTGAGTATTAATTTAGACGACTCTTTTGTTCCACAAAAAGTATTGGTAGTAAAAGTTTAAAGTCATAAATAGACATTGTGTTATAAACAATGGCAATGCTAAGGCATACAGGCATCCATCTATACAAACTTTTACAGTGACCAGTTGCAAATATCTAGGGAAGGGTATATAAGCATACAGTAACATTTCCCATGTATTGTTTTTCTTTCTGTCTGGGCTAGAGTTAATTTTCCTCACAGTAGCTTATATAGGGCAATATTTTGGATTTCTGACCAAAAGGGTGTTAGCACACTGATAGTTTAGCTCTTGCTGAGCAGTACTTGCTCAAGTGTCAAGATCTTTTGTGCTCCTACCCCCACCCCACCAGCAAGGAGGCTGGGGGTGCATGAGGAGTTGAGAGGGGAGACAGCCAAGACAGCTGACCCCAACTGACCAAAAGTGTATTTCATAGTCAAGAGGGAGGAAGGTTGGGGATGTTCAGAGTGATGGCATTTGTCTTCCAAGTCACCATTATGTGTGATGAAGCCCAGCTTTCAAGGTCATGGCTGAACAGCTGCCTGCCCATGCAAAGTGATGAATGAATTCCTTATATTGCTTTGCATGGCCACACATCTTTTGTTTGTTTTATCTGAATCCATAAGTATTCTTGCTTTTACCCTTCCGATTCTCTCCCGCATCCCACTACGGTGGGGAATGAGAAAGCAGCTGCATGGGGCTGAACTGCTGGCTTGGGTTAATGCACAACACCCCAGAAAAATTATTTTTATTGCATCCATTCACACAGGGCTCAGAGATTCCTAAAGTATAGATGCTAAACTCTTTAAATATTTTTATTTCATGAGCTTGTCCAAGAATATGGGTGTTTCAGGGCTAAAGTTTGCTGATGCCTGGCTAAAGTCATTATCTGGTCCCTGTCATGACTTCTTGGACTCTGAGAGGGGGACTTGGAATCATGATTTTTTCCCCCGTGCTGGGATTTGTCTTTTGTCTGATGATCATGGTGGAGTATTGACATCCTGGGGATGCCATCTGATCATGCTGTATGGCAGTTCTAAGTGAGGGGGTCACTTTAAGTGTAAAACTGTATAGATGCATATAAATAGTTGGAGAGCTGGTGGGGCTTGTTGGACAACAACAGGAATTTGAAGGGCAAGTGACAATGTGAAACATGCACTTGCACTTTTCTGGAGTTAAAGAGCCTAGAGTGTGGGAGGAGTAATGACTGTTGCAGTGTATTTCTATAAGATGCTGGTCTGGAGACATCTTTTAAAACAAAAGTAAGAAAGCAATTTTGCCAAACTATCAGCAAATATACAAAAATGAGAAATATTGCTTTAGAATATTGCCTTTTTATTGTCCTCATTCACTGTTTTGCCACAAAAGTGCAGTGCTGGATTATGGATGGCAATCCTGTTTTCCCAAGATGAGCTTGTAGGCCTCTGATTAGTCAGTACAGCATGGAACAGAGAGGTATGACCATGCCTCAGGTCCCTGTACCTGATATTCTTCCTTTCAGGTGTACTTTCAGGAAAGTGCAATGATGTTACTCCTATGCCCTGTGCTCCTATGCTCTCTAACTTAACCAACCTCTTGTCCTTTCCTTGGATCTTTTTCTTGATTGCTTGTGCTATTTTTGGACCTTGATGTGCAAGTAAAAACTGAGCCCATGATAGGATATGATTTCATAATATATTGGGAAATTCTATTTTATTGGAATAGAAATGTTGATAAGGAGGGTTCTGTACTATTTTTCACCTTGTATAACTACAGTTACAAATACATGGAGCTAATGCATGATGAGTCAAACTATATTAAGCTTCTGTAAATGAACAGAAAAAATATTGTCCCTATATAAATGTTGTTCTTCTCCCAATAGTTTTTACACTAATAAAATCAGAGTAACTTCGTGGTTTCACTGTGCCTGAGCTCAGACCAAAGGCCTGAAGCAATCTTAGGGCTGCATACCACAGAGACCAACTGTCTGTGGTCTACAGCACTCTGTTGCTTTAGAATAGCTGAGACAAATGTTATAGAATTTTATAACAGAATAATTTGTTTCATGTTCAAAGACTTTATGAAAATACAGTGAAAATATAAAATACAATGAAACATGAATAGTCATACCAATTTCAAAGAGAAAAAAGGCAGAAAAACTTTAAATAATGATGTAAGCCCCTGAAGATCATGTATAATGAGCACTTTAGATTCTGGATAGTTATCCAGGTTATCTAAGTTCTGAAAGTCTTAAGACCTTGATGAACAGATGGTAAAACAATTTTCCATGACTTCTCATTTCATGTTTGCAGAAGCAACATAATAAACTAGTAATAATCATGTTTTCTTTTGTTTTTCTTGAGAACTTATGGAATGAAAAGACTGAATCAGAGATTTAAAATAGTAGTTAGATTTGCATTTGAATGCAAACGTATGCAGAGCAATAAAATGAATTTAGGATACTCCAGATACCACTAAAGCTCACCAGCAGTCACTAGCTTGTAATCTTTGCAACAGATTATGGACGAGGTAGTAATAAAGGTGTTTCCTCTGCAAAGTACTTGAATTTTTTGACGACAGCTATGTTTTATTATAGGGAGAAAATGAAACTCAAAGAGCTGTGTCATTTTTGGTGTGACTACATGGTGAATACTTTTAGTAAATATTGACTTTCCAAATTGCATGCTTTATTTATCTGAGAAAGAGATTTTCACTAAATTAAACATTAATATCCTAGTCTTTTATTCAAAGGGTTTTTCATGCAAAGAAGGAAAGTATCTTTAAGAGTAAAGATCAAACTTTGTTGTAAATTAAGTTCTAGATTTAGATACAGGGTTAGGGAGATCTAGTGACTCTTTTCTTGACTTACTGTGACACTTTGAGAAAACACCTCATTTTCCACTCTGCTGCCAGCTTTTCAAAGGAGTTAGATTTAACTGGGATAGTGAGGACTTTCACACCACTTCTCCAGCAAGTCCATTAATTCTTTCTGTGGCTCTTCAGTGTTCCGTGTCAAGTATTCTCTCTGTCTCATGAAGCCTGTGACAAGCCAGGGAAACCCTTCATCCATGTGTAGACTGAGGAAAGTGTAATTCCCCAACAGCACTTGCCTGTTAGTGACCAACATTGGTGTGATTTTTACATCAGGACCGTCTTCTGTCCCACAGTGAAATGCCTGGAAACGGGAAAACTTTTAGTCCTTTACAGATACAGATACCAGGCTGTGTCTTACCTGAATAAATGTTAGTGATGGAGCCATCTGAATGGATTTACTTTGGTCACGTTTTCTGTATGTGCAAGGTTTTACAACAAAATGGTAGTCCTAGCATATATAGCCTGTGCTCTTGGAGATACCCCCACCCCAAATGTATATAAAACTGTTTCCGTCTTCGGAAAACTGGTCAATCTGTGAAGCAACTACTGCTTGTGACAGGCTCATGGAACAATCTTAAATGGAAACTTAAGTAACCGTTCCATAAAGTTATATATATTAATCTGTTGTTTAGGACCAAATGCAGAGACTCATTAGGAAAGATAATTTCATGCATTGTTTTATATTAAGAATTCTAATGACTCCAAATAATGAGTTCTATGTGTAATTTTCATCTGTTAATGAACTCAGTGTTATTTTATTAATTTTATGAAATGTGTAATTTCAAAGTTTGAGTGAAACATATACATGGCACCTGGCAGACATCTCCTGTGGAACTAATTTATACTGCTCCAAACTTTTCAAATCGTTTTTGAAAACTTTACAAATGGTTTTTCTCCAATCAGAGCACTTTATCAAGTGTGGAAGTACAGAAAATTGTATAGAAAGTAATTCTTTGGAATTTAATCTCAAATCTCCTCTCACAGTTTTGAAGAGAAGAATTTCATTTAAATAAGTAGTCCAGATTGCTTTGAAAAAGTATTAAGTATGCCATCTGCCCTATGTAATTGAAAATTATTTGAATTAGAAGTATTAAAATTTCTTGTAAATGATATTTTCTAGAAATATGGCTGTAATATAATATGGTTGATACATTGCTAGATGATTAATTTTTGTTACTATCTTTAAAGAGAAATGTAAAACAAACCTAATGCAGAAAACCTCTGATTATTAATATTTAGGAGCTTTAAAGTAATTTAGATTCTATGAATGATTTCAAGCCACATAGCGAATACATTAAAATATTTTTGTTCTGAACTTCCCTGCCAGAAAACGTGCTAATTTCATTTGATACAAGAGATACACTATTCTTGTATGATACACTAAAATTACTTTCATGAGATGTTCTTTCATACATGTCATATCATATGGAATACATTTTTGCCTAAAATTATGAAACCATTTTATTTACTTTGAATCAGGACATGATAATAATAATCTTTTATTTTTATAATAGTTTTTTATTCTGAGTGAAAAAAGTCTGGGAAGGTTCAGCTCTCTTTCTTATTTTTCAAGGAAAAATAAGCTTGAAGAAGGAAGAGGAATGACAAACATGTTTAAAGGAAGGCTAATGCTCCATCTCCAGAATCTCTGTCTTTCTTTAATAGCCAAATATTATGGTATATCTGTAGAGAACAAATCACACAGTTCCTCAGTTCTGGACAGTAATCTTTCCTGACAGAACAACAGGAATACTTTCAAAGAAAGATAGAAAGACTCTCTTTTTTTAACTTTCAAAAACAAGTAGTGTGTTTCAGCCTGAAAAATATATTCTTGTCATGCAGAAACAGTGAAATGCTACATTTCTAGTCCTGTTCAAAAAATTTTGTACTGTTTTCATAACAAATAGATGATACATGTAAACATATAGTCCAGCTTGCACATCACATACAGTAATACTGTAATGTGAGGAAAATGAATGAAATGTGTTTGCAATGAATAGGAAATAAATATTTCCTATTCATTGCAAATGTAATGTTCATCATATGAATTTTAGGAACATCCAGTATCCACTTTAATTTCAAATTGATTGATATTTTATCTTCAATAGAATCATGAAGGTAAAAGTAAATGAAGAAGTGTGTGCAGGAAGATACCTCTGTGAACTTATTATGATTGGATCCATGATGTTTCTTTTCATCACTTATTTAAAGAAAAATGAATCAGTTGCTATTTTGAAAAGCAATGCAGGCATCAAAATTAAATGCATTGTTAATGTGAGAATTTAAAAGGATTTTTTTTTCTGAAGACAGGATTAAAAACTCTCTGTAATGAACAAATCTTAGATGTTATTTTATTTTAATTGGGTATTGGGCTATGTTGAAAGACAAGCACTTTCTTTAATTTCAATACTGCTAATGAGCAGAAATTTTTGAAGCCTCCCCCTGCACAGTCAACAAATGAAGACAAACTTAGTAGTTATAACATCTTTTTCATCACTTCCATGATGATGCAGTTGCCATCTGCAGTTAATATGAGACTAATGAGAGATCTTCTACCAGATAGATTGCACAGTATATCAACATCTGAAATACCTGTTCTGTGTGAGAGGTAAGGTTTTGGGACCTGTAGTGGCAATCTTACCTCTATTCCCTTTTCTGATCCACTCATACCCCTTTGCCCCCAGGCACTTGCTTTCCAAGTTTTCTGAGCTCTCCTGCAGCTGGCTTTTGCTGAGTAGAGCTCTCTTCTGTTCAACTACCTTAAATAATGAGTGACATTAATAATCAAGTGAAATATACTAGAAAAATAAACAAAAGTGGAAGAGAAAAAGGAGAAAATAGACAGTAAGGACAGCAGTGACGTATGGCTGCCCATCTTTCATGAGAGGCGTTTTCTCTGTGTTTGGCTTGGGCAAAAAGATCAAGGAAACAGTAAATGTTTCACGGAGAGGCTTTTATATATTACTGCAATTCACTTGGTCATGTCGTTACAAAGGTAAAGTTTCTGTCAAAGGCACATTGGAGAAAAGTGTGGAGCTATTGAACATTATCCATAGATGTCCAGTTGAAAATGAGAGGAGTTAAAATTTCAGGCCTTCAAAGAAGCAATACCTACCTTCTATGGTTTACTCAGATTTTATGAAGACATGGATCCTTTTAAAAAGATTTCAGCAAAATGTCACTAGTAATATCTATGTGCTCTGCTAAGCAGTGACTACGTACCAAAAAGGACTGCCCAGAAAAGTTCGCAGTTAAGGACCAAATGTGAATATGGATGCAAGAGACAGATATTACACGAGACTGTAAGGCCTATGTTGCTCTTCCATGCTTGGCACTTTCTGCCTCTTTAAAACAGACATGTTCAGAAATTAAAATCTTTTGTTACCAAAAAGCTTGTTGACATGACTAGTAATATCTTAACAGCTTCAAGTAACTTTTTTTATTTTTTTTAAAATTTAAATGTGATAATGGTATGATAAGCATTGTCTCAGACATCTATAGCTAGAGCAGGCTGTGCAATTAAGATTGTATTTCTCTTCCTTCAGTATTTCTAGCATCCTAATTACCAATTCAGCTAATGCAGGTGATCTTGTTATGGTTTATGAAACTGTGAAGTTGGTGACAAAAAGAACCCAAATGTAAGTATATGCTACTGAAATCCAGCAAGTCACTTAACATTTTTGTCTGGTTCAACTATCTATGGAATCTAAACAGAATTAGGGATCAGTTTAGACAGAAGTGACATCTTCGGTACACGAGCCTCTCTTGCTGCACAGTATTAAATGTTTCATGTGTCAATGTAATTATGTCCACCTGAGATGGAAAACCTCTACATCAGACAGGCATGCTGTAAAGAACACATAAGGGACAGAAAGCAAAGCCATTGTGTGATGAAAAGAATTATCACCTGGGATAAGCAGTATATACAGGCACTTTAAGACTACCAAATACTGTCTTATATTGCTCCTACTTGCAGAGGTGCTATGCCAGATCTTACTACCTTCAGAAAAGTGAGGAATATTTGATAGGTGCCACAAACAAGAAAATATTTCCTTGCTTTTGTTAACTAAAAATTCTAAGGTTTGGGCTTGCATACTTCTCTGGAAACCATGAAGGCAGGTGGATTAAGGCTACTTACTTTGTCAGAGTAAGTAGCCTGCAGTTGCTATTTATGTCTCTTATGGGACACTAGGGACAAATTTACCATGATTAAGCTTTCTGGTGATTCAGTCCTTCCGCCTCCTCCATTAAGACAGACCAGAACATAAAGCATGCAGTGAGCTTTACTGTCCTAATGAAAAAGTGTATAAATCCAGAATTTAACAGCAGAAAGGAAGAATGTCTGGTGTCAAAGTTAAATTTGAAGCTGTAGCAGAGAATACCCAGCTGGACACGAAAGGGAAGGTGCAGTGACATGTCCCACCCTGCAAGTGCAATTGATTCTGCCATTGTCTCTGCCATCCTCTTCCCTATCCACTCTGTAGCTGGAGAGTTGAAGAACTGAGAGAAGGAAGGATAAAGGGAACCTGGAAGTTGACCACCCCTTCTTCATCATCTGCTTACTTTCCAATATTTCTCATTCCAACCACAAAGAAAGTCTTTAAGAATGTGGAGAATACCAGTCCTGTTTATTTCACCCAAGTCTATTCAGAACAATTTAGGTAACAAGGGGAAAGTCGCTGAGGGAAGAATTTCTGCAGCTGGAGATATCACATGATGCTCTTGCATTACTACCCTAAACCCTCACAAAATATGCTGGATCTGTTTTTTATCAGCAGTTTGAACGTCTCTTGATCACATTCCTGCTCTATTGCCTTTCTTGTGTTGGGAACAGCAGGAAAGGGAGAACTGTGTAGAGACCTGGCAAGTACAAGTCACGAGTGCTAAGTGTGGGATGCAGAAAGGTTCTTTGGCAAAATGAATAAGGGCAGTTTAGTGGAAGCAATGAAATACTGTGCTGAAACTAGTTTTGAAGATAGGACATTTGAAAACAATACAACATGTAAGAGGAAAACAAGAAGGTCACACCTAAATAACACAGATGAGTTTTGCAGAATACGAGCTGGCAATGACAAGAGATTTCAGTAATGATCAATTTTGCCACCAAGAGGAACCTTATCAGACTAGGAAATAAAATAGTAAGTATCCAATAATTACTAGTTTTGTTTAGAGTTTCTGCATTCCCTCATACCTATCTTAGCACATTTGTCTGTTCTACCTTTAAAACAACTTGTTTAAGACAACAGTTCACTTCTCAACTTTGTTCCTTCATTAACAAAACTACTGATTACCAGTGAAGTTCAATAGTTATCAGGGTGATAGATCCATTCTGTGAACAGGGCAGGGTTCTAGGAAATACCTGTCTTTTATGGAAAACTGAAAAATCCATGGAACATATGCAAAGATGTCTGTGCCTTGAAGATAAGATACCTTTATGCTGTCTTATGTTACTGTGTGCTGCAGAACAGATAGCAGGATTAACAGATTCTGAAGCAGTAACGTAGCAGTTTAGCTCAGACAACTACTTTTAACCAATGTTAAATCAAAGATGGAGAAAATTACAGAGTATAAATAAATAAATCCTTTAGAGAGAAGCAGCATATAAATATGCTATGAACATGTACACTTCACATTTCAAGTACAATTTAGTCTGCATTCCACTGTAGTACAGAAGTCTATAGATGAATGCTCCAGGAACAGAATGGACTTGACCACCAATGAATTAAGGCTGACATGCTGTTCCATTGCAAAGGGATAGCAGAGGGGTAGTAATAGATTGACAGTTGAACAGGGAGTCTCTGTATGTTGCTAAAGTGAAGAGGAGCTTTAGAAGGACAGGATAACACCAGGAAGAAATAAGTCATATTGCCTTTTTCAATTACATCAGTGCAAATGTTTTTTCTTCAAGTTCTGAAGTCTGAAGTTGGAGAGATTTTGAAAAAATAGAAAAAACTCATAACAGGTGGAAGAAGGAATTTGGAAAAAAAAAAAAGAGTGGGAGAGGAGAGAAAGTAGTGTTAAGATGCTCAGTTCAAAATCCAGTATGTGGGCAAAATATTTCTATACAAAAATACAGAATAGTCAGGGATGAAAATGTTTTGTCAGGAATTTAAAAATGGCTATTAGAGGAATAAGACAGAAATAGATCACGGGTGCTGGCAAGGTTGTCCCTAAGCTATATTCCCTATTACCCCTGGAAGGGAAAGACAGAAGGACAGTTATTGTAAGGTCATATGACATTCCTTGTATTTATGTGTCCTTTAATCTGAAAAAAGGCCTTGCAACAAGAGATAAGAGTAGAATTATAGAATAAGACAGTACTAAAAAAATATGACACAGCTTTTAATATTGATGATAATAAACACTACTTAACCTACGTGGAAGATCACATAGACATACATTCTATAGCATTTACAATGAATCATGAAACTGTAACCCAGCAACCGGGTTGCAGTGTTTTGTTTTGTTTTGTTGGGTTTTTTTGTTGCTGTTGTTTTTTGTTTGTTTTTTTTTTTTTAAAGAAAATTCTTTAAGATAGCTATTACAAAAGATCATGTATATTCTTTTTGTCTGTGGCAAATAAAAAAAGTTGATTTTTCCTATTTCTGCTTTGCTATGTTAATAAGTAGACCTATAGAATTTTTCTTTGATTAGACATGGGTAACTTTGATGGAGCACATAAGGAAATAATATTAGATTGAATAGGCTAATAAACATGCTTGTATTGGGAACCAAAAAAAAAAAAAAGTACTTTCTCCTATTCTGTTTAATTCTTAGTATTAAAGAAAGGAAGCTTGGGGTTTTTTGTAAAACAACTTTTTTTGTCTTTAATGCTCTTTGCATCCACCTCTATAATGGTCTCTGTCATTAAATTGTATATCTTTACTATTGAGTTGTTGTCAGTGGTAGATGCTCTGACTGTTGAGTGTTGCAGTAAATTCAGCAAAGTAGTGCTTTGTTCTGTGTTTTGTTCTGACATTTCAATTTTGTAATGTATTTTCATTAAGTTGTGAGTTTAGTTCATCTTTACCAATTGCATCATTCAGCTAAATCACGCAAGTCTCAGAATATTCCGAGTTGGAAAGGACCCACAAGGATCATCAAATCCAACTCTTAAGTGAATGGCCCATATGGGGATCAAATTCATGACCTTGGTGTTATTCGCACCATGTTCTAACCAACTGAGCTCCTCTCCCTGACAAACAAGGACTGTCCTCTTTTTTGACTGGAGGAGATTTTGCAGATGATACCATGACCAGTTATGTAGTGCAGCTGTCTTTAATTAGTTAAAGCCAAAGGGAAATAAAGTTGACTGTGAAGGAACTTCAGAGATCTACAGCTGTAGGAAAGAGATCATTAATCTACACAAAAATACCTAACTACCATGTGAGAAAGGATTATAAAAGTTAATCTTGTTGACAAAAATCTTTAATATTTGAAGCAGATTGCCAGAATGCCTTTGCAATTTGATTAGTGTTTCTTACAAGTAAAGAGAATTTGTTATGTGAAGTACATAAAGCGCAATACAGTCAAGGAACAATGCCCTACAGGTTGAATAAATTACTGAGCTATCGAATATACGGTCTATTAAGACACTAAATGAGTTTGTAGAATTCTGCTAAAGTCAATGAAAAGAGTCAATATATATAGAAACAAGCTAATTAGTCAAACTGATGGTGTCAGTGAAATCAGTGAGTATATATTATACGTACAAATAACTATTGCATTAATGCTGTCTTTTATTATATAAAGAGGGCTCACTTTGTATGAACAATGTTATAACACATTGACAAAAAAACATTCATTGGTGTGTTTACAGTGAAAATTAGTGTCTGTTCTAATTATGCATATTGGTGTATATACAGCATGAAGTAAGGATGGTGGTATGCCACTATGATGGTGACACAGTTCCTAATGCTGTGCCACAAACCTGTAATTATACATGCACGGGCAGCCATCCCCTTCACCTTCACAACTGAAGTGCCAGGGAAGGTCTGATGGGCTCAACTGTGCTGACATGAGAGGGATCTGTCATGTCTTAGAAGGAGTCATCAACCATCAAAGACCCCAAAAGCACTCCCAGGCTCATTTTGGTGACCTTCCACCAGGGGACTGAAAGCTCGCCCCCAAAAGGAGGTTATCTGGGTGTTTTCACCAATACTGAGTGTATATTAACCCATCAGACCTTGTGTTTCATGGGCTTTTTCACCCACCCCTGAAAGAAGAAGACCTCAGTCATCACTTCAACCAATACCAACAATCCAGCCTTGTTGTAGATCCATGGGTGATGATTATATATGTTTCTACACTTACCCCTTCTTTCTCTTTCTTCCTTTATTTTCCTCTACACATTTTCTTCAGTGATATTTTTATGAGCTTGGGTTAACTTTGCCTTCTGGGGCAGGAGACACTGGGGTATCCTTGGAGATATTCAAAACCTGACTGGATATGGTCAAATATTGACCATTTGATAGAAACCTGATTGTGTATGTAAAATGAATGAGCTTGTATTCCCACTTGAAAAGAATTCTTATTTGAATGGCAGTTGTACCTTTAGATCAGTGCTTCATAAAGTTTTACATGTGTGCTGAAAAAATTTTCTTGCAGCTTTTTTCCTTCCTTAATATTATGGATGTCCAACAAGCATTCAATTGAATCAATATGAGGTTTTAGTGATTTTATTCAGTGTCTGATGCTAATTTGCTTTACAATTCAGTGTGACAAAATAATTTCTTTAAAGTATAATTAAGCTTTTCCACAGTAAACATTTCAGTTTAGTTAATTAATGAAGAGCTGATCTTCTTCTTAACATGACTGAAAAGCAAAAGCTGACATTGACCCACAGGTTTATTCACTTTACAATTGGCTTTCTGAAGGAGTGAGAATTGTCAATTATATATCAACTCAATGTAGGCTGTGACTGTCCACCATCACAAATAGCCAATCTCAGTATTATCAACCAGTATTGTACATTACTGTTTTGTATGCCATAAAACAAGGGCCATAGAACTAGTTATATGGACGACTGGATCTTTGAATATGTTTTGTTTCTTTGAAAACCAAAAAACACCATTATTTTTCATCCATTATACCACAAACTATCTTTGAAGCCACTCTTTAAAGACACTCTATTTGTAATGAGGACTGAAACAAAATCAGCTGTGAGTTACCTTGTCTTGTTCTGGTTTTATCTTGTTTGTGACTTGCTGTCCTGTGTGAAGGGACAGGGCCATTGTACTGAGAGTGCAGGAGCCTCTTGTGTCACCAAGGGGCAACAAGTAGGGGTGGGGCAGCAGAAGGCATCCCACCAAAATGATGATTCCTTCAGACATTCTCTTTTCTTCCTACCCCGTAAGGAACTGTGGGCTGCAGTGATGGGTGGTCTAGTAGCGAATTAGAAAATTATCCCTGCAGCAGAATTGTCCTAAATAAAGATGACTGAAAAAAAAATTTAGGAAGAAATATGTCTTGTTCTAGAAATGTTAGATGTCTTTGAGCTTTTGGGGTCTCACACACTTCAGCTGAGAGGCAAATGTGCTTCTGATAAAATCACCAAGTGCCTTAAGACACAATACCTCAAAACTACCTTGGCCCTGCATTGGAACCAGTGCATCTGGTGATGACACACCAGGATTTATGGCTCCAGGATATGTTTGCCAGTGAAACTGCAAAACTGGAGGCTTAGGTTGCACAGCTCCTCTGATGCCATTGCTCCAGAATGGCATCAGTGGGGTTGGACCAGGGACTGAACCTACATCATGGACCTCAGCAGGGCTGTATTTGTAAACAGGAACCCAGACTAATAAATAAAGAGAGACTTCCATTGTTTATAGAATAGAGCTAAATGCTTTTTCCCCTCAAAGCGGTAAACTTATTGTGCACAACAGCTTACTATAGCTTGAATCCGTGCCCTTGCCCTGTGCAGATTACTAACAGAGCTGTAGCTACTGAGAAACCAAAGCAAACCTCTGCTCACAGCATGTCCCACTAAGGCACTAGACGTGGGGCCAGGGCTCTGAGACAGGATCTCAGGACCTGCCACTGCCAAACAGGCTGCAGAGAGGGGGCATTCTGGAGCCACTGCACCTGGGTAGAAACAACCTAAAATACTTTCCCAGCAGATTGCTACTAGTCTTTTAGGTCATAGCAGGAGGACAAGGCTTTCAGCAAAGTGTTACTACTTATAAGCACTGATGGAGAAACTTGTCATATTTCATGTAATAGTTTCATGGAAGTCTTTGGATTCAACTATCTTGAATTGTTTCCAAAGAGTGTGAATATTCATAAAAACAGTACATAAAATGTGTCATTGTTTGTGTAGGAAACAAATACAGAATAAGAAAAACATTATCGGTGACATACCTTTTTTTAATTTTTACAGGAATACACTGTTTTTTAAGAATACTTGGTTGGTTGGATGGGGGTTTTTTGCAGGATTAGTAGGTGCTCTCACAAAAAGATGACACAATCTTTCACGTAATTCTATCTAAAGCAGCTATGATTATCAATCACATTTCAACAGTGGTAGAATTAATTAAGACTGAACAGATAATTAAACCAAAACTATTGTTTTTTTCATTAACTTTTAGGGAATCAGAACTTTATTTATATGTATTTTTACTAAAATACATATAAATACATGTTGAACGTGTATTTACCGGAAAAATCAAACTAGGTAATTTGAAGTTTCTCTACCTTTCTTTTGATAATTTACTGTTTGTTCTTAGTTAGATTAAAAACAAAGGTACACAGGATATGTTCTGCTTCTTAACTAATAAATACTTATTTTGTTAAAGGAAGGAAAAAATTTGAAAAAGCTATGTGATAAATCTGTGATGAATGGCTTCCTTTGAACTTATACGAGACTAACCTATTGCCTTAGCTGATTGCTAGGGTTATGCCAGTGTTCTGGTCACCTGTTATGTACTATTTTGCAAATAAATTAACTTATTCATTCTTAGATGGTGTTTAATATTTTTTGACCAGTCCTAATTCCAGTTTGGAAATTATGTTTGGTTTTGTGCCTGGGTGGATTTTTTTTTTTTGATCTTTGTAAAATTTCTGAACGTTAGCTAAGAATGAACAAACACTTCTAGGCAACAATATGCAGCAATCATTTAAGTGACTTTGATATTTATCAAGTATTATTTTAGTTTCATAAACGTATGAGATAGAGAGACACACTAGTCTTTATCCATGTGGTTTAAATAGGAAGATAATGCAAAGTTAAAACCTGAAAACTAACAAATGAAAGATTTTAAAATTCTGTCTGAATTTTTTAATAACAACACATCTTCGTTGTTCAGTAATTGTACTTTTTTACTTTCTGAGATCATCGGTACTATTTCTCATTAATCTTTAGTCAATTCTCTGGGTTAGGGAGGATAGTGCATCTGAAATTCAAACCCATTCTAGTACAAATAGCTGTCATCAACATGACACTCTAGGAATGTGACATTGTGTGATTTTCATAACAGATTAGTTATCCATTTATAGAGCAAAAATGGTCATACGTGACTGAGTGCCTACTATAGATGACTAACAGCAAGTGCCCAAAGCCCACAAGCCACCTCTGAAAAATATTCATATCATTTTTTTAGTGAACACCCATGAATAATGGATACAATCAAAGACAATCAAGTCTGGTTTAAGCAGATTGCATATGATTTGCTAACCGAAAGAAAGGAGGTAAGTTGATAAAAAGTAGACTAATTATCTCTGAAGAACTCAACCAGTGAAGTTGTTATCCCTTCTCCCAGGAACTAGAGGTGGAAAACTATCCAGTGTGTCTCCTAATCTCTTGGCTCTCTTGATTGCATTTTTACAAGAATCCTTTGTCTTCTTAAGCAGAGTGAGTTTCTCTGAGGGAACGAAATCAATCCACTGAGTAGAGAAAATGGTACAAAAGTCAGTTTACAGTTAACTCTGTGAAGTTCAGTCATTTTATTTCTGTTACAGCCTTCCTTGAATATTTTCACTCTAAATCTCATACCAAGAGTTTTCGTCCTGATGCTCCTACTTAATTTTTTGCTGTCTGCCACATAGATTTAAATACTTTGTGTTTTAGGCACTCACTATCTTCCCACTATTCACAGTCATAGTTTATCATGTAAACCTAGTTTTAATTTCATTATAAAGAGGACTAAATTTGAAAGTAGTCTCCAACTGCACATTTTTCAAATTTCTGTGGAATTTCCACAGGAAATTGGGAAATCTAAATGTGAATTAATTATCTGGCAATTTTATTTATTGTAGTCTTCTAAAACTTGCATACTTTTAAATATAGAATTCTGAAATTCATATAGTAAAACTTCCAGGAAATTTTAGCTTAGCTGGAAGACGAGATGTCTTATTTCATTGTTTATATTTGGTAATAACAGAGAGCATATGTGGAAAACCTGGCAGCTCTTCAGACATAGAGATGTAAACAAGTGTTTGCATGTGGTTCTTTTAGAGAACACTAGGGCAACCGAATTCTCAGGTGGTGGATTTTTTGTGTGGGGGTTTTTTTTAAGACAAAGATGCTTAGGTAAGTATAAAGAACAAGAAAAGCTCCAAAGCAATTATAGGTTATTCACTATTCATGTGAGCAAAAGCAAGAATGCATTCACTGGTATTTGTTATTACACTCTTTCTAAAAACCTGAAATTTTTATCTCTGAAAATCTTTCTTATGAAATCATTATCATTTAAAAAGAAATCAGCATCTGTCAGTATAACCAAAAGACAAATGCAAGCATTGTTAATAACTTATGATCCCTTCACAACAGTCATGCTTACAAATCTGTTTTTGGCCATTCTTGAGAAGAAGGAAGGTAAGTTATTCAACTTTAATCAGATATATTATTGCACAGAGTTGCATATAATTATTTGAATGATAAAAACCACTGAGATTTAGTGAATTGCAAACTTTTTTAAAGTTAATAAGTGAGAAGAAAGTAATACTGAAATCATATGTTTTACCAGTAAGTTGACTGTAACTGAACTGATCACACTAATTATTATGCCCCTTTTACTCTGAAATACTAATCATGATTCAACTATTCTGAAAATATTGAGATATATGCTACTCACAAGATAGCATGGGGGAAATTGCATGCTTACTTGGCAAAGAAATAAAATTATAAATTGTTAACTTGTCTAACGCAAACTATTTGGGGTGCATAAACAGCATAATATCCTATGTCTTTGCTTCGTCCTGAATGAGTCTTGCATATTCAGAGACTTAATTGGCTATTGTCATTATAAAGGAGCAACTTGGAACTTGAACTCATTGTCAGAGAGACTGAGTTGCTTAATATATTCTATAGGAGTAATTCCTATACACTGAAGTCCTTTATGCTAAAAGGAAACATAAATACTGTTAGGTTTTTAAAGATTACCTATTCCAGTTTTGTCATGATAAAGCGTTGTTGACACCGTATTCAGCTAATAATATGACACAACCTGAAGTATGTGAACTTTAAATGTGTTTGAAAAAGAATGCAGCTTCCACATGAAGAGCTAAGTGTGTGAAATTTGAAGGTGGTATGGAGCTCATTTGAAAATATAGCTGGGATAATAGAGGAAGTGGAGACATTATTCAGAACAGCTAAATACAATCTTTTTACATTCAGGTCTTACAGATGTAAATGTTTATTGCAATGAGTGATTCTGAATGCTCTGTGGGTATGTTTATTAGTTTTTCAGACATTGTTTGTACAGTATCCTGCTTTTTACTTTTCTTCTCATAGGATAAGCTTCTTTCTTTAAAATACAGTTTTATAAAATTGCAACAAAATGATTTATACCCTGGTTTTAAAGACAATTCACTGCTATAGCAGCATATACCTTTCACCAAGAGTTTGACATTCAGTATCCTCCCTATGTAATTTAATGAGCCCCTCTGTCTTTGGGTTCCATGGAGTTTTCCTGTGCCAGTTGCTGATTGAAGCTATTCTGGTTGAATGAGAAAAAATCCAACGAATTGTAACAATGTAATAATTTTGGCTTTTAGGTTTTTCAGAAACTGTCTGGAATACTTTCATAGTTGCTAATGTTCCTTAGTAGAACAGATGGAATTCTCCAGTCTGAGAAGAAGCTGCATAAGAACCTCTGAGGTTTATGATTTGTCACTTGGTTCATACTCGGCAGAGTAAGCCAGAATAAATCTCAAAAAAGGAGGATGTTGAAGGGCTTTGATTCTGGTGCTGAACTATTCCCTATGTAACATGTGTTGGGCTGCTAATTTGCTGACTTTGAAACACCAGCAAGGAGTTATACTGGCAGTTTTAAATTTTAAGCGCTGCTATATGAAAGAGGTGGTGTGCTGAGACAAAACTTAAAAAAAACAAAACAAAAAAAAACCAGGTACAAAATCTCCATCCAAAATACAGCTTTAGTGGATTCTAAGGGCTAATACCTACAGTCACTCCAAAGGCCACATGCCTGATTAAAATTGCTGGTCCAGACCTTCATAAATAGCTGAAATTTATTAAAATAATAAAATCATAAAACTAATTTTTGCAAATTCTGACACTTCCAAAAACTATGACATCTAAACCTTTGTAAGTCATCATCCATCACTGAATATAGACCCAGACTCTCGATGCCTGTGCCTGTCTTGGTACACAGATTTTTAGATGTCATTCATAATGAAACCTCTATGAAATAGTTCCTTTTTAAGGACACATGAACCTAAATTCCCTAGGCAGCTGCTTTTCATTGACCAGTTCCACAAGCAAATAAACTTTCTTGTGAGGCATGGAAAAAGCCCTCTTGAAGATCTAGTCTTCAGGTCATGAAGAGATCATGAAGAGAGGTCTCAAAATAGGTCTTTTGGCTCCACCTGGGCAGATTTGGTGCAAAAACTTACCACACACAAGAAAAAATGCATGTGATAGTGGGATCTTTCATGGAATATTGGAGAATCTTGATGCCTAAGGATTTTATGTATTTTTATGTATTTTTAGTGTGTATTTTATGGATTTTTAGAGCTTTAGAAGTAGGGATTTCTTAAGGGATTTT
>JAWWEW010000112.1:95974416-95995298 GCA_035583185.1 Anabacerthia variegaticeps | reverse complement strand
TCCCAATAAAGGTATTGTCTATCTTTTCTCCATTAATTTTGTCTTGAGTGTCTATTTTGCAGGATCTTAGGCATCAATCTGATAGTCAAATCTTTGTTATATAAACCTGACTCGGGGCTCCCATATTCTGATGAACTAGCCTCCTGACCATAATGATATTGGCTATTGGTACATCTTAACCAGCGCTTTCCTTTCAGCCTTCCCCAAACATATCAGCAGTTATATAAGTATTGAACCAAACAGAGAGCCCAAAACAGTTAGTATTTGTTCCAGTGTTTGACCATTCTCAGAGTAAAAAAAAATGTTTTCTCCTGTTTAGGCAGAATGTGTATTTTCAGAAATGTGTTTTCATTTGTTCCTGTTGCTTCTTGTCCTACCAGTAGGTACCAGTGAGAAGGTATTTTATCTGATTTCATTTTCTTCCTTTCCTCCCATCAGGTATTTATACACATTGATAAAATCCCCCTGACCCTTTTTGTCACAAGGCTGATCAATCCCAACTTCCTTCGCCTTATCTCATGTGAGAGATGTTCCTGTTCCTTATGCTGGACTTGCCCTGGTAGGTGCATATACTTCCTACGCTGGGGGCAATCATGCTAAGGCTGAGAAGAGGGGATCACCTCCCTTGACCTGCTGACAACGTTCTGCCTAATGAAGCCCAAAAGGCTGCCAGTGTTTTTTGCCATTTATGGCCAGGTTTCCACCATGATCCCAAGGTCTTTCACAAAGCTTCTTTTTCATCTGTCTAGCTGGAGAGTGCATAGGCACATGGGCTTATTCCTCTCCAGGTGCAGGACTTGTTCAATTTCATGAGATTTGCCTCTTCTCAGTTCTCCAGACTATCCATGTCACTTTGAAAGGCAGTACAACCATCTGGTTCTCTTCCTACTTTTGTATTATCTGCAAACTTGCTGAGGATCATTGTCCTTGCTGAGCACAGGTCATTAATGAAGATATTAAACAATACTGGATCCAATATCAATGCCCTTGGTACACTGCTAGTGACTTGCCTCCAACTGCTCTTTGTACCAGCGATCACATCCCTCTGGGATGATTGTTCATCAGGTTTCCAGTCTACCTCACTGTCCACTTATGTAACCCATATTTTCTCAGTTTGTCTATTAAGGAAGAGAGTGCCAAACGACTGGAAGCAATGTCAAAGTGCCAAATGACTGGAGGCAATGTCAAAGCCTTTATCAGGTTCAGGGTAAACACCATGCGTGGCTCTTCCCTCATGCATTAATCTGTTCACCACAACACAGAAGGCTTTCAGACTGGTCAAGCCTTCATAAACTCACACTTTTGCCATGCTTTAGAGAGCAATGACTTAGATTTATAAGGATTTTTAAAGTATGTCTTTTCACAAGGAAATTACTTAAGTATCACTGATACTGAATGTTTGCAATGGTTTCCATAAGGAAAGAAATGGAGAGATAGAGTTCCACAATAACATCTTCTCTTGTTCCTTGTCAGAGGCAAGATCCTGCAGCACATAAACCTTTAGTCTGGCCTTTTTTGTGTTATTATAAATGTTAAGGGACAGGGACACTGAGAATTTTCCTTATAGTATTCCTTAATCCAAGTTTGTTTAGTTAGAAATTATTAAAAAGAATGGTTTTTTACTAGGGACAAATCTTTATACATTTCTCAGAATGTGAATCAGTGCATCTTGTTCTTTCAGTGCATCTTCAGTGCACCTTTCTTCATGAAGCACTTTTTCCACCAATCAAGAATTCAAAATTTTCTAATAATGAGTTAAAATATATTGAAGGCTGAAAACCTGCTTTATTTTCAGATATGCAGCTGGTAACACCTGATATCCTCAGCCAGAGTAATCAAGGCTTATAATGGAAATATTAATGAACCCTGAACTACAGCAAAGCAAATTGAAGAGTCAGCTATAGTTAAAGTTAAAATACCATACCTGAGTAAGCTTTATGTTTCTTGAATACAGAAAAAAGAATTTTGAAAATATTTACTGTCTGCAAAAAGTTTATTTTTAGAGTGTTTTGTTTGGTTTTGGATTTTTTTTTGTTTGTTTGTTTTTAGTTTTTTGGGTTTTTTTTGTGTGTGCGTGACAGTGATCTGAGGTATTATAATGAAATGTACAGGACTGTAAATCTCTCCCCAAGATGAGAGATGTGAAACTTCAGTTATCGGGAGTAGCCTTTTGTCTTACAATATTGACTTGTCCATGAACATGTGCATCCTGTTATTTTAAAATCTTAGAAGGAAGGCATAGCTTGGAAAATCTAGGTGTACCTGTTCCTACCATACAAGCTTTGACATGCAAGGCCCGTCAGTGGGAATCTCTGTTGCCTCCTGTAGAAAGGAGTTAAAAAAAGTTTTTAACAATGCTGTTTAACCATTAAATCATTTGAAAGAACAAGATGCTGACATGGATGGCTCTTCTTCCTTCTCAGACTCTTCCCGTTTGGAGCCTCTGCAGGATCAGCTGGAGCAGAAAACAATTACATATAGCAAGTTGCACACACTGTGTATATGATATTTCAAAGTTCATGTCACCAGGGAATTACCTGGTCACTTAGTTAGGTCTAGGACACCTTCTCCAGAAATTCTTTCCCTGTTTTGAAAGTAATGATTACAATACTTATTAAAAACAGTAATTCTGTGCAAAGTAGAAGGAAATTCAAAGCCATCATGAGTTAACAAATTTTCACATAATATTCTGTGACTCCAGGAGCTTCACAACTCTGCAGAGAAAGCCAAATAAACTCTTCTGGGAGATACTTTGGTGGTGTTGGGTAGGTACTAGGAAGTGAAGAGGAGATAGTAATGGCTGAGGATACTGTGCGGGAGAAGGAAGGAACTGTGAAAAAGGTCTACAGAGTGACAATGCAATGAAATACAGTAGCAAAACTAGTTTTTCATAGAAGTGGAGCAGTGTTTCTCTGACACTAGCCTGCTGCTAGAAGATGAGTCTCTGGAGACTCATCTTATCTGTCAAGCTTACCTCTAGGAAAAATTCTGTAGATTCCCCAAGGCAGGTTCTGTAGCTTGTTTTGTGCTCTGAGCACAATAGTTCCCTGATCACAGAAGCAATTTTGATTTCAGTGCTTTTCAGTGGTTTACAGAAAATGACCTTGTTTGCCCAGGGTTTCTCTACCATCTATGCAAAATAAATGTATTTCCTTACTCTTCAGGTAATATAATGGCAAAGTAGTAAAATAATCCAACGCAATGAGAAAATACGCCTGTACACATAGATATGTAGATAGGAAAGAATAATTCTTTTCAATAAATACCAACATGTCCCTACTCTAGATTAGTAAAAATGTAAGTGAATCTGGCCTATATTAGCGTATTTTGTAATATCTTCTTTCAGATTTTAAGTAAAATAAATATTTTCCAGGTAAATTTTAGAATGTAGAAGAACAGTGATCTTTGGAAAACATGATGTTCTCATTTGTCAGATGTGGTGTCATTGTATCTTGACAGGTTTGTCTACATGGTAGAATGCAGAGCTGTCTGACAAAGAAAAAAGAGGATCACATATGAAACATTAGTTTTAGTAGACATAGGATTACCTGCTCCAGTCACTTAAAATAAAAATAGTTTAAAGCAATAGCATATGTTTGCAAATTGATCAGTGAATAATAATGCTTTATGTCTCTCAATAAAAGGCCTCAAAAGACTTTGAAGTTCATGACAGCTCAGAAGCTTGTATTTTGATATTCTTTTTGGAGATAGATAAATGGATCTCAGGGGCTTTCAAACCCATCAGTTTTAGGGTCTCAGTTGAAAGACATTGCAGCATTTCCTTGCTTACCTTTATTCTTAAGGAAAAACAGAGAGAATTCTGATCTTTTGCCATTCTCCTGCTTTGTTCATAAACTGTTCCCAGTCTAATGGTTGGCTCACATGTCATTTTTTTTTTAAATAAAATACATGTATTTAGTTTTCAGTTTTAAAAATAGTATGTTCAAATTAGCAACCTTGAACAGTTTAATTAAAACTTGTTACAGAAATATTTTTTATTATATCCTTTTTGGGAAAAATGCGTAATGCCTTTAAAGGAAAAAAATACAATTAGAAATCTAAAAAAAATATGTATGCAGACATCTAATTAATAGAATTATTATGTAAAATTATGTATTATACTTTTGTTGGGAGAAAGAGAACTTTCTCAAAATTGTGCAGAGGGAAGGAAGAACAGACAAAAACCCTTGTAATCAATGGAAACTATAACAAGGTTGGTAATGAATAATCTATTAAACATTGATAAAATATGTAGTCTGACAAACCAGATATTAAGTTCTGGCAAATAATGATAAAAACCTGCCCTCTGTCAGTTTGAAGCCTTTCCCCCTTGTCCTATCTCTACATGTCCTTGCATAAAGTCCCTCTACAGCTTTCTTGTGTTTAGGCACCCTTTAAAATAATGCAATGTTTCTCTGAGAAGTTCCTGTAAGAGCTGCATATTTTGTTTCCTTTAGTTTCCTTTGAACTTATTAGAATTTACTAATTCCTTTAGAGATGAGGGATTCTGCTGTCCATCCTGTAGCTGGCCCTGCTCAGAGATGTCTAGATATTTAGAAGGAAATTGAATATGCATCTGCTTTTTGAAATTTAGTAATTGTATCTCCAGTGCTCTGTTTTCTCACAAAACCATAAAACACAGCATAGCAACCTTAAAAACAAACAAAAAAACCCCTGCGAAACCAAAAACTGATGAAAAAGATATAATAATCAGACTCATTTTTTTTCCTATATAATTCTTCACTTAATTCCTATGAAACAGTCATATTTTCTTCTTTCCAAACTAAATATTATTGAGTTTGATATTTTGCCTTATTGCTCCTCACTCTGTCTCTTACCGGAGCAGGTAATTTGTTTCTTACCATTACCGGTTAAGAATCACTAAGCAGAAAGAGGAGTTATTAACAATCATCTTGGACCCACAAGCTCTGCTGTAAATACACACAGAAAATGCTCTTTGTGGTGAGAAAGTAACAAATAGAAGTTTTCATGTCACTGCTTTGATTGTTTTTCTCCAAGGGGAAACACACGGTGTCCACGCCTCATTGAACATGGATTCAATGTATTTCTATTACAAGGAACAAGAACTTCATTATTCCTAGTGCTAAAAATTGGTGAGATAAAAAAGCTGAGTTTTTGAAAGGATGCTTTCTAAAATGAACCTCTAGGTCATTACAAAATAAGTGTCTCTGTCACTATTTCTGCCAGTCAGTGTCAGCAGACTGTTGAATATAATTGCTTTGTTGTTTTTTTGTGTTGACATTTATTATTTCCCACCTGATAAAATCAACTCCTTTCCTCTAGAGATTGATGGTCCTTCTGGAGTTTACATCAATATAATGTTAAGGTAAATGATAAGTGTTTCTGGTTTTCTGTATGAGAAATGTGCTACATTTTTTTGATAGAACAATCAGTTGATTCCCTTGAATAAATTCCTTCATCCAACAACTTTGAACTCTGTATAGATGACTTTTTTCCTTGAAAATTGCATTAGTTTCTCTTAACAGAACACCAGCTTTTTCTTAGTGTCCTGTGATGGGTCTGATTTTACAATGCAGTTGTTCAAAGTTTCCTGTATTACCCTCACTGAAAGTAATTTATATAATATATACTCTTTACAAGACACTATATTAAAGTGTAATGGTTCCTTTTCTCACTACAGCCTTAATTCCTGTCCTATAAATTGATAAATTGCATGGTCCAAAAGATGTAGGTAAAAAAAGACATCTACAGTTTTGTATTTTTGCCCAGTTCATCTGTCTATATTAATGGACCAACATTTAGTGATCTATTTATAATGAAAATACTTCGTGCCCATTAAACGGTCCTTAAAAATTATCTCACACATATAATCAAGCAGAATGGAAGAGGAACTGTTTTGGGATTCAGGTTGCTGGTCCAGTGCCTATTTGCTATGTGTCTTTGTACAAGCTCCTCATCTCTGACCTGCTGTTCCTCTGTGTTGTTCAGATCAGAATCTCTGCCTGACAAGGGCTGTTGCTTTCTCTTTGTGTGTGTGTGAATTGAATGCCCAATACAATGGAGCAGTGAGGTGCTTTTGCATATCTACTCTACTGTAATACAATAATTAATTATAATTAGGCAGGAGGTAATGGTCCGAGATATTTTTATAGTTCTTCCCTTTTGGGAAATGTCTTAGTAATAAACAAAATCTTTTTGTTAAAAGCAAATGATAATTTACTGTGACAGGGGTATTTTTTGAGAGTCTTTGAGGTATAAAAGTCAGAAATACTGGTTCTTGTACAAATTATATTTCTATTCTATAAGACTTGCTTGTGGATGGTGAGATTTTAGTATATAATTCATTTTCAATGGCTCTTATTTAACGTCTGTCAAAGACAGAAAAAAAAAAATGTTTCAGCCATTTTTCTGGAGTAATAAATAATAATTTTCTTAAATTGTTTTTTTCATCTGATCTCTGGTTTTAAGGATCTGAGGGTATGAATACTGTTGGTGTTGCAGTGTCTTCATGCATGTTGGTGGTAATGTAAAAAAACTGGTGTGGACTTGGGAAATAGCACAGTTTCATTTGGCCCAACAAGTCTAAGAAACTTCAACTGTGCAACAGAAAGCTGATCTTACATGTTAGATATCACTTTCCCATGAGTCCAGTATTTGAACATCAGCTGTCAGATCCAAGTGATTCAGGAATGGACATCCATCCTGTTTTCTGTCATTTCCAGGTTAGCTTTTTGCTGTGTCTGAATTCCGTTGTAGAAATGGCCAACATTTTTACCTTTTGCCCAACCAAAATTTCTGTCAAATAGCTACCCCTATTCAGGACTGAACTAACTAGCAAACTCCAGTAAACCAGTGATAAATCCTCATTCCTGATGTAGAAGACTTGAACTTGGACCCTTGTCCTTTCCTGTGGTCAGCATCACCCAACCAGTGATGGAACTTGTGGAGGGAGGCAAGCGGGGGTGGTCAGCGGCAAGTGAGGACACCAGGTTCCTGGGAGCAGAAGCAGCTCTGGGACAGTGGGATGTTAATAGGAGGAGTGCTGGTGTTTTTAGAGGAAAAGGTTGATGATCCACTGATATGCCTGGGATGCTCTCTCCAGCCTACCCATATGATAGGGTCATGCATAAGTCTGGTTTCAAGTTAATGGAATTGAAAGCTTGTGCTAGGTGTCTGAGTCAAATTTTTATTCAGTCAGTCATCACTGCTCTACTGATGACAGTGGAATGATGCCTGATAACCTGTGCCCTACCTTTCTTTTAAATATCTAATTTTTCAAAAGTGTTCATCCTGAACAGTGCTGAATGCCTTCCCTCCTACATGATTACATTAGTGATCTTTCTTAGAAGATTCAATCCTTAAATCTGCCTCATGTTACCCTTCCACCTCTATAATCTCATATAAGGGAAGTCCAAGGATCAGGAGCAGGATGGGTACACAGAATAAGTGCAGTATTTAATACTTCTCCATTAGCTCTCATCAAATTTTCCTCATGCCATCTCCAAAAGTGAAGATTATTAAAACATTTTATGAAGGTTTTAGACATTAATTTTTTACAGCAATGCTAGTCAGAAAATATTGAACATTTGCAGTATGTTAAATTTCATCTAAACCTTGTTAAGGGCTTTTTGAGTATCCAGCTTTTTCACCAAAAGTGACAGTTTCGCCAGCAAGCAAGTGAAGAAAGATTTCTCAAGTTCAGGATAAATTTTTGTGGTCCAAATGGCAAAGGGCAGCCAGTAATTGCTATCTTAATCGTTAGCTCCCCACCCAACAAATGGGAGAGGCACATTCAGAATGCAAATCAGATGAAGACAATAATATTTAAGCATCATATTATTTGTACAAGAAGTTCTCTGTCTCTCTTTTTTTGAAATGTCCTGTTATGTAAAGATAGGAGTTAGCTGTGTTTATAGTAGTAGCTCACAGAAGCTCAACCTGCCTCTGATAAAAGTGATGGTATCTAAGACTACAACCCTGTCTCCTCTTTTGATTTTTAATGGAGAACAGAAAACTGCAGTGTGACAGATTGTTGGTGATACCAGCCAGTACCTGAAGGTCGTCATGCTGCTAGAGGTTGAGTGAAAGGCTTAGATCTTCCACATCCCAGAGGAATAATGAAAGCATCACTACCACGAGACAAATTCTTTCAACAGTCCAAGGGATGGGACAACTACAATATCCATGGGATATTATAGGTTACAAGCCCCAAGAAAACGTATTTCAATATATGTACTAACACTTGAAAGGCTGCCCAATGCTAACTGTACTGATTTATTTGTCATGACAACAGGCATGGTGTAGGTAAACTTGAATTCTGATACTGAATTAAAATAGAAACATGGGCATAGCAAGAAATTAAACTCCAAGCTCCCTCAGAGTGAAAGATTATTTGCAGCAGATATGTTGTTTATCAGCCTTAAAATATTTACTATTTCACATGTTCTCTTGAAAAAACTAGTCTGTCAGACATGATCAGTCAGATGACAAAAACTAATCTTCTTTTTTTCCATTGGATATCCTCCCTCAAGCCAGAGTAGTGAGAGATGAGTTTTATAATAAGAATTGGATGGCATTTTCCTTGACAGCTATTTTATTGTCTCTTCACAAAACCACTTATGATACCCCCGCCCCCTGGTTTTCCTTTTTTATTCATCCTTTTAATAATTGGGTTGTTCTTTTTGCTGAATCAATTAGCATATAAAGGATAAATTTTTCATTCAAGGGAATTTTTAAAATTAGTGAAGCTGGGCCTTCTGTGAGCAAGCCTGTTTTCAGAGGTTCTTCACCAGAGAAGTCCAGCAAAGTGCAAATTACCTTGCTGAGGCTTCTGTACCAAGGTGAGCTGTTTGTCCTGCACCTTCTTGGACATATATAACAGCTTGAGCTCAAAGGATATTTCCTCTGTCCTTCTAATTTTGAGGAACACTTCTTTAAAAAGAGATCTGATGCCTCTTTTAGGGTTACCTAGTGTTTTATTGTAGTAGTATGTGATTTTCTACTGTGAGCTGAAACAACAGGCAACAGAGAAATCAGAAATAAATAGTGCTCACCCGTATTTTAACTCTTTCCCCTAGGTATTCTGCTTCCTCCTTCAGCATTCTGAGATTCATTAAGTTCTAATTTGAAAGTAAGAATTGTTTTTTCAGATCAAATATTGGAATAAACAAAACTGATAAACATATTTAGTCACTTTTAAAATGTATTGTTATTAATTCAGGACATCCTAAATAAAAAATTTGTGTTGTTTTGGCTTTTTGTTTTAAAGCATATACTATTTAATTTCTATTCATGAGCTGACATGGACTGATAAAGATAGGTTTTAAGGCAGTCACTGATACATTTTTTGTGTATAATCCTCATAGTACAAATTCCTAGAATTATCAGAAGGTGTAAAGAAGAAATGGGAAAATTTCCCTTAATATAGAAATTTCTTTTTAAAGCATCTTTTGTAGTCTTTGTAAAAGTGTCAAAGCCAGAAGCTATGATTTTAGAAGGAGATACACATTGTTATCAAGACTTATGCTCATTAAAGTTGAAAGCAAAGTGGAAATTATGGGACATAATGGAAGGGTATACATTGAGAAGCCCATAGGAAGGACCAAAGTTCTACTTGTTAAACCAACAGTTTGTCACACATCAGCAATGAAAAAAGAATGAGAATGTTAATAGTTGTTTGTCTTACTGAAGCTTCATAAGTGTAGGAAAAAGGGACCAGAAAGACCATCTTGGAGATGTCAATATTTATATGCTGGAGAAATTGAGGAGGTGTAAGAGTTTTAGCTGCTCTAGAACTGAGGTTTAAGTGCTATGGGATCAAAGTGCTATTGAACCTGCAGAACTACATGTTATAAACTAACCTCGGTGAAACCTGTAACAGCTAGAGAGAATCCTAAGGAATAAGAACAGCAAAAAAACCCTAAAAGAACCCAACAAACCAGCAAACAAACCAAATCACATTCCTTGGTTTATTTTTACTTTTCTTACTTTCCAAAGTTTATTTTCTTTTAAAATGTTCAGAAACTTAACCTCCTCTTTCTCAATCAAAACATAATTTAATTTTAAGCTTAACTATTATTTAAAATGAATCTGAAAAATCTAAAATTTTTGTGAAAAAGGCAAATCTAAATTAAATGAACTGTGAAGACAAACATTTTTTATATTTTCAATTGAAAACTAGAGCAACTCTGTGGGATAATTGTACAAGTCTTGATATTAAGGTGAATGAAATGGACCCTCAGAAAATGCACTAGGAAATATTAAAAGTTTTTTAATCATTTTAATAGCTAAAATTTGCATTATAATTGTCATCTGTATTTTGTGTGTGTGTAAGTTCAGATTTATTTATTTCAAAAGAGGATTTAATTGTAGCAAAATAATATTGCATATGATATGGAAGAGGAGACTCCTCAGATCTGATAGGTCCCTGCAAAGCTGAACATGATCAAACCAAATCATTAGCATAAAATCTGTAAATAGAAAAAACCAGTGACAAAGTAAAATAACAATGTATAACAATAAGAAATTTTTCTAACCTGTGCATACATCTTGCTTTATCTAATGAGTTCTATAGTAAAAGTCACACTGCTTATTATTAATTTCTTTTTCTTTCCCTCAAAATCCTTTACATGTATTGTTAGAATGAACAATACTGGCATAGCCTTAAAATAAAAATTCTTGTATTGAGTTCGTGTTTCTCCACCTCCTTTCATTATTCATCCAAGGTGTACCTGATGATTTATAAGTGTTCAGCCATTAGAACATGGTCTGTCCTCCCATTACAGAAATTCAGCCTGAGTCTTGAGTAATTCATGCCTTGCTTACTCATTCTCTTGACTCCTCCAAACTGTTCTTCCATATATCTTCCAAAATGATTTTTCAAAGATCACCATGATTTCTCATATTTTGGTTAATTATACTGTATTTAAATCATTTAGCAATTTTGCCTACTGTCTTAAACTCAGGTTTCTTCCTCCTACTGTAAATTGTTACTGGTATTAACAGTAGTAGTACGCCTATAATTCTTTGCTAAGTAGACAGACTATTTTTAATAAAAACTATTTATGGAACGTTGCATAATACACTTTTAGAGAATATTCATCTGCAGCTTATCTATAGCAATTGCTCCCTTGAAATGTCATGTATATTATCTATGCACATTTTCCTTCAGTCTTGTCTGTAAAACTCACTTAGGGAACATATATCTGATCTTTAAAATAAAACACTGGAACAGTTCCATCTTCTCTGAAATACCAATTCCTTTAAGAGTGTTATTTTAGATAATCTGTCTAGATGATTTTCCCTCTAATACTGTAGGATTATTTCACTTTTTGTTCAAACACTAAAGAGAGACTATTTTTATATCATGGAGCTTTTATTCATGTTTTATGGAAACATTAAAAGCAGGGTCACTGAGATGTATTGAGTTTATATACATCACATCTGTTGCAAAGGTAGATTCATTATACTCAGTGAATGCACTGTGAAAAAGCTATTGAAACTTAGTTTTGTTCTAATTGCCTGTTATGATAGCAAGTCCCTGATCAGCTCTACAAAAATAGCGTTTTGAATCATAAATTCAGGATACTATTTCTAGTTTTCTGATAGATCTGGCATAATTTTTGATGGATATGATCTGAGGAGCTCATATATGTGTTTATTATCATGTTAGGCTATTCTATGAAATTATTAATATCCTTGTCTTGCAGTGGAGAATGAAGGTGACTTTTCTTTAAACCAGATGTAATTGCAATAGAAATTCTTCTTTGGAACATCAGACACCTTAGTTTCCATATTATATGCTGTCAACATGATTTCTTTACAATACATGAAAGAATAGTCATCTTTGTGGTAGTTGCAACCTTGAAAGTCATAATTCCGTAAAACTTTTCACATTCTTTTTGTTTCCCAAACTGTTTTCAAAGAACCATATATAATTTTTCAATGCAGTTAAAGCTATTTCGATGGGAAAAGTTCTGAAAAAAAGAAATTGTTGGTAAGGGTCTCATTAACATGCAGTTCATATATTAAACTCCAGTTTTGTGTTAAGATCCCATGAAATTATCCATTGTCTGGATAACAATTTCTATGTAAATGGAAGGCCTTTGCAAGATCTGACATAGGAAATAAACTGTCTCTGGCTTTTTACATGATATTGTTGCACAGGTGTACCTGTAGGACTTTTTCTTCATTAAGGATATTCAAGACTACTTTGCAAGTTGGTCTAGGTATTTTATTTGCATCAAAATATTTTAAGAGAACAAAGAGTAAATTCTTGCCTCTATTTTATAAAAATAATCAAATTTACTACCAAACTCAGTGATTAGAAAATGGAATTTTAGATCAAATTTTGAAATTTTCAAGACATTAAAGTTCATTGTTTTTATCATATCAAATTTTATGTTGTTTCTATCAAGTTCATCGTCTTCATAACTGATCAGAAAGGTTGTAGATGCCCCACCCCTGGGAATCATTTGAGGTCAGGTGGGACGGGGCTCTAAGCAACCTGATTTAGATGATGATGATCCTGCTTAATGCAGAAGGGTTGGACTAGAAGACCCTTTCAACCTAAACCATTCTATGTTTCTAGGATGATTCTATGATAAATGACTAAGTCCCTGTAATTTGAATACACACAGTTTGTATAAAAATTATTTAATAACAGTTACTGTAAAAAGAAAGTATCTTCTCATGAGGACAGTTTGCCTCATTCAGTGGAAGTGAAGAGTATATTGATCTCAGCAGAATGTTAATGCAATGTAGACGAGAACACCAAGTGTGTTACAATAAGTAAAATGAGAATAACTAAACATCAGATAAATGAAATACTTTCGTAATTAAAAAAACATGCTATTAGATATTTTATAAATCCTTCATCAAAGAAGCTTGTCTCTTTTAGCTGAAAGACCATCATGGGAGCTCTTTTTCTTCTTCCCATTCTCCTTCTGTGAGGAACAGAAAAGATGAGGAATCAAAATTAGATATGTGGGAGAGGAAAAGAGTTTGAGAGTAGGAAGAGTGATCACTAAGTAACTTAAACTAAAAGTCTGAACATAAATTTTTAGTTCATACTGTGCTCAGGGTGAGGAATATGCAAAATACAATTTTTTCTGTAATCATGACTGTACAAAAGTAGAAACTGTTTTGATTATTTTGTGGGAATATATTGAAACTTCATTGCCATATGAACTTAACAGAAAGAGAAATGAAGACTACAAATTTATAGATGAGGAAAATACAGAAAGTGCTCTGAGGCTGATTTCTGGGTCCTACATTTTGGCCACAACAAACCTCCTGCAGACCCACAGGTTGGGAAGAAAGTAGCTGGAGAAAGGCCAGGCAGAAAGGGACCTGGGGTACTGATTGACAGAAAGCTGAACATGAGCCAGCAGTGTGTGCAGGTAGCCAAGAAGGCCAATGGTATCCTGGCCTGTATCAGGAATAGTGTGGCCAGCAGGACCAGGGAAGTGACTCTTGCCCTGTTCTCAGCACTGGTGAGGCTGCAACTTGAATCCTGTGTCCAGTTCTGGGCCCTTCAATTCAGGAAGTATGTTGAGGTGCTGGAGCAGGTCCAAAGAAGGACAATGAGGCTGGTGAAGGGACTGAAGAGCAAGTCCTGTGAGGAGCAGCTGAGGATGCTGCTGATGTTTAGCCTGGAGAGGAGGAAGCTTAAGGGAGACCTTATCACTCTCTACAATTACCTGAAAGGAGGTTGTAGCTAGGTGGGGTCTCTTCTCCCAGGCAACAAGGGAGCGCATTTCCTATTGTGCCAAGGGAGGTTTAGGTTGGCATTAGGAAGAAATTCTTCATAGAAAGGATGATTAGATATTGGAATGGGCTGCCCAGGGAGGTGGTGGAGTCACTGTCCCTGAAGGTGTTTAAGGAAAGACTGGATGTGGCACTCAGTGCCATGGTCTAGTTGACATGTTAGGTCATGGGTTGGACTCCATGATCTCAGAGATCTTTTCCAACCTAGTTGATTCTGTGATTCTGTGATAGGTTGTTCTGTAAAGGCATGAGAGCAAGGAAAATTGTCTCCCTTCCTTTTGAAGAAAAAAAATATTTTACTTCTAAGAAGAGGGTAGTGTACATGAAGTAAAATGGTTCTTGCCTTGGCCATACCAGCGGAAAAACCTCAGTCAAGCTAATTTATATCGCGGTCGAAAAGCTTTTCTGACATTTAGGGGATACATTTTAACAACTCTACACTTACTCTATTTGATCCTATTGTAGCTTAGAGAAAAACAAATGTGAGTAAAAAAAAAAAAAAATACTTTTACCTATAAAAATGCAAGCACTCCTATATTTCAGTAGCAAAATCCAGCCTCAGAATTATCTGACAGAGTAGTAGTCCATATCTCATTTGTCATGACATTTGGTTCAGATCATTAAGAGTTTTATATTCTTGTTCATAAAGCCAGTGGTTCTTTTATTAAAAAAGAAATAATATTTTTTTCAACTCTTTAATGAACACAGATGTAAACAGTGCAAAAAGCAGAGGTTTTAGTTAAGTGTGTTGGGCCCTCAGGTGAATAGTGAAAGTGGTAAGAACTTGCCAAATAAAACAATGTATGAAATTCCAGAAGTAGTGTTAACACAGTGAAGTGAAGACATGGATCTCTTTTTGTTTGTCAAGTGAAATGTTTAAAAAAAAAAAAAAATCTTAAAACTACGCTAAAGTATTTTGTTATGCAAAGTAATCATACATCAGCAAAGATTTTCATATATCTTGTTGTTCTGAGTAAATTTTTTGCTTTTTTAGCCACAGAAGAACGGCTCACCTAAAATACTTTCCTAATTTTGAGCAAAGGAGACAGAACTGACTGCAAAGGAAACCCATATTTTGGCAGTGACTCCTCAAAGTGTTCATGATAAAACATCACCATTGAGTTTTTGTGGGGTTTTTTCCTGAAACTGAACCATGAAGCTTACCAGCACAATTTTTATTTATTTTTTTTTTTTTGAATCCTCCCCCCCACACACACCCGCTCTTATTTTTACTTTAATCTAACTCTTCTGCAACTTCACCTGGTTCCACTCCCCATCCACTCATCTTGGCACTCCAGATTAGCAGGGCACTGTACCCATATGCCCAGAGACAGGTGCTTAGTGCATGTCTAGGCTGCTCGAGTTATTAATATTAAGGATAATGGTGCTATGCATCTCCTTGTTGTTGTAAGTTTGGGCTTTTTTGCTGGAGAGATGACAGATCTGTCTCAGTGATATAGCTTTAAATAGAGCAGCGAGTGTAAAATTATTATTCTGAGTGAAAATATGGAACATGTAGCATTGCCTGAGACAGATATTAATGTTCTCTATACTGGCTTCTGGGAGATGCAACATCTCCATCCTATTTGAGGATATCTTAATTCAGAACATCTGAGAGATTAAATAGGAAAGATGAGGAAAAATCAGCAAATGAACATACAATGAAAAATGTAAAACAGATTATAAAAATTAAATCAGCTGTGAAAGAACAAACTTGAAAGGAAAATAAAAGGAGAAAGGAAGGCACCAGAAACATCAAGAAGTCAGTTATGTGTTACAGCTCATACAGTGTACGATATCCAGCTGAGTGACAGTAATGCAATATACAATTACATCCTTGCTTTCCTTTCAAAGGCTTTCACTGAACAAGCGTGTACTCTTGACTGTACACTGTGAATGACAGTTCTTGTTTCGTCTTCACTTCTTTTCTTTTGGCACTTAAAAGCACTATTTTCAGTATTTTGAGGCAAAAAAAAATAGTGCTTCCTTTAGCTGCTATTTTCCTGAGGTGCCTCAGGGTGGGACAAAGTTTACACCCCAAACACCTCCAGAGCTCCTGCCCTGAGGAGGAGGGAAACAGTCAGCTTCCCACATAACCCTTTAGCCATCACAAAACCAACTGTCAGAAAGCTACAAGTCTTTGCGCCAGCATTTTCACTTGTTGCACGTGATCAGTTTAGTTTTAGTGATGGCAGCATCAGGCTCCTGTGCTTGGTGCAGCTTGTTACTTTTTGACAGTTTTAGTCTGTCTTTGTTAGTGTATGTCTTGTATGAGCTTTAGAAAGAGATAATTTATTGCAAAAACTTGTAAAGAGCTAATATTTTATTTCCATGGCTTTTATTCACAGGGTAGATAATGAAGTAAACATCTATTCCCTTCTACAAGTGAATAATGTAGAGGAATGTTTTTTTCTCTCCAGATGGAACATTGCCAGGATCACTCAGGAAAAGTGCTGTAATCAATAATGAGATAATCAATACAGAGCGACTGCATTGAAATTCTTTGCTTTAGATCTCCACAAACGTGAATTTCTTCCTTAATTTATATCTCTCCATAAAATACCTGTATCACATGTACATACATGAGTGTGTACACATCCACACATAGTCATAAACATAGATGGTTACTAAATTTAATGTTTACGTTTTTTAAAATATAATTTCTATAGCTTTAGCTCAATGCATATGCTGGTGTCGTACATGTGTTTATTTTAGCTTTCAGCAGCAATTGAAACAAACTATTTCTTTTACTTCATCTACCAATTCAAGGAAAATAGAAACCATCCAGAAAGGCGAAACACAATCTGGTTTGTAGTAAACTCAACAGTATTTAGCTAGATAGCTGGAAATTAAGTAGCCCAGGACACAATTGGCCCTTCTGTCTGCCAGGGTACTGCTGATTCCTATTCAATTTGCCATCCAGGCAGGATCCCCAGGGCCTTTTCTGCAGCACTGTTTTCCAGCCCCTTGTTCCCCGGCATGAAGTTGTGTCAGGGGAGGTTTAGGTTAGGTATTAGGAAAAGGTTCTTCACCCAGAGGGTTGTTGGGTACTGGAACAAGCTCTCCAGAGAATGGTCACAGCACCAAGCCTGGCAGAGTTCGAGAGGCATTTGGACAAAGCTCTTAGGCACATGGTGTGAAACTCTTGGGTTTGTCTTGTGCAGGGTCAGGACTTGGACTTGATGGTCCTGATGGGTCCCTTCCATGTTCAGGATGTTCTATGATTCTATGAAACTGAGACCATTGAAAATGAGGACACTCAGAGATCTCAAAAATCTTTCAGAGTAGGTTAGGTTGAAAGTGAGCTTTTAAATTCCTGTCCCTAATCTGTTAGCTACATGAACAGCTACACAATATTTGGATCTCTACTGTTCAAGAACAATTCAGTGTCAATTCTGTGGACATTCTTTACTGTAGTTTTTTACATAGTCTTAAAGTGTAAGATACAAAATTTTATTGATATTCTCTAATCTATAAAAGTCTTAATCCAATGAAGGCTTTTTCTGACACATCAAGATAATTGCATAAAGTTCCAGTAAACAAGATACTTTATTTCATAGCACTCGCATCCAACTATACAAGAGTGAGGAAGTCGAGGTCCTGGAGTCAAATTGTTCTAAAATGTCAGTCCAATGAAAATGGTATGCTAAAAATAAACAAAAGATTGTGGATCTGTGGGTTTCTTACTTTGTATTCAAATATTTTAAACTCCTGGTTACCAGAATTCTGACTCTAAGACACAGTAATGAGGTCTGACATGAGTAGACAGCTACATTGTAATGAGGAATAATTGGTTGTAATATGCACTCAAACTGCAATTGTACAGAGTGAAATGCATTTTGCATTCAAGAGAGTATTAGGCAGTGAAAAATTTGAAATCTGTGAACTGACATGCAGATCCACAAGACACCACAAACAACATCAAAAATTTTTGCATTGCTAATTAAAGAGAAAAACTTTAAAAAGTTGACTTAAATGAAAATAGTTGCTATATTAAACCAGTACATAATACAACATCTATGTGATTTATGAGTACAGCTCTTTTGAAAACATCATCAAAGAAAAAAAGTGTATTATACTCTGCAATAAATCTTGTACACATTTTTTAATCAGAGTGAAAAAGTTTAAAATACAGTCAATACTGTTAAGAATGCTAACATCTTTTTTTTAAACTGGACTAGAATAACAAGATGTCTCAAGGTCATTGGTGGTTTACAGTTCTGCTGTTGCCAGTTCTGTGCTGCATTCAGGGAAAGCTCACCTGGCTCAGGCCCTATTCAGTCATGTCACCAAGGGTGAGATTCATCTGGCCCAATCTAGACATGTCTTTGTATGTGTGGTTAGTGATCTAAAACTCTTTATAATCAAAGGAGAGATGGACACCTCTAGGGTGCAATTCATCTCCTCCCAAAGTAGATGCCTAAAGTAGGTCATATGAATCATGCCCTGGAGTGCCTATTTCTTCCTACTATACTAATTATGAAGGGGTCATAGAGGGGGAAGGTCACAGGTAGGTTTCTCTGCGGTAGATATCTAAAGATAGGTTAGATGAAAAGCACCCAAATGTCCACCCGCAGGAATAAGTGATTGTAGTAGATGCCAATTTATCACTATTTCCAGTGCAAGTGGATTTTCAATGAAGTTGGTCAAGCCTTGACAATCAACCTACAAAAGTCCTTTTGTGTATTAGAGGTGTGAAAAAACTGATTAGAAACACATGATAGTGTTTCTAACTATAAACATGAGCTTGCTGTTGTAATGAAAAAAGTTGCAGTCCTGGTATGGGCGTCTTTGAATATCAGCAACTAATGAATCCCTGTTGCTGGCTGATGAAAGCTTTATGATACAGAACAATAGCTTTATAGCTCAAGTTGATCAATACATTTTCCGAAACTGCTGTATTTTTACTGTGTGAAACAATAAAATTACTAGTATTGTAAAATTGTACTGTATTCTCTTAAACCCTGTTTACTACTGTGCTGACAGCTGTAGATTGAAATTGTAAGAATTTATGGATGACGAGAGAGTCTGCATGTGCTTTGGCAACAGCATGTGAGTAGTAGAAAGGCTAGTATTTACTTCTGCCACACATTCTCATATTTCTCAGGGTGAATGATGTTAAGGAACACATGCAAGTTCATACAGGGTTGTAAAGTGGGAGTTTGCACAGTGTTTATTTGGTCCTAAATTTTATACCTCAGTTCTCTCCCTGTGTATATCTTCAGGGAGCAGTGCATGTTGGTGACTGCCCAGAGCAGGGTCCTGGGGGCAGTGGAGGCTCCCTGGGGTGGGAAGGCAGGGCCAGGCAACCAGAGCACATCCCACCCCCCAGAGCACGTCCCACCCCCGAGTGCACCAGGGCAGGTGGGGGCACTGGGGCAGGGGCTGAAATGTGCTCCTGGGCTGTGGGCAGGCTGAGGGGACCCTATTAAGGAGCATAGGGTACATTGAGGGCTGGTGGTGTCCTCAGGGCCCTGACATGCATTACTGGTTACTTTACATTCACTTTCTTAATTTACTAATATTTTGTTTAAACCCAATTTTATGTTTCTTGTAATAAATGAATCAGTTTAGCAGCATGCTAAATGTTTTTTGCCTATAATTATTTAAAATTAAATTTAATTTGCTTTGATAACCATAATGGAATTAGTTATCTTCTTACCCTGCTTTCAAATGTGTCCACCTTTTTATTTTTTCCATTTCTTATGAAGTTTGCACAAACAAAAGTTGCAGTCACTCAAATATACTAAACTCAGTCTAATATTTATACCAAAATCGATTCCTGTATGTTTTACTACACAAACTTTTTTTTTTTGACCTTTCAATATTTGCAAGGGAGAATCCTATAACATTAATCTATCATTCCACAGGCAGCTTAAGGAAGCTCTGTGATGAGAATAGAATTGTGTGGCAGCCTTTGAAAACAGGTCTTTGCAAAAAGGACTAGATCAAAAGGAGCCCTTGCTGGTTTCCATGTTATATTTGCCTAACCAATCACTTCTACGTTTAAAAAGCTATGAAGCAGTTTTGTCTTAATATATGTGAACTGCAATATTTTGTTCATTTGCTTCATAACTAACATTTTCTTAACTTTTAGCATAATGATATCCAACTGAAAAGTCACAATTTAAGTAAAAATCCTAATATTAAACTTACATTTAATATTAATCTACCTGTGTAGATATTTAAAATTTAGTATTAATGAAGTATATTTCCGTAATTATTACAGTTTTTTAGGTTTCATGGATGGGTAGATTTCAAAACCAGGAGAGTCAATTGTAGCATCTAAGAAAAATGGAAAAGTTGCAGGATTGAGTCAGAAAATGTGAAATTTTAGAGGCCTAAAGTTTTTCACAATATTACAAATATGTTTTTTAGGATTTTGCAGATAATGTGGTAGGAGTCTCTTATAGGTCTCAAAAATGGAAGACATTGGAAGTAGAAGGCTACACATTTACTCTAATGACATCTAGACCTTCTGAGTCTATTGATTCTGTTGTCTATTTTTGTAACACACAAGATATAAATAAAAAAAGCACCTTAGGAAATTATCTAATTTATTGCATATAAAAACCAAATGTATTTTATAATTGTCAAATATGTTAAATATTTCTATTATCTGGTTATTTTCCAATTAGGTATGAAAGTCAATTTTATGATAAGCTAATCTGGTGAGAGAACACCTGATTCTTGGAGAGGACCTTTCTGCACAGCATGCTAGAATCTGATCTACATTTCTGTGTGGCAGCAGCAGGGGCTGTATGTCTAAAACCCTACTTGCCATCTATTGTCATTACTAAGCCCTATCAATCACGCAACACATGTGTCTACTGCACGTGTTATTCAGCTCAGTACTACTTGCATTTAAATATTTTATTTGTAAACTTGCATATATGAATCTGATTTTTAGCAGAGTTGCCCTAAAATGATAATGAGAAATGTTTTCAAAACAGACATGTTTTATTTTCTCATGTCAGTTCAGTTTGAGCTTGGTAACTTAATATGAAAAGAAATAGGGATCATTTCACCAAGAAAACAGAAGTGGAGTTCCTCAAACATATTTCAGTAACAATGTCAGCAGAAAGATTAATTTTATGTGGTGGAAAAGTGTAGCATTCCATAATTAATTCTCT
>JAWWEW010000112.1:95926897-95962272 GCA_035583185.1 Anabacerthia variegaticeps | reverse complement strand
AGCAGGGCATAGCAGTCAGACTGACATTTCTATTACCTCTCTAGGCCAGAAACTGTACTTAACCACCATTCATCAGTGGATTTTATATTGGTGAGGTAGATGTAAATGTTCTGGAAAGAAAGAGATTATGGTGTTATGAAGAGCTAATAGTGGCCACTAAATTTCATTAATTTATACTTTAAATATTAAAAAAAAAAGCAAGTAAGGTGTTACCACAATAATATATTTTATATTAAATTAATATTTTATATTAAATAAACAATAAAGGAGATAAATTTAGTTGTTCCTCCTCATGTTACTTCACAAAAATAATATTTTAATTAAAAATAGTTTTAATAATTCATTTTAGTTTGGACAATCTAACATGAGAGTTTGTCTCTGTTCACTAATCATTTAGTTCTTGATCTTGTACCATGTTCTGTGAAACTTTTCACCTACCTAAAATAAATTTCTGCTGAGCTATTTATTTGCAGGATAAAGGCTATAAGAAATTGTTTCCAATGTATGCACAGGGATCTATCCAAATCTGTTTCACTTGAATCATATATGTTAATTCTCTGTGCACTAATGAAAGAAAATACTTTTTATCACAGAAATATGGCTGTTCTCTTTCATGTCTCATGATTAAAAGGAGCTTATAGCAAAAAATTGTTTCTTATTAACAATGTGCTTGGAATTTTCTAGAATTGTTGTTAAACATGTTCTAAAAGAAAAATTTTGATTAACATTTCATCATTTTATTGTGAAATCAATCAGCCCAGTTTAATGCTACTTTTTAGATAGATCTGTTATGCTGTGTTTAGAACAAATATTTGTGTGCAAATTTTTTATATTTTCCTAGATGTTTGTGGCAGAAGATATGTAATAAGACAATAAAAAAAGAAAAAAGTTAACTGTGTTCTTGCATGGGGATATTCTTACTGATACAATCTGTAAATCTCTTTTAAGTAATTGCTGAGATATATGTTTTCAATTTTCTGATGCTATATAATCTTGCAAGAAAAGTGTCCCATTTTACAACTTTCTAACATACAATTTATTATGTACTCTAGAATCATAATGTGTAAATACTTGAATGGATTCATGAAGGAAGTCTAAGAACTTGAAAGAAAACAAAGGCTGACCAGTAGAAGTAAGATGGGTTTTCTTACATTCAGGTACTGGAAACTGTTCTTAGGAAACATAAGCTTCTGTTAATGAAGAAAGGAAAGTACAGAAGCCCTAGAAAACTGAAAACCCTTGGGAAAGAGGGTTTTTTTAAGGTGTCAGAAAAAAAAAAAATCAGTAATGAACTTGAGTTTATTAAATTTCTGTCACTACACAGTTTGGTTGTATGTCCTTGTCTCATACACACAATAATTAAGACTTGCTTTTACTTGGCAGAAAACACTTTGCACAGCTGTTTTAAACCACTTATGGAGATCCTATTACATCAGTCACTGTAGGTGTAAGAAGTCACTTACGTGTAAGGAAAGAACTGGAGAACTGAAATGCTCTTGGGAGGCTTGATCCGGATCCTAATTTTGTTTCAGCACCATATCAATGATACTATTTTTGATAGACGTATTCCTGGAGATTACAGAAGTCTTTAAGAATGGGATAGACCATCTTTTCCAGTGTTTCACCATAAGCCACCTGTTGATGTAAAATTACACTCTGGAAACAGTGAAATGGGTTCATGTGAAACAGTTGGAGATTGGTCTGATCCAAAAGGCATGGCATAAAATTCGATTATCAAACACTTGTCTTTATGCCTGATGGATTATAGAAGACATGATAGAGTTTCAGTATAGAAGAAAATAATTTTTATTATGTCATCATATCATCTGGAATTAATTCAAAAATCACACTCAACTTTTTGATATCTTTGATCCCATGAACATTACATACGATACACTTTGGTGAAAATACTATCTACTAATCCTGTCAAAGTGACATCAGCAGGAGGTGCATTATTCATGTAAGTGAATTTACTTTTGAGTTTGCAATCAGTTCATGAGACGATCAGGATTCAACAATTTAAAGCAACACTGAGGCTTTTAGAACAAAGGAATCCATCTTGTTATTCTTTACTTCAACATGACACTAAAAAACATTCTTGTCCTTCAACCCAGTAGATGAGCTTTTCCTCTTGAGGCTAGACACATGCTAACAAAGGACTGCAAGTAACTGCTGCTGTGTTGCCACACAATTTCTCTCAACAGTGGTGGCATAAGAATAAAATTGATTTGAAATCCCCTTCCTCTCTGTCTAAAGAGAGATTTTTGTCCTTTCACAAAAACTGATTTTTTGTTGACATTAGAATATTATTTTAGATCTACCATCAAAACATGTACCACTATTTCTTTCAAACTAAAACTGGAATGCATAAACACCAAGAGAAAAATTCTGCTGTGAATGACAGATGTACAGTAAGGTTTATTTGGTTGTTTGTTTGTTTTGGTTTTTTGTTTTTGGTTCTTTGTTTGTTTTTGTTCTTTTGGTATTTTGTGGGTTTTTTGGTTTTGGTTTTTTTTTTTTTTTTACTTTTGCTTTCTTTTCTCTCCATTTTAGATGTAATTATACTATGCCTCATTCACGGGGCAGTTACTGGCTTTAGAGCTGTATAATTTAGAAAGATATTTTTGAACATGAGCACAAAGACAAATGCATGCAGTATTTGCAGTATTTTGCAAGCCTTGTTCCTATTCTTATCCAGAGAAATCTATCCAGAAGAAATGTACTGTGGCTGAAGTGAAGGTAACTATTGACATAGCTCTGAGCCAAGCTTGAGATAACAAAGAGATGGGGTAATGGCTTCCACCTCAACCAGAGGTGGGCTTTAACAGCACTCAGCAGGAGCTGAAACCAGGAAGGTCTGCACTTTGAAGTCTCTATTTGAGTCTATGAGCATCCAAGACTCCAGCTGAGTTTTGAATTGTATTACTGCCTTCCTAAGCTTTTACAGCTCCTGCTGAATTCCAAACAAACTGGGAATGGTGTGGGAGCTATTCACTTTAAAGAGGAAAGAAAATGAACCTGCCAAGTTTCTGCAGGGAGAGATTCTGAGTGGAGAATTCACTTCTGAAAAAGTTAAGACATGAATGCCCATCTTTTAAAAGTACATGGGGAATAGTGGATAGGGTATGGAGGGACAGGAATATTGTGTCTTCTGACATCTCTCCATTAGCAACATAGACTGCAAGCACATTCAACAGAAATCCTGTGCAGAATTGAATGGAGACTTGATGTTAATGCCCAAACTGCACAGTATTGTGAGTGGTTTTATTGTGTGACTATCAGTCAACAGCAATACTAATATAGAGACTAAGTCACGCTAATACAACCTCCTCAAAATCTTTCAGCCACACAGTAAGTCTGTGCCTGGATCAAGCAGATATTTGCACTTCATTTAAAAAAATATATATAAAAAAGGCCTCTTCAATTTATCTTAGAACATTTCAGAAAGTCTTTAAAGTAATCAGAGTATGGTACACTTGATACGGAATGAGACTGTCTAAATGTATATTTTCTACCTGTTTAATTAAAAAATGGTTTAAGGTTAAACCACTTGACATAGATAAAGTCAGACTCATTTTAAAAAGCTGAATGACTCAATAGCTGTCCCTGCCAATCGTTTTCTCCAGTTTCACAACTGAATGAGATAAGAGTGGAGACAGACAAGCTGGTGGAGAAGATCTGTCTGGTGACTTTTGTGTGCATTTCTAGAACTAAAACACAGCTTTCCAGTACCCCAGATCATTTCATTCAGAATAGTATATCTATCCTGGCAGTTGCTAATGTGATTGCCTCTGAGACCAAATAATCCTTGCTCATCTGACATATTCTTGCTTTTGGGCATTCTGTCTTTTGCTCAGAATCTCCTCTTATTTCTCTGCCTGCAGTGTGGTGGAATTTATCTTGGCAAAGGTGATTGTAGAAAAGATGGTTAAGCTTCCTGGGACAGCACACCTTCAATGCATCCTCTTCAGTTCGTGAGTGGAGACCAACATACTTTTAACACAGCACCATAACATTTCCTGAAGAAGCCTCCTAAGGACAGAGTTCTTATGTTTCTGCAGAGCAGTTAAAAATGCTAGATGAAGACTATTATTTTACTTCTTGTTTTTAAGTTCATCAGAAATAAAGTAAATATTTGTCATACACATCCTCAGTGAGTTTAAAGTCAAAGGGCCAAAATCAGATTTCAGCAAGATCACTGGGAGAACTAATGACCACACTATGTAAATGAGTAAAAATACAGTGGCCAAAATCTTTGGATGATCCTGTGACTTCTGCCATGGACTCCAGCAGACTTGCGTGCACCTTCATATGATTGCTGCAGTTTTAGAGAATGAACCACAATTCAGGAGAGGATTCAGAGGAAACTGGCACCAAAGAACTTATTTCTTAGTATCAGTGCAAAACTTCACATTTTTTCTTCTTGAGAGAAAGAGTACTTTCTTCTGGACAGATTTTATCTATTAACATTCTGCTTATTATTTGTTGATTCTGTAGGCAGTATTTCATTGTAAAATTTGATCTGAAAGGTGCTGCATGCAGAATACCAGAAATTTTAAACATTAGTATGGAAGTTTAGGATATGCAGTATTTCCAGAGGTCATTTGGATCCAAGAACAGATTTGGATCCAAGAACTCAGGGAACATCTCAAGTCTTATGCTTTGCAGTTTAGGAGCACAGAATCTATGATGAGAAAAAGCTGAGGTTTCTGGCTTATAACTGTACTAGTGGTCACTAAAAACAGATGGAATCCTAAATGGATTTAGTAAAGCAAAAGAATGATAATGTGCCAACATGTTGTTAAGGTGAGAAATTTCTAGGTGAACGAGGCAGTGTCAACTAAACATTTTGTCTTCAACATTGACTTTCTCGACCATTCCTTTGTTTTCTGGCTTGTATGAGGTTTGAAATAACTGTTACTGATGACCCTATCTTCTTTCTGAAGCTTTAGGTGGGAATATGTTTCAATTGCAATATGCCTGGAAAACCTCCAAAACTGAAGGAGTTTACTAGTCACACTTAATTTTCCAAATACTTCTTGCCTTAGATGAACTTAGATGAATTAACATGCCTTAAAATACGAACACACATTTTACCACTGAGCTGAAAAATACATATTTACATAAGGGTACAGAAAAAGACGAACCCTAATAATATGCTAGAGCAACAGCTGAGTGGATGCTCCCCGTTCCTCTCCCCCACTCCACGTGGTCTCAGAGATATCCCAGGAAGGACCACACATGCGGGCAGCAGGATAGGAAGCAGAGAGAAAGTTTATTCCAAGGGCCTGGGTTTTTAAAGGGTCACAGGGGAAGTGAGGTCACACCAATGAAAATCGAGGGTTTGCAGTGAGTAGGGAAAAGGTTAACAAACAGGCAAGGGAAGGGTTTCTCACAGAACTGGCTTGGACACTTTCTTGCATTCTAATGAGGATGTTCCAAGTTTGTTCTGGGGACAAGACAGGAACAGACAAGGCAAACTCTATTTTAAAGTGGAATAAAACCATGGCTTCAAAACATTATGGTGAGCTTTCTCCATCTTCTTCAGAGACCCATCTCTTACAAGCTTTATTCCACTTCTGATATTGTATGCTCATTGCCACATGCTAGTTTCCATTTTTGACACTGTCATTGGAAAATTGTAAAAGAATAAAGAAAGAGAGTCTGTGAGGAAGGGCAAGGATTTACAGAACATTTCAGGCTTAGTGCAAGAGGGTCAAATCCCTTCTGGTTGATATACGTTAACAGCTATTTCTCTCTGGTCATAATAATGTCATTTATATGCTATCTCATTTGTAATATTATTCCATTTCTGACTGGTCAAGATGCTTTAAAAAAAAAAAAAAAAGAAAGAAAAAAGACAGTGTCATTTACATTATTCATTCTCAGAAAAATGCTTCAACAGTCACTGAAAAAGTCTGGTTTTTCTCAGTCACCCAGATGACCTTTGGAAATTAAAAATAGAGCAGGTTATCCTAGAGGGTTTTATAGAATTTGGCTTTCTTGCTTTTCTCCTCTGTGGACAGAAAATAGCTTTTCTGTATGTGTCCACTTAATTTGTGCCAAATAACTTTTTTTTTTAAATGTTAAAAAGTATGATAGAAAATCCACTTACATACAGAAATTTTAAAAGCTTCTTTATATTTCCTGAGGGAATCTTCACTATACAGTTCAGCCTTTAGCTGCATAACCACTGCATTTCCTATTTCCTATCCCCTGATTTTTTTCTTTCTTGTGCCTCTAACAGTCAATATTTCAAGAATGTTTTTGTCTTATTAACATTGAAAAAAATCTTATCTTTCATCTGGTAAAATATGTAGAGGTTGTTACTGGAAAAAAAATAATTCCTAATTGATTTTTTGAGACAATTATGTTATATTCTAGGTATTAAAAAAAAAAAACGAAAAAACAGACAAAACAAACAAACAAACAAAAGACCCTCCAAAAAGAACCCCTAAAACAGTACAAAACCAAAAAGGAGGGTGAAAATAAAGTAGTAAAAGATGCTGCCTTGTGTGTGTTAAAGAGTAGTAAAAGATGCTGCCATGTGTGTGTTTATTTATTCAATTAAGAATGGACAGACCTTGTACATGTGTGTTCACAAACATTTAGTTGGTGTGGGGAAGGGGAGAAAGAACTTATATTTGTATTGCCCGAAAAAATACACTATTAATTTTCTATTGATTAAACTCTCTGTCTCTGGCATAAGCAGTAACATCAGAAAAAACCTTATCTTTCATTTTCTTGAAATGTTTTTACTATCTGTTGACAGACAAAAGGCCTAACTAAAAACATTTTTTTTTTTTTTTTACTTTTATAAATGTGGTTTTACATATAGTAAAAATGAAGCAGGCAGAATCCAAGATCTCATAGCTTGAAAGAAGTAATCTCTGAATTGGGCAGATATGGATAAGGGTGATGGACTGTCAGCTGGACAAGGAATTAGCTCGATGGATGCAACCAGAGAGTTGCAGTCAACAGCTCTATGTCCAGGAGGAGTGGTGTCTCTCAAGGCTCTCTCTTGTAACTAGTGCTCTTTAATATCCTCATCAATGACATCAACAGTAAGATTGAGTGCACCCTTGGCATGTTTGCCAATGACACCAAGCTCACAGAAGTAAGGGAAGCCATCCAGGTGATTCTTCCCCTTTACCCTGCTCTCATGAGACCCCACCTGAAGTACTGTGTCCAGCTCTGGGGTTCCCAGCACAAAAAGAGACATGGATCCCTTTAGAGCAGGTCCAGAAGAGGGAAGCAAAGATGATCAGAGGGCTGGAGTACTTCTGCAAAGACAGGCTGAGAGAGCTGGGGTGTATCAGCCCAGAAAAGAGAAGGCTCTGGGAAGAGTTTAGAGCACCTTCCCGTACCTAAAGGGAGGTCTGAGAGGAAGCTGGAGAGGCACATTATACAAGCACATGTAGTGGTATGACAAGGGGAAATGGTTCAAACTGACACTGGGCAGGTTTATTAGATATTAGGAAGAAATTCTTTACTTTGAGGGGGATGAGACACTGGAACAGGTTGCCCAGAGAATCTGTGGATGCCCCATCCCTGGAAGTGTTCAAAACCAGGTTGGATGAAACTCTGAGCAACCTGGTCTAGTGAATGGCATCCTTGTGCATTGCAGGGGGATTGGAATTAAATGACCTTTAAAGTCCCTTTAATCCAAACTATTCTATGATCTATGACTTATGATTAGTGCTATCAAAATTTCAAGTGAGAATTTAAGAACAAAGCTGTTCATCAGTCCTCTTGCCTACCCATTATAAAATGCATCAATTGGTGTTTTTTACCATATTTTTGTTATACTTAGGACTATAATAGAGGTGTTTATGTGGCACAGAGAATTTTTTGGTTGCTTCCCAGGAAAGAGTGTTGGTTTTGAGCAGTGACATAGCATGATCCCACCATACTCAGGTAAAATGCCAGCCAGCACTAACTAACCACAGAATCACAGAGTATGCTGAGTTGGAAGGGACCCACAATGATAACTGAGTCCAACTCTTAGTCCTGCATAGGACTAAGAGTCACACCATGTGCCTGAGAGTATCATCCAAAGGGTTCTTGAACTCTGTCAGCCTTGGTCCTGTGACCACTTGTCTAGAGAGGCAGTTCTAGGGCCCAACCACTCTCTGGGTGAAGAATCTTTTTCTAATATCCAGCCTAAATCTCCCCTGACACAACTTCAGGCTATTCCCTCAGGTCCTGTCACTGGTCAACACAGAGAAGAGATCAGTGCCTGCTCCTCCTCTGCCCCTCACCAGGAAGCTGTAACTGCAGTGAGGTCTCCCCTCAGCCTCCTCTTCTCCACGCTGCACAGACCAAGTGACCTTAGCCACTCCTCATACGGCTTCCCCTCAAGGGCCTTCACCATCTTTGTTGCTCTCCTTTGGATGCTCTCTAAGAGCTTAGTACCTTTCTTACATTGCAGTGCCCAAAACTGCACGCAATATTCGAGGTGATGCTGCCCCAATGCAGAGTAGAGTGGGACAATCCTCTCTCTCAGCCGGCTGATGATGCTTTGCCTGATGCCTCCCAGGACATGGTTGGCCCTCCTGGCTGCCAGGGCGCTGCTGACTCATATTCACCTTGCCATCAACCAAGACCCCCAGGTCCCTTTCTGTGGTGCTGCTTTCCAGCATCTCATTCCACAGTCTGCACATACATCCAGGGTTACTTCATCCCAGGTGCAGAATCCGACACTTCCACTTGTTGAACCTTGTTGGTGATTGCCCAGTCCTGTAGCTTGACGAGGTCACTCTGCAGGGCCTCCCTGCCTTCAAGGGACACAACAGGTCCTTCCACTTTGTGTTATCTGCAAACTTACTTGGTATCCCCTCCAGTCCTGCATCCAAGTCATTTATGAAGATGTTGAAGAGCACAGGGCCCAGGATGGAGCCCTGTGGAACCGCATTAGTGACAGGTCACCAGTCTGATGTAAGCCCATTCACTATTGCCCCCTGTGCTCAACCCATGAGCCAACTGCTCATTGTGTTTAATGATGTGTTTACCCAATTGTGATGGACATTTTGTCCAGAAGGATCCTCTGGCAGACGGTATATGTGTTAGCAAGCCACAAATACTCCCCCTTAGTTTTCCTCACCTTTCTACACAGTCCTTGAGCTCTCCAGCCTGTAGTTTAATGCATTTACTCTGTATTTAGATCTCAGTCCCATAAAGACTGTGTCAATGTGGAAATTCACACTGCATCTATGGATACTTTAGGTAAAACTTCTGTTAAAAATTCAGGACTGTCTTAATGCCTCAGTGCTGTTTACAGATCCTTGAAAAAATTCAGGGAACAAGAGGTTTGGTCTTCCTAGCAATTCATATGTGAAATAAATCCTTTCAGGATTTGTTTTGCAAATCTTAGAGAAATGATGTATTACTCCAAAATATTGTATTTTGGATTAGTAGATAAAATATATATATTTTTTTTTTTTTTTATTCCCCAAATAGAAAAATATGTAAGCAGTAATACGTTTCCATGAGTATGATAGGCTCTGGATATAGTCAAACCCAGTTTGTAGGGAAGGATGAGGTGTTCTCAAAAGTTTTTTTTTTCTGTCTGTATGTAACAAGTGATTTGGTTATCTCTGTAAGTATATGTAACCTCCACTTACAAAATATTTTTTTTCTTGTATAATACCAAGACTATTAAAGCTTTATCAAGCCCATTGAAATGAGCAAAGTAACCAGAAAGATAAATAGGTCTCGCTCAATACTTCTTGCTCTAGAAGTTCAGGCTGATGTCTTTCATGACTGCTTCAACCATCGAGATTGGCACACTGAGCCTCACAGTACTCATTGGTTATGTGGATGGTCTCTGAGCTACACAAAGCCAAAATTGTTATAAGCACTGCATTCAGCACTGGGAAGCAGCTGAGGTACACACTAGTACCAAGATGGTTACATGTATTTTATCTCACATTTAAATGTCAAATTGACACAGTTAGGGATTTTAGGGTACTTCTAATATAGCCACAAAGGATGACAGCCAAGAGTACTGTCTGGGTAAGTAAAATAAAATATCTTCCAAGGGATGCATATGATTAACACATGGCTGCACTTTGACTACACCTGTACCATTTTCATTTTTGCTTCTGGCATTTTTAAGGGATTCTGTTTTATTCACAAGAATATCACAGAACCTTAGGATAATTCAGGGTGAAAATTACCTCAGGAGGTCTCTAATGCAGCTTCCTACTCAAAGCAGGGTTAACTATGAGATCAGACTGGGTTGCTCAGGATGTTATCCTGTCTCATTTTGAAAACCTCCAAGGACGGAGACTGCACAACTGCTCTGAGCAACTTGCTTCCCTGCTGGACTGCCATCGTGGAGAAAATGTTTCTCCTTCTGTCCTGTCAGAAGCTCTCCTGTGACAACTTGTGCTTGCTGCCATGCACCAAAGGGCATAATAATCTCCTTGGAGGTGCTGCAGGGCTGCTGTTTGCTCCCACACAAAGCTGTCTCTTCATGCTGAACATGTCTGAGTGCCTCAGTCTCTTATCACAGAGCAAGTGCTGAGGGATCTGACCATCCTAGTACAGAATTTTCTCCTGTTTATCAATGCTTTTCTTGTACTATGGGACTCAAAATGGATGTTGTATTATAGACATAGTCTAAAACTACTGACCATGTTTCTGTTATCACGTCCCAGAGTGCTGTTGGCTGTCCGTGCTGCCAGGGCTCACTGCTGGCTCAGGCTCAGCTATCTGCCCAACAGGACCCTCAGGGCCTCTTCAGCAGAGTTGTTTCCCAGGCAGACAGGCACCAGTCAGTTTTGTAGCCAGCAGCTTTTCCTGCTCAGAAGCAGCACTCGGCATTTTTCATTGCTGAATTTCATATGGTTCCTGTTGTCCCATTCCTCCAACCTCTCTAGGGCTGTCTGTATGGCAGCCCTGCCCTCACGAGTATCATCTGTGTTCACCAGACTGTGTCCCCTGCCAGTCTGATCAGAGCGTGCTCAAGCGCCATTGCCTGCTCCATTGCTGGGTCACTGATGACATTAAATAGGACAAGTCCCAGGATGGATCCCCGAGCAATTCCAGTGGTTAGCCACCTCTAAGTATGACCCATGTGCTACTCTGAGACAAACTAGAAACTTTGCATTTTATTTTTATAAAAAGTGGAACAAAAGATCATTCAAGATCACAGCCAGATCAGCCTTTGCAGGACTTTATAAAACTGAGAAAGGTCTTTTTGCTTTCTTCATTGCTATCTAGTTCTGCTTGGTAAGCAATTTATAACAACATATGTGAAGTAAAAAAATGCAACTGGGCCAACGAACAAAACCCAAAGAAATTGAGAAATGCATTTTACTTAAAACAAAGAAAACAACAGCAACAAATCAAAAATCAACAAAAAAAAATAGTTCTTGTAGAGTCTTAACTAGGAAAAAATTCTGCAAGAAAGTGCTATTGTCCTCAATTTTACATGTCTGCTATTCAAGTTTTGTGTTGAAAGAAAATAATATCTATTAGACAGGATAAGAGTTTGCACAAAATTTTTGGCTGTCACATGACTATAGAGTGACTGTAACTCATTTTATAAGTGTAGTAACTTGCCAAATCCCCACAAGCTTAGGATTTATCAACATTGATGGTTAAATAGTTCTCTGCCTATGAATCAATTTGAACCACACATTACATTTTTAAAAAGTCTCATATTCCTCTGAGAAAGATGGACACTATTTTTGTCAGAACATGCTCCTACTGTAATTGCAAGTTTCTGTCCATGTCATTTACTCCGTATCTGACTCAGTTTAATGAATGGAATTGTTTTAAAAATACACCACAGGTTCCCTTTATTCTGTTTCTTTTTAGGAAGGAAACACTGTTTTTTGAGTAAGTGTGAAGAATTGCAACTCAACACCTTCAAAAAAACTAACCAGCAACTTTCAAGAATAGCCTTTATTTTAGCAATTTGAATAAAGTATATCCAACTATGTTTCAGACAGAATAGTATATAATGAAAGAGATGAGTGATGGAGGCTTAGAGTAATCAAGGGCAGGCAAACTGAAAAAAAAGTGTTTGATAAAGGAAAAAATATAGGAAATATAATGACAAAATGAAAGAGTATTTGACATCAGTATAAAGCCTTTGCTAGAGAACAGCTCACCTCTGTCAGTCTGTCCATGCTGGAAAAATTAAAGAGAAGGTACAATACAGGATAAGTGCTCTCATAAATGGCAGCAGACCAACAATTATGCTTCATTATGGACGTGAATATTTAAAACTGCTTTTAAAATATTAAAGAAAGGCAGCTTTCAGGTAGAGATTCAAAAAATCTGCCAATGTTGTAAGATTCGGGATCTATAAGAGTGTATCTTAACTAAACAGATGAATTTCCAGAACAACACTGACATATCTGTCATTTGAATGTCAGTTTTGTACATTCCCTTAAGTGAACCAAAGACAATATTTATTTGCTTTTACTTTTCAAGATTGATGACTTAAATATACATAATTTCATACCTTGATAAACATAATTTCTAGCTAAAAACCATTCCAAGATCTTTTTCTATTGGGAGTCTTCCTGAACCTCCAGTGTAATTTAAATTGCCATTTATTTTTCTGATGCAAAAACTAGAAGATGTGTACTGTTAGGGCTGCAGAGAGGTGACTGAGCTACTGACTAGCCACTGGTCTAAGGTTAAGCCAACTGAACAGGACATAAGGTACAGTAAGGAATGACATGAGAAACTGCCAGACATGACAGATAACCATGCAAGAAACTGACAGAAGTTACAGATGGTGCGGTGGGGGATTCCTTAATTTCAAAGGTAGTTACAGGGGAGTTCTATGAGGAGCAGTTGCACTTCTCAAGTAGCTAAAGTGGAATACTGGGGACTTGCAGGATAATAGACACTTGTGGAGCTAATATGACTTAGATACCCAAAACAGCAGTATTTTTATATATATAAGACCAAGATTAATTGTTTGTTTATATAAAAAGTACCAAATTTTGGTACAGGTGTAGTAACAGTGGAACAGTGGGAACAAATACTTAAAGGGCAGATCATTTGTGAGGGTCTTGGTGTGGGGAAAAGGAGGTACAAGTGTGCTGGAAAGGAGGATTAAAAGATGGGAAATGGCATGATAATGTGATGGGATGGGTTGCTTCCCTGCACAGCATGGGAACTCCTGGCATGGTAAAAACAAGCACATTGGCATCATTGTGGCACTGCTTGTCCCAAACCTTGTGATTTGTCTTTGCTCCCCAGTGGATCCCATGGGCTTTGAGGAGACAGCTCGTAATCACCATGGTCTTCACCACGCAGTCAGGGAATCATAACTTTATGTCCCTCCCCCTGGTTCTCCCTCCTGCACAGACCTTGATGTCTGTGTTGTGATGTTGTTAATCTATGGCTGCCTCCTTCTGACTGTGCAACGACTTCTTAAATATGTTTTCACGCAGGGGCATAACTTAATGGTTCAAAAGCAGGAAGTTTTCCTCAGAGCCAGCTCTCAATGGCTCTGCTCCATAGGATGGAGGGAAACTTCCAGAGGCTTCCAACAGCAGCCAATCTTCCTCTTATAAAAAAAGGCCTAATCAGAGAAAGCCACGACAGGTACCAAAGCATGTTGAGTCATAAATATGTTTAATGTTGATCAGGATCTCAACATTCAGGTCCCACAGTGCAGGAAGTGCCTGCTACAGGAGAGAAGGCAGCACAGGGATTCTCACACAACCTCCCTGGCACATGGCGGAGGAATGGGACAGCTCAGGAAGGCACTGGTAGAGTCAGAACAGGTTTCTCAGCCGACAAGCAGGGCTGTGGCCCCCAGGAATCCTCTGCCATGAGCCCTTGGACACTCAAATTCACTGCCTGTGGGCTCTCTGCTGGGTCTCCAAAGTAATCCTGCACCCTATCAGTTACAGCATTAGGCAAAGAATACCCAGTACCCAGGTTCTGAGTGGCTGAAATTCCTTTGTCAGATGGTGACTGGCTGTTTCAATAGGGCATTCCCAAACTGTTCTCCAGACGGTTCTCTACTCTGTGGCAACCACACTGTCATTGAGGGCTCAGTTATGGGGGAGTCACTGGAGGGAAACACTGTGAAGCTCATCCAGCCCTGTACCAATCTGTCACAGCACGTCCACAACTGCCTCCAACCTATCCCTGCAGCTGACCTGAAAGCTATTGCCTTGTGCTTATTTTAGAGCATGTCCCACAAGGTCTTGAAGTGGGCATACTATTATGGAATTGCAGGAATGGAGTAGCTTCTTTTTCCAAAGTTAGTTGGTCAGCCATTTAGCTAGTAGGAACCTTTTACAAATATATGTGCAATAAATTATCAGTAAAATTCACTAATTTTTTGAATGGTTTTCAAAGGCCAGTAACTGCACACTCCAGTGAGAGCCTGTACAACTCCTGAAGAGCACTTACTTTGGCCTCTCTCTACTTGTCATTCTTTGAAGGGCATGGAGGTTCACAAAAGATTAGATATTTCCAGGCAGGCAGTTGCTTTAAACTTTCCATGAGCTGTCCCAAGAGACCATGTCTGGTTTGAGAGAGAATGACCTTACTTTCCCACTGCACACAGCTTTGGGTGACCCAGATGATGGAATGTGATGGTAGCAGTGCAAGGCTTGAAGGGTTGGCTCTACTGCAACACCTTTACCTTCCCATGACACACAATCAGTTCAGCATAGTGATTACTGCAGCCTTCTTGCCCCTGGTAAATGTGCCCCTGAGCACCATATTTTAGGATTCTCTATCAGGATTTTGCAGTGATAGGGTTACATCCTGATTAATCTGCTGCAATTGTATTTTGGGCAGTTTTATCTTGGCACTGCCTCCTTAGCTTGAATTCACACCTTCTGCTTCCTCCTTTGATAATGGAGTAGAAAGATTTACCCTTGGTTTAATTTTCTCATCCAGTTGTAATAATGAAAAGAGATACCATTCTCTTCATTCTACTTTTATGCTGTCTGTTTTGATAACTGTCCAAATTTATTTTCTTACAGTATTTGGAAGGAATCTTACTTAAATGCCTCATTTAATGTGTGATTACACAATTATTTAATATTCTTGTCTCCCTTTAAAAATTATTTAAGATAAAGCAGATTTTCCATGTGATTGTGAAAAGAATCTTGAAGACCTTAAGATATCCTGAAGCGTTGTGTGAAGTCAAGGAACACTTTGCTTAAAATGAGCTTAATGCCTGATATTTCAAGAAATGACTCCTTATTTTCAAATGCTCAGTGTTGCCAGTACTCTAAATATCTGGCCAATCATACAGGCTAAAAACATATTAAAAAAAATTATGAGTTGTTAATCCCTGGGACAAATAATATTTGATTGGTATTTCAGTTGAGGTTTTCAGCTGGAGAAGCAGGTATTAGTCCTCAAACAGCTCGGGTCATGCCTGTAGGTTAGTCTTACAGCTTTTTCTCTGAGTGTTTATGCATGTCTTCAAAGCAGATACTGTGATAACAGCAATCAGTGAATATAAATGTTCCCCAACTGAACTGTCAGGATCAGGATGTCCCGGTTTCCTGCATGTGATTCGTTCCTTCACAGAAGGTATGAGAGCTCATGTAGTTGACAGGAAGTGTGGCATTTTGACAAGATATGAGACATACCTACCTTCTGTAGCTGAGCTATAGATGTGTGCCTTGTAAATAATCTGTGTGATAAAGAACAAATAGCTTAAATTCTTGTTTCCAGTCAGAGCTAGCTCAGATCCATCTAGCAGTGCTGCAAAAACAAAAAAAACAACACAACAAAATCCAAACAGATGAGACATTGTAGTTTTGATTCTGTTCTCATAAAAAATCTAGTAAGAAGCATAGAAAAAGATACAACAGCTATCCCTAGAGAATGAAGAAAGGACATAGATTTCCTTAGGCAAGCTGTCTGTTTTTAAAAGTACACAATACTGTAAAGAGTGACTTTTTTATTTATTTTTTTTTTTTGAATAGTGAATTTTTACAGTAGTTTTTCTTCCATAAAGCTAGGATTCTTCCCTAGTTTTTCAGAGCACTTCATGACATCACAGAAGCTGACCAGGGCCCTGGCCACTGTGTGACAGAGATATTGCATAAACTTTAAGAAAGTGTCTAACCCTGCATCAGCTAAATAATACATCAAAATTAAAACCTGAAAGTAACTGACCTAATAATCAAAGAATCATAGAATGGTTTGAGTTGGAAGGTACCTTAAAAGTGATCTAGTTCCAAGCCCCTGCCATGGACAGGGAATCTCCCACTAGAGCAGGTTGCTCAAAGCCCCATTTAACACAGCTTTGAGCATTTCCAGGGATAGAGCATTCACAGCTTCTCTGGCAAACCTGCTCCAATGCCTCACCACCCTCACAGTAAAGAATTTCATCCTAATGTCTAATCTAAACCTGCCCTCTTTCAGTATAAAGCCATTCCTCTTTGTCTTATCACTACATGTCATTGTAAAAGGTTCCTCTATGGCTTTCTTGTAGGCCCCTTTTAGGTATTAGGTGTTCTAAGTTCTGAATGATCTAATACACCACATAGTCTGCTACAGGACACAGCTGGTAGACAATATAGCTAATACAGACTAATTCCCAGCTGCCACTGAAAGTGACGTCCTTACTGAAGGCATTTTTTCATTTCTGTAAGAATACTGATGAAACAATACATGACACTTTTATTGCAGTCTGAAGTAAATAAACTTTTCCCAAAGCTCAACAAATTCAGTGTTGCATTGTGTACCATTTTCATTTCAATTACTTGTATCATTTACATGAAGAGCTATCTGCCTAGTACAGCAAACTAAATTTAAAAGGATTGTAAGAATGTAGTTTGAACACAGAAAAGCTTTTCTTATAGTCTTGCTCTACTTATCAGAAGGCAGAAGGTCTCGCTTTTCAACTCATTCCTACACTGCTATTTGTTTTCACTAAATCTGACAAACCCACAGGAACAAATGGTTTCAGGTCATGACTCCCTGTTTCTGCCGTCATGTTGAACAGGCCTACCACCAAGTTCATGGTACATAGCATCTTGTGGGCCTATCCCTGGAATGAAAGCTACTTCAATACCTAAAAAGAGGAGATCAGCTTTTTGGCTCACTTGAAGAAATAATGCCCTCTTTCCCATTCTATGTGTCATTGGAAAATGCCTTTGCCTTTGCTGATGACTATTTAGCTGTTAGTTAAAAGAGTTTCTTTTTACAAAAGGTGCTGAACTCTGAATATTCAATACTATTAATAATTTCTTTGTTCTTCTTTGACCCTAAGTATAGACAGGTTATTAAAATGGCTAAAAATGCCTGTGTAATATCATATATTTTCTTGACACCTATTACACAATGGAACTTGATAAAAAATGCCTCCTACTGTTCACAGTAGCACTTTCCTCCACAAATACTAAATTGTGATTTTTCACTTAAATTTTCCGTTCAGAACCCAAATTCCTTCTACATCTTTAATGATCACCAAATTTCTTCAGTTACTCATAGGGAGATGGAAATTACTGTCTTTGACAACAAATATTTCATTAATTTCATGGCAAAAGTAACAGAGGGTCTGGTTGGGCTACTATTTCCAGGATTGTTTTGTACCAGTATACACCATATTCCTCCAGGTCAGTGATCCTCTGGCCATGAGCAGTAACACTGCAGAGGTAACAGTCCTTAGATGATGTTTTGATCAAACTTTATATCTGCTCAGCGACACTGACATCAGTTTTATGGTTTTAGTGTTCCACAGTTTGAGGAAACTCAGAATTTCACAGATATCTGCAAGCCAAGATTAGAGTTGCTGCTCTTCCAGGGTAAGGATAAGACATATTTGCATCAGTTTGAGACTAGACATCTTTTTCACTTTTGGAAAGATCAGCAATTCAATACAGAGTTTTTCAAATCTAAAAGGGAATTTTTATTATCCTTCACCTCAGTAAGTGGATGTGTATGTTGGGTAAAGGAGTCTTCATTTTTTTCATGAATTTGGCCTATGGAAATAGTCTCATAACTTAATTACACAATGACTTAGACTATCTTAATCAACTGAGCTTATTAAGTCTCTCTTTAGAGTTCCTCACACAGAATGTAAATAGTAACAATATAGTCCAAAATTTAGTTCCATTCTAGTTGCTTTTTAGGGTGGACTGTTGCTGCTATTGTGGAGATATATAGGTTTAGCTGTTGCAGTGAATGAGTGGTTTAGGTTGCTTAAAGAATCACTGACAAAGGTATTAGCAAAAGTAGGTTTAATAAAAATGTATGAAACCACAGCTTAATAAAGTTCCATGGCAACGTTCCCTCTATTACTCACTGTATGGATGAAATATATAAAGAAAAAAAATCAGTTAAGAATCAATTTAGAATTATTTACACAGAAAGTGAAGACACAAAAGGGTAGGAGAGACAGTTTAGGCACAAGGTTCAGAGTGGACCCCCTTGCTTTCTATACTCCTGATGGGACTTAAGTGCAGCTAAACCCAATCTTAGTCTAAAACTTGATCAACATTTTATAAGTGATTTAAAAGAATTTACTTCAGTTACAACGTCTCAATTATATATCTGAGATAGTAACATTCTATGTTCTATAATATGTTACATTCTATACTTGCTAGAATGTGTTTATATTGATTCACACAGTCATGCAGACATACATAAAGTCACATATATAAAAATACAAATGTATACCTGTTAAAAATTCTCCTTGAGTTCAGTGAAATACTGACATTGAATGCCTGTGCATTTCTCAGTGGGCAAGGGCTGAGCCTCTAGGAGTGAGTGGAATAGGTCCAGGCTCCACTGTCAGCTTCCAGCAGCAGTTCCCTGATTATGACAAATGTGAGTCTTTGAGAGATCTCAGGGCTGTCCCACTCAGAGGGACATGTTAGTTGCAGCCCACTGCAGACCAAGAGAGCTCAAAAGGCCTTGCTTAGGACTGGTGGTTATAGGGTGGTGAAATAATTTGCATTAGTGATCAGTCAGTTTCCATCCTGGCCACAATTCAAGTTGGTAAGTGCTGGAATTTTTCAAAAGTCCTGTAACAATGGTACCATTCCACTAGAGCTACAGTTCAGGCAAGTATTTTCCCAAGGCCAAAAGGGATGATGAATTATCTCTCATTTCCCACCTTAGTCAGGCAACAGAATCTCCTGGTATGGATAGTATCAGTCCTACTTTAGCCAGGCAAGAGTTCCTGGTATGGTGAAGGGACACTTCATCACTTAGCTCATTACACAAAGGCCAAGACCTAATGGGAATTCCTGAGATCATAGCGTGGGTCTCAGGAGCAGGGAAGGGGGAATGCTCCACCACAACTCTGAGTGTCTATTGAAATAGAAGATATTGAGGAAATAATGGAATTTAATTCAAGGGGTGTTACTGTGAAAACTTCCATCTTTTAAAGATGTTGTCTGTAGCTCCTGCATATACAGAAAGGTACCACAGTGCCTGAAAACATACCCAGTGTCCCACAGTTCAAGCAAAGGTTCAGGTATTCAAGATTAAAATTCCCAACTTAGAAATTTGCATTTAATTCTTTAAGGTTTTGAGGAACAGATTTTGATCAAAGCAAGGTTCTATGGATATGCTTGCCAGTACACAAAAAGTGCTAGTCAGACTTTTAGGACTACTCTTTTGCCTGTAAGTTGAAGACTGCATGTTAAGCCATAGTATCCTAGAAAAAAACCAAACTTCGCTTTTATTTGACAAAATGTTACAGATTTTTTTTTTAAATTGTCATAGAAAGCTAGTTAAAGATAGCTTTCATTAAATAACCCAGATGCCTAAGATTGTATTTTTTTTACTCAGATTCTAAAAAGAAATAAATGGTTAATAAATGGATGTGGGAATGAGACATTAGCAGTGGTACAGGGCCAGAATTTTATTATTTGGGAAAATAGTTCCTCACCAAAATGGAAGTTACTCATGAAACCAGAGGGTGTGTAGAAGGAGTCTAACAGAAGTCATCCAAGAATGTCAAAATCTGAAATAAGAGAGTAATGTGAACTCACTTGATAATACAATATGCTATGCCTTCAAACTCTAAGATGAAAATCAAATGTATTCACTGATTATCTGCCATACAAAGCATCAGCATTTTTCAGTTTTATATGAAATATGTTTTTATTCTTAAATACAGCATAGAGAGGGAAAAAAATATCTTGTTATTGAAAACATAGTTTATATTAATTTTTCTTAAATTAACTTTTTATTTTATTTTGAGCATATGCAATTATGAAAATCTGTATGGAATAAGTTTTTTGCTTTACATGGGACTAAGAACATATAAAATGCTTCTACTGCTGGTTAGTTTTCTTGATTTGATTCAATCTCACTAAGGAGGTATTTAAACAGTATTTTTTTCTTTGCTAAAGAAATGACATTTAACCTTGCTAATTATCAGGGTGAAGAAGCTTTATTATGCAATTCAATTCTATTGAAATGTTTTTTGAGGTGCTAATTACATTGACTGTGGACAGTGAATTGAACAAACCTTCTTTTAATTGTAACCAAGAAAGCTATTAACCTATTTTTCTGTTTGAATAGGAGCTTTCCATTCCTGGTATTTAAAGCCCTTTATTATGTGTTTCTTTGTACAGAAAAGTTTGTGCTACACCACAGACACATGGAAAGTGGTTTAAAATGTGATTTTATCTAATGGTTGGGTGGTTGGTTTTTTGTTTGTTGTTTTTTTTTTTTGGTTTTGGGGTTTTTTTAACTTATCATTTTGCTGGTGATGTGGTCTATTATGATTTCTGTGTACTCCTTTAAAAAGAACTACAGATAACCCTTTCCAGATTTTAAGAAAATTACTGAAGTTCTAGTGTTTCGTTAGATGAGATTTATTATCAAATTCAATTCTAGAAAGAAATGCTGGTGAAAATTCATGTTAGATTCTCCTTTAAAGACAATTGATAATTAGAGTGTAAGAACAATTAGAACAAAACTATGTCTACTAGCAGGTTCTTTGTAAATTTACGGTTACAGCAAGAGTACACTTTTGCAAGGGGTTGCATCTGTTTTATCTTCAAATGGTGTAAGAGAGCTTGTCATATTTAATAAAAAATTAGCACAGTAAAATTATGTTACTCTGTGCCATAAAATGACACCTTTTAAAGAATCTGTGTGTTACTGAGCCGTCATACAGTTTACTTCATTTGGATCTCAGAACTTCAAAGTACTGAATGTAACATAATTTTATACAAGCCTGGGGCTAGAAATGCCATGCAATAAACAAATGCAAGGGTGATTCTATGCATCTTATCCTCCATTAACACAGATTGAGAAAAGAAAGCTCATGAGCCTCTTTTATTACAAACAAAGCTCATACACCAGGTTTTGTCCTCATTTTTCAGAAAGCCTAAGGAAATGTTGTGCTTTGGCAGTACTTCTGTTTTGCTTAGAATATTACAGCTTTGTTGTCCCAGGAAGTCAGTGGTGCTTTAGGCAGAAGTAGATTTCCACCCACGTGGAGTTTACATGAGTATCCATGTGAGCATTATAGTACTTCAGTATTACCTGCATGAATATATTGTCTCCTGGAAAGGGAAGGCACCACTGAAAAGGCTAGGAGAAGATAAGATGAGAAAAAGGATTTTAAGGGAGCTTTGAAACTTTTTACAAGAAAGAAAGAAAGAGAGAAGGGGAGAAAGAAAGGGGAAATTAAATGTGTTTTAGAAAAACAAACAAACAAACAAACCACATTGGTTTTACAGGTACATAGCAATCCTTCAGACCCCACATCTGCTTCTCTTCATTTTGATATGAATGTCAAATTCAGATCTAGATCTTATTAGACAGGAAAGTAGAAAGCTGATTACCCAAACTAAACACTTGGTTACTGCAAGACCAGTTTCTCTTATAATGCTAAGTTAAAAAAACACCAAAAAATAACCCAACCCTCCAAGTCCAGTCTGGAAAAATCCGGTTTGTTTTTTTTTTTTTCTATCCTAATTGTTTATTTAGTCTGTTTATCTTGAGATGTGAATTGCAAAATTTCATAAGTGTTTTACATTTCTGGGGAAAAAATATTTTCATAAAATAATATTCAACACTGGAAAACATTTTTGAAGTATTACTGATAATATGCCTCACAAGCCAGTTCTAAATATCTTAAACATTTTTTATGCCTGGAAATTGGCATAATCAATCTCAGAAAAGGGAGTAGTTTCCAGCTAAATCCTGAGATAATACAAATAGTTTGACTAAGCACCATTTGTTCATTTACCATTCTATAAAGCACTAAAATTGTAGATACCAAACTGAGTAAAGTTTTCCCCTCTTTACAACAAAATTTGACACAGAATCAATTAAAAAAAAATAATTATGTTGACTCTGGGCTAAGCTTTGATTCCAAGTGTGAATGTGTTTCTTCAGGGGAAGAACTGGTTGTGTGATCCATCCTCCTTCCTCTGAACTCCACAAAACGGTCAGATTAATATTTATAATTCTTGTGGCCCAAAACCTTGTTGAAATGTATTTCTCTCTAGAAATGGCTCTTATTTGCTGCAGCCAACATGCAACTGTGATCCAGTCATATTCCTTTCTCTGAACTGCCTGCTGCTCCTCATGGGGTTATGCTCTAGTCTTAATTGTATGCAATGCATGGTAATGATCTATGAGGGGCAATCACATTTTATTTCAGGCTCCTTAGAAATCTGTTTGCTATTTTCCTACCAGCTTCTTCTAAAAGTCATACTCTGGCTCTAGAACTGTGACTTCCAACTAAAGACTTGATAGTATCTTCCTGTCTCTGTGAAACATAACATGCAGTGCCTTATGCAATTGCCACTGCCCTCATTTCTTTTCTTTCCTATTGAGAACTCATCAGTGACCAGACATGCTTGTCTCCACTTTCATGAATGGAAGACCGACCATATGTCTCCAATTCCCAAGTTCCACTCTTCTTACTTCATTGTAGTAAATATTTTCTATCCATCTGTTCTCCTTAGCTTATTTGTAACCACCTACTCCTCCTGTTTGGATCTAAATGGACTGTGAAATTTCTACAACAAAGATAAAATTTGATTGGTCCTTTTTCAGTTCTAAATTAAGAAATGGTAAATATTTTTCACTCCCAGGACATGCATAGTGTGCACATTCTTTGCTTACCACATAGTGTTCTACCTGTAGAGGTAATTTTATGTACACCGCTTAGATAATTATCAGTCTCCTAGGAAGAAAACATGAGAACAATTTTCTGATATAATCAATTATGCAAATATCTTTGTGTGAAACATTTAGCATTCATTCTGCACAAATGTAAATACAAAACGTCATAAAATAGCCCTTCTAAATAGTGTTGATCTTTGACAGATTTTTGACACAGGGTGCAGAGAAACAGAGATATGAATAGTGGCAGCAAGAGAGTGGGTTGTCATAATTTCAAGGTATGAAAGTATTTCGAGAACTCTATATACCTGCAGGCTTGATAGACTTTTGTTGAATTTTAAGCTTACATTTTACAAGGATACTTCTGTTTTTACAGTCTCATGACTCATAGTAGAAATTTCAAGATTTCCAACATATTTGTGCTGTTTTTGAAAAAAAACGTTGCTTTTCCCTGTGAATGCAGTCTATCACATAGAGCCTCTTGTTGTTTTTTTTTAAACTTCCAGGGACTAGGATCAAGCTATTAGATGGAATATTAGTCAAGAACAGAATGCTGCTGGTAATGCTAGCAAGGCAAACTTGAAAATGCAACCTCCCAGTTTTTCTCAGTAGTAAAGTTTGTGATTTTCTTAGTCATGATTGGTATTTGAAATCCTTTTAATTCATTTTTGAAGTCTGAAAACTTGCAATACTGAATTTTCTCACAAAAATTTCCCAAAACACCTCCAAACCAAACCAACTCCCAAAACAAAAGTCCAAAGTAAAAATTATTGTACAGAAGCCATTTGAAACATTAGACTAAAACACTAGGAAAAGTATTTTCTGGGTTTTGAAGATTTCTTGTGGAGTCTTACTTCCTCCTACTCAGTAAGACTGAAAGGAAATCACAGTTTAAATTTCAATGTTGTCTTCTGAATACATTTTGGCAAAATTCATCCACCTTCACAAAGTAGTGAAGATTTATGGCAGCATTATATAGGTTTGATGTCAAAATTATGAACTTTAAATCTCAGAGTCACATGCCTTAATAGATTTAAGACTTATAATTCTTTTAGAATGACACAAAGTGACATCATGATTATACAATTATAGCATCAAAGTCTAAGGATTTTTTCCTTAAAAAATAACCTTCTGAGGCAAGATCTACAATTTTAAAAATTTTATGCAAATAATTTCCATATTAACTGGATTAGAAACTCATAAAACTACTAATATATTTGTGGCTATTGTAAACTGTGGGCATATTTGCAAACTACTGCATATTTGTATGTGCATTCCTTCCATATACATTTTAAGTTAGTACCATGAAGGATGTTTTAATACAAAATACATATATAAATCCATGTACACATCAAGATTCTTTATAAGATACAAATGAAACCCACATTGATATTTTTTGAGCATAATACAGTATTGTGGGTGTTGTAAATTAAATTAGCACTGCATACGTTTTGGTAAGACATAACTGCATGAACTCCACAGACTCATGAAGAAGCAAACTGTAAACAGGCATTTTGTTACCTGACTAGGTCTTGACAATGTTTGTAATGACTGAAATCCATTTATATGCATTTTAAAAGCTGTTGATTACATTGGGTAACTCCACCTATATTGTCTGTCATTTTTGGTCTACTTTAATTTGCCTGAACTTTCTGGGTTTGCTAATGATTGTATTTTTCAGAATGTTTGTTTTCCTGTATTTCACTTGCATTCAGCTCAGTGTTTATGCTATACTAGTACAACATACAGCCATTTCAAGTGTTTTGCACTTAAAGACCAGTAGCTTTAACAGTTGTCATTTAATTAACTTATCTATAGAGACAGTAAGGTGTTCAGCCACTAAAAGTTCATCTTGAAATCCTTATTGGACATACTACTACATTTCTGATATTATTCATGTATCTATGAAGTTTTCTTTAACCTTTTCATTAAAGGAAAAGTTGTTTCATAACCTAAAAAGACATGGCATATCAGATATGATAAGATGAATCTCAATATGTAATTTATATTAATAAATTAGAATTTTTTTCCATAGCAAATGTGATGGACAGTTTTTCTAATAAATAAGAGCTTCAATACTAGAACTTACTAAATTAAAACTAACACTCCATATAAGACCACAGTTCAGTCTTTTTCTTTGGTCACCATTCTGTCTATACCAAGTATATTAACATTTGCTTGCATTTTAGACATTTTATATGCTTTGTGAATGTGACCAGAGTATGTTTTAACTACAGGTAATGCACATTAATCACTGTTTTAAATCTCTAAAATTTCAGCAGAACAGCTGTGCCTTAGTATCACTGTGATGAGGAAAGACCACTTAGGTTTTCATAATTCATTTTCTAGATCCATATCGGTGATGTATTCTGATGATATCTCTGAGCAGAGTCTGATTTATAAACATCAAAACATAGTACTGAATCTCAGCACAGTTTGAAGCTATTCACTGAGACAGAGCACAGCCTTGTTTGATGCAGAATTCTGAATGTCATATGGACGCAGGAGGCACAAGGTATTAACTGTATGCCATGAAATACAATACCAGAGGCAAGGCAATCACAACTTGGTATTTTATCAGATCAACTTTATTGTCTTATCACCTTTATTTTGACAAGGCATGAACAATCTTTGCAATAAACTAACACATTTCTTAAGGTGAGATGCATGATAGCTCTTTTTAAAAGAGCTATACATGCACATACTGTTCCTGACAATTCTGGAAAAAGTTATTCTTTCAAACCTCCTATTATGTTTTTTACTAACATCAGGAATTACCCTTAGACATTCTATATTGTTCATACATGTTACTGAGAATGACAGAAAAGATTGGTACAAGACTGACAGTCATTACTGGGAACCATTTTAATACTACAATAAGAAGTTTGATATAAAACTTCAGAATGGTATTCAGTATGTGTGCAACACAATAATAAGGCTTAAGGAGGCTTTGAAAAAGGAACTGTGGATTTTTTAGTATATTCAGATTTTAAGCAATGAACCTTGTGAAGCATATAAAGTTGTTTATGATTTAGATGAGTACTCAGAAGCATTCATAAATGGATTCCATCTGGCATCGATGAATAAACTCTGCTGCTATGGTGGTGGAATTTATTAAAGTAATGGACATAAGTTCTCCCTCTTTTCATAATTTCATTGTCATTTATTCCTTCCCACCCCAGCCTTGCTCAAACTTAATAACTTGTAGCAAAACTAAAACATGACATTCCGTCTCAGATGTTCCTCCTGATTCTAAAAGATGTCTTCTAAAAGAATCTCTGTAATGAAGTGATTGTTTTCTTAAATGCATTTTTCTTTATCATCAAGAGCAACATTTGAGAATGCATGGGAGTATTGTCCTCAGGTGACATAGGGACACATTTAATCTTTTTCAGAAGGCATATTCATCTGATAATGAACAAGATGGCACTTACCTTATTTCCACCAATTAGTTAAAGTTGAGGAGCTGGTATTCTCAGTCCACTGAGTGCACAAAACTTCACTGCAAGTTATGTATTTTTTCCCAGTATCAGGGATTGATGAAAAATTCATCTTCATAGCTCTTCAGTTTCTCACTTCTTACTGTCTGATTAAAAGATTCCCTTGACTATAAACCAAACACATAAGGAATACTCCCAGCTCTCTCAAACAAAACAATTAGAACTGTTATAGATCCATTTGTCAGCCTCATCCCATTTTCATCCCGTTTAATGTACTTCAGAGATCAGACTTTGTTTATATTTCACTCAATTTTTTGGTAGAATTCTACTGGGTATTGGTTTTGAATAGCGTATTTGCTAATGCAGGCTACACTGAGCAGACAGTGATGTGGTGCTTATCAGAGGGGCTTTTTACAAGAACATGTAGTGACAGGACAAGGGAGAATGGCTTCAAAATGAAAGAGAGTAGATTTAGATTAGATATTAGGAGGAAATTCGTTACTGTGAGGGTGATGAGGCACTGGAACAAATTGCCCAGAGAAGTTTTGAATGCCCCATCCCCGGAAGTGTTTAATGCCAGGCTCTGAGCAACCTGGTCTACTGAAAGGCCTTCTGTCCAGGGCAGGGGGCTTGGAACTGGATGATCTTTAAGGTCCCTTCCAACCCAGGCCATTCAATGACTCAGTGATCTTACACAGACTGTAGTACATGAGGAAAAAAAAAAATCTAGGAAAAAATATGCAGTTTAGAGCAACCAGAGAGACTTAATTCTTCTTATTTCTTCTCTTTCTTCTTCTTCTTCACTTCTAATAAAGTTAATATGGAAGATATTTTAATTAATTTTGTTTTAAAGAACAGTTTCTCATGTACAAATAGTTTAGATAGAAAAAAGCAGTTGCCCACATAGGATTAAAAAACAATATAATTTCAAAAATTACGCATTATAAATTGAACATTAGAGTTTCAGACCACAAAAAACATTCCACAGGAACACAGAATGGTTGAGTCTGACAGGCAGCTCTAATGGTTATCTTGTCCAACCTCCTGCTCAAGACAGTTGTCCAGGACCATGTGCAGTAACTTTTTTAATATCTTCAAGGATGGAGACTTCACAATCTCTCTGGTCAGCCTCACAGTACAGAAGGTTTCCCTTTCACAGAGACAAAATCTGATATGATCTGTTTAAGAAGAAAGCATATCTTTTTCCTCCAAAATGCTGGTTTCTCCTAAGGAAAAATAAATTAAAAAAAAAAATCTCCTCTCAAAAAAACACGTTGCTAACAGCCACTTGTTTCATGCTTGTACCCTGATAAACAACCTTTCTAATTTTGCTTTGCTTTTCTCTGTACACATAGATGTAACTGAACTGAAATATGTTCTGTTAATGGAAAGACAACTTGACCCACAGGCTTCCCAGAGAGAACTTTGTGTTTACTTGCCCCTTTCAGGCTGTTCAGCCTGAACAGTACCTGGACCAATCAAATCATTATTGCATACAAAAAAAAGCATAGTTGCACTGACATCAGTTATTTATGCTAGCTGAAGATTTTTTTAAAAAAAATATACTCCCCAAATTATTTTCCTTTAATCAATTTGAGGGGGGAAGGCAAAATGTATAAAATGTAAGTTACGAGAAGGCAATGCACTGCTCCAAAACTCTGAAAGAATAGGAACAGGGATGGGACCCTGAAAAGTGTGGAAATAAGGACATGAGGCTGTATATATTCTCAAGGGATGAAACTATTTTCATTAGAAAGTCAATCAATACAGAACATGCATTCTGCCCATTTTTTTTCAATTTAATTTAATGCTTGCAGTCTGAAAACCAAGAGACTTTTGTAATCCAGGGAGTGTAAAATAAATGAACAGAAATACATTGCCATATCTGATTTTTTAATTAAGACAATTCCTTTAAAAGGTCCCCACTGTGTTTTCAATTATTTTTAACAAGAGAGTTTTTTTATTCAGAATTACATTATTGAACAGATTATGAATTACAGTAATAACATTAAAACACTTCAGAAGCTGTAGGAAGTGTCCCATATGGCTAGAAAATTGGTCATTTTTTCAAGTAGTATGAAAATAGAAGACAGTTTTATAGAAAACTGAAAGTATATTATCAAAAGCCATAACAAAAAAAAATAAATACCAACATTATTAGAGAATAAAGCAGCAGTTCTGCAATCAGATAAATAGATCTGTGAGCAGATAAATGATCCTACCAAAGAATGTGGACAACTCATGTGCTGAAAATGCACCTCAGATGTAATTGTTTGCAAAGTTGGGACCTGTGTTTTTTGCTTTCCAACTCCATCAGACTACTTTAATAATGCTCAAATAAATATTGTCTATCCAGCTAACTTTAAGTATAAATCTAGCCATGTTAATGGGGTGTGACATATTCAGATAAATGTTTGTAGTGCTTAAGGACACATGCCACAGTGACTGACATAGCCAAATATAACGCACAAACTGTAAAAGGAAAATAAAATTAAGAAATTTTGGAGCAAGCACCAAAGAAAGAATATAATTATTTCCTTAATAAAAAATAGGTAAAAAATGCATGTTGACTGAGAGATCTTTAGGCAATAACAGTGCAGTGCCATCCCAGGAGCTCCCCAAGCTTGCATTAAGACTGCAATGTGTAAGAGAGAGCTTTTTTTAAAAAAAAAAAAATTGAAAATGGCTCAGTTTAGAAAGCTGTATTCATACAAAAATGCCTTGGGATTTCAATAAGAATTTGCCTAAGAAGTGGGAAAAAGTAAACAGGGTGAAACAATTCCCTTTCTGCATACTTCCTCATCATGTCTTATGCCCCATCTGAAGTCCATGGCAGAGCGTCCTTTGCTACTGAGCATCCTTTTAAACAGCCCCTTTGAGCAGCTAGAGGCGGGACAAAAGGGTAGGCAAAAGTGGTATCATGAGATAGACAGTAACCAATCAAGATCATGAGAAGCAGCAGAGTGATGGTGAGGATAGCATGGTTCTCAGGTCTCCAGTCCTCAACAGAAACTCCAAATATTACCTGCTATGGAAATACAGAGTGCACATTAAGCATACCCCCAGAGTCCCTCTCAGACTCCCTTAGTCCACACCAGGGCATCCATTGCTCTCAGGCATTTTTCGCTCCATTTCATGTAGTTCAGTATTCTTCCATTAGACTGACAGAATTCTAGAGAATTTCCTAACTGCCAGAAGAGAATTTCACAGCAACAGTGAGATTTCAGTAGTGATTGAACTAAAGAGGGAGGCAGGATGTATACAGGCAGGCTTCTTGGGACCACAGTTGGAGGGATGCTCTGGATGGTGGAGGGAGCTTTAATGTCTTCAAATTACTTCATTCCTCAAAAAGCTGGTTTCTGTCCTCTAGTAAGTGCAAATGATGGGGCCCATTTTAGGCTCTGTTCAGAGTGACCATTAGGAAAAGAAATTCTGCTTCCTACTTTACATGTCTGTTTACGCACTTTCAAAAGTCTGTGTGGTGTCTTTCCCAGATCCCCTGTTACTTCCATCATCATTCACCACTATAAGATACATAGGCTCAATATCTTTATCACATTTAATACACTACTTTGAACTATTTGGTCTGGTACAGACATGAAGCCTCTAATCTTTTCCTGTTCCACAGTTTTCAATTCACTCCACAGGAAAATTTACTGTTCCTTACTCTCTGGGATTTGACCCTCCATTTATTTATGTGAATAATGAAGCAAAGAATTCTTTCAGGCTGTCAGCTGCAGTATCTGTCACTAGCTTCCCACTCATCCCTTAATGGCTCAAGTAATTCCTGACAGAGCTCTTGGCTTTTTATATATTTAAGTAGCCTGCCATGATTTATATTTAATTCCCTTGCAACACTGTTTATTATTTTAATTCTCAGTTTTGCCATTCTGCATTTCTCTTGAATATCTGACCATAAAGAAAGAATCATGGATATAACACCTAGAGATGCAAAACCTTAAAAAGTGGGGGAAAAAAAGTAAATGTAGTGAAGTAAACAATCCGGCTGATCAGAATCCTTATTCTTTACCAGGTCCTTAGGCATTCCATGTTGACAGTAATGAATGAAGAACCATTTCAGATAAAGTCCTCTCAAACCCTCATCTCTTTCAGCCTGTTTTAGATTAATCTATGGAAAAACTTCAATAGATTTCACAAATCTTGATCTTCACAAGCTTGATTTCAGTCCAGAAACTTTCATCAGAGCTTTTATTTGCTCTGTTGTAACAGAATCTAAAGAGCCCATAAGTTTCTAGGAATAATACTCTTCATAGTAAAGACTGACTTCGCTTCAGTCCTGCGGTGCTTCACAGTCAGTCAGCACTTGCTCAACAAGGAACAGCCCTCCAGGAACTTCTCACATTTCATCTAAAGGAACAGCCAATCTCCTTGTATGAGTTCCACCCGTCCAGGTTGTCCTTGCCAAAACCAGTAAACAGTTTTCCCTCTGTTGCTCAGTCATACACTTTTGTGAGAAGAAAGCATGAGTTCTGAAAACAGAACCTGTGTAGATTCAGTGTGATTCAGTCTTCCAGTCCCTATGAATACTTGTAATATATCTTTCTTTGGATAGAACTATTAAACAAAATACTGAGGCCATGGTAGTTTTTAGATTCCACCTTCTTTTAGTAAATTATTATCATGTACTTCATGTTACTTTTTGACAGAGCTACTATTTTATAAACACTTTTTTAATAAACTGATACATATATTGAATTAGAAGGTTAGAGAAAATTATATATAATCATAGAATGGCCTGAGTCGGAAGTGAAAATAATCATCCATTTCCAAGGCTCCTGCAGTGGGCAGGGACACCTTCCACCAGATCAGTTTGCTCAGATCCCTATTCAACTTGACACTGAACATTTCCAGGGATGGGGCATCCACAGCTTATCTGGGAAACTTGTTCCAGTGTCTCTCCACTCTCATAGTGAAGAATTTCTTCCTAGTGTCTAACCTAAACCTATCATCTTTCCATTTTAAGCCATTTCCCCTTGTCCGGTCAGTACAGGATCTTATAAAAAGCCTCTCTCTGTATTTCCTGTATTCTCCCTTCAGGTAGTGGAAGGCCACAATTAGGTCACCACTCCAGCACAGGAAAGACACAGACCTGTTGGATCGTATCCAGAGGAAGGTTGTGAAGATGTTCAGAGGGTTGTGACACAGGAGAGACTGGAAGGCTTAGACAAAGTTATTAAAACAAAAAAAAAAGCCCTGCTGTTGACTCACAAGGTGCAGAAAGGACTCCCTTACTTTCTAAACTCCTTCTCAGAGAAGGGTTTAGGTGCAGCTGAATCCTATCCTAACCTCAGACTGTGCCAATGGTTTAAATTTAGAGAATTACAGAGATGTGATTAAAACACTTTGTCCCACAGGTTTTAATGATGGTAAAATAGACATATTTATATAAAAAGAATTATTTATTATGATAAATGAACAGAAAAGTAAACAGACAAAAGATCTTAATCAGAATTATTTATGACACAGTGTAAAAGCTAAAAATCTACTAGTCGAGTGTAATATAGCATAAAGTAGTATAATGCACTGTATCAAAGCAATTATATCAAAGCAATTGTATCAAAACTAGCAAGAGAAACAGTCATTAAGTAGAGATAGATACAACTCACCATATGAGATAGTAGGCAGACCTCTCTTAACCTCTGGTGGCAACCATGAAGAGGTGTCCCTGTTTCACAGGAAAAGGTCCACACTTCAAGGAAGTCCATGGAAGAGTCTGCCATATGAAAGCTGGACTGGGCTTTTTTACTTATAAAGTGATGGACTGGTACTCACAGGCCAGCAGCCTAGCTTATCTGTCAAATCCTTCTTCAAAAAGCAGAATGTGTATTTAAAGTCTGGTGAACCAGGCTGGTTTTAGCATAATGCAGCACCAAACCAGCACCCAGGCCTGAGCAGTTGAACTTGCATGACAGCCTGCACGATGGCTTGCATGTACGCATTCCCTGATCAGATTCCAGGCCTTATCGCAGTGGGCTATCCCGCCCCATGTTGGAACACCTGTCGTGTTAAACCAGACTGGGAGAACTGGAGATGTGCAATCTGAAGAAAAGGCTCTAGAGAGGTCTTAGTGTGGCCTTCAGTACTTAAAGGTGCCTACAAGAAAGCTGAAAAGGGAATTTTTACAAGGGCATGTAGTGATAGGGCAAGGGGAAATAGTTTTAAACTAAAAGAGCATAAATGCAGCCTAGATATAAAGAAGTTTTTCACCGTGAGGTAGTGAAACAATTAAATGAGTTGTCCCAAAAATGGCAGATGCCCCACCCCTGGAAACATTCTAGGTCAGGTTGCACAGGGCTTTAGGAAAGCTGGTTTATTTGAAGATATTCCCAGTCATTGCAAGAGGTGAGATTAGATGACCTTTAAAAGTCCCCTCCAAGCCAAACCATTTTATGATTCTATTTTTATTTAATTTCCCTTGAAACACCTCACTGGTGCCAGAGACAGTATGCAACATATATCAGATTATGGTGAAGTCTGTTGCTCATTGCAAGCAAACTGCATAGCTGCAAATGAATTTTTTTTTTCTTTGCTTGCTTGTTTTTGGTTTTGGTTGAGTTTTTTAATGTATAAAAGATTTTTGACTGAAAGTTGAAAAATAATACTAGAAATAGTTGTTTATTGACTGCAAACTGGTGTTGAAAGCCAGATTGGACTATGGCAGTTGAAAAACCTGTACATTTTTAACACTGATTACAATGTACTTCTACATGTTCTTTTGCTATTCACATTAATTCACTGAAGTTGTCACCTAGGCAAAGAAAAATACACATACATGATTTATTTTTTCCCATTTATCTGCATGCAAATCGTGTACATTACTCAGCTCTTGTGGCCATTCAAAGACAGGTGGAAACTGTCTGTTCATTTCTAATCAAAGTCAGAGTAATTTTGTGATATCTCTGCAGACAGAGAATAGAGGGAGAATATAATAATGTCTGGCAGTTTTTTTTTAAAGGTATTGAAGCATCTAAGGAGATAAGTTATTTGCCTCAGTTCTCTGCAGGTTCAAGGATGGGAAAGAGGTGAATCCCCCCAGCTATACAGGGGATATTAAGCAATTACATTCCCAGTTCAGGTGAGTTGAATTATGAGACAAAACTAGAAATATGTCAGTTTTACACATAACCTCTTTGTGAAGTTTTCTTTTACATTTACTGCAACTTAGCAAACTTAGGTCAGTCAGTGCTTTACAAGACTATTTGGATACCAGATATGTCAGATGAATAATCTGCTTCTGTTAACACTAATACAGTTCAGTTTGACAATCTCTCTTGCCTTGAATTCCTGTTTCAAGATAACTAATCTTTTGTTCCCTTGGGTGTATGTCCAACAGTACATTATGCTCTGCTTTTATACTAGTAGTCTTTTCATTAACTGCTTGAGAGTCTGTGTATGATACCACCTTTGGATTTCAGACCACTGTGAATTTATGTTCCCAATGTTGTACACTGAGTCTTCTTACCTCCCAGAGTCTTTCATGAGTTTTCACTTTAAAAAGAAATAAAATATATACACTTTTGACACTTTTGACACATAATGACCTAGCAACAGTTTCTATATTAAATAGTTTCTCTATCATGAAGGTACACTGAAGATGAAACTGCCCAAGAAATATTATTTTTTTTTTAATTTTAGGAGCTTTTAACCAAAAAAAAAACACCAAACAAAAAAAAACCAAACCCCCCAAAAAACTTGTCTATTCATATCTGGTTTTAATTTTAATTTTTATGCAAAAATTATTTTGATCATGACATCTGAGTGTTTAACTTCCATCATAGCAACATTACAGTGTTTGATTTAATGAGTAGTCTCCCAAGGAGAGAGATTTGTACATGAAGAGTGGCATTCATTGCAGGAAATCTACAGATGTAAATAGAATCAGTCTGTGTTGTGATTCCATAAATATGTTCTTTTTTTCTCCAGCAGAATTGCGTTGGGGAGAACCATAAAATACAATGAAATAAGGAGGAGAAATTAATATTTTTTTTCTTTTTATGATGATTATATTTGATGAGGACATGAATTATTTGCTGAGAATTAAAGAATATTATGAAGTTCTGTAAAATAAAAATCAAGTAAAGTAGAATATATGATAGAGAATTGTTTTCAAGGTGACTTTTGTTTTCAATATAGTGTACAGAAAGGAAGGAAGACATTATCTTACAAACCCTAAGTTTCCAATTGTTGTGCAATCTGGAAGACAGGTTTTCTAGTTAATCATAAGCAACACAGAAATTAAAATGGTGATCTCAACTTTTATTCAACTTATATGCGATTATCCATATTGGAGTTTCTAGAGCTATTTAACTCAAGTCACTGTCTCCTAAATAGTTTTAAAGGGCTGATGTTAATAAGAATAAAGAGAGAAAAGTAAGAAAGATGAGAAATACATTCTTCTTTGCAATCCCAATTTGTTACAAAAATAAAGGAAACTGCTACAATAAATTTCAGCATTTAAGAGAGTCACTGGTCTTTGTTTACTGTCAGTATAGAGAAAAGGGCACTCAGAAATAGTTTTGACAAATACTAGGATAGATATCTTAAGGAGTTTCAAGAATGAAACACATTTTAGATAGTAAAAATTAAATGGGATTAATAACACTAATTTTTTTTTTTAATAATAATTTAAATTTCAGATTTTGTGAGTACCACATGGGCTAAATAAAACAGTTCTCTCTCACCTGGTAACTGAAAGAAACAGAACTACTAAAAGTGTCTTCTCTTTGCAGACAATTTTTTTATTTATCACCACCTTCAATTGTAGACTTTGTTTTAAAATTCTACATTTATTGTAATAATGTATGACATCTCACATTTAAATAATGTAAGAGCAATATATACACGTATATTAATTCTGAG
>JAWWEW010000112.1:95872323-95926797 GCA_035583185.1 Anabacerthia variegaticeps | reverse complement strand
AGCAGCATCTCCAAACTGGGGAGTTACTTGTTAGGTTTCATGCCATTCTTTAACAGTTACTGCCCAAGGACAGGATAGAAGGTTGTGTCCCTGTCCTCTGTCTCATCCAGTGACTCTGCTTGTTCTCTGGAAACTCCAGACATGCTACTGCCCAACGTAAAAAATCAATTTTCATACTTGATTTGAGCACCAGGCACTGAGTAAAATCAATGATGTATCTTTTTTTCAAGAAAACTATACTGCAATAATGAAAGGACTAATGAGAGCTCACTATTAAGCCTATTTTTTTTAAGTTGACCATTAAGAAATTGTATCAGATCACTGATTTTTATTTAATTTTTGATCCCTTCATTAGTACTTTTCTATTAAGATGAAGAATCCTTCCTTAAAGCATTGTTCAGAAAACACTTGTTCCCAGTCTATGTACAAATTTGTTACTAATAAATGAAACAAAACATATTGCAGTTTTGACAATAAGAATTAGTATTTTACAATGAAGAAAAAAATATCTAAAATATGTGATACTTTAACTTCTTAAACTGAATTTGTTTAATTTCAATCTACTTAAATAAGATTTTTTTATCAGTTCTGGAAAAACTAACACAAGTTTATAAAGGACCAATATAGGATAAAAAATACAGAAAATGAACGAGCAGAAGATTAGACATAGAGGGAAACTGGTGATGTGGCCTCAAAACATAAGAGGCCAAAGGCAGCATAGTAAACCAATCTGTATCTGCCTGGAGAAAGGAAAAAAAAATAAACTCTATGAAAACAGAGAAGACTGAAGGTCAGGTATTTTTATTGATTAGTAGTCACAAATACCCATTTACGTCACTGCCGATTTCTGCCTAGAACAGGACAGGCACGGCTAGAATAGCTAAAGCACAGCTCTCCCTATGATGTTATTCCACTGAGTGACTTGCTCCTTGAAGTTACAGATTGTCGATGTATGAGATCACCAATCATTCCTGCACTATGGCACATGGGACTGATGGAAGATACAACCAAGGTTATCCTTACCACTTCTAGAACAGGACTTGTCAGCTCTCTAACCTCCAAATGTGCAGCAAGGTCCTGAAAATTTTTAAAGTGGAATACAAAATCCCTTCTGCAATCTTATAAGTGAGAATGTTTTGGAAATGGAGCTTGACATTTTGATAGTGGTTTGCCTGGATGTCAGAGATATCTGCCCTGGTGTAAATGTAATTAATATGTACTCCATTTCTAAGGCTCTGAACAATCTGATTACATAAGCGTGATAGGTTGAATGTCAGCTGAAAGTCCAATGCTCTAATGATTTTTACACTAATGTGTACACCATTATTAGAAAATGCTTGAACATGGAAATAACATTATATGTTAAAATGGATGATTAACAGGAGAGAGAAAAAGGATATGGTGAATATGTGGACAGATGGACATGGTGAGAACAGAATGACAGAATAGGTTCAAATGTCATTTAGGAGTGGATTTTTTAATGTTCTAGTAAGCATTTGTCTTAAGCATTTATTCCAATGCCTTGAACACTCTTGTAAAGCTTCATTAAGAAGTCAAAACATGTTTGTAATATAATCTTTATGCTTACACTGCATATGAAGAAGTTCCCTACAGTGACATACTTTCTCATTTCTGTTTTAGTTTTCTACTGCTGTGGGAAATGATTTCTGCAGCAAAGATATAGCTAGTATTTCAAAATAATTTTCCATTATACTGATAAGAGCCCACTTCAGACATTTCCCATCTAACTTGTGCATCTTGCTAAATACTGAGTATAAATACAGTGGAAAGATGCAAATAATAATAAAAGTAAATATGTTTAAATTTACTGAGGTGGAAGGCTTTATTTTATCTATGGTGAAGAATATTCAGGTCACTTGGACAAGAGTTCAATTCCTTGATTAGTGAAGATCAAATATTTCTGCTACATATACCTTATATTCCTTTGAAGAAATGAGCAGAGAACACAACTGATGGAACAGAGAATTAAATCTTGGAATGGTAGGAAAAGTAGAAGGAAGCATTCATGAGACGTACAGATTTCAGTGCACTACTGCTTCATGGAGGACAGTAGCCACCATCAAGGTGATGGATTTGAGATGAATCAAATAACAGAGTAAAGCAAAACCAAAAACAAACAAAACCAAACAACAACAACACAAACAACAACAACAAAACAAAACAAACCCAAAAAACAACCAATCAAACAAAAACCACAAACAAACAAACAAACAAAAACCCACAAGAAAAGGAGACTATTACTTAAAAAAAAAAAAAAAATCCATTCTGTTTAGGATAGGAAAATAAAGAAAAAAAAATTAAGAACGAAGACAGTGAGATAGTGAAGGCAGAGTAAAAACTCAGCAGGTCTTATCTCCTGCTAAGTAGAAAAACCCATTTATATTAATGAGGACTTGTGCTTAAAAATTGATGGCATTGTCTTGCCCACAGTAAGAATTGTTAAAGTACCATCAATAGCACGGAACAAAAAGAGATTAGGTCATCACTCAGGAGGTTACTCTAGATCTGTTCTCAACCTTTGTCAATGACGAGTTGCAGAATCTTCTCAACCATAAAGAATTGGAGTTATCATAAACCTCTGCAGATGGCTTTCACATTCCAAATTTGTGCTCTTGGCAACCTGCATCACTTACGGACTTTACAGACATATGATCTATGAGTTCTCTGCTTTTCATCCATCACTTTTGCAAAATCTCAGAATGATTCAAACTGGTTGGGGGCCCAGGAAATCGTTAAATTCAACATGCTGTTCACTTTGTTATTTTTATATTTAAACACAGGCTACAATTTTAAAATACTGTGAAAGTCACCCCAAAATAGTCAATACTCAGTTAAGTCAAATTCCCTGAGCACCTCTGACAGTACATATAAAGATATTTTAAAAAGTTCCACCCTAATATACATAGTACATGACTTGAGATTCAGGTCTCAATATAAAACTAATTGTAGTACTTTGCTGACTATACTGGAAAATTTAGGTTTGTTATAGAGAGTCTAAAAATTTAAATTTTTATCTAGTTATGTAAATAGCCAGGCACCCTCATATCTGAACCAGGTCTACAAGAAGCAAAAGTGCTAATTTTTTTTTCTCTTTATATTTTGTTTCCTTCTTGTTGCTACAGTAGGCATTGTAGGAAGTTATGCACACCTGGAGGAAGCTAAAAGTCTTGCTGGAAAGTCAAAAATTAAAGTCGCTGTTTCTGGGAATTTGGAGTGGGTGATGGATCAGATGGTGAAAATAAGGAAAAGACCTCTGTGCTTCAGAAACAAAGCATGTTAGAGACTGTGGAACAGCTATTTTTGATAAATTGGAAGAAAGTTTAAAAATCCCAATGCCATAGCAAATGGTATTTGCAAAGCAAGTGCAAATTCCAAACGCTCCAAATACCATTGCAGAGCAGAGAACTGTTCTACAGCATCTTATAAAATGACAAAAAATCCTTTATAATAAGAAAATTAGGTTTATGATAACATTACACTGTGGGTTTCTCACTTTTTACACAGGATTTCTAGAAACTTTGTTTTTCAAATAAAAATTGGTATTTTCTAAGTACTCCAGCAATTTGGAAGAAAAAGATGAAAATCACAGCTGGTCTCTTATATCTTTTTCTATCAATACTTCCATGAACATGCAGTAATACCCAATAATCTCACCATATCTAGCGTACTTTCTTCTCAAAGGTACAGAGATAATTTTCTTATTTTTCACAGTAAGATGAAAAGTTCATGGGTCACCATAAGGACAGAGAGATTGCTCACAAATTACCATCACAGGTAAACCAGACTCAACTCTGGGAAGACTAATTTACTGCCAGTTAAAAATAGAGTAGGATAGTGAAGAGCAAAGGCAAAATGAAAAGTACCTTCCCTCCACCTCCTCTTCTTACCAAGCTTGTCTTTGGTCCTTCTTTCCCAACTCTTCTGTGTCTTCTCCAAAGTGGCACAGGGGAGTGGGGAATGGGGTCAGTTTATAAAGCTTCATCTCCACCATGGGCTCTCAGTAGCTGCAGCTTCCTTCAGGGCACATTTACCTGCTCCCGTGTGAGATCCTCCATGGGCTGTAGGAGGATATCAGCTCCACCATGGACCTCCATGGGCCTCGGAGGCTCAGCTACCTCACCATGGTCTGCACCAGGGGCTGCAGGGAACCCCAGCTCTGGTGCTTGGAGCACCTCCTCCCCCTCAATCTGCGCTGACCGTGGCATTTGCAGAGTTGTTTCTTTCAACTTTTTCTGACTTCTTTGTCCAAGCTGCTGTGTGAACTTTGCCTTTTCTCAGAGGTGACAGCGGTATTGCTGATGGGCTCAGCTTTTATCAGCGGGGGGTCTGTTTTGAAGCCCCCTGAAGTGGCTGTGCCTGGAGCAGCCCCACATCTCTTCTCACAGGGTCCACCTCTGCAGCCCCCTGCTGCCAACAGGGAACAATTTTAGTGGCAAGGGAAAATGGCCAAGAGCCTTTAAAACAAGCATGAATAGAAATATTTTAAAAAATGATGCTTCAAGATTTCCCCGGAATTCAACAAAGAATCCAAATAAAGTGGCGTATTTAGTCACTGATAGGGGTTTTTTTAGGTTTGGTTAAGAATGCTGTTTAATGGCTATCTTATTTTAATAAGCTTAAAAAAAATGAAAAGTAGGTCTGTTTAGTTTTTCACCTCCTATACTGCACATTTACTTTCTGTCACCATGACACTGAAGTTACCATTTTAATAATTGTAAAATTACAAATTTTCTCTCTTGTACTTTAATTTCCTCATTAGACAGCCAGGTGTCTCGTAATTTATTTAGAACTGATTGTGCTAGAAACTTTCCTTGGAGATTTTGTAACTGTACAGAAAAAATTTGATTTAGGATGCAAGTCTGAGCTTATTAGAGTTACACTCTGCTAGAAATTTGCAAGACTGATTACAAGCTCCTTGAGTGGCCTTCATCAATTTAACAACTATTGAAAGTCCAGCAGAGGGAATCCAAAGAGATTTCCTACAACAGCAGGTTCACATCCTTGTGATGTATGAAACATTAGACTGGTTGACACAAAGTGAAAAAGTGACTTTACTTATTAAACTTTCTTATAAGAAAAACACATACATGTAATAAATTTCTGCTTTCCTAAAATCCCCTGTTATTTCATCAATTTAAATGTAGCTTGAAGCATTGGCTATGAATAACAAAAGTGCTTGGAAATTTTTTATTTTTTTTTTTTTTTCATGCAGCAAAAACACATAGCCTGTAAATGCCAACATATATCTGAATGTTTTTATTTTCCTTCACAAAAGTAATTTCACAGAAAGTGTGTAAGAATTTATGATTTTAATTTTTCAGTATTATTGTGAAGCGTTTTCAAAGAGGAAAAATATCTGAATGGATGACACACTTATATCGAATATTCTTAGAAAGAGAGCAATAAACTATCAGAAGATTTAATTTTTATTTAAATTTATCAGAGTATTTTAAAGTTTTCATAAAGTTCTTGATGACAAAATTTCCTGTTAGAGCTGACAGTTTCATTCAAAATAACTAATCAACAGTCAACATTTCAAGGAACAGTTGAAAAATATTCTTTTTGAATATTCCTAGAGTATTATAAACCTTACTTTGAATAAGTAAAATGGATAGGCTTTACTATATGGACAGATAATATAAGCAGAAATTAAGAAGTCAATTGAATGATTTCTTTAAAATGAATGATACACCTGACCCCACAGACTGTATGGTCTAATAAATTAATTCAGAACCATTTGTAATATTGTAATTTTATTAATAGGTGATTAGTTTCTGTGTTAATTTGTTTCAGTGAAGCAGATTTTGATTTTAAAAAGATTTATTGTAGTTAAATATTTCAGGAAGATTGGAATAATGGCATCAGAAGATGCAGAATTTTCAGGTGGCTTAGAAAAGAGAAAACAGCTGTTCACTCCGGCATATTAACTCCTCTGTATTTTGTGCATAATCACAATTTGTCACCAAACCATATATATGGGATATTACCTTCTACAGAGAACTGAGGAAGCCACAGTTGGATTGTTTTATGTTGGTGTTTTGGTTTGGTTTGGTTTTTTTGAGGGAGGTCGAGGCAGGGGATAGTATTTTGTATATATTTATATAAAATATGAAAGAGGAATAGCAACAAGAATGGCACACAGATAATGTAGGGACATTTATAGGACTTCAACAATAAGATATGTCAGTCCTCTTCTTCTGCTGGGCCATCATTCATTCATGAAAAAGCCAATGAGTAATATAACTATAAATCCTTTCTCAGACAAAGCCAATTCTGTTCCAGAGAGATTCCCTGCATTGTCTTTCATCCTAAGGAAATACACGTATACCATCACGTTCCTGCTCATTCTGAAAATCTCTAAACAACCTATATGCACCCAAGCATGCTCAGAAACATTTTAGAAGCAAGCTGTTCAAGAGCACCAGGCACTTGCAAGTTGCAAGTTTCTGGATAGCACCAGACTGAGGGGAATTGTTAGTGCACTGGAGACCATGCTACTGCTTTGGTGGCCTAAACAACTGGAGGAGTGTGCCAGGTGGGAACATGGAACAGTCTTCTACATCACTGCAGGCTGGGAACTTAATGGACTGGGGAAAGGACTTGGGGGGCTGCTAATGGACAAGGAGTTGAATGTGACTTAGAAATGTGCCCTTGCAGTGATGAAGGCCAAACTTAATTGCCATAAGCATAACTAGTAGGTTAAGACAAGGGACTGTTGCCCACTATTCAACATCTATTAAGCTATATTTAGGATTTCATGGCCAGTTTTGGTCCACTAATGATAAAGTGGATCAAGTATAGCATAGGACCACTAAGATGATTAGGAACCTGGGATATGATGTGTATGAAAAGTGATTGAGGGATGTGGATTTATTTAACCTAGAGAAGATCAGGATAAAAGGGGGTTTATAACTGTCTTTCGTGGCCCTAAGGGGGACATACTAGGAAAGACCAAAATATATTCCTAGCGAGGCAAAAGTCATAAAGAATTGAGTTCCCAATATCAAGGAGTAAAACTAACTCCTCTCCATGTTTGATTTACATCTAAAATGTTGATAATTGCCATAATTTTTTTATTACTGATTGCCATCTGTTCCTAATCAGAGACATTATCATTAGTTAGAAAGAGAGAGATTCCTATTTGATGACATCACATGAACATAAGTATGTTGATACCATTGTAGCTTCTGGAAGTCATAGGTTGATATTGAAGAACATTCATGTTTTCCTGTGAAAAGTGGGAAAGTAAGGTATTATGTTTTAATTTATTTCTTGGTCTGGAGAAAAAGGAAAAAAAAAAAAGAGTAAAATATAGGACCTTATTCTTCCCATTTTTTTTTTATTTTGTTTTACAGGAAAAGAGATTGTATTGACACTGAAAAAAAAAAAAAAAGAAATTCACATTTTGAACTTACTTCTCAGAAGCAGAATCTGAAAGACTTCCAAATTCATGCTGAAATTTGCTTTAATTTGGATTTGCACAGAATGAAGACAATGAAATGCAGATGAGGACAGGCAGCAACCAAAACCGGATACACTCTCATTTTCATGTAGTAGTAATAAAATCACATAGAAGAAAATGAAGAAAAATAAAAAGAGTAGTAATAGCAGCTGAATGCATTCTTTTTTGGCTGCCAGACTAATGTGACTAATGGAACAGCTGAAACAATAACTGCAGTATAAGTGGGCCAACAGAATAATTTTTATGTTATTTTGTCCATGGTCTACTCAGTGACTTACAGAAGTGTATCCAACAAACCAGGCAGAGGTATCAGTCTAAACAAGGAGTTGTGCATTCAACTTGAAGAAATTGAAGTCAGCAGGCTGGGAACCCCCACAGCAAAACATAAGTAGTCTTATCTCACCACTATGTCTAAGTCCTACTGGTACGTAAAATATTTCCTTTGAAACAGACTCAGAATGCTGGAGGTTCATATGTCCATTCACTGTGCAGAAGAGACTTGGTGATTATAAGGACTTGCAGATCTTGTAGATATTTCATCAGAGAGCTATTTCATGAATAAACTTTCACATGTTTCTGCACAGAAAGGCTGGTAGTGTTGTTATTCCTAGAACTTTTGAATGAAGTGATTCATTTAAATGGGCAATGTACTACCTAACCTTCCCTTAGGGTGAAACTCGCCCTCTGCAGAGGACTTGCATAATGCTATGCATCACTGAAGTCATGTCAATGTTCTGGTTTTTAGTTGGAGTGAGAGCTAAGTGTTGTATAGACCTTTGTATTTTTTTTTTTGATGTAGAATGAGAATTATTCTCATTATCCAAATGATTTTTGAAAAAAATGTTCAGAAGTTTGTAAATATCTGCAGGATCCTTCAAATTGGAGGACCCAATAGAAGAAATGTTTTAATGAAAATCATTAAAATTTCTACCCATATTGTATGCTTTTTTTCCCGTATTTTCTCTTCTATAACTTCTCATTTGGTTAAATAATAAAATTCCTCCTTCTCAGTTGCCTTAACAACTTTTTCATCTATCTTCTGCATTTTTGCCATATATTACAAGGCCCCTCTCCATTCATTTCTCTGTCAGTTCCCTTGTCTTCCAGAGACTAATTATTTCTCTTTGCTTTCCTGGTCCTTCATAATTTATTCCTGGACAAATTAACCTTCCAGACATTACCATAACTGATCTTTTCATACCCTTGGTGAAGCTCTTGCTACACTTTCAAACAAGTTATTTTGACCTCTACAAATCATTCTAGATATCTACAAAGTTACTTTATTATTTTTAAGTCCTCTTCTGATCTGCTTTTTGATAACTAAGCTGCTGAGCTTATGACCTCTCATGTTATGTATATATATACACACACACGCACACACATATATATATATATATATAATATATATAAGGTCTTTATGGACAGTGTGCGATATGCAGTTGGTTGTACATGTTCCTGAATGGATCTAAGAAATAGATAAGGCTTTCCCCCCCCCTCTTTTTATCACCTCCTGTAAACTTTTCCATTTACTCTCTGTCACCTTATTTTCCAGTTTCTCTATACTCTTTCTCCTGTGATTGCATTTCTCTTTGCCCTTGGATTGTAAATGGCTGGAGCAGAAGCCATAGGGGTTTATTTCGTTGTCGTTTTCTGCCTGATATTTTTTTTTTTTTAAATAAACTGATACAAAATTATTCCACTCCATTCCTCTAGTTCATAGGGCTTCTAGCTGTACAAATTCAGAATAAATCACATCATACTGATTATTATTAATGAACCAAAGACATTTGCTATCCAAACAGCATTTTAATGGCTGTTTAAGTAAGCATTTGTGCTTCCATGCTGCTTCTCTGATTCCAGTCAGCATTGAGTCTCCTCAACTAGAAATGAAACTCAGGCAAAACAGTGACACTAAATTACATGGCCGTGGTTGGAGCAAGATGGCCTGAACACTTCAGTGCCAAATCTCAACTGCCCATTTGGGGCACCTTTCCAGACAACATACAAAACCATGATGTGCTCCTCCTGTAATGTGGGCAGGGTGACAGCCTGTGGCCAAATGTCTCAATGTGCACCGGCATAATAGCACAGGTCCAGCAGCTGTTCAACTTCATGCAGTGCTGAGAGCAGGTTCTAGTACCAGTATGAGGTAACAGTAGAAAGTATTTGATGGAGCCAGTTTGTGGCCTATATCTGCCAGACAGAATGCCAGTGTGATTATTTACAGCGGGAGCATTTTCTGGTACTTCAGATCCAAAACTATAAAATGTGTGGACAGCTCCTGAGGAGCTCTTTGTGCTGACATGGTGCAGCTGCTAAATATGCATGCAGCACAAAAAACCAAACAGATCTTAGCACCAGTTCTAGACTAAACCAGAAGCAAGACCACAGCTACTGAGTTCTTTTGATCAGGTTTCCTGTGGTGCTTGAAAGTACTGCTTGTGCACACTTTTTTGCTACCACGCAACTGTAACTATGCTATAGTGGTATACAACACTAACAAAAATTGTATACATCCCTATAAAATGATAGCCAGTTGCCTTAATATTCTGGCTAAGTCAAGTAGTTCAAGTGTTAATAAAAATTTTCTGGACCCAGAGATGTGTAAAAAGAACCTGTATCAGAATGCAAACCAGATCTTATTGCAGACACGCTTGAAAACAATTGTATTTGTTAGACTGACTGCTAGCCCCCAAATTGGTCATTTGCAATTTTGAAGTTATTATCACAGAATCACACAATTTTCTGAGTTGAAAGAGACCCACAAGAATCATTGAGTCCAACTCTTCACTGAAAGGCCTATACAGGGATCAATCCCACAACCCTGGTGTTATTAGCACTATGATCTAACCAGCTGAGCTAGTCGCGGGATAAATACATCAGAGAGGAATATGTGCCAAAAGCAGCAGAATATTCCCTGACAACAAGAGAGGAATCTCTGGGCACTTTTCTCTTCTTTTATGTGGTATATTTCTGAGAAGAAAAAAGTAGTACAGTCATGAATATTTGCTAAACTAGCAATGTTGACCTAAGACTAATTTCTCAAATGTCATGAGCTGAATCAAACCCACTGAATCTATTCTGTTTATCTTGGTAAAGGAATCTAAGCTAAGTAACAAGACCAATTGTTCACAAAATGTTGTACAGATGGAAAAACAGAACCATGAATACAAAGACATGTATTTTCTATGTTCAGTTATCACTAACACTTAACTGAATAAACAGTTTCCCATTTGAGTTAAGGAAAAGAAAGAAGACAATAATTGAAGAGAATACTTTCTAAATGATCTGATCCATGTATTTTCATCCAAATCCTGATTTTGTGTGTTCACTTAATCAGAAACAGAGCTGTAATTTTCTTCTAAAATTCACCGGGAGCTATGTGTCTAAAAATGCCCTTAGAATCTGTATCTTACCCTTCAATTACACTTTAAGGGGGAAAGATGTTTCCATACTGCATAGAGAGGGTGCAGGAGCTAAATTATTGAAGGCAAATCAGTGAGTCAAGATCTGCTAGACCCTCCATATATGTGCATTCTTACTATTTAAAACAAATGAATATATTTGTAATAATCATTTTGAATTAATAAGGCTATTGAGAATGAAAGGCAGCAGACAATTCCAGATCGTATCATAGAAGCATACAATGGCTGGGATTGAAGGAGACCTTAAAGATTATCTAGTTCCATGCCCCCTGCCATGGGTAGGGACACTTCCCACTAGACCAGGTTGCTCAGTGCTCCATCTAACCTGGCCTTGAACACTTCCAGGGATGGGGCATCCATGACTTCTCTGGGAAACCTGTTTCAATGCTTCACCGCCCTCACAGTGAAGAGTTTCTTCCTGGTATCTAATCTAAACCTACTCTCTTTCAGTTTGAAGCAATGCCACATTGTACTATCACTACCTGCCCTTGTAAAAAGTCCTTCTCCAGATCTTTTGTGATCTTGTTTAGGTACTGGGAGGTGCTGTAAGATCTCCGTGAAGCCTTCACTTCTCCAGACTGAACAATCTCAGCACTACCCTTGCAGCCTTTCTTCACAGGGGAGGTGCTCCATCCCTGCCCTGCTCATCCTCATGGCTCTCCTGTGAACTCACTCCAGTGAGTCCTTGTCCATCATATGTTGGCAGCCCCAGATCTGGATGTGGTACTCCAGGTAGGGTCTCATGGGAGCAAAGTAGAGGTGCAAAATCACCTCCCTGCTGGCCATGCTTCTTTTGTTGCAGCCCAGAATACTGTTGGCTTTTTAGGCTGCAAGTGCACATTGTCAGGTCATGTTGAGCTTCTCCTCCACCAACACCCCCAAGTTGTTGGAAGTTATCGTAAACGCATTCCAGGGCACTCAAGGATTGCTCATGGCCTGTGTGTTGTCCTTCCAACAGATGTTGGGGTGCTTGAAGTCTCCCACGAGGACCAGAAATTGTAAGTCTTCTCCTATCTGTCTGTAGAGGACTTCATCCACACAGCTTTCCTGGTCAGGTGGCCTGTAGCAGATCCTCACCATAAGGTCCACATCACCTATCCACACCCTCAATTCAATCCTGACCCATAAGCTCTTAGTTGGCTCCTCACCCATCCCCAGACCCGCATGTACTTCGTTTGGTCATTGACGTAGAAGGCAACACTGCCTCCTCATGTCTCCTGTCTCTCCTTTATAAAAAGCCTATATCAATAACAAGGTTTTCATTTCTAAAACTTCTAATTAAAATTATTTTTTCAATGCTAATTTATACAAATATAATCAATTAAATCCAAATCAACTGTAAAATTATAAGGACTGCATATCACAGTTATTCTAATGGAATAGCTTTTATTTGAATAAACAACCTCAAATGTGACACAGATTTCTGAGCTTTGAAATAACAAAGGGAAGAAGAGGAAGGTAACACTGGGATGATTATCAGTATGAAGTGAGTCTCTGAAATGAATTATTGTCTTGTTGGAAGGGAAAGGGACAAACAAAAGCTTGTTTTATATTGCATTTTGTTTATGCTAAGCATTAGCAAAGACACCATTTAGATGACAAGGTGATAGAGTGTGACTTTCAATCTGTTAGAAATGAAAGCCAATTTCAGTCTCTTTCAGGCAGAATATAGACTCACAGAATTATGGAAATTGAAAAGGGCCTCTGGATGCCATCCAGTCCAACCTCCTGCTTGAAGCAGGCTCAGTGGATCAGGCTACTTAGGGCATGGTCTGGATGAGTTTTGAGCAGCTCCGATGATGGAAATTCCACAGCGCCTCTGGGCAGCCTGCTCCAATATTTTGCTCTTCACATGGTGAAGTCTTACCTTATACCTAAGAGGATTTTTGCTTGCTCCAAGCTATGGCTTTTACCTTTTCTTCTGTTATCATGTGCCTTCAAGAGAAGTCCAACTCCATTTCCTGTGCTCTTCTATTAGGTAGCTGAAGACAACAATAAACAAAAACTGTCTTGCCTCTTATGATCTTGTGTGTGCCAGCCACTCAGAAGAGGAGTACCTTGATCCTGGCCTAGATACTGCAGCATGTGACATGGAATCACATGCTTTAAGATGTTTGTATGTCTGGGTAAACCTGAACAAAATTTTGGGTTTATACCCTGTCCTCTAACAAGGACAGCATGGGTAGCCAGTGTGCACAAGATGCCTGCTATACACGTGCAGAGAATTCACACTAAGTGCAAAAAGAACAGACTAAATGTATTGCAGATCTGCAGGTTGGCTTGTACATGCAATCATGGGCAGCTGCCTAGGATTTCTGGGAGCCATGCAGCATATTCAAAGATATTACTACTGTAAATGATCTGTTTGGCATTGAGAAATTCTGGACAGACAGACCATATTAAGGGGGATCAATGAGAGAGTTATAGGCACTTAGTTCCACTTCACTACAACTTCATCTGCCACCTATCATTGCTGTGGGTGATTAGAGCTGAGAGGAGTAACGCAAAACAATATCACATTTTACAGTTGCTTTTATTTCTATGCAGAAGCTTCATCTGAATTACTTTCTTCTGGATGAATTTTTGATGGAATTTATCTATATTTGCTTTATATTCTGACATTTGAATTTTGGGGGTGTTGCTTTAGTATCATATAAACTTCTTTATTTTACGCATAAAACATTTAGTCAGAGAACGGACACTATAGAATCATATGTAATACTGGAAAAAAATACACTTTATAGGTAATATATGGGCACATAATGTTTCCAAGATAGTTTTTCACCTGTATTTCAAGCACCTGTTTTATACCTACACATTGTGATTTTATTTACATTATAAATTTTCAAATCACATAGATAACTCTCTGCATTCATCATTCAAGCACAGACAATTAACATATTAAAGGAACAGAACATTCAGAGTGGAGAGGACCACTCCATATAAAGAGTATTGATAGAAATCACATCATGGAATAATTGAAGTATATTCTATCCTGTGGAACACGAAGGAGAGAATGATAGTGTGTCAAAAGTTTTGGTACTTACAAAAACCTTTGAATGACAGCAATACATATGATATGCTTCCATTTTCTATTGTGTATACATACACACACATATTTATATTTATATTTATACAAACAGTTATTATTGTATTGTCTGTATCCTGTTCTGGTATTTATTATCATTTGGTTCTTGTGATAAACTTACTTTGTATCCCACGTGGGGAACTTAAGGTTAGTTCTTTGTCTGTGCTCTTCCGCATTTTCTAGAGGTGAAGTCACATCACCAATACGAATCTCACTCTCACACAGAACAGGAGTCACATCTAAGAGGAACTTTCCAGGTGCATTTCTTCCAGCTTTCCTGGGCATGTCTACATGGGCAGCAGAAGTACTGGTAGGACCAGCCAGCATTTGTACTCATATGGTTAGCTATGAGGTAGCTGGAACAATGCCCTTTAGGCTTTATTATGACTTGTATTTTGTATTTTTATTTTCAATAACTTTTCTGTTCCTAATTCTCTCCTCTCTTGAAGCCCAAAAGATTTCATTAGGGTGGAGGGTTAAGGGAAAATCTCTGCTTACCTCTGCATTCTAGCTTGGAACTTTGTTAGTGACAGTGTCATTTTCCCCTTTGTTTTTACAGCAGCTACCCTTTCTGTAGCCTCTATTTCTCCTGTCGTTTAGACGGTTTGTCAGAGAAAAATTCAAATCCCATCTTCAAGTACTGAAGATGGGAATGGGGAGAGAAAGACTTGTAAATTCTCTCCAAATAACTTTCTGTAAACGCAGCCTATTAAATGGAAGGCAAAGGCAGATGGGAGCTATTCTGTGCTGACAGTTCCTTGACTGCTCTGCTGACCCTTTCCAGATATCTATCCCATACATCTCACTTTGCCATATATCTCACTTTGTGCCACTAAATGGAAGTCCTAATCCATACTGCCAATACCACACAAACCTAGAAGGTATAAATTAAGAAAGATAGGTAGCCTTTTCAGAAAATGCCAGTATTAATCAGCATATTTTTAATATATTTTCTTTTCTTCTTTTTTATTTTTTTCACTATTCCTCTCCTAATAAACCTAGCACATTTCTCTGGCCACCACTGATCACTGAACTAACATTTTAATAAACTTTTCAATTTCAATACCAAGGTTTCATGGGTTTCATTCCTGAGTTTGCAGGACCATCACTGTGTGGATGCAGTTCACTCCTTTATTTCCCCATTCACACTGTTTTGCATTTAATCTACACTAAATTATTATATCAGTTACTCAATATTCAGAGGTCCTTTTCTCTGTTATTCACAGTCAGCCCTCAACTTTACTATCCTTAAAAACTTAGTGTTCTCAGGAAATAAAATAGACTCCTACTCCATATTATCTGTTAATCCACTCAATGATGCTTGCTATGGTTTTGGGGTTTTTTTATGAGCTATAAAAAGAGAGCTTAAAATGGATAGCTTAGATTTAGAAAATTCATTTTAATCAAATTCTATATCTTCATAAGATTTCTTTTACTTTTTGAAATTCCAAGAAATTAGAATTAATTTGTGAAATGGTCTGTTTCAGGCCTAATATATGTTCAGCTTTTATTAAGATGCAGTGTGATATTTGTGACTATTGAAACTATCATAGAAAAGCACAGTAGAAAGGCTGCCAATACTTGGTCTTTAGCAATGTTCTTAATGTCTGTTCCAGATAGATACTTTCAAAATAAAAGGGCTAGTTTTATAATTTTATTTATTCCAGGAGGGTCTCTTCTACTTTTACCCTGTGAGGTGTCTTTTTTGTTTTCTTTTATTTTGTTGGGGTTTTTTTAAACTCTGGCCATGATTGTGTCATGGTTTAACCATGTTAAACCATGTTAAGTCAAGCTGAGTAGGGTTTTGAAGCACTTTTTCAGTGGCTGGGGTCCATATGGATTATTTTCAGGGTATCCAATGAGAAAATCTATGCCCTTCCAGGTAACAAAATTACATGCTTAGAGAGTGACTAACGGGCTGAGTAGAAAGGAGGGTTTTCTGCTAGAAAACGTAAGGACAAAACTTTTCTATCATAGTTTCTACCACTGAAGAACAGGAAAGCTCGTGGGCAGTTTATAAAACATACTTTTAAGGAAAAATAAAACCCAGAAGTTCAGTTGTTTAGAAATTAAAACTATCTTTCCAAACAGTCTTGTGCTTGAAGGAACTCTATTTCTCTCAAGACTGAACTCACACTGTGTATCTGCCTGTCAGCCTGGTTTCTGGTTCATCCCACAAATACTCAGATAGTCAACTGTAATCAAAACATTGCCAAAGCCATCACAATTGCAAAATGTCTCAGAGGAAACCTTTCAGACTACATGGCTGAGCTTTCATTCAGACTTTGCCACAGCAGTCTGCACCATGGGAAGAAGATTCTATTGTTCCAGCTCTGATTAAATAAAAATTCATTTAATTACTTCTTAATTTTTTATAAAAGTAAAGGAAAACCACTTCCATATGTGAGATCCGGATACATCCATTAACACATTTTCTGTAACAATTGTACCTTTCAGCATCATAGTTATATCCTGTGTGCGTAAATACAAAGTGTTTAGCCAGCCAAAATCCAGGCTTTTTAATTGCTCATATAACACTATCAAAATGGCATTTAAAAATATCTACATACATTTGTTAATGAGAAAATTGAAACTTATTCAAAAGATTAGCCTAAATTAATATTTTATTGACATATTAGATTAATTTCCTTTCACTTGCCGAGTTAATTCTTGATAAGGAGAAAGTAGTAGATTGACAGATCCTGCTGAACTCATCCGTGATGGAATGCTGAAGAAACTAAAAGCCCTTGAGAGATTTCAAGCTCTGCTCCTGGCAGAACATTTCAGCTGCTGTCGTCAGCCTCTCAGTGTTGAGCATGACCTTCTTAAAACACCAGTATGTACTTTTGTCTTTGGTTTCACTAGAGCAAATTTGCCTTTTGCTGGGTTGCTCTGTTGGAAAAAACTACATTTATTATAATTTTTATGATCCTTTTCATCAGTTAAATTCAAGAACTTTTAAAAAGACAAACTGGACATCTCTGAGATGTCTTAGAAATACAAACAGTATTTGGATTTGTGAACACTGAGTTGCACAGAGATTACACAGGAAACTCCATTGGCCCTAATTCTTCGTCCAAAACACCTTCACAGTAAAAGGCACAGGAGGAATTTTTCCTACAAAATAGCTCCATTAGCCATTTTAGTATCCTGCAAGGCATGCTGAATGGCAGGTGTTAGTGGTGAATTGCACAAATTGAAGATTCCTTCTGTCCCAAAAAGGAAAAGCAAAAAGCGTACTTGCAGATTGTCTACCTTTGATAGAAGGAAAACAAAAAGTAATATATAGAAAATAACGTACTATTTTCAATATGATGTATAAGAAATTTCACTTTCAGTTGAAGCATGTCAAATTGGCTTACTTAAAATAAGAATGTAGAGAATGAAACAGAAAATCAGTGTCTTAATTACTGTAGAAGTAACTGAGCAGTTAAGAAAGCTCCAGTTATTTCTCCAGATAAAGAAACTGTGCTAGAACAAGTCACAGTTGTTTCTTTGCATTCCCATCTAAAAAGATACGTGGGAGGTGATTAATGGATAAAAACAATGAATCAAACAAGAATAAAACCAAGAATCAGATTATTCAGGATTATTTAAAGCAGTTTTTGTTTATAGAGGAGTTGTACTTAGCACTTAATTTTTAAAGGGTTAAAATTCTTCTGAGATGGTCTGGTCATACTCAGGTTATAGTACCTACCTAAAGTAAGAGTCAGTTGTCAAAATATTTTAAAGCTGGTGTCTAGATTGCATCTCTGAATAAGTAACAGTTGACCACTAGAGGAAGCTGTTCAGATTTTAAGATCTTTAGGTTGCTTGGGATTTTTTTATACATCTATTTACATCTTCTATCATAATTGGTTCTTAAGCCACTGGGTGCTACAATATATAAATAGTTACAACTAGCATTCATACAGGACTTTCTGTTTTGTTTTATTATTATTTTATTATTATATCTGTTTTGTGTTATTATTATTTTTGAACATTTTAGAAAAGGATAAAATATTTTTCTTCATAATACAGAAATTGAGAGCTTCCTCACATGTCTAGAATTAGTTGACATGTAAACATGGGAGTTGCATGACAGGGAATATTTCAGGGTGAAAATTATCAGTGCAGAAAGAGGCTGGCAATATAAATATGATATTTACAAATAACCTGTCATACAATACAGATAGAAAATGGCAGGAAAATATAAATTAAAGAAGAGTAGAGAGGCAATATGTGAAGTGTCAGGTAATCATATAAATCTTAGATGTTTATGTGTAAACATTTTTTCAAAAACTAATGAAAAATGTGCCATTTGCAGTTTCAAGAAAAATGCATTTTAGAAATTACAGCATTTCAACACAACATCTGTGTAACCTTAGAGCATGTACTTCCTACCTCAGGACAACAAATGCTAGGACATAAACAATAATATAAACAATTACAGTATAGATTTAGCACCCCACTGCAGTCAGTAGTAAAAGTATGACTTTAGTACTTCTTTAATAGGTTGACGATATTTCTCCAGTTTGAGGACATACACTCAAACAATAGCATTCCTGTGATGCTTTTTTATGAGACGGATAATGGTAGGCATTCAACTAGATGGTGACCTGCATTCTCAAAATATTTTATGATTATGTTGTAAGACATATATTACTAAAAAGCAAGAGTTATGGAGATGTTTTTGTGTGCAAAATTTAACCAACACTGGTAATGAGCAAATATGGGAAAATGTGTTTCTTTTTCCTTCAAGCTTGCTAAGAAATCTAGGAAGACATAATTAGCATTTATTTTTTTTCTCTTCAGATTTATACTAGCCATAATGAACTAAACAGCAACCTCTTGTTTGTTTTAAAGTCCTAGTGGATTGTGTGAGGTTTGGGGAAGTGTTTACCCATAGCTGTAGAATGGGCAGAGAACAACACAGATATTAAATAAGTAGAGAGAGAAATTTAAAGAAAATCTGCAGTGTTCTGGAAGCAAATTTGAGAGACTGGCTACCTTAAATATTTTGTGAGGCAGGTAAGAGAAAGCTTGGAGGAAGGGACTGTTTGTGCATATTTAGCTTCCAATACGGTGTATCACAGCATGCTTTCTTAATCAGAGCATCAGACACAACAGCTTCAATATTTTTAGAGTCTGCAACTTAATTTTGAGTTAATTTAAGATTCCTCTATACAGAAAACATGCTCTGCGAGCAAAGACATGGAGTTCAGTGGATCTCTCCTGCATACACTAATTCAGGTAGTCAGTTGTTTTTCCTGTAAGAAATAAAAGGTAAAAGTGTAAAATCACATTGTATAAAAGGACAAATCTAGCTACTTTTTCCGAAAAGCATCACGACTTCTGTCTCTCTCACAATCCCACTCTCTCAAAACTGATTTTAAATATTAAAAGATAAATGTGACTATGATGCAACTTTATCTCATTATGCATTGGACTGAAATATAATCAAAGAGAAAAACTTCAGCTGTAACGTTCATTTTTTTAGACAGTAATTTCAGACATCATTATAGTGGTAACAGACAATGCAGAACCAACAATGAAAAAAAAATCAATTGTATGCTGTTTTTAGAGAGTTAAATATGCATTATTTTTACTTCGAGTAAGGAAATATCTGTGAAATACTTATAAAAGCATACTTTGAATGAAAAACCTGCAGGGAGAGTGGGAGAATTGAAAAGAAAAGAAAACAAAAAAAAAAAAAAGAGAAAATAAAAAGGAGCCTTATAGTTGCTCTACTTTGCATTCATTGTTCTAGTGGCCTACTAATTGGTTGCCACACCTAAATACTGCCATAAAATAACATTTGCACTTTTTTTCCCTCTGAAGACAAAGCAATTTGAGGATGGAAAATTTTGAACCCTGCAGAGATACAGGAAGTGGCAAATACCAGTGTCATGGTGTAACCAGAACCAGGTATCTTACAAAATTTCTGTGTAGTTAAGTCACCATTTGTTTTGATTTGTCTGCAGAATAAGAACATAATGCAAAGTCTGCTTATGAGCTATAAACATGGCAACAAACAACTAACACTAACAAGTTATATTGGACCTATTTTTCTAATTTCTACATCTAAAAGCTAGACAATGAAGAGTATAATCAGAGGAAAATGAGCACCTTCATAGGGTGATTCATCTCATCCTAACAAGTGTCTGGATCATGCAGCATGATTTGTGCTTCAGAGCATGAAGGGATCCAAGGGTGCCTAGTTGAAATTCAGATGTTTCACTTCTGAATACCTAAGGATAGCTGAGGTTATTTCTATCTATTATATATTCAGTAGGAAAAGGCTGTCATACAGCAAAGTGGTGTACAGTCAGATAAGTAAATCTCTCTACTCTTTGGAAGAAAAAGAGATTAATTTAAGTACCAGGGATTCTTATGAAAGCATGTTGGGACAATACAATTTTCATTTTGACCTTGAACGCATAGTATGTATGTTCAGTGCAAAAGAAAATATTTTTTTCTTATTTGTTATCTTATTAAAATGACACTGTACGTGTTTTAAGATTTAAAACTGTTATGGTTTTGGCTTAAGATAAATCATTAGTTTTCCTGGGAAGAACCCTCCTCTTGTTTCCACAAGAAAAACCAAAACCAAACCCAAAACCAACAAAAAAAATCGTATTTTCTATTTGTTATGTCAACTCATGTATGCATTAAAAGTCATACTCATGAATTTTTGTAACCTTTAGCGACTACGTTTTTAGAGTCTGTCAGTACATGCTGTTAATGAAAATTTTCCCCACAATTGCAAGAGAGCTTTTTCATCACTTTCACACAAGAAGTAGATACCTGTACTGAGGTGCAAAGTCCAAAACCAAACATCGTACTCCAGATGTGAAGCCATTATGGTTTTGTACAATAGTGGGGAAGAGTATGTTCTTATTTCTATGACTGATGACACAATTCTTTTGAGTTGAACCTACCACTAAGTGCACCACAATGCTGTCTCACATGTGGTCTAAGAAATGAACAGGGACCATCAATCTAGGGCATGAAAAAATGGCTAAAAATTATTTAGTGCTGGCCTAGGGTGGCTGAGACAGCTGAAAGTTGTAAGTATCCATGAGGTAAGTTGAAAGTTTCACATATCCAATTAGAAATCCCTTAATACTTTCAGGTGACTGCTGTTATTTTGGTGGACAAATGTATTTCGCAAATTGCCTCTCGGTCACAAAGACTTCACAGCAATGAAAACGTCTGGCCTCGTTAGGGAGTTTGTAACACTGTTAGCAAAAGTAAGAATTTGGAAAGGAAGACTGAATACATCTAACAGATCTAAAACCAGCTCATACATATAAATAAAAACATGGTCAGTTAAGATAATAATTGGACCACGTTTTAAGTGATTTATGAGTATTTTCCACATCAAAGCTACATGGTGTGATTGACAATAAAAGATTGAAGGATTAAAAGAAAATATCTCAACTGTATGGAATAACTATAGGGTTTAAAGGATTTCAGAAAGGGCAGAACGTTTCAAAAAGGATAAAGCATCAAACATAAGAAGGCCAAGAAATAGAGAAAAATCTGTTAAAAAATATATTTCAGTGGAGGAAACATCAAAACGTTGTCTCTTTGCACCTTGTCAGAAAGTGCTTGATTGAGTTATACACAGTGGGTACATGGGAGTTTGTTTTCTAGAGAATAATGCTTTGAGCAGTATGCATTAGAAAACCCTTTCAACCTTAAACATCACAGCATTACCTTTGTAATTGACATCCCTGCTCATTGAGAGCATGTAGAGGAAAGAGAAAAACAACCTTCAAGTCCTTTTTAATTTTGGGTATTTTTGTAATTTTTTGATATTCTGCAAATTCTCTGAATTAGGAGTCGGTGCAGTTTCATCTATCAGATTAAAATGTTTTGTTTATTAAATATTTTAATCAAGATATCAGATCAAAATAATTCCTTATTCTTATTCAGGTTTCAAGTTTTTCTCTAGAATTTTAGGCTGTAGAGACTTTATAGGGAGGTTCTCTATACAGCTGTAGTTTGTTCACCTAAAAACAGCATTGATATAAAAATTATTAAACTTTTATTATGACAATGAATATACCTCTCAAGAGACTGAGGCACTCCAGAGCTGGGTGCTATTCCAAATCCAAGTTTAATAAAAAAAGGTCTGTGTTTATTATGATGGATTTTGAACCAGACCTTTTCCACACTGCCCTCACTCTAGCAATTCATCCCTGAATGATGAATGGATTGAGAGCAGCCCTGAAGAGAAGGACTTTGGGATACTGTAGGGTACTATGTGACAAACCTCTGCCAGTACTTACTATTTCTTTATTTTAGCTACAAAATCTCACTCAGTTCTTGTCTAACCTGACTACAACACATAGTCTAGTAGTGAATCTCCATGTAGTCCATCACAACAGGAAAAGGACAGGCATTGCTTCCAAACTTCTGATTGTCGTCTTGTTGTAAGGCTGAAAAAATAATCAGGGAATAGCATCCACATCAGCCAGCTTAGTATAATCTTTGTCTATAACTATAAACATTATAGGAGTAGCCAGCTATTCTTTTTGTCATCTGTTGGGAAAATGGACACAGAATGTGCTAGTTGATTTCTGTAAGACCTCATGAGAATTCCCAAAGGGACTATTGCAGTATCCAAGTTGTATCACCCAAATGTTAAAATAAACAAAAAAACTCTTCCCAACTGTGCATTTTCCATAAGGAGTACTGCATCAGAAGAAGAGACAAGTAAAACAAAAGGGGGTTTTATTTGTTTGTTAGCTTGCTATTCAGAAAGAAAAACAAACAAACAAAACAAAAACAAGCAAACTATGCAAACAAACGCATTTTATAACCTGACTGGACATTATCCCAAGCCTTCCAGCTATTTTGCAGTGAGTACTATGATAAAAGCATTTAATTAATGTATTTACTCTATGAAAAACTTCACTCTACTTGCTTCTTCCGTGTTCCTTCTGCTTTGTGTACGGACCTACAGCTGCAACCAACTACCACTTTAGAGTTTTATAGTACTTAGTTATAAAAGGAATGGTGTAATGCTTGCTGTTGCCTTGTGAGCTGAGCTTCATAGCAGGTCTTCTACTATTATGTCAACTTCTGTGTTGAAGTCCTCAAATTAGATAAGCAAAGATAAGTACTGCATTGTTTGATCATGACAAGCCCGACATGTTTCAGTGCATGTTTAGAAGCAAACTGGTAACATGTCCTTTATTTTTTTTTTAAAAAAGTGAGAACCCTTAGAGCTTATAGGAACCTCCAAAAATATGACAGCTGGGTGGAAGCAATAGAACTGCAGCTTTGGATATGTTGATTAACCTTCCATTTACGTTTCCTAACCACTTTGTGTTCTTTGCTAGTAAGGCTTGAAATATGGTAGTCCTGTGGCGTGTTCATTTAACAAAATGAAGATCAAATCTTTGTGCCAATCTGGAAGTGCTACTCAAAACAAGCATTAATCACCTACATAGACCTGCAGACCTATATTTTCATATGCTTTTTGTCCACTAATTAAGCCACCTGTCTGAGACACCTCAGTTAGAGGAACATTGTTAGGTAGTCCCGCTCTGTAGTCAGTGAAGAGAGAGAGGAAACACAACTGGGTAATTTATACCGATCACATTTGTGGTTTGGAACAGGGCCTTGTCTCCAAGAGCAATATTGATGAGAAAGGAATATATTTTTCATTAAAATCAACTGTAAAATGGACTAGCTTTCCTATCAGTAAGAAAGCATACCTTCGTAATTCCTTTATTACCTCAAGAATAAAAGGTGGAACAAGAGAAATCATTACTTTACAATATATGCAAACAAGACTATTTCCCCTGTGGAAACCTGGAAAAAAAAAAAAAAGACAAGCATTGAGTGAACTTGGAAAAGAATGATCTTAGGGTTTGTCTTGAAGAAAAGAGAAATAAAGGGTAGAAGTTTGGGAAGTCCTTTTAAATATGTGAGATAATCTGTGTCTGGTTCGGAGTAACAGTCAAAGAGGCTGGAGGAGGAAGACTCTAGGATAGGAGCAGTGAAGAAATCTGATATATGGGATATAGCACTGTTACATGGGCCTGTAATGAGCCAATTAAAATTGTTACTTTTCTAGATTAACTTGCATAATCCAAACCACCATGAAAATCCGAATAAAGAGTGGATAAAACAGGCATCTTGGATCACTGGAAGCTAGCGGTAAGTTTTTTTGGTGAATTGCACAAAAATTTGTGGAATTTAACTAGGGAAAACGCTTTATTTTAGGTGGCTTCACCTATATTAGAGTTTTCATTAAATGAGAAACTAAACAAGCTCTTGAAAGGCATGATTAACTAGGGATTTTTGCAATAGAAATAGGAGCAGGATAGGCTCCTTTATTATTAGTAGAGACTGGTGCTGGACGCGATACTGAAATTGATAACATACAGAGAGTAAGATTTGAGCCTCTGAAAATGATACCTTCCTGCTGACAATAGAAGATGTCTAGACTACTGGTTGAGATGCAATCAATAACAATGTTACATGAGATATATCTCATAATTAAGATGATGTTTATGAAATTAACACAAAACATTCTAAGACTGACAGATGAGGCTCTGAAAACTATGTATTTGGCTACTGCCATGTATGTAAATATATAACATATAAATGTATACAAATATATAAATGTAGTGCCTAACCTGACAAGTAAGGTATCCCAGCATACTAGGCTTACTACATAACTATAAAGATAGGTTAAAAAAAAAATAAAAATTCAAAACTGCTTCTGGAAAAATAAATGGAAAAACCCTGGCTGTTTTCCCCAAATCAAATGTCTTTTATTCCTGACAAACAAAGGGAATCAACAGTAGCAGTAAGAAGTCAGAGGTTTTGCAGGGCTACAGTGCCTGATTTTAGCATTAAGAAGCGTTAAAGTTTGAAACATTTGTTCCTGTTGCACAGCAACAATATTCTGCACATCCGAACTTAATAAGAAAGAAAAAAAGAAATAATTTATTTGTCTTTCTTTTTTCTAATGATCCAGTTATAGACTTGAAAGGAAGGTGTGGAATACTCACCTTGCCCGCTCACCTTTCAGTCATGGCAGTGTGGGAGAAGCTCTGGGTACACAGTGACTCAAGATATGGCATGCACTGCCAAGGTACCATTTAGTTTGAAACTTTTGCAAGTAGGACAAAAAAAGACTGGGTTACTTAGGTTTAGGAAAGAAAATATAAAGAAAATAGTGCCTGTGAGGATGCTGGGATATATTATTTTGAGCTTAACATCAATGTCATACCTCCCTTAATTGAAATTATCTGAGATATGCACATTTAGCTAGATTAAACTGCTGTGCCAGCTCAGTGAGCATTCATGGCCGGGACAGATGAAAAAAGTGGAGCAATGCTTGAAGAAGACAAGAATTCTTGCAGAGTCAACTATACTAGCAAACAAATATTCAGCTACAACATTTTGTCCTGTTCTAATCACCCACCAAATCTCTGTGTTATTTTTTGACAATAAATAGCTTGACAGTTTGAGTGATTCATACATGCTGGTTTTAATTGAAAACTCCTGAAAGAAGTAAATTAATTATATCTAATAAAGTTAAAAAAATGTTAAATTAGTTCTTCAAGATAAGGAAATTTTACAGCTGAAATGTACTTTATGCACAAGGTTGTTATTTCTCCTGTTTTCTGTAGTAAAACTGGGGTATGCAGTTTTAAGTTATTTTCTGAAAGATGATTTAGAGGAATAGAAGAAAAAAAATAACAAATTTCTTCATTCTTTTTATATTTATTGATTTTGAATGAACTTTCTTCATGAAGCAAAATAAATTTTTAAGCCATGCACCTGCCATATTCTCTAATGAATCAATCAATTTAAATTAATTTTATTTCAACATTTCAAAGACCCAGTAGATTAGAAATCAGCCTTTTTATAACACACAAAGCTCCAAATTAAAACAACAAAAATAATACCTATATTCTTTTAATTTTAAGCTTAAACTTACTTCTGTCAATTGCAAATAACCTATTTTATCAAAACTTCCTACGTGTTTATTGGGAGCAGACATCCATTGAATTATTGGCAAAATACTTTAAAGAACAGCGATTATTAAATTCAAGCTAGGATATGTGTTTAAATCAGTTACAAAACAAATTTGTGTTTATATTTGCATATAACCAGTTTTATGGGATTGTCAAAACATGACATTTACTTGCAGATATCATAAACGACAACACCAGATCATTTAGGTCTTACACTATCTCATAAACACTAGAAATTGTTGTCCTAGAAAGTCTTCTAGTACCTGACCTCCGTCAAAATGACTTGAACTGAGGCTGACCTTAAGGATTTATTTTAACAGAGGACATTAATAAGGAATGACTCTCTTTATTACTGCTGAGTCTTCCTATACTGCAAAAAGAAGAGTTACTGACATCAGGACATTTAAAAAAAAAAAATAAATTGAAATGTTCAATGAAGTGTAACTGTCAGTTACATGGACTCTGTCTCAGGGGTAAAACAAAATCAATTTATTGCAAACACGTTTCAACATATATAGAGTTCTTACAATTAAGAGGCTGGGCTGTGCAAAACGGGGGATGCATCATGGTAACAGATATCTGGAGTTAATCCATTATTACGAACACAAGGGAAGGGGAAACCATGTATGTGGTCAGGTGGGTTTCTGTGTGGGACAGGGAATACACAAAACTGCAAATCTTGTCAAATGCAAATGGAGTGTCTGCAGGTCCTGGAGATGGCTCAGTGTCTGCAGGCTGGATTAGGATCACTTCTTATCTTCCTTGGGAAGCCTCCTGCATTCTGGTATTTTTCAGGTTTGTATTCCTACAATGAACCATTAACATGATATATGAACAAGCAGAGTTGCAGTGCATCCTGATAGTTTATATGCATGAAAAGGGTAAAGAAATTGGGGCATTTTGAATGAATGAAGGACAGAGAAAATTCTATTGACTAGAAGTCAGAGGGTGTTTCTTTCCCATGATGCTATATTTTATCAGTCCTAACAGTCCAGATTGCACACTATTGTGGAAAAAGTAGTCCCATTGAAATTGTATCTTCTCACATGAGTAGAAAAACATTTATAGGTATAACTCTGAGGGTAATCGGTGGCCAAACAGCTCCCTAGATTGGGTGTTGAAATCATAGGATTTTTAACTTTGAGTGTTAACAAGGAAAATGAATTAAATAAGCGAGAGGTTGCCATAGATTTTCCCTGCTGCCAAACTCAATGTAGAAAGACAAAAGTAGGTGATATGAAGCTTTCTGGCCAGGAAAATTGTTATCAGCCCTTTGAGGACAGCTTTATTCTTCCCTTTTGTTCAAAGGCTGAGACATCAGGAAGAATAAGGGCGATGTTATCATTGAAGTTACTGATTAAATAGGAAAAATGTCCATGTTAGCAGATTTATGCAAATGGAGGGTTTGAATCCATGTGGTTTTTTTTTGTTTTGTTTGTTTGTTTGTTTTGTGGGATTTAGTGGCTTTTTAATGCTGAAAATCATGCTACAGAAACCTCTCAACAGAGATCTTTACTTTTCTAGAGCTGCCAATTTGGCCTTGCTTATTCTTCCCACCACAAAGATATTTGTAAGGCTGCTTTAGATCATGCTGCTATTAAAATTGATACTTGAAATTTTCAAATGATATAAAGACTGCAATGACATTTTCACTAAGTATCTAAATGTAGTGACTAAGGGTGAAAGATGCCCAAATTATCACAAAAAATCTTTGCGCTGACCTCCTGACCAGGATGTCTGTCCTGATGATAATCTTGATTACAGAACCAAAATCTAATTTAGGTAAAATTCTCTATGCCTTGTTCTCCTACAGAGAAGTGTAGGGTATATGTTCACAAATCAATGTGCACATATGTGCCTGTACTCTATCTATCTATCTATCTATCTATCTATCTACCTATGCAACATATGAAGTGTTTGGATTTAACTATGGTGTAAGAGAGGAAGTTTCACAAACTTGAAAAAATTATAAGCAAAACTAAGCAAAAGTAAAGTGCAAACAATAACATGAATGCTGGTTGTGGAACAGTGCATAATTTTTTTTATGATTCCTGCATGCAGAAATCTTTTGACAATCTGGAAAGATTTTGGAAAAGAGCTATATATCTGTTGAAAATATGGAAAAACAGGCTCTACAGTGAAATATTCTAGGAACTTCATTCATTAAATTCATCAGAGTTGTATATACAATACATGTTGATAAGAAATGGAAAAGTACTAAAAAGGACCAATCACTACAGAAATAAATAAATCAAGATGAGCAATAAGAAAGCAAAAGAACAGCTTTTCATAGCAATTAGGATAATTAGTCATTGAAAAACTAACAATGAATGCTAGTGGGAGCACCTTCAGTGCTAGACATTGACAATTTTTAACCTCTGTTTTGAAGCGTTTCTGAAAGTCATGTTGTGCTTGAAATGGGAAATAATCCAAGAAATTATCTGTAACATAATTTACAGAAGAAATCAGACTAGATAGATTACAAATGCCCTTGCTGTATTCATTCTCTTTGAAGCCATGAGAATTACTAAGGGATAAATATTTCTTGCCTTTTTTTTTTTTTTTAATTATTTGAGGCTCAAGGCAACACATCTCAGTGTCTTTAACAAACACTATCAAAAGAATAAATTGCAGTAGGATTTCTAGTACTCTGGGCACTGTTCACTCTCTTTTTAAAACACATATAATGTTATCATCTTCTACAAGGTAACTACTACGATCATTATATATCCTGTAGGATAGGATGCTCAATTTGATAGGTGAGTAGTCCGATCCAGAATGAAAAAATCCAATGTTCCTAGATTAATTCAATGTGGTTTTTTTTTGTTTGTTTGTGGTTTTTTTTTTAATTAAAGGGGTAATTAAACTGCCTTGTAAAAAGAAAGTTGTCAAATGTCCTCAATGTAGAGAAAAAATTCTTAGATGCAATTTTTAAGAGGATCAGTATTGTAGAACTGTGCAGGTAACATCAAAGGAGATTTGCAATAAAAACACTGGATCAGTTTTAATTACTTTTTTTTTTTTTCTTGTTCACAGAGACAAAAAGAACTTGAGTCAGCATTTTGTCTTTTTTTTTTTGTTTTTGTTAAAATATTATAGTATAGCCTGGAGTAACATTATAATGAGGCATGTTACTGTTAAGGGAATCATGTCTTATATCCTACCTGTAAGTCTCAGGGGCTAAAAAACTATTTTGGATGACTTCAACCTATCAGGTACAGTTCTAGAAGGGATTCCTCTATGTCCCATGTCAAAACTATAAACTGAAACGAAACTAAAAACTCACTTTGCTGTGCTACTACATTTGCTGTTTCTATTCTTGTCAGATTTTATTTTTTTTTTTTTTGGCACTGAATATCTGACATCACCTCACAATGTTTTTTTTTTTTCTTCCACATAAAGATAAATCATGAAAAAAACAATAATGAAAACAGAATAACTGATTGTCATCAGATTGCCATTAAGTCTTGAAACAAGCTTTTTATGGACTGATCAATCCTGGTATTGGATCACTATAACTATTTCCACACACTGTAAATTTAAAATGAGCATCCAAAAAAAAAAAAAAAAAAAATTCCAAGCCAAAAAATATTCAAAGAGAGGCCTCCAAAGAGAGATCAAAAAGACTGAATTCATTCATATTATCTGGATGAAAAAATGACTTGATTAAAGAATGAAAGCTATTTCACAAAGCAGAAATATTAAATACTACAAATGCAATAATTTATTGATAAAACCTGCAATAGGAATAAGGAAGACAGACAAATTCAAATGAAAAATAAAATGTTCACTTTAGTGGTAATTAACTTTGGAACAAAGCATCAAGGGGAAAACAGGATTCTTTACAGGCTGATGCTTCAACTCAAAGTTGCAGGACTTTTGGAGGATACTTTAACACTAAACAAATAATGGTTTGATCAGAAACAAGTTACTGGCTTCATTAAAGGGGAAACAAATGAAATGTAATGCTTTCTTATACACATATAGCATGTAATGCTCTTTCTATCATGACCTCTATAGGTAACAGGAGTAACAGCCACCCATTTTCTATACAGAAGGTTAATCCAATTAAGCTTGCTCTCGGCTCCTCACTGTAGTTTCGTTCTGCAGCTCAAGTGAATTATGCTTGATGTGTAAGCTAGTTATAGTGGAAGTATTTTGCTAACATCTTCTGTTAGATTTATGTCTTGTTTTGACCTTATTTTACTCTGTGACCTGCATTGCACTCATTGAGAACTTCTACTAGGGCTAGTGCACTGCACTCATTGAGAACTTCTACTAGGGCTAGTGTGGGTACACAGAGTGAGAGAAGAAATTCTATGAGAGGAAGACAGAGCCGCTGCCAACCATCTGACCATGCATCTGAAGGATCCAGAAATCATAGGATAGGGGCCTGCCACCTCAATTTCTATAAAACATAAGCTAAGAAAGGTTGCTTTATGTCTTTCTATTTTTCTTAGCAACTACTTTATAAAAGAATCTCACTCAGAAATTTGCAAATACATACATTATAAAATTAATTCCTAGCTCCTAGCAATTTAGAATAATACAAAACTTAAGCTGTAATATTTATGATGAAATAAACCACTGGCAATACATGCTCCCAATCCACTTACCCTCACAGACATTTTTCTGAACGTCTCCGTTTGTGTCAGAACCCTAATAAATAGAGTGGATTAGTAAATTTCATCCTAGTATGTATTTACTGTGAACACTAAGTGTTATTAATATATATCATCTATTCAAAAGTTCAATCTCTTGAACAAACAAGCTACTTTGAACTTCAGCATTTTTCTGTGTTGACAACTCTGACCTTTATCAAACAAAGCAACCCCATTAAAAGTAAATATTTGAGATGTTACACTCACAGCAAAGAGAGCCTGACCTACTGAAGATGAAGCAGTTTTGATTTCAGGTCTTTGTTGATGATGATCATTTTGTGTTGTTGACAAACCAAACAAAAGGTCTTTGTGAGCAAAGATACACACACACTGGAGCAGGAAAGTCGCGTGGCACTTCCCGGGACTGCCAAACCCATCACTGGTTCAGCTAAAGGAGCCAACAACCTGTGGCAAGGTCTACACTTTGTCCTTCACGCAACCTGTGCAGCATCATATTGCCTGGATCTTTGCCATGGCAGTAAAATGATGTGTGTCATTCACCGACCTGTCTCCATTGCTCTGCTTGCCCACTGTCAAGGCTGAGAGATATTCAAGAGATATTCAAGAACCATCTGGAGACAATCCTGTGCAGTGTTCTCTAGGATGACCCTTGCTTGAGCAGGTAGGGTGGACAGATGATCCCACTGTCATCACTTCCAGTCTTATCCATTCTGAGATTCTGTGTTGACCTGGGGATCTTCTTCTTCCTGTGCTTGTATCCCTGGCTATGTTGCGCATCAGACCCCTAGCTCAAGTGTGGAGCCCAGATGTACGAAGCTTATGGCTGTTCTTGATTTCTTATGAAACATTCTTCTGTTACTAACTCCCACCCCTATTCATCTACTGCACACAGAGACCATGGAGTCCCTGGAGGGGACCTGGGGGGTAGAAGCTAAGAAGTGATGTTCAGGCTCATTTCAAGAAACTGCCCACTGGGATGGTCAGAGTCATAAGCCAGAGCAGCTCACTGATTCATTGGCAGGACAGAGGAACAGCTGCAGCATTGCTTACTGAGATTATGCCTGCCGTGTTTTTAGGGGTCTGAGTACATCGGAGAGCAGGATGCCTGGAGTCACCTTAAAATTATCCACACACACATACAAACACAACGGTGATCAAGGCAGGGCACTGAACCAGAGATATGCAATAATTAACTGATTGTGTGTGTGCGTGTGTATGTGTGTGTGTGTGTGTGTGTGTGTGCGTGTGCCTGCAGAGATCAGATTGTTATGGACAGATTCTTAAAATTATCAGAGAGATGCCTCTGCCCAAATTAAGGTGCAAATAAGACCATATGCTGAAGCCAATAGTACAGATTTAATTTAAGAGTAAATGTGAGGTACAGAAATAGGAAGGAAGGGGGCAGAGAGAAAGAGAGTGATTAAGTATTAAAAATACCACCATTCCGTGCATTCCAACAGTGTCCTGTTGATGCTCTTTTTGTGGTCTTCTTGGTGATGAGAGTCACAGTCTTGTAGAATTGATGGTTGCAGACTAGATCCATTGATGGCAGCCCAGAATGGTGAGAGGAAAAGCCTGCTGTGGGGAAGGAAGTCCCAAGAGGTGAGGGAAGAAGTCTGTGAGCGAAGTCCAGCGTGGTGAGGGAAGAACAAGGGGTGATGGAAGAAGCCCAGGGTAGTAAGGAAGGTTGCATATGTTGAGGGAAGAAAACTAAATGTTGAGTGAAGTCCAAGTGTGGCTTTTTATTGGGCATAGGCTAGGGGGGAATGTCGCAATACCTCCCCTGGGTCAGGGAGTTTTACACTGGATGATGTAATACTGAATCAGAGACTTTGACTCCTTCTAAGATGTTACAACTGCCTATTATGTCAGCACAATTGAGTCAGTTATGGTGCATAAGAGTTTAAGGACAAAGAAACTACCTTGCCTAGCAGGATTTGTCTCTTTCCTTATCTTGTTCAACACCCAGCTTGTAACCTGAGGTGGTGGGTGTGCATACCCTCAGCACCTGGGCAGTTACTTTGCACATTGTCAGCTTGCACCTTGATTGTCTGAGCCATTAGCATTCCAGTCACCCACACTTGTGGATAAATTCTTCTAGGATAATATTACATCCTTTGTCTTACCCTAAGTTGTCTTCACGGCCCATATATTCAGAGAGGGGTGGGCTTCAGTGAGCAGTTGTTTCTTTGCACAGTTTGCTAGAGTGGACAGAAGTCCTTCAGTGATTTTAACAATATTTAAACCGTAAACCATTTCAGTGTCTCACAAGGTAGGAGGTTAATTTCAGAGGGAATAAGGTCATCTCCACAGTCCTTTTCCAAACCCAGCATGAGTTCTGCAGCAACAGAAATACGTGTTTGGAAATAAGTAACTGAGTTTCACTCAGGAAACATTAGCTCCTCTGATGACACAGTTATTTGTTAGAGCTTTCTGGCTTTACTTGCAGAGCTCCAGACTTCAGGTATGAAAAGGGGGACTGAAATTATTTGCAAGCACTTAGCACCAGAGGTGCTATGAAGTACAAAAGGGCAGAAAAGGTGAAAGATACACAGCAGATTGCTATTTGCAAGCATTTTAATGCACTGTCCATTAAAGTGATACACATGAGCACAATATAACCTGAAAATATTCTTGCTCAGGTCCAAAACTGTAGATAATTTTAACATCCATGCAGCGCTATATAATGAACAAATATTCACAGAAGATTAAAGTTCAAGCATTAATCTAAGGTCCAAGTGAACTAGAGACTTTTTTCCTTTTTGTGGATGAAAAAAAATATTAGGCCACTTTCTTGAGTTCAAGAGTATAGACTCTGTAGATACAGTTAGAGGCCCATTAAGACTGATTGCACGCAAGTGCTCTTTGGATTATATCCTGAGGCAGAACTGCTCAGAAGAAGGCATGGAAGCTATACACAAGCCATGTTCTTTGGATCTTAAAGTCAAGCAAAGTATCCTTATAGTATCATTATGTGTTCATGGAAATAAATAAAACAAAAATGTAGATCACTAGTCCTTAGCTTATTTCAAGTCTATGTTACAATGGATTGTTTTTCTGTAAGCTACTGAAGTAAGCAATTAATTTTAAAAAACAAACAAACAAACAAAAAACCAGAAATGGGAATCCTTTTGTTGCTCCTTTCTCTTGCTTAACAAGCAGCTTTGCTTCCTGTTCCACTAATCCTACATTGACTGAATTGTGAAGTTATTAAAGAGAACACCCTGTGGATTTTTTTCATCACATGATCACGTATCTGATTGGATTCTCAGAGCTTGGATTTATTGCCTCGGTCTGTAATAGGAGATTAAGTTGACCAAGGTCTGTCCTCTGGACTTAACAGTGAGACAAAACGGCCTACATATGATCTTAGCTTTCAAAGTGAAATGACCAGGACCAAAGTACCTGTTTGGAAGTTTCCTGGGTCTAACTTCTAAATGGCACTGAGGAACTGTTTGTTGCCCTGTAAAACCAAACCTGACATGTCTAACAATTTAATAGGACAGATGACTGCAAGCTAGTGCTTGTGCTTGAATGTTGAATGTAGGGGTAGAAGTGTGCCTTTAAAGTCAGCTAAGAGTTTAGACTGTTGCCTGGGGCTTTCCCTGAGGCTGGGCCATCATGGATATAGAAGAGGTCATCATGACGGCTGAGTGTGCTCTGTGGAGATTCACTTTAGACTGTGCACTCTGGTACTAATGTGTTAGTGGACTTGAGTATCAAAGCTCTTTCTGTTGTACCTTCAAAATTTGCCTCAGAAACAATTGGGAATTCATTCCAAATTTCCCTTTTTCTTTGCTTTGGTCCCCATAGAAAAGTCATGAGCTCTTAGATAAGGACTACCCTTCTTAAATATATGGAAAGGCACCTCACAGATCATGATCAAGCTTCTGTTCAGGGTACTCAAGAAATCCTTGCTGCTGGATGCAGAACCAAGTGCCTGCTTGGAACTCCTCTCCTTTTACATCTGAACATTCATCAGTACTTTTTTTTGTTTTTTGAATAAGTAGAACAAACTTGAGAACCACTTCTAAGATGAAGAGTAATAAGTAATGAGTGGTTTTCCACAAATTTTAGTTGTTAAATGCTGAGGGAGATTATTACCAGGAGAAAAACTAAGGAAATAAATGAACAAAGTTGTTTGATAAGTGTAAAAAATGGTTTATGAATGTGATTATCTATATCTCTGTTATTAAAATGTCAGCTTTTATTTTTCTTAATATACAAATAACTCTAAGTAGAATTATTTTTACTGCAATTTTCTATTCACATTCCTCCACTTCTGGGAGCGTAGGTGAAAGATTATTTTAAAAATAATTGAAATTTCTGAGCTAGCCAGAAGACCTTAATCAGAGATGTCATACTTTGTCCCCCCTTAACATCAGAGAGATTAACTTTTAGTAGCTGTGTCACCACTGTTAAATCTTAAGTTCTGTCTTCCAGTACTGATTTACATACAGAAAACATTATGTCAGAAAATGTTCAGACAGAGTAAACATCTTTAATTTTAAAAATATATATTGTATCAACATTAGACTGACATAGCCATAGAGTACAAAAAGCGTAAATGTTAGGTGTTTGTCTTGAAGACATCTGCAAACGAAGTATTAGTCTGAGAAGGACTTGCAGAACTGCTGGGATGTGAGTCATCTTTTGGCTTTGGGGTGGGGTTTTTTGACGTCTTGATTATGTTTTCCAATGTTTGCTGTGAAGGAAACTAGATCACAGACTCAAATGGAGATGTCTATCTCAGGACTCTGCCTGTCACTGTATCCAAGAACAAAACTTTTTTTCTCACTTTTTGACATTATTCAAATTATTTGTTTTCATGTTTTTGAATATATTTCCTGGGAAAACAACAGATAATATTTTATTAAAGATATTTGTTAATACTTTATAGGACCATTAAGGAATGGTTCTAGCTCATTAAGTAGCATGGAAACTAGAAAAAAATATTAATATTGGAAGACAAAGTAGCAAACACCACTATTCACTTTTTACTCTGCAACTGTAATATTCTCTTTTCTAACATTTTTTAAAATTTTTTCTGATTACTGAAATATGAGAAGTAAATTTTTTTTCTCTGAATGCACTAGAGTAGTTTATTGCAAAAATAATCATGGAAATGGTGTCAAAATGTAGTCCCATTAGAAGCATAGATGCCTACTGAGGATGATTGATGTATAATAGACTTCTGTTTCGGAATAATTGGAGCTGTCCCTGGAAACATGCCGCTGTAAGAAGGGTGCAGATAATTACATACCAAGGTCTGTAACAAACGTATACATTTGTTCAGATTACTTTCATTTCTGCTTCCTCTCACTTTCCTTGGTGAAGCTAAAGCGCACGTTTGGAGAAAGGTTTCTCTTTAACCTATCCATTGTGGGAGAGAATACTGCCAGAGAAAAACAGTGTGGGTAGGAGAAAAGATTGAAAATGCTGCCTGAAATTACACTGCAGCATTTGTCTCTTTTTTTCCTGTATGTGACAAGCTTTCCTTCTGATGACATTTTAGAAAGTTTGTTGTTATTCTGAAGATGACATGGCTTCTGAAAGTTTAAACATAGAGATTGTTAACATGATCACTTGCAGTAGCTGTGATAGAATGCAACAGACAACTAGAATAGATGGGGCAAGATGGTTTGAGTTTGTTCAGTTGTTTATTAGTTAGTGTTGATCATTATGTGATTTATCTATGTAGCCACCTCTTCAAAAATTAAGCTAAAGATATGGATCCTCATGCAGTCATACCCACTTAAGCAATTTTCATTAGTTTCAGCTCTTATTCAAAATTCCTTTCCTAGGAATTTAGATTAATTCCCTACTCTTTAATCCTAAAAGTGTATTATAAGAAACACTAATAAGATAGAGTAAAAATTAATGACACTGAGGTAGAAATAAAAGGAGCAGTAGATCTAAATACATGAATGGCAAATAATTTACATTAATCTATTTCTGATAAATAACATTCTATTACCAAAATTCTGATGTTCTGATATATATTCATTATCCATACCTTTTCCCTTACCAGTCCAATAAATCACCGTTACAGTTCAGGGCTTGTGAACAGGACAATCTTCAAATTCTGAAATATTTAGGCAAGTAAGTACACACTCCCTTGGCTCCATATGTGTTCTGTACAGCTTCACCAAAAAGCTATATTGAATAATATGGAAAAGCTTCTTTGCATCACCCTGCATGATAAAGTCCTCCTTAGGTAGCAGGGCAGTCTAGTGGCTAACATCTGTATCTCTGCTTTCGTCTGTTTGATAACAGATAGGACCAAACTGCTTTCTTCTTTCTGGAGCAGCTAGGACTTCTGAATACTCTTGATAGTCAATAAATAAAGCAATAAATAAATAATAAAAAAGTAGTGTCAGCAGAAAGGTTGACTGAATGATCTGGAAGGCTGAATCTGGAAACAGGCGTATTGATTTCAATGAACGTGAGAGTCAAGGATAAATTTTGGTCTTCTGGGAAACATGGGAGTAGAATACAGAACTACAAGCTTCCTTTTCCCTACCAAAAAGTTGTGAAGATTATGGCTGATTGGAAGCAACATGAATAAGCCTTCCTTTTCTTGTATCCAGCCAGTGGTTAAATATTTATAGCAAAATCTCAGTTTAAAGAAAGTTCATGTCCTTGGACAACAGAAAAGCATGTTAGTGATGCTGTACCCCAAGCATGATCCCTTCAGTCCTGAGTGCAAAACAAAATGACATCATGTTGGACAGCAAATAGGTGATGCTGTTCTAGAAATTCTTTATAGAATCAGCTCAAAGGGATGAAGTATAATCTTATTCTGCTTTGGTGTATTGTCAATCTTTTCATAAATTTGAAGTGCTAATTTATAAAAAGCACATTGAAATTTTAGGCTGAAAAGCCACCCCTTGATTTTGCTATTAAATGCTATGAATTTGATTGACACCATACAGGGGAGGTGAGAAGAAGTAATTAAGTGTTTATAGCCTGTTTTATTGTCTTCAAAAACTGTAGGTCGGACTTTTCATATGTGTCTATAACTGGTTGTTCAATCCAATTCATTTGCCTTGAGTGTATTATTAGAGTAGAGCCCAGCAATTTTTATTGTTAATGGAAGTAAAGAATAATCATAAAAGAGTGGCCCAGAAATATCTTGAGGTGCAAAATATTCCTGTACCACTTAATTGTTGTAATTAAGTTTCAATGAGGTAATTAATCATAACTGGTTTCATTAGATGAGACAGAGGTTCTAACATTGTAGTATTCAACCCACTTTCAGTCAAAATTTTTCCAGCAATAGAACATATTAATGCTATTTGCAACACACTAATAATGTACACCCTCCATTTACATTTTTCCTTCAGAGAGTTTCTAATTCATTTTAAAGATCATTTAACAGGCCAATGATTTTCAAATATGTATTTATGTTTATTGCTGTTAATTATTTAAGTAAAACTGATCATGTTTCTGTTGTTCTTTCTTTGTATTCATGTTCAGTTCTGAACATCATTGCTCCTTGGAGGGCTAGAGAATCTACTGAATTACTCAGGATTATTTTGATTTCTGTACCTGAGAGTGAGCTGATAACGAGTACAACCTCCTACTTACCAAACTCAATGTTTTAAGGATGAAGCAGTAGCCCTGTTGATACGAATAAGTTAAACCACGTAAAGCTGCTACATAATCCATTTTGCACATGCCATGTGCCAGCATTTTCATCTAAAATTCAGCTAAGATTTCTTCAATGCTTGCATGGGAACTGGTTCAGTGTTTATGCCAGAAGATGCTGAAACCTTTTTCATCTTATAAAGTTATTTAGTTGAAAGGTTAACTGGCAACCTCAGAATAAACTCAAATGGAGTATAAGTAGAGGAGGAGTAAGTACAATACAGATGTACATTTGCTCGTAGATACAGATTGCTCAGCTGGTTTAAGTACTATTAGAAGGGAACTGATATATTTAACTGGAATTACTCCCCAAAATATTGAATAACTGTCTATATACTGAGGGCTCTGATAATGAGACCACTGAATTGTGTTCAGTCTCCTATTAACTTTAAAATTTCTTTGTGGGCCAAATTAACAACGTAATTTATTTGTTCCAGTGCATACACCCGAATCAAAATTTAGACATCACTGAGATCCTTGATCCTGGTTCTTAAACTGCCTATATCTGACACCTTGAGGACTACAAAAGTGTTGGGTACCCCAATAATCTAAGTTCTCCTTAGGTGTACATATATTATCTTTAGTAACTGTGAACGCTTGCTTTTCTGGGACCGAACAAAACCACAACCATCCAGGCCTTGATATTCATGCATTATTGAACCTGAGGGCCCAGAATCTTTACAAATTAATGATTCAGTTGCCTCTAATACCTTTAGCTGTGTTTTTTTTTTTTAAAGTGGTGCTTTTGCCACTAAGTAGCAGGAGGGGACAGCCACTTCTTAAGGTAGAAATCCCAATTTTGGCTGCCAGGAAATACCTTTGGTGGGAAGACCACATGTTATTTCTAGCCTTCCAGACAGAAGTCTGCAATAAGGCTGGGAAAAAAATCTGTTTGGAACAGAGAAATGAGGGCAGTCTTGAAAATCCAGATATATACAATATATGTCCTGAGATATGATATTGGGTCTCCCAAATGAACACTTCAGCCAACAACTTCTAATGTTGCTCACTTTTTTTCTAAGCCTGATGAACATACTAGTGATATGCCCATCCCATTTGTGTGTATTGTGAATCATGAGCTTTGTGAAAGACAGCACTGTCCTGCATTTAGTCTCCAAAAATAGGAGGGAAAAATTATATGGGGCTGAACTGCATTTTGGTCTTGAATAGGTGCATCTTTTCAGGATTTTTTAGTGACTGCTTTAGGTACCTAATTTTTCAAAGTATTAGATTCTGTGAATATTTTTCTTTGACATAATTTTTTTTATTTTCCGTCCATTCTTTTTAGGAGCATGACCATTGAATTTAAGATAGAAGATTTAGTTTGGTGATAAGAGTTCCAAAATGTCTGCTACTGAAATAGCAGTATCACACTGGTACCTTTGCAGAAATTCCTTTAGTTTATGACCTTCCTTTAATTTTTCTCACATTACAAAAAACAATTGAGATATTATGAAAATGAGGACGATGTGGGATGATGGGATGATTATATATAGACAAATAAAATAACTTGTTCTAAATGCATTGTGCTTCCCCATTCTTGCATGATAGCAGATTCAGGAATTCTTTGTATAGACCGATGCTTAAATTGATTTTTTTTTTTTTAATAATTGTTATTCAGTTAAATTATGCAACTTTGAAAAAAGAGATGCTGTCTTACAGTTCAAACTGCAAAGTACAGGCTGTAGTCCAAGGGGTGCTTGATTTCTATTGACTTCAGAAGGAACTGAAATATTTTAGCTCCACAGTGATTCCTTGGTTTTTATGTGAATATTTTTAAAGCTGTCTAAAATCCAAACTCCCATGAGAGCCATTAACCTAAAGAGCTTTAAGTGTCTGGACTTTAGAATAAAATCTAGTTCCATTTGTTCCTTTTCTTTGGGAAAAAAAATACAATTTTCAGTGATTTAATGGGCATATTTCAGCCCGGTTTTTCACTAACCACTATAAAATTACTGCTGTGTTTTTTATAAAATGCAGCTGGACTCTCTCATCATAGGTTTTATTGCTGTCTCTGGTGGAGATAGACTTTAATGATGAAATTAATGCATAACAGCACTGAAAAGCAACTCCAGTTTCTTTCTCAAAAAAACATAACAGAAAGCAATGGAGCTGGTAATAATGAAATTGTGATCCTCAGCATTTTTGAGGCTTCAAGTACAGTTGCTCTTAGAAACAATTGATGCGCAAACAATTCCATCTGAATTACTCTATAGCACACAATTGAAATAGATGCTGTAAGCCTGGTCAAGTCAATAGAGCTCCATATAGAATGAATTTGACCTATTCTGTATGTGATTTCAATTTTATAAAATTTGTATTGCGTGATAGTCTTTATGTAACTGGTAAGATTGCTACATATCCTGCCTAAGGGATAAAAATAGATTGAATGTTTTGTTTCCTTTGTAGAAAAACAATGCAACAGGTGGTTTCTCTTTTCCATTATTAGCCTTCCTTTTGTTTTTTTTTTTAAATTAGCTTGACTTACAAAGTTTAGTTTCTTGAATATTTTAACTTCAGATTCTTTGAGTGTAGTGTGAAAAAAGAAGAGTGGCAATTTCAAAATACAGTAGAATACTTTCTATTCAGAGAGGAACAGCCAAAGGAAACTAAGCATTATTTTTAGCATAAAACTTTCATATAAGTTTGCTCTTTTTTCTAAGAAGGAAATTCCCTCAAGAAAAAACACAGATCTCCTAAAAATCTTATGTTTATATCTGCTTCGGTGGCTTGCCTTTTGTTGCTGACCTAGACTGACTCAGAGGAAAGATTCCCCCATTAGCAATCATATTTCAATCAGATGTCAACTGAATAATATGATATTGAGATTCTCAGTCCCTAGTATTACACAAGCTTGGACTGTTATAGAAACAAAAGGTGATTGTTGAATAATTAATCCACTTCAAGTAGGATTTAATGATAGTAGGTGCAGGGGACTATCTGATGTTCTATCAATTTAAACAGACCTTCAGGAACTGGATGAATAAAAAAATACTTATAGATATGTCACCAAACCAAATCATGTTCATTTCAAAACACTTCAAATTAAACCCTTTTTTTTTTATCAATCAAAAAGTATGTGCTATTACTAGACATGAAAATTAAAGCTCTGGTTTACTTTATGGTTCCTGTTGGTATTTGGAAAATAGCACACAATTTAGCAAAGCTAGTGCCGGAAGAAAAAGAATGCAAAAATGTAGCTCCCTGGCCAAATTCGAGTCCTATACCATTTTACTTCTCTGCTCTCTACTTTCCATGAGACAACACGGAACACTGACAGAGAAGGTAGGCAGATCAGAATTAAAACTACTTACAAGCCCTTGTTTCTTTGGGCAGGGGTACTACATCCTGCCTGAACAGATCCAATTACACGTTGAGTAGTGCAGAAAGTAAAGGTTTCAATTGTACCACACATATGAGTAAAGATAAGTGTGTACATAAACTTGTAAGAACTTGACTTGAAACATTTCTAGCTGCCTACATAAAGAATACTTACATCTTGACAACACAATTTTGTTTCTAATGTCTGCTATTTGTAGGGGAAAAGTTATTATTCTCTTAATGAAACAGGGTAGAAAACAAGTGACTATAACCAATGTTTTCATCGGTTTAAGTTGGAAAGAGAAGTTTACAAAACTATTACCTCTTTAAAAATACATCCTTAAAATGAACACTTGACTTTAGGGTTATTTCTAGCACACACTAAAATAAAACAGACTCCAGAATGCCTCTGTTATGCTGATGAACCTGCTGCCATAGACAGTGGCATATTAGCTGTCCTAGATGCAAGGCAATATCATACCTAGGGCTACAACTTATGAGTTAGTGTTTAGATACATTAGAAATGTTCATGATAAGTTTGGCTAGCTGACATTTAAAATGATATTTCATTAATTATGACAAGGCTGACATTCCCATGACAGTTTGTTTGTTTGTTTGCTTGCTTCTTTCTTCAGGATCTGGGTATGAATGGAAGACAGTGGAAGACAGATGATCTAGGACAATCTAGTTTCCTGCCTATTGGAAATGAAAAATACATGTGGCTATATCTAATCTGTAGGGATTTTCTTTTCTTTTTTTTTTTTTTTTTAGACTACAAAACTGCCACATATAATCAGTGTCTGAATCAGTGGCTATTCTTTCTTTGTAAAGATAGAATAACTTTGAAATGCAGCCTCCTTATATTCCCTTATTTATCTGCCCTGGGCAGGCATTTATGGTTCAGTGGGAACTGGAGCAAGAGGGAGTCTGAGCTCAAATCATCTAGGCTTTCTGCTGTCTAAAGTAGCATAGTTTTTGTCTTTTACAGTGCTGAACTGAAGTCATCTCTGGCCCTTTATATTTCCTGAAGTTTTTTCCTGATCACTTAGTTGTGAAAAGTGTAAAGCACACATCACTCAGCTGAAGATAAATTGGACATAAACTTGTATCTATGGAAGACTGTTCAATAACCCTGGTTGCTGAAAGCATAATATTAAAGTAAAAACAAAAGATTCAAATTCCAAAGATAAATCCAGATCATTTATTAATTCTTCTAAACTTAAGCCAATGCATGAAACTTTAAAAAGTTTTATAACCATTAAGAAAGCAGTTTTTGTTGGAGATAGGGAAAAGATGAAAGTTGGAAAGAATCTCTTAGCAATGTGGCTTTTGATTTGTCATTTAGACTAATTATTGAACAGAATATTTGTGACCAAAGAGGCCTGATAGGCATATCCAGGTTCACCACTGTCTGAAAGAATCTGCCATCAGATTCTTCTCGCAACTTCACAAGCAGTTATGCCCTGGAGTACAAAAGGAGCACTTGGCCCTAACTTTTTCCCTCTGGTTTTCCACCTGACATGAGAAATACCAGGGAAATGTCCATTCAAGGTTAAAGATGTCCAGGGCAAATAGTGTGGAAGTAATCAAACCTTATTTATACAGGTACCTTTCAACACAGAAAACTGAATTTCAGGGGGTATATTTAACTGTATATTTGTGTAATGAAAAAGAGACAGATACAACCAGGATTAAATGGGCAAGCCGCACAGTCACAAAATGTCTCATTGGAGCTCATTCTTTTATTCGCCATTTTCCATGTTGGGGAGAGCACCAAAATATCCTTATCTTCCCTTTTTCAATTTTTCATACTTTATGACTGATCATTAATCTTCACTTTTGATTATAGACTGTCACAAGCACCAAATGGGTATTTTGAACCATTATACAGATAATATGTGTGCATGAGTAGAGTTCTTGGAGAAGGGAGAAGAATTCAGTCTGAATGCTGATCAAAGGTCTTAAGCATTTCTACACTCCAGTCACAGGATACAAATAGGAACAGTCAGCTTCCTCTTGGCTCAAAGTCCTACACAGTTCACTGAACCTATTAACTCTGCGTTGACAAACTGCTTAGCTCAGGCTGCACTCTAATGTACGTTAATCACATCCTAATGGTAATTCAGTAACTCAGTCCGGTTCTGATATTTTCTTTCCTGGCATTAATAAAGTCCTTATGCTTGTGCTCCACTCTACTGCATCCAATTGTGTTGGTTTTGCAAGGTAAGATAGTGGTAGTGGGGAAATAGAGGGGTGGCTTCTGTGAGAAGCTGTCAGAGGCTTCCCCAATGTCCAACAGAGCCAATGTCCACCAGCTCCAAGAGAGACCCACAGCAGATCAAGCCAAGCCAATCGACTGTGATGGTAGCACTTCTGGGATAACATAGCTAAGGAGGGAGGGGAAAAAATTCACAACAGAAACTTCAGCCAGAGGGAGATACTCAAGAATGGGAGAGAAAGACCAAGGTCATTGAAGAAGGATGAGGAGGAGATGCTCCAGGCACCAGAGTAGAAAATCCCCATCAGCCCATGGTGCAGATCACAGTGAGGCAGCTGTGTCCCTGCAGCCCATGAAGGTCCAGAGCTGAGCAGATATCCTCCTGTAGCCTGTGGAGGATTCCGCACTGGAGCAGCTGGATGCCTGAACGAGGCTGTGATCCTGTGGGAAGCTTGTGCTATACCTGTGTACCTGTGGAAAGAGGTGTCCACGCTGGAGCAGGCTTCTTCACAGGCCTTGTGCCTCTGTGATAGACCCATGCTGGAGCTGTCTGTTCGTGAAGGACTGTTCCCTGTGGGAGGGACCCATAATGGAGCAGGGGGTCCTTCCCCTGAGGAGAAAGGAGTGACAGAGACAATGTGTGATGAGCTGACCACAAACCCCATTCCCTGTCCCCTTGTGCCACTTGACACTGAGGAGATAGGGAAATTTGGGAGGAATCTGAGTCTGGACAGGAGGGTGAGGTGAGGGAGGGTGTTTTTAAGATTTGGGTTTATTTTTCATTATCCTACTCTGATTTGGTTGGTAGTAAATTAAACTAATTTCTCCAAGCTGTGCCTGTTTTGCCTTTGACAGTAGCTGGTGAGTGATGTCTCCCTGCCCTTATTTTGACCCATGAGCCTTTTGTTTTATTTTCTCTCCCATGTCAGATGAGGAGGGAAGTGAGAGGATGCCTTTAGTGGACACCTGACATTCGGCTGACCAAGGCACTACCCACCACACCAGTATTCACATTAGTGATTCTAATGAAGAAGTTTGCCCAAGACAATTTTGTAGGCACTTTACTTTAGGATATAAAAGTAAGTAATTTTCAGAAGAAAGTAAGAAGTCGTAATTTTCTCTTTAGACAAAGGTGTCTGCAAATTCAAGTTACCCACAACTGCATAAAAATGTCCCTATACCAAAAGAATTCACTTTCTATTTTTGTTTAACTCAAAATTTCTGCTATGTTTGTGTCATTGGTCCCTTCTAATCACTTACCATGGCTACAGTGAAATTCCAGCTCTGGGCCTGGCCTTGTCATGCTGATAGTATCAGTGACAGTGACCTAACTTGTCCTCATGAGGCTTCTAATTTTCTCAAAGAATCAAGCAGGATCACAGGGGCAGCAGCAATTACAGGTACTCCAGACTGTTAAAAAGGGTAAGTATGGCTCATTCACATACAGTGAGTATTCAGAAAGCTAATGGTCATATTGCATAAATTCAAAGTATTTATAGACAGGGAAATAACAAACTCACACGAAATGGGGTGCTTTATAAGTAACGGACTTCTACATGCTCTTATTCTAGCTAAATACTAACCAGAACTATTTGTGATTTCAATTCAGTATCCAAACTCTTGAACTGTACCGTGGCTTGTGATTTTAATTAAATAGCCTTTTGGTGTTGCACTTTCTTGAAGCTAGGTACTCCTATTAAGCTTTCCTAATTTTGAATCTGAGCAAAAGGAAAGAAGATTTTTCTAACTAGTAAGAATTTTGTAGAATTTTTTTTCTCTATGTGTGAGTTAAAATTCATATGTACATAGAAACTCAGAAAAACTGTTGGGATGAATAGACAAACAAAATAATGTCTCAATGCTCTTCTAAGCAGCTTTTGAATAGGATACAGCTTTGGGAACCAGGTCTTTCACGCCTGTGGGTACTTACAGTCAGTAAGAGGGGCAGATTACAGCCCAAACAACTTCTCAACACTACCCTTTTAAGAAATTGTTTGGTTAGTTTCCTTGGCATACAGTTATCAGAGAGTATGCAGGTTCTCATAGCCCCTGTGCCGTAAACAGTTCTTTAAATCTAACAGTGTTAATGGTAGGAAGATTTAGATGATGGGCTCCTTCGGATCCCTCCAAATGGCATATGGACCCCACCCTGGATTTCAACCAGCAGTAAGAGTTTAGTTGCACTTATCTTCTAAGAATTTCTCACAGGTATTCAGCATTTTTAGAATTTAGATTTTCCCCCTTCTGATTAGTCCATAAAAGCTTGTAGCGCTTCAAAAAAAAAAACCTGTTTTAAAATACATTTGAGATTTAATATATTTCGCTTATTAAGATTGTATATAATCTTCCAGAAGAAAATCATAACCACTTGAAGTGGCAACTAACCAGTATTTATTTTTTGATCACGTCTTTTCCTCAATAAAAGCAAAGTTTAATGTAAACATCTTTCCAAAGTTTCTATCATGTGCAATTGTCCAGCAGGAACATCTCTAGGGCAGAGAGAGACTTTACATTACCAATTTATCCATTCCTATTTTCTTACTGTGAGAGTTTAAAATCTCAAAAGACAAAGCAGAAGGAATATAGTATTATCTCTACTTTTTATAGTTCTGCAAACTAGAAAATAATAAGTTGCATTCCTAGGGTCTTGTGAGAAGAGTTTGTCATGAAACACAAAACCCTCTCACATAAGAAGCATTCCTCAAGCACAATGACTGCCTGTCGTCACACTGAACTCCTTACAGGCAGATTGCGAGTTGGTTATATATTTGTTAGGCATATTTTTCACTATGCTTGAAGAGTAACAAGACTTACTGGTCAGTATGTAATAACCACATTCACCCGAGAGTGAAGAAAAGTGAGCTTCTGTATCAAGACATGTGACCATAGAAATCCCTGGTTCCCATTCTAACATGCGGTCACTTAAATGTTGATTCATAGAAGTAATGATGCCAAGTGCTCCTGACTTCCTGTGCAACACATGAAAGAAGGTTTGGGTGAGGTCCACAAGAACCTGCTGACCTGAACTGTTGACTAAGCTTACAGAAATCAAACCAAAGGAAAACAAAATAAGGACACCTTGACATTTGTATATTTCTGTATCACAAGCACCTTGTATTGGGTGCCACTTCAGATACCTGCCTGTGATGAGCTGGTAAATCTTTCTACAGCTCTTCAGTAATAAATATTGTAAATTTAAGCATGTTTAGCAGGGAATGTACAAAACAGCTAGGTCCATCTGTAGTGTAGGATTCCCAGAGATCTTGAATTATTTTAATCTCTGTTTCAAATCCAATTTCAAATCTTACAAATTTGAGGTTTCTAGTATTTTTTCAATCAGTCATAATTATCAGTTCAGACAGAACTGAAACAGAACTACAATAAAGATTCTGAAAAAAAGACCTAATTCAGAAGGAATTTATATTTAATTGGACTTTTCTCATTGTTTTTTAGTGGTTTGTATCAGGCTTTTAAAGATAGACTCAATGAACTTGCTGGCAAGCAAAAAAAGACCAGACAAAACTGAAAGAAATTTGTTTTATCTTTTAGATAGAATGCAGTTATTAGAGTTGTACTCTGTGCAATATCATGAAAGAAGTGCTTGAAAAAAATAGTGGCATAATATTCTCTTTTCTATAAAAGTAAAAGTTGGGTAATTACACCGTCCAGCATCTAAAAAGTTTTGCCTTTAAGTTTATGAAAGGCAGTCATTTATGTATAAAGTGTTCAAAATGGTGTAGTTTGACATTTGTGAGCCTAAAAAAATTCAGAGTTGGAGTCTAACTTTATCTAAAACCCTTTGACACTTCTCAGAAGTGCAAAGGGAGCTAGAATGGACAAACCCCGTCTTCTTAAATTCCCTTGACTATGCATGTGAATTCAAAAGTAAATTTCAGTAGAACCATAACATTGCTGTTTCATGTTTGCTTTCAGCATTCTTTCAAGTAATTGAGCCTTACTGGCATGAATAAGTACAAAAGGAAGAATTAAGTTCAAAGGCTTGAAAACTCAAGCAATGCAATATGAAATATAATAACAATTACATAAGAACAAGTCAATATAACACTGAATTTCTCATAAACTACTTATATTGCATTACTTGCACAGAAAACAGATTTGTTAAAAAATCACCAAACATTTTGAGTGATAGATATGATTCAGAACTTTGCCATCAGCACAAATTAAAACTTGATTAAATTTAACTATGTATTTAATGTCAGTTCTGTGAATAACTTCCTTTCCTGTTAGCTTCCAATCAGGAAAATATACAAGAAATTGACTTATTCACAGAGAGAGTTTCTTTTGTTTTAATGAAGAGATGATTCTTCTTTAAAGAATATGCTTTTCATAAGAATTTTGTTTGGGAAAAATTTGGAACAGTTGGTGTTGGGGTTTCAGCTGATATAGGGTAAATTTTCTTCCCAGTAGCTATTACAGTGCTGTGTTTTGAATTTAGTTTAAGAATACTATTGATAACACGCTGTTGTTTTAGTTGCTGCTAGGTAGTTCTTACCCTAAATCAAGGACTTTTCAATTTCCCATGTTCTGCCTGTGAGCTGGTGCACAAAAAGCTGGGAGGAAACAATGGCTGCAAGAGCTGACATGAATTGGCCAAAGGGATATTCCATATAAACTAGTGTTATTATTATATTTTATTTTATTTCAATTATGAAACTTCCTCATCTCAACCCGTGGGTTTTACCTTTTTTTCCTTCCCATTCCAGCAGAGGGAGGAAGGCAGTGGCTGCGTGGTACTTAATTGCCTTCTGAAGTTAAAACACCACAGCTGGCATGCTGTAATTCATGCAGCTACACATCACCAACCGAGTAATTCAGATTTTTAATTGATCCAGGCCCTCCTAAGACATTTTTTTAATTGCTTTTGATATCTTTAATACATGAAGATAAAAAATATTTGATGTTTATACTCTTTCATGAATACCCACTGCTGAGGCAAAAACACCCCAAAAAGTAGTCATTGAAATTAATTAATAAAGTATCTTGGAAACTTTTTCATTATTTCAAGTAACATTAATGGCATCTGTATATAAAATCTTTACAAAAAAGCAAATAAACTCGGGAGTTGTACTTTAAGTGGTACATTTTCCTGTTCTAAAAAATGAGATGGGGACAGCACAGGTTTCCAAACATGTGAAATGTTTCTAAGACACTGATTCTTATTACTGGCTCTGTTATATAGACTTTTAAAGCTTTAATACAGTATATACTTTTTCCTGTTGCTATCATTTTTCCATGTGTACCTAAAAAATCAATAAAATATTTATGACCCTAAAGAAAATATTTGGGTCAAGGATTGCATTTGTGGCACAAATAGCTATGTAATTTATTTATTAGTCTGTATGTCTACAAACACCATGTATAAGTAAGCATAGAAACATAAATATGCAAGCGCACACACACACACACACACAGCACACATACCCATGTGCACAATGTAGAGATGACTTATCAATTTTCCATTACATATTGACTCCATCACTCAGATGACAGTATATTAACAAGCAGAATTTATTTTATATGGAAAGAGATGCTAGAGCAAGATTCCAGAAAATTAAATAAAATAAATGCATAAATAAATGAATAGGAGGAACTAATAACAGTTACAAACCTAAAATTTCAACTGAAAAAAAAAAACATAAAAAACTTGCTCACTTTATTTCAAGTTCTTCTGTTACAGAATTATTCTCCTCTACTTATTTTCATTTGTGTTTTAAATCCAAATTCAGATGTGATAGCCTACCTTGAAATAGCCATTGCCATTGTCATAAGACCTCAGAGGAAAAGGTGAATTCAATTCCAGATTTATTTGTTATATTTGCCACTTGAAACTAAAAACCTTTCTGTTGAGCTGTCCATTTTCAAAGCCAAAATTGAGCAAGATGAAAATCAAAGTCAGTAATAGTAACAAAATACACATGCAATTTCACTCAAAAACTCAGCTTGCCAGAAATATAATTGACAGCCATCACAATGTCTCAGCAGAGGAATAATTATAAAATACCAACCTTTAATACCCCTTTCATCTCCCATGCATCCTTTAGCTAACTATTTTTGGTATAAAACTTCACAACAATTGCAGGTACCATGTGTAACTGATTCCATGTGACTGCAGTTATATTATGTCACAATCCTTCCTTATATTTTCAGGTTTATGCCAGACATGCAGAGTCCAGTGACTCTGCCCCAATATATCTTGGTGACTGCTAAGCTGTCAAGCCAACAACCTTTCAGTTTGTCTTAATGACTTGACATGTCATCAGGTTTATTAGTCCATTGCTAATAGCCACTGTAGTCTCCTAGTAACTAGCAGAAGTCTTTTTGCCTTTCAAAAATCAAATACATTTTTAATACTTATAATAAAAGAAAAAGGATCATTTTAAGATACTTAGGCTTCTAAAAACTATTTCCTTCTCAGTTGCCCACTAATGAGTCTTTTCCAAAGTTTCATGTGCTTTCATAGGAGAATCTTACTAACACCTTCAAATCCCTCAGCAGCATCTCCTGAGAAGATTGGCTTTACACTTCCATACCTTTCACATCTGTTGGTGCTGTTCAACAGGCAGGAACTTCTGACAGCATTTCCTAGGAGTCACAAAAAAGTTGACTGCTCCAGGTTTAAAATGTCTATGAGCTTTGCATTCCGTGGGTTTCTTTTCAGAAGAAGGTGATCTTGTAGATTATGGTACCTTTGGATTGAAGCAGTATTTGTTCAGATGGTGTCCCACACTTTACCTCAGAAGCTTAGCTTATTTGGATCCTGATTATCTGTCAATGCTAATCTGATCTCAATTATCATCCAAGGTCCCTATCCTCATCCAAATGGCCATTCATTCTCCATTTAATGGTATCTGTTAAAAACAATGTATTCATGCACTCAACTAATTTGATAATTTCTTACTATTCATTTATCTTAACCTTTATCATCCTACTTAATTTTGTGTCTCTTTAAGTTATATGCTACAGAAACAGCAGCTCCTTTACTGAGTATTTCACTTATTACACTTGAGCATACTGCATCCAAATAATCCTGTTATTAACTACTAATGGATGTCATCTCCAGTTCTAGAAAGATTTATGTAAGTGTTCTATTTCATATGATGTAAGCAGTATTGTTTATAGCAGTGGGAACAGTTGCTGCACAAAAAGACAATCCTACAGATAGGTCTGTAGTAATTTCAAACCAAAAGTAAGAAAAAAGAATTTGACCCTCTGGGGTCCAACAGTCTATGCAGTACTTAGTGTTCTAGTTGCTTCAGCTCAACTTTCCTTCAGTTTTAGAGCGAACATAGCTTGGGGCTCAGGAGTTTACATAAAAGACACTTGTTCAAAAGTGAGCACTTTTCTTTTAGCCTGTTATAAAGACTTAGCACCAAATACTGTCTCATTTTTAAATCTGATTTAACCCTGGATGGCCATTATCCATGGAAGGCAAAGTTTAGATCTCTGTTCTATTCACCCTCTGAAAACTGATTACCCTTTACTCTTAACAAAATGTATATGCCAGTATTTATTGATGCTTCCACATTTGTATTTACTATATTGGATGGAGAGGTTTTTATACAGACACAAGACATTTGTTTGCCATTTTAAGACAGCACGAAAGCTATCCTGGAGATCCACTTACATTTCTCTGCAACATAAATCCAAACCCTTTTCAATCAAGTACAGTACCTGAGTAGTTACGGGGTCCAGAAAAAAAGCATGGCAGTGATGAACAAAAAGCATGCTCTTGTGAGAGAGTACTTTCGATTTCATAGAAGGCATTAGATCCGGAGATAATTCATCTTTCAGGAAACAAGAGAACAGGAGAATTTCTAAGTGAGTAGACTAAGAGTACTATAATTCTTCTATTTGTTTTGTAGGTAATTGACATGTGTCAGCAGAAATTTGTCAACGGTGTTCTACACAAAAGCTTGGCTTAGAAGAACATGGAGTATTTACACTGAGTAATCTAATGTAAAAGATCTCTTACATCTAATCCCAAAGAGCCATTATTTTTCAGGATATTTTTATTCCATCTTTCATCTTTTTAACTAAAATTATTTTTATATGAGTCTTCCCAGACAAAAGAAGCAACATACACAAGGTTCCAATGGCTGCTGAACTAGAAACCACCAACAGAGAAAAATACATTGAATGATATAAGAAGCAAACAGGAACTGACAGAGATGTAAAACTGAATTCATAAGGCTGTAAAAAAAAACGTGAGAGAAACAGCTCTGCAGATACCAAGGCCAGTGCAGAAGGAAGGGGAGAAAGTGCCAGAGCAGAGATTCCACTGCAGCCCGTGGTACAGACCATGGTGAGGCAGGCTGTCCTCTGGCAACTCATGGAGGAATGCACATGGCAGCAGGTGGATGTTCCCTGAAGGAAACTTCAATCTATGGAGAATGAAGACTGGGGCAATCTATTGCTGAAGGATTGCACCTGTGGAAGGGACCTGCACTGGAGAAGTTCTTGAAGAACTGCAGCCTGGTGAGAAGAACCCATTCTGTAGCAGCTCTTGAAGGACTGACTGTCCTGTGGGAAGGACCCCACACTGGAGCAGGGGAACAGTGTGAGAAGGAAGAAGAGGCATAGATGAGGTATTATGATCTTGCCGCCCACCCCATCTCCGTCCCTCTTGATGTGCTTGAGGAGGGAACTAGGTAGAAGAGCTGGAAGTGACGTTGAGCCAGGGAGGAAATGAGGAATGGTAAAAAGGTGGTTTTAGTTTTGCATTTGTTTCTCACTATCCCCTGTTTCAGGCAGAGGCATAGCATTCAGACTTTAGAAACTCCCTAATCAAGAGAATAAGGAAATCAAGTGTTTAAAAAGTAATCTGTGAGGACTCAGACTTACAAAACCAGTAAGATGTGGAAGGCACTTCATATATACTTTCATTACTACAGATGCAGTAAACTGCTGTTCTGGTTTGGGCAATATAGCCTATTCTCACGATCTTTGTCATGTATGCTAACCATCTTCTATGGTGTTTTCCAGATTCCTCTGACTGGAAGTCTTACCCCAAGAAGTGCTCTGATTTTGTCAAAATTGATTCATGCATTTCTCCAGAAGCCCCTGGAATGATTGTTCCTTTAGTGAAATCCTGGTCACCCCTTTTAACACCGTGAAACTGAGTTTTCTTTGCAGCTATTGCCTGAGAGTTACTGAAGGATTTGACCCATAATTAGCTGAATCACAGGCAATATATCTATGAAACACAACATTAGTAACAACTAGAACAGATGTATTGTCCCTGTAATTACCACAGACAAAGCAGAGATTACATCTGATCAATGAGTTCAGACCCCTCTTCCCCCATAAATACTTCCAAAAAGTTTATAAAAAGAAATAAAATTAAAACTTGAGCACAGAAAGATGAGAAAGACTATCAGTTCAGAAACATGTTTACATCAGGACTGAAGATTTTGTACTTCACAAGCCTGAAGGCTAAGAGGTGGTTAAACTGAAGCCACATTTTTCTAACATTTCTGAACCGGAATCCAGTCAATGGCTTTGATTAATTGATGATCTCTCAGGTTTGTTGCTGGCAGTTCTTTGAAAAATGGAAGTACTGGGAGAGAAACTGAATCATGTCTTTCCACTAAGCAGATAACTGTACAAGAATCCCTCATCCTTGCTAGGAAATTTCAACAAACAACTAGCCCTGGGATCTGCAGCTTCCAACCCTTTTCATCCCAGACAGGCTACCCAGGACTGTGTCAAAGGTTTTCCTGAAAGCCTGTTCTTATTTTGGTAGGAGTTTCTGGAATTGAAGGTTTTTCAGAATAAGCAACTTTAGTTCAATGAACCAGCATTTTCCAACATAGTTAATTCATCATAAATCTTTTTAATAACTCCATGTTCCACATTTTGCACATAGTGCTCAGTATGGAAAGGAGTGATGGCGAAAAACCTCAGAATAAAAGGAAGTGCTAAGAGAGTTTGTTTTTTTGGGAGCAAAGGTATTTATTCTAGCAGTGCTGGGAAGCTAGCCATGTCACCCTGGACAAACTAGCTGCGAATAAACAGTGCAAAAATGAGCCATTTTATACATTTCACTACATGATTACAACATACAATGTTGCATAGTAATAAGATTACAACATCTGATCATGCATATTAATGACTAGGTGGAGAATAGCTGGACTTCGGACAGAGCCTTCCAGAATCTTCTTTTGGCATCAGGATTAGTTGGTCGTTTCTGGTCTTTGGCCTTACTCCGGGGGTCTTTAACTCCTCTTCCTCATCTTGACCCCTGCAGTCCTCTTTGTTCGTTACCTAGTCACTGAAGCTTACAAAAATTTACAAAAAAGTGGCTTAAGACCACTTTGCTCTATTCAAATGTTTACATTGTCCTGACTAGTGACACTAGGTTGATTGTGTAGAGTTTTCTATGACCAGCCCATTTAAACAGAACACATCTCCATGTTCTCCTATTAACTCAAGCATGGAAAGTGTTGAATGGTTTCTACTAATCCAGTTAAACAAGTTTGTCCTTGTTTCAGGACAAACTTCACAAATGTGAAGCTTTTCCATATGAGGGCTTGCTTTTTGTCTGAAAACAAGTACAGTGCAATAACTTTTTTCTTTTTAAAAGATGTGCTGGTTTTAAAGGTAAACCAGCAGGAGAAATGGACCCACCACAAGAGAGTTTATAAGTCAGAGTTACAATTT
>JAWWEW010000112.1:95834931-95872223 GCA_035583185.1 Anabacerthia variegaticeps | reverse complement strand
TAGAGGGGGTAGAATACATAGCTTTGATCACCCCCCACACAGTGATAACCGGTCCCACCTGCTGAACTAGGACAAAAGTAGAGAAATCATCAGGCACATTCACTAACAAATGCCTTTAGGAAATATACAACTTGAATTACAGAAGTATTTTGTTAAAATGTTTGTTGTGCCTTTAAATTCTTCACTAAATGCAGTGTAAAATGTTCCATGCATAAAAATGTGTTATTTTATAAATAATAGCTGTGTTTTTTACAGTTTTTAATGGCTTGGATAAAAACAAAGGCAAAATTATTTTTTTCCTTATAATTAGTGCAAAAAACCCCAGTTTGGGGCAATGTCATTAACCAAGCAGGTACCCTGACCATGAAGACAGCTCAGGATTAGGTGAAGCCTAAGTCAAGTAGACAATTTTAGACAAGATTGGAAGCCTTCAGATGAGGATGAAGCCTTGTGAGAGAAATCCACTTCACTAACTGCAGTTGGAAATCAGACCCTACTGGAATTTCACATGAGAGACAACCATAAGAGCTGACCAGCACTGAACCTTGAAATATAAGCCTATTTTCAGTCTTCTACCATACCTGCTATATTTTGCATAGAATTTCCCACTGGGAGAAACTTTTTTGCCATGCCAATAGCAATGTTACCATGGTGTAAAAAGAACTGGAGAATATTCCCATGATCATTTGGTAGGTTGTGTAACTTTTGGTACAACTTTTGGACCTGTGAAAGTGCTTTATGAATCACTCCACCCCGGTCATCTGGTTTTCTTGTTCTTTAAAATTACTTCTGCCTCAGACAACATTAAAGTAGAAGTAGAAAATTAATCTTTAGAAACCCTAGAATTAACCAAGATCAAGCACAGTAGCGTTAGGAGTAATATATATATACATACATATGTGTATATAAATATTATATATAATATTTATATATAAGCATACACATACACACACACACACATATATATATATATAAGCATTAAGTACACTTCAGGTTGTCTATCTAACTGTAACCATGCTGGAAAGATTTACTGGCTGAAATCTTTTTGTATGGTGAGGTATACAGATTGCGTATTGCTTCTCTTGAGGGAAATCCGGATGGTCGGATGCATCAGTCTCTGTAGACCCATTCTCTTTTTGCAGGTTACATTCACACTCAGACATTTGTCCTTGCTGCTTCACAACTCTCTGGTATTTCATCATTGTTTCAGAATGTCAGTTTGTAACATTGTTCCTGGACAATTATTGACTTCTCTCCCTAACCTGAGAAGCGCTAATGTCTCTGTCTAGACAAATAAGAAGTGCTAACATTGCTCCCAGTATCTTTTAAGGAGATCATTAACTCCTGAGATAACTACTTACATGTTTATGCAAACATACAGCTCATATAACACCTTGACAACCACACTTTGTAAAGTCACGTGTAAGGAAATATTTTAAGCAGTTCATCAGATCCTTTTTGAGAATGAACACAGAAGCGAAAAAAACTCTTTTGGGAGTGGCGATAGTCTTGGGGTTATTGTCTGAAACTCTGGATCTGAGGTATACTTTGATCTCTACTTTAATTCCATAAAGAATTAGAATGTATTTTTCATGAGTAAAGTAAGCCTGAACAGTATAATATCAGTCTCTTAGTGTCCATATGAGCTAATTGTTCAGAGATCACTATAAGTAGTCTCAGGAGTACTAACAATCCCTTAGAATGATTTCAGAGTTTAGTATCAGTCTGCCTGAAATAAGGTTAACTTACAAGTGATATTTCTCTGGTATGTTCTATACCTTAATGTCCTTCAGAATTTTGCTTGATAACTGTTTTGAAATCTAATTTTCAGAAATTTTGAAATTGCTTTTTTTATCATTAACTTTTTAATGAAAAGCTTCAATTTTACACTGGTCAATGCAGTTTAAGAAAACAGAAATATGAAACAAAAATTGTATAACATAATTTGCTTGCAGGAATAACATTTATAAAATATAAGTCAAGGCATACCAAATTTGCTATTTGAGCCAGTGTGTCAAAAAGGGAAAGAAAATTGAAATCTTAAGGCTAGAGTTTATTTAGAAGCATGAACTTCTAAATTGGGGAAAAATCTTACCCATGACCCCTTTAGTACTTTTAGAAAGTCACCAGGGAGCTGGACCTGCAGAGGGCAATGCTCCCCCTTCCCCAAGAGGTGCCATGGCTGGGCGTGCAGCAGCCAGACACTTGCAGGGCATTCAGACCCTTCACCTGCCAACTGGGGTCCTCCAGGCAAAAGGAGATGAAGTTTCACAGGATAAGAGGCAGCAGTTCCAGAACACTGAACAAAGAAGAAAGAACAAGAAATTGATCCCAACGCTGACACAGGTTTCATTTGTCAGGACTGACAGGTCGCAGTGGGAAACCCGATCACTTGATGTGCATATCAAACTCCAGAGGCTGGGAGGGCTGCACAAGCTGAGTGGCTCTGGGCAGCAGATTATTACTCATGTGTAGGTGGGCACAAGCAGTCACAGAAATATTGGCTTAATTAATGTGTTTTATTCTGTTTACCCACCCCGTGAGGGTAACAGTCACAGAAAGTTTCTGACAATTAAAAAATGAGTGTTACTAAAGTGTTACATAGGCACAAAAATTCACTATGATTTCCACGAAGCCTTCATTGTTTCAGGACCCAGAAACTTTAAGAGTTACAAATATCTTCAATGCCACATCTGGCAAAAAATGAGTGCCTTTCCAGAAGCTGCTGGATACTGCTGGAGTGGTCCGAGAGCCTTAGAGCAAGCAGCAAGCAGGAGGAAGGGTGGTCCATCCTGACAAACACTGCAGTGCCATTGTTCTTGCCAGAGCTGCATCCCTGAGCCAGAGAATTGCAGCTCTAAGCCTCACTCATGGCCTATTCTTGTTGGAGATAACATAAATTTAGAAAGAATTTTCCATGTAAATATGGATTTCTCTTCAATTATCTAATCCATTTCCTGGTTTAGATACATATGTTTTGCTAATGTACCGTAGATTTTCTCTTCCAAAATTAGGTCTATTGTTTAGTTATGAAAAAATGAAATATAATTATATAAAGATTCACTTCCAGTATAAGTAGGTTAGGAAAGAATAACAGCAAATTAATAGAAGAAAAGTAACATTGATTATCTGTATTGCTACTTGATAAAATCTTATTTTGCCTTGTTATTTTTGCATATTGAAATACTTACATTTGATTTTGATAAAGATATGCTTAGTTTATCAAACAAAGGAGCTAGTAATAATCACAGAATCACACAATCAGAGATTATAACATTGGTATTATAACAATATCATTGATAACCTTATAATGCTCTTGCCTAATGAATATTTCTATTTCATTACAATAAATCCCCAAGGTCTTTGATGTTCTTATATCTATCTTGTCTGTAGTAAACATCTACCCAATTTATATCAGAAACAAAAAAAAATCCTGCAAGTTTATGTAATCCTTGTAATAAATTCCCATCCCACTTCATTGTTCTAGGAAAAAGTAGACTCCAGCGTCAGCAAAAGTAGATTCAGACTTTATAGAAATCTCTTCATGCACATTGTCACTCTTCCTTTGGTGCATGCATAGTCTTTCTCGTGCATAGTCTTTCTAAAGATGATAGGCTAGCTAAGGAAAATGAAAATAAACACTTAGGTTCCCTTATAACTTTAAGGATATAACAAGGTGTTTTGAACAATATTAAAAATCTTACGTTACCTTAATTAGAACTCATCATTCCCCAGATCCCATACACATACAACATACACATACACATATATTTTCACTCAGTCTCTAATTATACCAAAATTTGCTTTTATTTCTTACTTTATGTTTATAGTAGTATGCATCTGGCTGGTATGTTCCCTGTAAAGAAGAGTCCCACCAAGAGGGGTTTACTTTTCAGTGTTGTTAGATGATATCAAAGGAAGTAGAAAGTAGAGTCAAATAGGCTGTGAGACTAAAGGACCAGCAGAAATATGCAATTAGACAGGAGGCAGTCTGATAAGCACTGCTGGAGAGGCTATTTGTCCAGGTGCGAATGAAAGACTCAGTCAAGGAGGCTGTCAACTGTATAAGATATCTGTGGTAGAAACCAACAAAAAATGATGAAAGTAGCACTGAGATGATGGAAATCAGAGCACAGAGCATGTGCATAGAAAATGAAAGAGCCTCAGGGGTGACCCGTGACGGTGTGGGGGACAGGGAATGGAAGGTTTGCAGTCAGTTGTTGTTGGGTCAGCCCTTCACAGGTGTAAGTCCAAGACTTAAGCAGCAGTTCTGTCCCAGGGGTCTTTCCTGTGGGCTGAAAAGGGGACAGCTTGCTTCACCACAGTCATCACCATGGTCACAGGGGAATCATAATTCTGATTCCTTCCCCTGCGTTCCGTGGGGTCCCTCTCACAAGAGAGATCCTCTGCTCTCTCATGGGTCATTCCATGGGGTGCAGTCTCTTATGAAAAGCTGGCTCTACCAGCCTAGTGTTGGGTTTTCCCTCCATGGGTCTTGGCCACAAATCTTTGCAAGACTCTACTCCACCCTGAGGGCCTCCCACAAGGTAACATCCTCTTTCATGCCTCCCCCTGCTCCGACAGGGGGGTCTTTGCTCCCCGATGGATCCCATGAACTTTGAGGGGACAACTCATAATCACCATGGTCATCACCACCTAGTCAGGGAATAATAGCTTTAAGTCCTCTCCCTGATCCATGGGGTCCCTCCCCCTCTTTCTCCTCTTCTCTTCCTGCACTGACCTTGATGTCTGCGTTGCGATGTTGTTAATCCATGGCTGCCAATTTCTAACTGCACAACAACTTCTTAAATATGTTTTCATGCAGGGGCGTAACATTATGGTTCAAAAGCAGGAAGTTTTCCTAGGAGCTGGACCTCATTGGCTCTGCTCTATAGGATGGAGGGAAGCCTCCAGAGGTTTCCAACAGAAGCCAATCTTTCTCTTATAAAAAAACCAACCAACCAACCAAAAAAACAAAAAACTCCCAACCTAATCAGAGAAACCCACTACACAGAGGAACAAGAAAGGTGTGAGATGTAACCTCTCTCATAAAAATTACCTGATTCTGCCACGCCCAGTGTCATATGCCTGAAAAATGTTAAGGCTCTGTTCATTTCTATCAAGGAGGTGTCAAAATTTAGCTCAGACCAAAGAAGACGAAATCTGTGCAAAACACAGGAGCATTGTGCTGTTGTCACTGCGACCTGTCTACATTACAATGATCAGGAAGCACTTAACAGCGCTTAACATCACCCTTACAACGTGGGTTGGTTTTTTTGTGTTTGTTTTTTTTTTTTTCTTAATGAATCCTCATGGCAGAAGAACCTTTTTTATCAATGAGGTAAGAAGTCCCTTTTTCTTTGAAAGACTTACTAAAATATGTCTCTTTTGATTATAAGCCCTTTTAGTGCCTTCCTAAAGTAAGTTATATTATAAACTTTTAATTTATATACTCTGCCCAGCCCTTCATATCCAGTAGCACACCAACTATTTTTTTAGTTATTAAATTTACTTCATGGTCTACACTGAAAAAAATGTGATAAAATCAATCACTAACAAAAAAATTAATACTGACCATTCAGAAGATATCCATTAATAATAGTGTGCATAGAAAGCACTATCTGACATTAGAGTATCTCTTATGATAGCAAAAAAAAAAAAGTCTAATAAAGATCATGAATAAGATGCAATCTGATTCTCAAATTCTTATCTAAAGATAATAAAAGACATAGACTAAAACCAAGCATGGTTTGAACATCAGACTTTTTTTTCTACATATGAAAAAGATTTGTAACTTGCAATATTGCAATTTTCTATCAGTTTTTACTGTTATGAGTGAGGCATGATCTTTTCTGTAGCAATAAGTGAAAAAGATGAGATTATACAGTCATTATATAAAGACACTTCTGTACATTTTCTATTAGTGTTAAGTTTTTTTACTTATTATTTAAATTTATGTAAAATTATAGTATATTAATACATTGGTGCTTAACAATTTTTGGGGGTGTGGCTAGATCATTCTTCAGTTGAAAGAACAAAGATGCTGAAAGATTGAGAAGCAGTATTATGTCAGCACAAAAGGCAAAAAATTCCACGTGTTATATGCAGTATCTTTGTGTTCCAGAGAGACTGAATTGAATAAAAGAGCATGGATCTCCAGTCACTGAACTTCCTCATAAGGTTACCACACAGCAGAACTTCCCTTCATTAGCTGAGGAAGTATGAAGAAAGAGGTCAAAAAGTCACCTCCTCATAAAGGTTAGATTTGCCTGTACTGTAAATTATCCATTATGTTGAATACCAACAATCCTGTAGGACACTTCTTACTCTACAGGACAAATTTCTACAAGTATTGGTAATCTGCAAAAATCATCCCTTCTGTATAAACTGTCTGAAATATTAGTTCAGAATGTTATCAAATTAATCATTTCCATATGTGTTCTACAGACTGTAACAGAATAGTATTGCACAGTATATCATATGTCTTCAGTACTGAATGTATAATTTTTTTTTAACATTTGAGACTTGATACGGTTATCATCACTTCATCATCTTGGGACAATAGAAATACTTCAGGCAGCAGCATCTCATTCATACTCTACATTACTTTTCAGAAATAGAATCATGCAGAAGCCACCACATGAATGCCACAGAAGTATGTAGGAGGTAATTTCTAAGAGAAACACTTCTTAGTAAAAGAGTTTACTGAGATTATTTTCTTTCTGCTGATGCCAATTTTGAACACCAGAAACATAAAGAGGTTGGCAATGTACTGTTCTACTGTCAATAGTCAGCAAGTGAGGATGCAAAGACTCATGGTGTAGTTTCAGCCCTAGACAACAGGAAATTAATAAGTGACTAAAGGATGGAAGAGATTTTATGGGAAATAAACCTTGGCAAATAAATCTGACTACATGGTTGACAATTATAAGTTTGTCTGAAGAGGAAGATGAAAATAGTCAGACATTTGAAAAACACTGACTTAGTAAAACATGACATTATAGTATGGACTTGGCACTATATACTGTATTTAAGAATAAATTACATGGTCTCCAATATTACTGCAAATTATACAGTCACATCAATCTCAAAAGAGAGATTTCCAAGACAATTATTTTACTTTTGATTCTGTACAATATTGTCATCACTGACATGGAAGCTAATGTAAAAATTGCTACTGACGTGCAGATGGTAAACACTTGTAAAATGATTAAAAAGGATGAATACAATGCTAATATGTTTGTATAAGTACTTTGGAAATCTGAATCTTTTGCTAAACAATTCATTTGAACACTCATTTTAACATCACCATCTATGACTGTTTTTTGCACATCAGGGAAAGGAGAAGTACACGCTACTACATGTGTTTGTACATAGACACTCCTACTACTAGATTTGTGTCCACTTGTGATCAATTTGAATGTTTCAGATGGCATTAGGGCTCCTATGACTTTATATGGGGAAAAATTATTAAATTAGTAATGGTCCTTTTAATAATATCCAGTATGTAAAGACTTATGTTAGTATTTCAACATGGACAAAGAATCAGGATGATTGATAATAACTGTAGACTAGAGGAAGAAGGAAAGGCAAGGATAGCAGTAGATGCAAAACTGACAGATATTTTCCTACACAAAAAAACCCCACATGCAACACAGTAAACTTTAAGTCATTTTGCATGGTAAAAAAAAGTTTTCAACTTTAATTCTATTTTTCTCTGTCAAAATTCACATGTGTTTCTGTATTATTTCTAGTTGGAGTATTTTCTTAGGGTAGAATTTTCAGGAAGACCTAAAGGTCCTTGAAATAAAGGTTAATTGGATTTAGGTGTCGAGGTACACTGAAATCCCATTATGTTCATCTCCGTAATCTTTAACAACTCTTGAAAAATGTTTTTCTACAAAGTGAATTGTTAGGAAGTTAAGGAAATGTAGAGCTGAGATGAATCTCATAGGCTTCCTGGCTGAAAACTCATATTTTGCTCTCTGGTGGACAGATCCTCAATGACTAATTGTACTCGTTTGGGCTGGGATAGAATTGATTTTCTTCATAGTAGCTTGTGTGGGGAGGTGGTTTGGATTTATTCTGAAAATGGTGTTGACAAGCCAGGGGTGCCTTAGTTACTGCTGAATTTATACCATGTCAGTGCCTTTTCTGCTCCTCACCCCACCCCAGCAATGAACAGTCTGGAAGTACACAAGGACACAGCCAAGACAGCTGAAATATGGATGGTAGCTAATTTAAATAATAATGTATTTGTGAAAACTGACCAATAAAGCTGCTCAGTTATTGGCTGTAAAAGAGCTACTATTGCAACAAACTGTGCTGAAGAGCAAGGTAAGAGAAGACTTTCACTCCTAGATTGATTTTATACAATATCCACTTTTCATAAAAAAAGATTGCAGTGAAATAATTTTGGGGTAGAGTTTATGGATTATCAAGTAGCTTAAGGGTCAGATTATCTATGCTATTCTCTCTTTAACTCAAATTAACTATTTAAATGACATTTCAGAGAGTCTGAGTACTTTTCTGACTGCATTGATCATAGACCAGCATTTCCTGCTGCAAATATCTCTCATTTTCCACTACATGAAGGGAGATTACACAGCAGCAAGAACCAGACTTATCCTAGAGATGCAGTATGACAGAACATCATAAGCTGCTGCTCACAAATTGCATCAAAAGGTCACAACTTGCAGGAAGGAGAATTGCAGCCAGGCATAAGGTAGCAGCTCTGCATCATGAGAAAGGTGATGTCCTGAAGCAAGTTTCTCAGAGAAGCTTTGGGACAACAGCTCCTGGATGCTTCCAAAACTGAACTAGATGTGTCCTGTGACCAACTGATCTAGTTTAGAAGTCAACCTTGCTTTGAAATGATGCAGAATACTTCTCAGCTGAATTTTCCTATTTTATGCACTCCTTTCCATCGGGGCACTGAAATTGAGTTTTAAGGGGCAAAGAAAGAGTAATTTGTAAAAAATAAAATTTATATTTCTGTCAGTACAACAATCAAGTTTTCTGTGTTCATTATTTGGTTTAATATTGCTACTGGTATGTTTCCTCTTTTGATACCCAAGTGTGTCAACAAGTGTCTAGAAATAACTGGTGTTTTCATTCTGAGAGTGAAAATCTGCAGAGCCAAATATGGTATCTACACAGTTATAAAAAAACCCAACCAAATTTATGTTCATTTTCACAAGTCCTCCTTATGACATGGAGTGGTAGACAATTTTAAATAAAAAAGATTTTGGTAGGATATATAGGTGTTGGTTTTAAATGTGATAGGAAAAGAAATTTAGAAAGAAAATATATACAGTGTACAGTATTTAATGACAACAATATATTAGAAACTCTGAAATGCAAAGGACTGCCAGAGTTTAAATCAGTCTCTTTTTATTTTAAGCAACATATTGGCTAATATCTCATAATGCTTCTAGTATCTGCCCTCAAACTGTTTTGGGTTTGGATTTGTTTTGTTTAATGACCTGTCCTCAGAAGTTCCTCTGAAAGTGATACAATGACAATGGTGTACCACCTCCCCCAAGCAGACTGGTGTCAAGAAAGTCTCCCAGAAATGGTTACCTTCTCCAGAAAACTTCTTTCCTCACTTTTTATTGCTTAGCATAACGCTATATGGCATGGAATATCCTTTTAGTCAGCTCAGACCCCCTGTCTTGCTTATGACCTCTCCTAAACTCTTGTGTACACCCCAGTTTACTCACTACAGGGCCAATGTGGGTAAAAAGATAAAACCTTGACACTTCGTAAGTATTGCTCAGCAAAAGATAGAATGCTGGTGTGCTATCAGCACTGTTTTAATCACAAATCAAAATCACATCACCATATGGGCTTCATCCCAGACAGACTAATTACAGGTATTCACCAGGCAAGAGGCTTTACCAGATTGGACATCTCCTTCAGGTGCTGCCAGATTGATTTTAACAATGTATTTATTGGCTGATGGTATTGCTTCATTTTGAAAACTGGAGGCTAATAGGGAGAGATTTAATTCTGTCTTAAGACATGTAAGTTTGTGCATGTAAACGTGACTAGATAGCAAACTCTCAGTGCAAAATGTGAGGCATTCAGTTCACTCACGCGTGGTGTCTGCATAAAATTAGCCAAGAGAAACAAATCAACTCAATTGGGTTGTCAGTGAGACTTACAGAAGTTGTAGTGTGAGGCTATCTGGACATACAGTGCTTAAAATTAGGGCTCAGTTCAGTTGGGTTAATATGTATCCATTGCTGTTTGATATGCTCAGGGCTACCTGAGAAACCCTGAGCAACCTGAAAATTTCATACAAGACTTCCATCCTCATCCTTCTGAAAATACAGGTGGAAGCCAGGCAGGGCACCCTAAGGTATCTAAGACAGCATTATTGTCTTAGGCACTTGTATCAAATACACTTTATATTGAATCCTGCACATTGAATCCATCTGGAACTTCATCTTTTCAGAGGTCACAAATGAGAAATGTGTGATGAACAAGCCTTTGTGATAACATCACAGTTTCCTCCCTATGTTTTCTCAGAAAAGAGAAAAAAATATTTTTTTTTTTTAAAATATATTTTCTGTTTTAACAAAACTTGTCTTCTGGACAAGTCTGGACTTGTCTGGACTGGAAATGAGGATTTGTTTTCAGGAATGGGGTCAATAGTGAACAGCAGGAACTAAAATTGCTGTTCAACTAAAAATGTGTACATTCGTATAGTGTTCACTGTTCAAAATCGTATACTCCTATAATCAAGTTCGTTTATATAGACATCTACAGGAATCATATACCATTCAAGATATGATCCAGTCAAAAAAATATAATACTCTTATTTCTGAGTATTGCCTGAGTCTCAGAAATTGATATCCAAGATGCTTCAGGACTATAATTCCATCTATTGTGCAAGACAGTACCAAATGTTCACTTTTTCCCAGTGCTAAGCTAAACATGCATGCCAGATTTATTTGAAAAATGGAAGATAGTTTTGCATATAATTTTACCACTTAGACAATATTTTAACACAGTTCTACCTACAGTAAAGGGAATATTAAATCTAGAAGAGAAACTGTGCTTTGGTTTTTTAGCAGGGATTGAAAAATCAGTCACATCACACCTCTGGAACCTCCATCCATGAGGTAAATCTAATGTGAGCTATGACTGTTTGTGTCTATAAACTTCCAACTCCCCAAAGCTTCTGGCTAACATGACAAAAAATTGTCCATGAGCAAGCAGTGTGTCCTTGTAGCCAAGAAAACCAATGGTATCCTGGGTGCAATAGGAAGGGCATTGCCAACACGTTGAGGGAGGTGATCCTGCCCTCTACTCCACCCTGGTGAGGCAACATCCAGAGTGCTGTGTCAAGTTCTGAACTCCCCAGTTCAGGACAGACAATGAACCTCCCATCGCTGGAAATGTTCAAGGCCAGTCTGGATGGGGTTTTGAGCAACGTGGTCTAGTGGAAGTTGCCCCTGCCCATAGCAGGGAGTGGGAACTAGATGATCTCGAAGATCCCTTCCATCTCCAAAGAGTTTTTGAGTCTGAATGCTACCATCAGCAGTAGCAATAGCATAAAGCTTTGACCTCTTTGTAAAAGAGTTAATTCTTTCTATAGGTCTGTTAGCTGTGATATATAAATGTTAAAAAGTTCTGGCATTAAATGACACATAAGGAAAAAGTAGTATGTTAAATATTGCTAAAACGTATTAGAACTTCTGTTGCTGTTAAGAGCCTGCAGTCAAGCCAATGTTCGCATTGCTTTTTACTTCAACAGCTGCTTCACTGCAGTGTTTCACTCAAATCTTAAAATAACAACAGAGTTAACAAGGTGCTGAAGTTTCAGATGAAGACAATGTTACCTAGAAAAGAACCCCTAAATCTTAGTATTTGTTTCACTGCTTACAAGACGCAGGCACTGAATTTATCTAAATTGGTTGTTTTGTTTGTTTCCATAACTACTTCATCTATTAGAGCTTACATTTAATATTAAGATTTTTTTTGAGTAAAGCAGTTATCACTGAATTTTTTATAACAAAGAAACAGCAGCAAACAGCCCAGAGTAACAAGGATAACTGCTGTTTTGAGTATAAATGAGTAGCTCATGTGAGAAATTAATCTTTTGCTTATAAAAAAATTGCATCCAGAAAATAAGAGAACTGGATGAATGTCTCTGGTTATTAGCAATGTCCCCTCACAGACTGAAAATACATTTCAGTTTATTCTGTCACCTCACAGATGTGATCTGTGATTATAATAATATTATCACTGAGATTATTTTGAATACTACTTACATGAGTGGAATGAAAGTAGAGGGTATAGAAACGTCTCTGCATTATGCCTGTTTAGTTGATTATCCTGCAATAGTCTAAGACTGTTTCTTTCTCGAAAGGCTTCAGATGTAGATAAGATGAAAAATATTAATATAAAATATACATATGACTGCATTAATAAATTAAACTGAGAGATTCTTACTAATTCTTCCATTGTTTTTTTTACTTTATATTGTCTTTAATTTCTGGAATTCCACCTATAAAAGAGCTGTTCCTTGACTCAAAGCCCTGTATACTCCATGGAAAAAACCATGCTGGCAGCAAGGAACTTTCGATGGAGTTCTAAATTATTTTCTTCTTCTCTGGAAAAGTGATGACATCATCTTCCTGATGCTCTGATAAATCACCTATATTACCTGTCATTCAAAAAAACCAAAAAATCAAAAATCAGAAATGTGAAATATATTGATTGTTTTAAACTCTGTTTTCAAACTCTACAGAAGACAAAAATCCCAGAGCACCCTGTGCTTTTTTCCTTTTCACAGTGCTCAGCATGTTATGTCAAAGGGCTAGAAATGCAAATGCTTTTCACCAGGTGAAAATGGCAGAAGTTGTTGATACATTAGATCCTTCAGAGTTTGTCTAAATACCATTATAAAGTTTGGAAGTACTGAAATTTTATTACAAAAGGTTTTGCTACCGGGGCAATATGCTAATTTTTTGTGGTAAATATACTGGCATGTTCACATTCCTTTGTATGTATTGTATCTAAGCAATAATTTTGTTTGTTCAATCATAACAAACTTAAGTGTGAGTTATTTCATCATTTCAAAACTGAATCACCCTAATACCTTTTGAATGGCTCAGTCTGTATTCAGTAAGAATGTAGAGCAGATCCTCTGGGAAAATATAAACATCACTGGTGATAGCCAGCCTGGCTTCACTTAGGGTAAATCGTGCCTCACAAATCTGGTGGCCTTCTCCAATGGAGTTATATTGGTGGCTAAGGGAAAAGCAATGACTCAAAGCACTAGGCACAGCATCAGGAGGTATCACTATGGAGCCAGCTCTGTCTGCAAGCACACATGTAGCTTCCACACTGTTTGAATCGTGTAAATTGTCTTCCTTTCTACATGCAGCATAGGTTCCAAGTTAATTGCCTGTTATATTACCAAAGATAAAGATGAGTATATATTATGTGGTGTGTCAGGGAAGGAATTTTTTAGCAAAAGAGTAAAAATACCTCTCATATAGGTTATAATTCATATTTCCAAACAGAAAAAAAGAAGAATTTTTACATTTCACCACTATAAATAAACTAATTGGAAAGAACTGTTACAGTAGCTGATTTAAGGTTATTAGAGAAAAAATGGCAATAACCTAGTGCAAATGAAAGACATTTTGTCTACTGACTTGTAAAATGAAACTGTGGTCCCCAAAGTCTGTAGACATTTTACATCCATAGTGGGAAAGTTAAAAGTATACAGGTTTCATTATTTTTCAGGAGCAAAAAAAATCTCCACAGGATAGGAAAAAAAAATTAAAAAACAACAGAGAGAGAACCTTATAGATATTAAAGAGAAAATTGGTTAACACTTAAAAATATCTTAATAATATTATTTTTAGTAGTTAATTTAAAGATTAACAAGCCTTCCAATTGACTTTCCATCAACTATGCAAAAACCAAAGCAAAAAAACCGTGAATACATCCTACTTACTTCTAGTAATAATATATGTTAGGAGAGTTATGAATGTGCATGAGAAAATGTTTCAGGAAAAAAAAAAATAGGTAACTTAATTGGCTGAAGCCCACAGAGCTGAAAAATAATATGCAAAGTAGGTTGATGAAAACAAGAGTACCTCCACTTGTATTTATTCAGTCAAGAATGGTTATTTGTTTTGACTGCTCAAATACAATCTCTATGGAAATATATCTGAGTTACATGCATAATTGATTCTGGCCCTCTATATTTGTCTCAGTGTTTGCTGATGTCAAAATTTCCTCTTCCAGTACTAAGACCACTGGACTTAGACTGGAGTTTTCCTCTGGTCTAAGTGGTGAGGGTTAATGACAACCCTTGGGAGCAAATGTTGATTTCACATTTTTCAGAGAAAGTAACCTAGGAGTACAGACTACTTACCTTATGGTTCCCCAAACTGGTGCCTGCACGTCTTTCTCATTGCTGTGGTTTTCAGCCATATCAGACACTATTTTAATCAATGCAGCAAAGGCTGAACTGGTTCTATCCATCTAGGTATAACAGGCAGATAATATCCAAAATAAAATCTTTGTCAACAACTATTTATCATCAATATCAATATATTATCAATCCTAATCACTTAAATAACCATAGTCTTAATTGCTGGTAACCTTGCACTATAGAACACTTAAAAAGGACACTTAAACAATCAGATTAGGTTTGTAAATAATACCAAGACTCTAATGCTTAAAATCCTTTTTAGCTCCATTTTACTGATCATGTCCCATCTGTATTGGGATAGATGGGATAAAAATACATTCTTAAATATTAAGTCAGAAAAACTAAGAAATCTGATTGGAAATGTTGTATTAATTTCTTGTACTCTAAAGTTTTAAAAAATTCACACAAAAGTTCTCTCATTTTCTATTTCCCATTTCTATGACTTTGTAGGAGAGAACACCTGGAGTAGGGCAGCTCCAAGCACTCAAGGTTCTTGGTCATATGTTCTGCATATGAAGATTAAAGCCTTTTCTGTAGTGTCCCTATTAATTTAGAGAACTTAAAGCTGGGTACGATTGTTATTGTCTTCATTCAACTGGTAATACGAGTTTCAAAACTGGGCTGCTGAAATTAGAAGTTAAAATAGCTTGCATTAAGAAATGTATAAATAAAGACAACCTAGCTATAACTTTTTTTTTTTCCTAGAGCATCTAATCTTAAAACTCTTCTTACTTAAATGGACAGAGTTTTAAATAAAATATATATGTGCCTTTTAATGGACTCCCAGGGACTCTAGGTCTAAAAATACTTTGAACATAGTGACTTTGGTACACTTCTAAAATATTTGTTAGGTATTTAACCTGATGTGAAGCTGTTCAGCTTTTGCTAGCTGGTTTCTTTCTAATATTCAGGATTTCAAGGATGCTTGATGTTTCATTTCTGGTTACTTCCTTACTAATCATTTTGAATGTAAATCCCTCCCCACCCTCCCGAAAAAAAAAAAGTGCTAGAGCTAAATAAAAAGATGCATTTTTGTAAGATTTTTCTAAATGGAATTTTAAATGCTTCAATTTCTTAAAAGTATTATTCAAATTTTGCTGAAGACTCGGTCACAACAAATAAAAAATAGTTCTTCTATTTCCACCATCACTGGGGAGCACTCTTTTACTGACTAAATTCACCATTTGGTGCAAATTTGCTCCATCCAGAAATCTCAAAATCCCTTTGTTACCCACCTTTCTGCCGTGGTTTGATTCCGGCTGCCATCTAAGCCCCACACAGCCTCTCACTCGCTCCTCCCCAGTGGGAGGGGAGAGAGAATCAGAAGGGTGAAAGTGAGAAAACCTGGGTGTTGACATCAAACTGTTTAATAATTATAACAACAATAACAATAATAATCATGAAAAGGAGAATAACAAAAAGAGAGAGAAATAAAATCCAAGAAAAACAACTGATGCAAATGAAAAGTATTTGTTCACTGGCAACAGACTGATGATCAATCTGTTCCCAATCAGTGGCCCCCAGGCAGCTTTTCCCTTAATTTATATGCTGAACATGATGTCATATGGTATGGAATATCTCTTTGGAGAGTTGGATGCAGCTGTGCCAGCTGTGTTTCCTCACAGTCTCTTGTGCTTCCCCAGCCTCTTCAGTGGCTGGGCAGCTCGAGAAGCTGAGAAGTCCTTAACTTAAGGTAAGCCCTGCTCAGAAACAAAGGAAACATCAGTGTGTTATCAACTTTATCCTCATCTTAAATCAAAACCATAACACTGTACCAGCTATTAGGAAGAAAATTGGCTCTACTCCAACTAAAACCAGGTCACTTTCCCAGATGTTTATTGAATGCATACATTTAAGCCATTAAGGTTTTATTTGAGAATCTCAAATTTGCTGACAAAAGAGGGACAACATTCATGCAATGTTGCCACCTGATAATTCAGTATCTGAAATAAATAAACAGAAAATATGCAGACAATCAAAAGGGTGTAATTTGTAGAGGTGGTAATGGCTGTAAATATAAGTGATTTTCTCTATATAAGAATTAAATTCTCAATTTGGTACTATGAGTGGCAGAAAACTGCTGATTATCATTCTTGAAAATGCAAAATTGTATAATGTGTGAATTTGTGTCACTGTAGCCTATTTGTTGAGGTTTCATCATGAACTAAAAAAAAACCAAACAACAACAACAAAAAAAAATCACAACCTTGCCCTGCAGTGATTGCAAAAGCTAGAACATATGGAAAGGTATCACAAGTGAGGAAAAGGAAGGGTAAAAAGAAGGGCATAACCCATTCTACAGTTTTACTTTCTGGTTTTGGCATATAGAATTATGCTTTTCAATTCCAATGTATACCGAAGTACCCACTTTACAATTCACAGACCCCAAGCCATTGTCCTGACAAATACAAATTACTCTGAAAAATGCTCTATAAAGCTGAAAAAGCCAAAAAGCCAAATTGAGTGGGAAGGGGGATGTGAAGGGTGAAGGGTGTAGGGCTGAAGGAAAAAAAAAAACAACCCAAAACACCTAAACAAACAAAAAAAGCCAAAAAGAAAGAAAGCAAGAAAGCAAGCAAGAAGAAGATTTTTTAGTCAGCATTTTCTCTTAAAATTTTTAAACTTTTAAAGCCACCTTGTGAACAGCAATAGCTCTAAGGGGTAGTTCCCTCAGTGAGGCAAATAAATATAGCTGCAGGGTTTTATACACTTTTTTGCACTTTCTTTTTTTGGCCCTGTATTAGAGAAAAGGTTTTTTCCACTTAGGAACCAGGAAAATAAGATAGAGGAGATTTAAGAACAAGTCACTTACTTGAGGCAAAGGACCTTCTTAGGTTACTTGATTGACTTTTCAGGTAAATGATTATGGTGTTCTTGCAGAAAAATGGGCTACAGCATTGATCTGTCAATAATATCCTTTTGCCTTCACTTCCTCCTCCTCCTCCTTTTCCTGCAGAACGTACAGACACTGTGTTCTCCTGTTTTGGACGAGAACATGCAACTTGACAGCCAATACATGTGAATCCTTAACAACATAAAAAGTAAATACCTATTGAAGTGAATTCATTCTTACATAACGTAAGATGTAGTCTCTGTCATGTTAGTCATTATTTCATCAGAGCCTAATAATATTCTCAGGTTGATATGTTACTCATTACCAAGACGCTAACTTCTATCCAGGAGAGTGTTTAAGAATGCACTATTAATACCAGTGAGGTATTAGGTGAACTAATTAATCATTCAAATTCTCATTTCTTGGCTTAATTAAGGGCTTCTTTCTGAACACTTGGAATACAGTCTAAATGTTATAAATATAGGTGTGCAGATGTAGTTAAATGTAGTACTGGTAAGGCTGCATCTAAATCCTTTGTCTTGCTCTGGGCCCCTCACTCCAAGAAAGACATTGAGGTGCTGGAGTGAGTTCAGAGAAGGGCAATGAAGCTGGAAAGGGTCTGGAGTACAAATCCTGTGAGGAGAGGCTGAGGAAACTAGGGGTTTTTAGCTTGGAGAAAAGGAGGCTCAGGGGAGAACTTATCCCTGAAAGTGTTCAAAGCCAGGCTGAATGAGACTTTGAACAACCAGGTCTAGTGGAATGTGTCCCTGTCCATGGAGGATGTGTGTAATTAGATGATCCTTAAGGTCTCTTTCATCCCAAAGATTCTGTGATTCTATGTCAGTCTGATAAAGTGGGGAATGTCTTCACACTTAATCTGTTACTACACTTGTTTTATCCTGTCTAGCATACTGCAAAAACACTGGAAAGAACTAATAAAACCTAGAACCATTAATTTTACATTATTAATCAACATATATTCCAGATGCAATCACAAAATTTTTAAGCTACTTTTGCATACACCTAAAGTTTTTGAAAAATTGTTTTGCTTTGTTTGTGTGTCTATTTGCTAAAATGCCAAAATAGCTTAAGAATCTGCCTTATAGTACTTGTTTGGGCAAAATACATAGTATTTCGTATGCTGTTATTAATAGACCAATGGCATAAACTTTAATTAAATGATTATACCGACAAGCAGTAGAATAGACAGCTGTCAAAAAAATGTCACCTCAAGTGAGAAATACAGATGAGTCTGTAAGTGAATGAATTTAGCTACTATTCTATAATATTTCCATAATTTAACTCCTGCATCTGTCAAGGAAAAGAAATGTGCTTTGTCTGGTTCAAGTATTTTTCACAGCATAACTCTGATCATTCCCTAGATTAAATTGAAAGTAAGCAGAAAAGAGGAATGAATTAAAGATTCAGTGAATATAAATAATAACTCAATTGTGGGTGTGGGGTTCTTTTTCTTTGTTTGTTTTGAAAATTACCAATGCAATCAAGTTCAAATGTCCTGCAGAAATGCACAAATTTAATTGCACCTTTTTACCTCTTTTGTCACCAATCCTTGATTTTTGTCCCCATTAGGTCACCACCTTAGACCAAGTAGACAGATCAACCCAGAATCCTCTGCAATTTTTGTCAGTGTTGCTAAAAATGCAATTTTCAAAATAAGGCTTCAGAATTTGCACTAGACAGAAAATGCAAAGGTTTCACTCCAATTAGAAACTTTTGTTTTACTATTTCTATAGAGCGGATTTTAGTCAGCTCAAGCTGCATCCAGTGTGTGGCCTCTGCAGTACTCAGATGTTCCCAGAGCCTTTCTATAAGCCATTCTTAGGACTGTCTGCAGACCTGCTCAGTACCAGCTCTCACTGATCCTCCCAAGCCTCTTGGAAAGCCACCTTACTACCATTGCATACAATATTTAACAGTTATACGGCCCCCAGAGAATCATTCACATTCTGCAGAGCATCTTTATAAGTACTCTGGGGTAACAGAACATATAGGGGAAAAACAACAAACTCACTAGAAACACTCCTCATTGAGTCTGTGTTCATGTCCTGCAACTCTCATTTAGAATGGATAGACTTTTCTGCCTGTTGTCTGCATCAAAGTATGCCAAATAATATTCGTGTTCCGTCCTTCAGTTGGTTCACTTAGGAATAATAATTTTGTTCCTGTTTCCATGTATTAGATGACTCATTTATTAATCCTAGCTCTGTTGACATGGCAAGAGTCAGATGCTCAAGACTCAAGTAGGAAGATGTGATAGACCAAACTCTGCTTAAACAAACTGGTTGTGCCAGGTGACGCATTGCGACCTGGTTAACCTGAGACTGATGTCTTAAACAAAGTGGTTTTGAGTCAGATAAAGGAAAAAGCTGATAAGAAGCAGATCCGTCAGGGGTGAGGTAGTGTTTTTCCTCATGCCAATTTCCTCCTCTCTGATAAGGCACAACTACAGTCACAGAAAGCAGGGCCAAACAGTGGTAATGTCATTAGAAGGGGCCACACACCATCAAAGACCCCCGAAGTGACCCATGACTCATTTCCAGAGTGTTGCACCACATGATGTAAAACCCCTCCCCAGAGGAGGTATCAGGGCATTCCCATGTAAACCTGAACATATATAACCCACAGAACTTGTTGCAAATGCTCCCACCCGCAATGGGTCAAAACTACAACCATCACTCTGATCAGGCACATTGAAATTGCAATGATCAGGTGCAATCATTGAACCACAGGTCATATCTTTCCATTATCTATTCTTGTAATTTCCTTCTCTTTCTTTCTTTTCCTTATGCATTTTCTTCTTGATATTATTTTCATATTTTTATGGAAAAGAAGCAAAATGGAAGCATAATACCTTTCTGCTGCAACTAATTTTTTTTCTTTTTTTTTTTTTTTAAATAAACCTGCCTCATACATACACTGCTCATTCAGTGTCATTTCACTCTAATTCACCCCAAGAGATCTATTAACAAGAACCTCAGTTACCCTGCCTCAGAGGAGGGTCATAACAGAAGATCATCAAACTTGACGACCTTCTGACTTCTATCTTATATGAGATCAGATTGAAACTTCTCTCTTGTTTCCAGAGGCTTTGAATCAGAATAATAGTCATGGATATCAAGATACAGCCCAGTGAAATATGAGCCTGAAAGACAATTTGTTTTTTTCTAATCAGATGAGAGAATGAGACATAGCATTGCATAAATGTGTTTTATTAAAACGCTATTTTTAAAGTGAAGCACATAATTCAAAAAAGGATCCAGTTTTTCCTCAGAGAACTAATTCGATAGTATGGTTTGTATTAAAAATGCTTCCAATTGTTGTCTAAGTGTTTACTGTCATATAAGCTATTACTGTTGTTTTGTTCTATCAAATTACTTTGCTCCTTTTCTGGTTTTCATACTGCAAAACAAAAAACATTGGAATGCACAATGTACTTGAAATTAACTACTTGAGTTCACCTGCAGTATATACCTTTCATTATTCAATAATATCTTCTGGTATTAGGTCTCAAGTCTCTTAATCTTTTCAATACAGCAAAATAACAAGAATATATGCATTTAATATTTTTTCAACACCTTTGTGTAAAAGAGAAAAAGGAAATGCTTTTGTTTTCAACAAAAGAGGAAATGCAAATATGATAGTATAAAAATTAGAATAAAAACCTATTGCAAATTAAAATGTACACATTTTGCAGGTAAGCAATCAGAAAATCCATAAAATAAAGGCATTTTTTGACTGAAATAAAATATGATCTATAAATGTATAGGTACACATTAATAATATAACATCAATAATGTCTTCCTGTGACACATTTTAACTAAAAGCTGCCACAATAAGTAGGATTAATGGAGTGGGGGATTCAGATGAGAGAAAGGAGGAATAATCCGACTCAAAGCCTGCTGAAAACAGTGTAAGTTTCTGGGATCTACAAAGAGGTCCCATCCAGGCACAGTAATAGATGCAGGTACATCAGGGATTGATCTGTGAGGTACTGAAGAACTCTGTACAGAAAACGTTTATAGCTGAAATTAGAAAGAAAAAACAAGACAACTGGTGGAGACACCAAAACCACAAGGGTCTCTGGCTGCACAGAAGCCCAGCAAAATTACTTATTCTGCAAAGCACAAGGCTTTTTATAGCAATGCTATACCAGGCACAGTGGGGACTTACCTCCTAAATCCATATGCCTGTTGCAATTGCAGCAAATAATGGGTTTAACTTTAGGCCAGTAATGAGTTTTATTTTGTGGTTAGAGACACTCAAGTACTGTGTTTGCAATTACAACTGATCCCAAACAGAGCTTCATGTGTGTGTTTTTAACTAAAATATATGTTGACTGCCATGCATTTGTATCAATCTACATAGAAAAGAAAGTGACCTCTTTGGAAGGAACTTACATGAGAAGTCATAGAAGAGATATCCTTTACATCTTCTTTCCTTCTGTGGACAATGCAGTTTCATACAAAGAAATACCAAAACAACTCATAAACTTTTCTCTTTTCATTCCTTCTCCCAGCAGAGATTGTTATTGCCTTGTTCATGTGGAGTCACTGATTTAAGAGCACAAAAACACTTCTCATAGAAAGTCTGAGAATGCCAAATATTTGTCAGACAGTATTAGGTAATTAAAGTTTTTACTGTGTCTTGTTTCTGAAGGCTGGTAGTGCCTTTGTAGCTGCACAAAAGAAGACACCGGCAACAGACAGCGTATACATATGTTGTTCAAATCATACAGAAGAAAGATCCAAAGGAGCTGTTGAAAATTTGCAAGTAAATTCTTTTTGAAACTATTAAATTTTTCTAGTCCTGATTACCAACCTTCCCATCTCATCAGGCAGTGAATTTCTAAGCATATATTCTCAGATCAAAGGCATTGGCTTCCACCTACGAAAACAGTATATTATCAGGACTCAGAAAAAAAGCAGATAAATCCCTTGAGTGCCCTTAAGCAACACTGTTTCTGCATTCTGAAAGTTCTTCATATGTCATGTAATGCTTTCCAAATTATCCAATCATTCTGTGTCTGGATTAATAAAGGATTCATGAATATAAAAATACACAAATATGTAAATAGGCTTCCACATTATCCTAACAGAGGCAAAGAAGGAACTGCAGTATTTGTAATTGAGAGTTTTCATGCTTCCAGGTTTGCAAGTAAAATTACTGAAAAATGTTATCATGTCCATCTCTATAAAACAATGTACCTGCTTTTGTTTATTGCCAAAAAACATGGTGGTGGTGGCATGTGAGTTGCTTTTGATGGTCTTCTTTGAATTTCTTTATAAACTGCCTAGAAACTCTGCTATACTCATGTGGTTTCCATGTGTATGGTGAACAAAGGACACCTGAGCATCAGGTATAACAGCTGGATCTGACTGTTCAACATGGATGTATATCATGGCAATGCAAACAGTCCAAGTGCATCTCGTTTCCACAGAATTTCCTTTTGATTTGAGTAAGGTTTATGACAGGAAAACTACCTCAATTTTTTTTCATTGAATGTAAGCAATGTATGTTGACTTCACTGAAGTATGTTGTAGAATAAGGTACTACACAAAGAATTTTGTAGTTTCAGTTCCACAGGTTTATTTCGTTTGTGTCCTGAAATATGGGGAAAAAAAAAAAAAAAAAGAAAAAAGTATTGCAGTTACCAGAACTATCCTGTGAAATGTACAAAATAGGCCACTCAAAGACACTGGAAAGTTTTCCCACCCAATGAGCTTCCAAACTCCCACTTTCCACTTTTTCTAGACACATCCATTCATATGTGAGTTTCAATCAGTGACTAGATTTATTTGTTTATCTCATAGAATTATTTTGGTTGAAAAAGACCCTTAAGATCATTGAGTCCAACTGTCCAGTTTGTTTATCATGTGCTACAATCTCTGGTAAGATATCTTAGGTCTGTCAGAAATGGCTGCTAGACTCCAGGGTTAAGTCTTCTTTTATCTGTTTTTTCCTAAATTTGCCTTCTTTCTATTGGCAAAACAGTTTTCCAACTGCCTTTGCCATATAATTGCATAGAGTCTTAAGAGAGTATTTGCTCCTGAATTAGCTATCAGCATCATAGATATTTATGTCTGGACAGGTCAAACCACATGTTCATTAGTTCATGGATAGATACTCCTAGAGCAAAGTTCTGAAGTCCTTTTTCAGAATTGAAGATGTGATGAGATGGGTTGTAAGTTCAAACAACTTTCTTCCTAGAGGGCACAAAGATGTTAAGTTCAGATATATGCAGCTCATCAAAAGAATATTAGGATAAAGTTTTGATTAGTATCTATGGCATTCAAGGTTGTTAACTGGAATTCATAATGCCAAGTCCTCTGGAAATCTTTGAAATTATCTTCTACAGGCACTGAAGCTGCCCTGACTTCTCACTGATCCACATGTCTAAGCCCATACAAACCTCTGTGGTATTTTCAAAGTGTGAGCATTTCATTTGAGACACCTGGATTTTTTTCTAAGTGAATTTATCAGGCAATTAGGAACCTGGTTGTTGAGGCAGTGGTGGATATGGTACATTCTTTGTGAATTCTAAGTCATGGTATCATGCAGCTTCCTGACTCTTTTGAATATTGTAAGTCCTCATTAGTTACAGTGCAAGCTGTTGAGTAGTGGAAAATTCAAAGCATCCATAAGGACCAGCTGTATACTTACTCTTAAACAATGAAGTTCACCAAAATGTATCTTTTTGTCAACATGTTTGTAGAGTTTACTTCAAAAGAAATTGTCATTTTCAGCATGTGTTACATCATACTGATGGATTAAGTTAGCAAGGGCAAGTTATTATCACATAATTTATTAGATGCAATCAAGTGTACAAGCAGAAGAGAAATTCTGATGAGAAGTCAGAAGTCTTGAGAAATTACTGTGATTGTGCATGAAACTGAGGTTATGCCTAGAGATAGGCTTGGTTTAATGATCTGTCACTTTCTGTAAACTCGCATTTCAAATACCATGAACCATATACGACTGCATGAGAATTACCTTAAATGTTTTCTGGTATTACAGCTGCAAATATCCATGACTTGGTTAAAAAACCTGCTTGTGAAATATGGACTTTTTACTTAAAGTATATTAAACTGTTAAATCCTTAACTATTACTCATCCTCAGAAAAAAATATACCAGTAGCTACTAGGAACAGAATGCTTACAAGCATATTTCTTGATGACTGATTCGTTCATTTAGTCATCAAAATCTAAAACTCTGGTGCTCACCCTTCTCTGTAGCAGTCAATGAAGTCAAAGTGAATTTGTTCCCTGGCTTCAGAGGCTGCCAAATCGACCTTCCTCCCCTTCTTGAGATGTGTAGGATATTCAGGGTAAAAACTCTCAAAATTGTTCTCTGATTACATTAAATTCTCTGCTCTGTTTAAATATTCCCCAGCTGTAGCATTGATATACACTAATTTGGGAAAGTTTCTAATTAAGATTAAGATTATATGCAAATGCTGGATGACAAAACTAGGTCCAAAGTTTTAATCAGCAAATGTAACTTGTTATGCCATGTCTGTGAGAATTGATTCAATCTCTGGGAGCCAGTTTTCTTTTCTGCAAATGAAGAACAATAAAAAGTAACTTTCTGCCATGGGTTGTTGATGACATAAGGCACTGTTTTTGATTACAGAAGTGAGTTTCTGAAATTGTAAAAAGACCAGAAGCCTACTCATTAGATGGAAGAACAAGTGACTTTATCTGAGTTCCCCTAAGAATCATATCTTTTACAAGGTTTTTGTTCCAGACTTGGAAATGAAGATAATTTTGCTGTTTAGGAAGACTTAGAAATAAATTCAGAATAAATTCCAAGAAGAAAATAATTAATACTTCAAGATAATTTCAGTGCAAATGGCCCAGTGCCTTGGTCATTTATAGTTAAGATAGTCTTCTAAAAGGGATAAGTAAATAATCCACTCTAGCTTTTAGCCAGTCCTTTCCATCCTTCTTTTCAGTGCTCATTTACTCAAATACTCTTGTTTAACAGGCCTACTCCCTATGTCAGCCTGCACGGCAGCTGGTTAAGGTGAGAATGACAAGGTTCCTTTGACCAAAAACAGATGACTCTCATTCTAAAAGTTGTAACTTTGCTTTTCCCACATTCCTTAAGACAGAATAGATCACTTGTTACCAGGAAGGTCCATGTTGTGAAAGTTGAGATGGCAGGCTACGAAGGGCTCTGCTGTTACAGTTCCTCACCCAAGATGTATTAAGGTAATTTATCCTATCATTACACAAGATAGATGATAGCATTTTAATATTAGTCAAATTGATAATTAAATGAATACCCCAGGTAATTTAAATGTTCATGATGTTTCACGGTATCTTATGTGATGCAGTGAGGTGTCATCTTGTGGCAAGAACTGTCTCTGTTACACATGTTTATTCAGTAGTCTGGCATTCTGTGAGATCCTGCTCTGCTCTGCACTGGGGCGGCCTCACCTTGACTGTTGTGTGCAGTTTTAGTCACCCCAATAGAATAAAGATATTAAATCTTTAGAGTGTCCAAAAGGGGGCAACGAGGATGGTGAAGGGCCTGGAGGGGAAGTCATATGAGGAACAGCTGAGGGCACTTGGTCTGTTCACCCTGGAGAAGAGGAGACTGAAGGGAGGCCTCATTGCAGATACAACTTCATCATGAGGGGAAGAGGAGGAGCAGGCACTGATCTCTTCTTTGTGGTGCCCAGGGACAGAAACTGAGGGAATGGCCTGAAGCTGTGTCAGGGGAGGTTTGGGTTGGATATTAGAAAGAGGTTTTCCCACAGAGGGTGGTTGGGCACTGGAACAGACTTCCCAGGGTCACAGCACCAAGGCTGACAGAATTCAAGAAGCATTTGAATGATACTCTCAGGCACATGGTGTGACTTTTGGGGATGGTCCTGTGTGGAGCCAGGAGCTGGACTCAATGATCCTTGCAGGTCCGTTTCAACTTGGCATATTCTGTGAGATGAAAACCAGCTCGGTAGGCCAGTTCAGAAACACAGCCTATAAAGAAACATTAAAAAAAAAAGTAATAAATAAAAATCAGACTTCTAAATGTGCTAGGAAGGAAATGCCAAAGTAAAAATATTTCTCCTTTTTAACCTTTTAGAGAAGAAGAATTAAATAAAGTTATAATAACATGGAATGGAGAATAATAATGAGAGTGAATTTTGTGGAAATTTGGTTTTGCCTTTTCTCCTTCTTGCTATGTGGTAGAGAGTTATTATGTTCATGGTTTCATACCTCAAATGTAGCAATTGTTGCATATATTTCTAATTGTATCAAAGAAAATAAATCTAGATTCTCCACCAAAAATACTATCAGGTTGCTATGGATAATAAAAGGAATGGCTTGACGTATGGTAACAGGCTAATAGTCTGCATATACAGCTTTCAGAATGCCAGTCACTCACATTTAGAAAAGTCAGACTTGCCTGTCGGTTTGCAGCAATGTTCTCTTCTGCACTGAAATGTGCTCAGAATAAACTGTAGTCAAAGAAAAACTTAAATTTCTGGTTTTCCTCTCTCAAAACCAGACATCTACTGGATTTATTTGTGATTTTGCTGATTACTGTGCTCATTCCTTTCTCTTCATTACTTGAGACACATGTAATTTTCAAACCATCTCTGGAATCTCTTTTTCTGAATAAAGAAAAGTATAATTCCAGGGTCTGGTCTGTCAAAAGGACTACTTTTAGTTCTCAGGTCTACACCACAAGAGGGAAAAAGTTACTGCTCTTGTGGACATGAATAGACACTTTTCACAAAGAGCTAGTAAGGAGGCGAATCATTCTAAGCCGCAGATATAATGCATTGATTTGTTCGAGGTGAATTATTTATGTTCCTCAGTCAAGCTAGAACAAGTATTGGCATAAAACAGTTTATTCTACACTTTAATTCCTACATGCCACCCTCAGACTAAGAACAAGAGAGACAGAAATAGAAAAATAAAAAGCAGTTCTCTAGTTGCCCAGACCACAGAAGAAGTAATAAGTGTTCTGGTGAGCTTAAAACACAGTGTTTGAAAATAAAAAAAAGTCTGTGTTTTTGTAAATACAGAAATGTTTTGGCATCAACGCATAGAGATATTGTAATAAAATAATAGAATATTGGATATACATAAATAGAAAAATTAGAACAAATAAAAGGAAGATCTTTCCTCATTACAGTCTAGAACTTGCTCAAGGGGAGCATTAGAGGCAGAGATACCGATACTCTCTGGTGACCAGCAACAGGACATGAGGAAAGGGAATGAAGCTGCATTGGGGGAAGTTGACACTGGACATCAGGAGAGGTTCTTCACTGAGAGGGTGGTTGGTCACTGGAACAGGTTCCCCAGGGAATTGATCGTGGCACCAAACCTGCCAGAGTTTAAGGAGCATCTGGATGAACTTCTTAGTCATATGATTAAGATTTAGATAGCATGCCAAGGAGCATGGAATTGGACTTGATAGTCATTATGGGTACTTTCCAGTTCAAAATTATCTATTCCACATATTCTGGATTACTGCTGAGTAGGGAGGCTAGATGGAAAAGGATGTGTAGTCTGTGGGCACTCTTTTCACATAAGGTGATATGTATACTTTGAATAGCAGTAAGTTTTAAATTTTATCTTTTCTAGACACTAATTTCAGTTAATTGCTTCCCTTTTTTCCACTAGATGAAGTGAAATATTAGGAACTAAAAACTTTTAAATCAAGAGTGACATTTATATAATTTTTTACTACAGCAGTAAGTAACAGCTTTGAAAAATTCACTGATTCTTGTGGGAGGAACACACTGTAGAAGTACTAATGAAGACTATTCCTCTGAATCTGTGTCAAAGTCTATGTGTGTTGTGCCTGGCTGAGATGCAGTTCATTTCCCTGTAGCAGCCCACACAGTGCTGTGCTCTGCATGGGTAGCTAGAAGGGTGTTGATAACACAGCAGTGTTTTGGCTGCTGCTGAGCAGTGCTGGCATGGCATAGCACCATGTTTCAACATTCTCCACCAGTAGGCTGGGGCTGCGCAAGATCTTGTGAGGTGACACAACCAGGGCAGCTGACCCAAAGTGCCGAAAGGGATATTCCACCTTCTATGATGTCAGCTCAGACATGAAAGCTAAGGAAAGGAAAAGGAAGAGAGATATTTTTTATTTACAAGGTTTTCCTTCTGGAGCAACCACTATGCATGCTGAAGTGCTGCTTCCTGGGAAGTGGCCAGATATCTCCTGCTGATGGCAAGTAGAAAATAAAATCTTGTTTTAATTTTTACTTTTACACATGAAACCTTTCATGTTTGCTTTAGTAAACTGCCTTGTCTCAACCTACAAGTTGTTTTCGTCTTATTTTCTCTCCCCTGTCCAGCTGAGAAGTGGGAGTGCTAGAGTACCTTAGCGGACACATGGCGTCCAGTCAAGGTCAACTTATCCCAGTGTGATAATTCTGTCCCAGGCAGTCCCAGCAGAATCCAGCAGGACGCTTCTAACAAATAAGTTTCTTCATGAAAAAGGTAGAAAATTTGTGAGTTTTGATTGTTTTATTTGCCTGAGTTTGTCAGAGGGGGATCATAAAAATAGCAAAGATCCAGTTACTAACTGGAATGGTTGGGACTCAAACAAACAAGTAAATAAAAAAAATATGGTTCCCTTTGCAAAGTCACTTAGCTCATAAAATGAACAGAATTTGTTTCAGCATAAAATATACAGGAGATACTAAATAAACTATGATGCTTTACTTTGATAACAGCTCTTTCAAAATGAGAAGACTATTGGGAAATACAGAAACATGCAAAAATGTTGCAACTGGTTTATAAAAACATTCTGTAAAGTCTATACTGCAAGTGCACACAGAAACTCCTAGAAAATATAAAGACAAACTCTTAATAAAATAGACACAAAAAAGAAGATGGAGGAAATGTAAACAAGCACTTGATGCTGCTTTGGGTAACATTTTTAGGATCTGCTGATTCAAATAGCCCAAACCAAACCTGTTGCAAACAGCCATAACTCACAGCCCACAGTCTTTGCCACCCCATACTAACCTTTCAGTCAGCTCAGTCTTCATATCACTAGTGCTGGGAAGCAATTCAGATTACTTATCTGAGATTATAGGTATTTTAAAAATAAATAGGTTACCCATATGATATAGTTTGACTTCAAATGGACTGAAAAATCATAAAAGATGGGGGTCAACCTCTTTCCCCAAGCAACTCGAGACAGGACAAGAGGAAATTGCCTTAAACTACACCAGGGGAAGTCTAGGTTGAAAATCAGGAAGAATTTCTACACAGAAAGGGCTGTCAAGCATTGGAATGGGCTGCCCAGAGCAGTAGTGCAGTCCTGTGAGAACACCTGTGAGAAACACCTGTGAGAAATGATCCTGAATGTAATGGTGACCAAGCTTGACTTGGAAGGGAGGAGCTCCTGTGAGGAGTAAAGAGGCATAAAAGCTTTAAAAATTAGAGAGGGCTTCTGTATGGGCAACTTTCAAAAGTTTATACTTTTATGAGGAAAATTGTACACTTCTTTGTGAGTAAATGTCTGAGTTGCACAGTTGTTTTGAAAATAAAGTTTAATTCTTCATTTCTGCTCTTTAGTATTGTTCCCATTTCAGCCTTTTTGCTTACTGTTAGGTTACTTTAAATCCTAAATTACCTATTGAATAGACCTGAATTTTAAGGACAAAATAGCAATAGACTATGATGAATCTTCACAAAATAGAGAGAGAAAAAACCCAAAAGAATCCTTTCTCCTTGGCAGATCCTGGAAAACTCACAATGACAAAACTAAATTGGGGTATATTGCAAGTCACACACATACACTGCAATAAAACATGTGATTTCAGCAGAGATGCACATAAATTAAGTAGCTGATATTAATGTCAGGAGTATGGCAATAGCTGAGGACAAGTCATAGCCCTATTCTCAGTGTAGCAGAATGGTTTATCGCATCTGTGACTGGCATCAGACAAGACTCTACTAGTGATTAATACAATTAGGATGGAAATTAAAGGACCTTTTCACAGGAAAGATCTGAGATTATAAGCATTAATAAAACCTTCTAGTTGTTAAGACGAGCTGAGTTAGTTTTTGGAACTCTCTATTATGTTGTCCAGCACTGTCTGCACTGGTAACTTCTGCTTTTTTGTTGCTGCATCTCACAGATCAAATATCCTATAGACATTATCTCAACTAATTTTAAGACAAAAGAGACATAATTTACCCCAGCTGCTGGTTGGCCTATTATATGTTAGTAGATCTTCCTAAATACTATGTAGGGGAAGGGAACATGCCAACCAGTAACAGATGACTGTAGAGGCAGTATCTTTGTTCAGGAACCAATAGCTGCCTTCTTCATAGGAAAGCACGTCTTTATGAGGAGCAACAAAGGGCTTTGACCTCATCTAGTTTGGAAAAAAAAAGGAGTCTAGAGCTTCCTGAGAAGGGGAAATGGAGAGAGAGGTGCTGAGCTCTTCTCCATGGACAATGGTTGAAATCTGCACCAGAGGAGGTTCAGACTGAACATTAGGAAGCATCTCTTTACAAGGGTGGTGAAACTGGAACAGGTTTCCTAGAGAGGTGATCAATGCTGTAACCCTATCAGTGTTTAAGAAGCATTTGTACAATCCTCTTAAACAATATGATTTTATTTTGGTCACCCCTGAAGCAGTCAGGCCATTGAACTAGATGACTGTTGTAGGTCCCTTCCAACTTAAACGTGCTATCCTATTCCTGGACTATATTTTGACCATGTGAAAAAATGGGTCATTTTATTGAATGCCTTTATATTTTATATATAATGCCTTTATATATTCTGGGGGACTTTAACACTAGAAAGTCCCCTAATGATTATTCAGGAGACTTTGAAAACTGTTATCGCCTTGACAGTTATGAACTGAGCACAGTTTTTGGGTTTTCATTTTATTTCACTTCCTGTCACATTCAAGAACTGTATCTTAGAATGAATGAAAGCTTAGTAAATTAAAGATTAATATTTTAGGAAAATCTGAATTAGTATTTTCAGACATTGATTGATTGATTTTTTTGTGTGAGGACTTAGTTTAATAAGATACAGCAATTTGAAATACAAGTCTGAATTCAGTGTTGCACTCTAAAAATTCGTAGTTGCCTCTTCTGTGAGTCTGAGTTGGTGCCATTGCAGTACCTGGTAACTTTCTCTTGACAACAACAGTGCAATAATCAGTTGTTTAGAAACAGGGGGCAGGGGAAGTCAAAGAATTGATACTGAGTTATGTTCCAGGTTTACACAAAGTAATCCAGTACTGAGAGGTTTCTGCATCCAAAACATGAATCCATGTGAAAGTGTACACTGTCTCTGGCTAGAGCAATTAAAAAAGAATAGCTTTCAAAATAGTAATATCACTTTGGATAGCTAAATTTTAATCATTTGATGCTGTAGTTTCATAATTCCCAGTCCAGCCTCATAAATTTTTAAATAGCTGCAATATAAACCTGCAATGAATACTTTTAGAGGACATGAAATGCAGAGGCAAATTTTACTTATGCCAGCACAGCCTCATAAAGTTTTTCATAGACTACCATGCCCTGGGATATATTCCAAAAATTGTCTTGTTTTGAAAAGTACCATACCCTGAGAGGTTTCACAGTTTGAGTGCTGATAATGAGGTCAAATACACACAAAAAGAAAGGAGTGTAGAATGTCATCACCTCTTACATACCTTTTTGAAGGAGGCCATTTGACCAATGTTTGTTTTTTTTTTTGCAATAGTGGGTAAAAAGAGCAGAAGTAATGTATGCCAGAATTAGATACCTGATTCTCTTGTTTTATTCTCTATGCTTCATGATCACGTTCAGCAAGTCCAAAATAAAACCTGAAACAAGATACATCTAATCCAATAGCACTATCTGCTGCAGCATACACCCAAGGTCACAGGTCCCTGCTGCCTCATTCATTTCCTGCCAAATGGAGAGCCAGGGTAAAAATGTGAATGTCAGGGTAGTCTACTATCAGTGATATTCCACTCCTGATGATGTTTCAGTGCTTCAACAAAAAGCCACAAATATTTTCACCAGTTTGACACTAGAAAGACAGTAGCAGACAGACTTTTGTGGGCAGCACAATGGTCAACATTGGGATCCAAATTCCCAGTGAAAAGGTGACATCAGTGAGCAACACCAGTGGCTGTGTCAGGAAACATCCAGCCTCAAAACAGACTACAAAAGCTTTTTGGATATGGTTGTCAAGAGACCCTCATCAGCATTGCCTCTCTCTCAGTCTGAACAAGTTTGTGTATACCTTGTTGCTCTTAAAAAGGCAGATTTGTAACTTTTAGATTCAGAAAGTACATCCCTGTCTCAGACACAGTTCCTTATGTGGCAGAACTATGCTCAAGAGACTGTAGAAATGAGCACCTTTAATCTATCTGACATCACTCTGCTCACACTCATTGGCACCTACTCATACCTCATTAAACACAATTTGTCATAATTGCAGTCAACAATTTGAGCAATGACTATGCTATAATTTGACAGAAATAAAATATTTTTCTCCCTGTGCATTCCTAACAGAAGAACATCCAAAAAACTGTATCTCTAAAACCTTCCATACCCACCACTATCATGAAGTGTTGTTTAAAAGTAAGGTTAAGTTTTTTACTGTACAGAGCTATGCTTTAAACTATGATAAAGTGTTTTTAGAATGATGTAAAATTTGAAAACTGTTTTTAATGCACTACAAAAAAATCAATTTAATTTGGTACTTACTGTATTTGCTTTATAGTGGAAAATAAACATTTTTTGTTACTGGCTCCAAAAAAATCCCTAAACAATCAATCAAACAAAAATCTTCATACTTGTTTCTTACTATCTGAGTGCTCTCAACATTTGTGAGAAATACATTATGTTTATGTGTAGTATCTAACTGGGCTGAGTTGCAGAGCCGGGATAGGAGAGATAAGGGGAAATAGACATAAACATGGAAAGTTCACATGGGAGGATACTTTTTACTTGACAGAAATATTATTTAGGCCTATATAACATATGTTCATGTTGTTATATGGAAAATCTGTAATCAGATATTCAGCCTATGCCTTGACTCTGGCAAAAATCCTTTAAGCTCCTTTGATGAGAGAAACAATCTTTAAATCAGCTGTCATGTTTACGTGCACCAAAGTACCAAGTCTAGGTTTAGGCTCTCTCTACTCTGATGGAGTCAGAGGAGAAAGATATGCACATCCAACACAATTACCCCACAAAGGAATTAATTTTGCCTGCCTATTTTATAGAGGGATAAAACTATTTCTGGAGACCCATGTCCCTTCAACAAATTATAAAAAAATGAGAATATTGACAGTCTAGACTGCAAGCACTGTACTCCCTGTAACACTCCTTTACTATCTGTCATTTATGGCTTATAATCAGTAGTTAATAAGTCATGGAATTTGGGTAAGATTGTTAAGACTGAAGAAGGGTTGAATATAAACAAAGGAAAAGTGCAAGTGAGCTTGTAAGCAAAGGGTAAGCAAAAGATAAGCAAAGAATCATTCAGCTTATGGTCAGTAACTGCATTCACTTTGTCAAGTATCTGGAAATACTCTACAAAATGATTACAGAAAACAACATGTCTGCAGGCATCATCAGGAGCAAGTCTTTGATGGCAGATGCCATTTGTAGGAATACAAAACTGAAAAATACCAGAATGCAGAAAGCTTCCCAAAAGAGTCTGACCGAGATGTCTGCAAAGCCCTGGGCAGATACCAAAACACAGGATGTGTCCCAAGAAGATAAGAACTCATCCAGCCTGCAGACACTGACCCATCTCCGGACCCAAAGACTATTTGCATTTGACAAGATTTGCAGTTTTGTGTATTCCCTGTCCCCCACCAAAACTCACCTGACCACATGCATTGTTCCCCCTACCCTTGTGTTCATGAATAATGGATTAACTCTAGATACCTGCTTCTCCCCTAGTTAACATAACGTATTCTCTTAGTTACCATGATCCATCCCCAGTTTGGCATAAACCAGCCTCTTCATTCTAATAACCCTATATACATTGAAATGTGCTTACAGTAAACGAGTTTGTTTGACCCCCTAAACAGAGTGTGTGTAACTGACCGTTACAGTAATTCATTCTGTTACTGCACATTAACAGAGCAATTTCAAATTATTAAACAATGACAATAAGGTGGATGCCTGGAGGTTTGTTTTTTCTCCAGATAAAATTTAATAAATTCAAAACCCCTATTCAAAACAGCAACTGTCTGTGTAATGAAAACTGACTGGGCAATCACCAACCATATGAAGTTCAACAACGGGAAGTGCCAGATTCTGCACCTGGGATGGGGCAACCCTGGATGTTTGAACAGACTGGGAAATGAGATGCTGGAAAGCAGCATCATGGAAAGGGACCTGGGGCTCCTGGTGGATGGCAAGGTGAATGTGAGTCAGCAGTGCCCTGGCAGCCAGGAGGGCCAACCATGTCCTGGGGGGCATCAGGCACAGCATCCCCAGCCAGTCAAGGGAGGGGATTGTCCCACTCTGCTCTGCACTGGGGCAGCGTCACCTTGAATATTTGGGCACTGCAATGTAAGAAAGATATTAAGCTCTTAGAGTGAATCTAAAAGAGGGCAACAAAGACAGTGAAGGACCTTAAGGAGAATCCATAGGAGAAGCAGCTGAGGGCACTTGGTTTGTTCATCCTGGAGGAGAGGAGATTGAGGGGAGACCTCATTGCAGTTACAACTTCATCATGAGACTCTTGGTGTGACTCTCGGTCCTAAGCAGGGCTAAGGGTTGGACTCAATGATCATTGTGGGTCCTTTCCAAATCAGCATATTCTGTGATTCTGTAAAAAAGTAAATAATTGGGAGACCTCAGAGTTAGAAGCACCACGAAAATATTAATAATCTTCTCAGTTTTAACAATAGTTTCTATGCTGATGTCAGGAAGCTATTAGTGGCAGTGGACACATGACCACTACAGCTATTGTGTTTGTGTTATTATGGGCTGTATTTTTGATTCTGTGGTTTTTTTGATTTAGCCCTCATTCACAGCAGTGTATACTTCTTTGAAGTGGAAACATGCACAGAAACATGCACAGTTAATTCATTAACTACTCAAATAACAACTCAAGCTGGCAAAACCTGACAGATTGATGCCTTGTCTTTCTTTCACAAAGCAGAATGATTCCTTCAACATTCTGCACATTTGTTTTTTGGAAGTTTTTTACTTTTTTGAGGACAGATGATAAAAAACTTATATATGATGTCTTTTTATTTTTTTTTCTTTCACCCTCAAATTTAAAGTAAATTGCAATAAAAGGTACCAGCTACCTGGGCTGACCTTTGTGTGTGAACTATATGTAACTTTATTGAGGGACATTTAAAAAATTATCCTGGAAATCTGGGCTTTCTTCAAGGAAGATGAATATGTTTTCATTCACATATTTGAGGTTGCTTTACAGTGGATGCTGATAATGTTATGGTTGTTTCTTCCCGGACAGGCAAATGTCAGATTTATTTTTCCCAGTTGAAGAAAATACATAGGAGAATCATAGACATTGGATGTTTGTTCAATGTCATCATGAGAAAAAAATCAAATAATGTTCTCTAAATATTTTATAAACCATCAGTTTATCTTTTCCATTCAGTAAAGTCATCACCTTTCCCTTTCTTATACACAGTGACATTGTAAGGTAGATTGTGTCTTATTAAGCCTGACGTGGAATTTAAAAAAGATATCCAAGACAATTTAGCAATTAATGACTTCAAAGAAAAAGAAGCCTCATTTCTTTCCTTCCTTACTGTGCTTTTCTGTTGCATAACCCCATCTGTGGGGTTTAATTTTTCCTGAAACAACTTCTCTGGTATTCATTAGGTATCTGTTTGTGCCTGTTTGCTCCCTAGTGCTGCAACAAATAATCTAGTAAAAAAAATACATTTCTGCCACATGAGTTGAACTGACTCACAGAATGTTGCAGCTGGCACCAGAGTAGCACAGGGTAAGAAACAAGTATGTATAATTTTTGCTTTTGTGAATGTGCTTCCCTTCTACCTGGATTATTTGGAATAGACTATGAACATAGATGTGACCTTATAAAGCAGTTTAGGTAGTGGGTATTTTATTGTATTGAAATAAATTTTTTTTTTAAAAAATCAACTACTAAATTTTTAAATAATTTTCCCAAAAATCTTACATTATGTTTTCAAAATCTTGGCCTTTTTTTTTACACTTATTTATAAATTTACTTCACCTAAATAAAACAAAGCATTCCTGTGACATGGTTGTTATCACAAACACTATCTAGTAGTTAATCTAAGTAACTTGCTTATCATGAGTCTGATCACTTTCAGCAGCATCAATATAGAAAGACATTTGCACAGTTTATCAGTATGTGAATATTTGTGGTCCTTCTTTGTTATTTGTTGATGACTCTTCTGCAGGTAGCTGTCTTGCTTTCCTTGGAATTGTCTGAGAAAATGCTCCCAAGTGACTTTACAGTTTGCATATTCAGGTTGAACGGCTGAGAAAATTCACTTTCTACAAGTTTTTCAGTCCCCTTTGCTTGCTGCTGAAACAGCATTTATGAGCAAAAGATACTCATTTGGGCATGAGCAAATGGATTGGTTTGACTACTTGTGTTATACATAAAAATGGACAGAATTCAAGCTAATGATACATGAAATAACAGGTAAGCAAGCGACAAACTATCCTGAGATTTGTTGAGATTTCATATTTATGATCATATGCTGAAGCTGGAGGTTAGCTACAAACTGTATAATGACTGCTTGCAAGCATCATGTTGTGTTGTTATTGCTTAGATTTCTTGCCATGAGTCACTGTGAAGCCAGATAATTAAAAAAAGATAGAAGGGGGCAGGATGAGGAGGGCTGAAGTGAGGGAGGGAGGATGAAAGGGAGAAAGGTGGCGGGGGGGGGAGGAAGGGAAAGAAAGGAAAGAAAGGAAGGGAAAGAAAGGAAAGAAAGGAAAGAAAGGAAAGAAAAGAGGGGAAGGGTCTGTCCGGGGGGTATTTGGGGT
>JAWWEW010000112.1:95824575-95834831 GCA_035583185.1 Anabacerthia variegaticeps | reverse complement strand
GCAGGGAAGGAAGGAAGGAAGGAAGGAAGGAAGGAAAACGTTTGACTACTAACAAGGAAAGGCAGACTATCAAGGAATTATTCACAAGAAATACAACTGATCACATAGACAAAAAGTGTTTGCTAGAGCTCTTAAGCTCATTACCAAGGTAACAACATAGGGAAGAAGTTGTTTTTTCCCAAGAGATAAAAAAACAGAGTCCTCTCTTTTTCCACCTCAGAAATCACAACCAAGAAAGCAAAAAACAGTGACAAATAAAACAAGAATGCTAAAATTCAAAGAACGAGGCAGCACCCTAGACCAGATTGAATTCTTGATATCGCTGTAAACAACAAGGCAGAGATTGTGTTTATTTAGTCTGTTCAGGTTGTGGTGATAAATTACCAGGGGGTAATAGTTAAGGAGAAAACTAGTTGCAGTATCTGGTTTTGATTGCATTTATTACTCATAGGGAAGTAAGTGACAACTGTTAGATTATTAATATTGGCTGCTGACAAGGAAGTGATGTTGTTCTGTGAAGGTAGAAAAGAACCATGACCAGAGGAGTGTAGACCAACACAGAAATCAGGGACACTCCTTCTGTTTCACAGACAGAGAAAGCATATAAGCAGCCTCTGTTCAGAAGCAAGTAGGAAAGCCCTGGAATTTAAAAAACAGCTAGTGCTCATTCTTTGAAAATTTGTGAAGCAGCTTATTTACAGCTCTAGAGTTTCTTTCTTTAGGACTCTTTATTGCCTTCTGTACAGTTTCAGAGCCAGTGCTGGCATGAATTATTTTCAGCTAAATCTCTTCTGTGAATAATTTCCCATGTGTTGGTGAAATTTCCTGTGTGTATTACCTTTTATAGCAATCCTCCAGGTGAGTTCATCTCAAAATTCAGGGAAAGAGATATCAAGGACTAGACTTTCTAAAGTATTCCTAAAGCATCCATTTTGACAGACATTGGCAATATAGCAGTAATACTCATCAAGTAGTCATCAGAACATCTTGCTTACTAGAAGTCTCTGCATTTCAAGATATACTTCCACTTCAAATCCAATCAAACCCACAAATCAGATTCTTATATTTATGCCAGATCTGTAACATATGCAATTATAGCTTATAGGAATGTTGCAAAATAGACATTCCTGATCTATTATCACAATACTTTCTTTTTTAATTTCTTAAAATCCTCTTGTAAAATCAAGAAATGTTTTCTACTAATTTATTTTTACCTCAACAAAGCCAAATAATCAGATTGATTTCAACAGAATAATGATGTGACTTTTTATAAATAAAAAAAGGCCCTTCAAACTATTTTTGACAGTTTAAAATAGCTACTATCTAGTCAGACTTTCAATAATGTAATTAAAATCTAAAACTAGACTTCCCTGCTATAATATTTTTACCAAGGCCCTCAGGTTCTAGAACATTTCTGGATACCACACAGAATGATGGAGTTTTCAGAATCACTTGAAACGAATGTTTTGCATAATTAAAACCCCATACAGCATGGTTCATACCAGCTAATTTTAATGAAAGCCAATTCCTTAGCAGGACAAGTTTGAATGAGCAAGTAGGAACAGTAGATTTAGGAAGTATCAATAAACCAACCCATGTACTAGTCTTTTGTGAAACTAAAAAAAAAAAAAAAAGAAGCAGAACCTAAGGCAAAAGAATGACTTTAGTTCACATGCACTATGCTTGTTAAAAAGAATAGGGTTTGTTATCTCAGAACTCCTTGTTATGAACTTTGCAGCCTCAGCAGAACACAAAATGAAGAAGTGTTCTGTATTTTAATGCTACTACATTCATTACATGGCCTTCAGGAGTTGTTGTGCTGATCCTCTCTGGCCTGCATAGCACAAGCAACAAGACTTCAATGTGTTCAGTCCTGGAAACAGAGAATATATAAGGTTTTCTTCTAACAGATGTATGATTTTAACATAGACATTCAAAAGTTCTATGAGCATATAGATGACTCTAACTAAGCATATCTAGAGCTGTCATTCTTCTTCAACTTACATGTAGAGACATCAAACACTTCAGAGTCCTGGCTGTGCTCTGAACTTACGGCATCTTTCTTATACAGCTAACAAAGAGCTCTGAACAGAAGCTCCAAGAAATTCAATATGGCCTTCATTACATGGCATTTATATACCTAAAATTATGGGTTGGGATTTTCATATAGATCATGCTTTTAAAAATGCATTTAAAGTCCATCTATCCCATAAGAACCAAAGGAGGAAATTCCACCCCTTTTTACACCTCACCAAAAAGTACGCAAGACTGTTAAAACAGTGTTTATTAAAGTAATCAAGACACTATTTATTTTATATACAGATTTATAAAATTACGTTTATCTTCCACAAAGCACATTACCTATTAAAACAAACTTTTCCATGCTATTCCACAAAAAAATAATATATTATAAAACTATGTCTTACAACCTTGTTGAAACTCACGTATCTAGCTGTTTAGTCCTCAGAATTATTTCAAAGTTTTTTTAAACCAATGTTTTAAAATGCTGGTATTAACTAATAAAGAAATATATTCCTGACTTTCTACATGAGTACAAGTTTTGGTATTGCTTTACGAAAAAAAGTAATCGCTTCTAGAGTAAAATTTCTCCATATTCTTATTCTGTGTTCTGATAGTGTGACTTGACTTGACTGCTTCTCAGAAGGATAATCTGAAGACATTTCTTAAGAGGACTTTTTTTAAAAATTCATTCCAGTTAAGCTTCCCTCCCCCATCCCATTTTTTTTTTTTAAGGTACAGATCATGTAAAAACTAGAATTTGCAATTTGAAGACATTCATCCACTTCAGTATATTTCTCACACAGCTTCCTACCATGATCAGAAAAATGTCCCCATCAGCTGATCCTTAAACACTGTGCTACCCTGTGAATTTGGGCCGTAGCTCATTGATAGCTCCAGCCTGCGTTCCATAATCATGGTGGTGGAAAGGACACAAAAATATGAAGTTAGAGTTCAGTCTTAGTTATCAAGTAAATAATTTTCTTTTTGTTATGCAAATAATTTGATTTTAAAGTAATTTTAGTACTGAAATGGTAGAGAGTCTGAAAAATGCTTTCTTGCTACATAAGTTAAAGTTGTTAAGGGAACAGTGAGATGCAGTAGTGAAATTTTGCCAGTAAAACCACATCAGTTTTCCCACTTGCTACAAAATATTATTTGCTTTAAAATCAAACAATAAGTCAAACTGCTGAATAGAAAGGATGAGGTTATTATTACTGATTGTAAGACAAATATTATGGTTTCTCTACTGGGCTTCTAAAGGTATCTTTAAAATATCTAAGCTAAATATGTTTGTGTCTGAACTCAGAGCAATAATAAGAACTGACAGTTATATAACATATTTCAGGCAAAGAAGTCAGTAAATTCTACAAACTAATGAAAAATTGTATTTGCAGGGATCACTTTCCCACCACTGAATTGTTGACAACCCTAGGGTGAAAATCGGCAACACTTACAACTCAAACGCAGAAAGCAACATGTTCAACGTGGAAAATTATTAAGGCTGTGTCCTCTTGAAACTTCAGTAGAAATGTAAACTGGCAGAAAACATAAGCTCTAGTGCAATTTAGCCAGTACAGTAGGTCAATGCTTCAAAACAAATCTGTATCACTTTTTGTTTAGAAAAAATAATGTCTAAAAGAATAAGCATGTATATCTGCTTTGCATTCAGGGTCATTAACCAAGTAAGCTAGAGCAATTTATGTATTTCCACCTTGTTCTAAAACTGGAATCAACAGAGATGAAGTTGTCTGAAGACTCCAGATACATGTGCTTTGGAGCACTGGGGCTCAGCAAAGGCTATGGGTAGCTCATGTCTTGTCCTAAGCATCAACCCTGTTTTGCCTGTCCTAGGTCTTTACTGAGCAGTAGCCTTAATACAATGTTGAAGAAAACAGTGCTGATGTTCTTAAAATCATCCAGGTATTCTCATGTGGAAGGTTTCTCATCAACCTCCCCCAGCCGGAGTGAATGGACAGTTTTCTTTTGACATGCTGAAGATCACATGTCAGCTCTCATGCACAAATCTTTCTTACAGGCAGCTCAAGGTCATGTTTTCATTTATTACATTTTTGTGCAATATTACAAATTTTTATGTTCATAGTCTAGTAAGACCCCAAACACAAGTGTGTGCAAGGACATGGGTGTGAGATGTCTGGCAGGTAGAAGGTAAATCAATATAAAAATCAATATCAATATCAAAAATCAGAGTAAGGGACTGCCTCCAGATCTTTTACTATCAGAGTGTTCTCTTTCTGCCAGTGTAAATTGCATAGAACAAATGAAGGAATTAAAAGGTAATTCTATCATTTAAATAGACAAAACAGGGTAATCACAAATTTAGGCATTAAGAAATATGTCACAGAAAAATATTCACTCTGTTTTGTTTGGGCTTTTGGGTTTTGTTTTTGTTTTTCTTTTTCTTTCTGGGATATTTATCCCCTTTTAGCTCTTTCTAAGACCTCATGGTATACCAGTGAGCACAGTTAGCTTACCTGTACAAACAATGAATGCTTTTCTAAAAAGGTGATAGAATTTAAAACCAGTATTTGTTTTCATGTAAATTTTTTAAATTAAGGTTAAAGTGAGTTAGTGTAAAATTAAGTAATATCATAAATATGATTCCCATTTAATTTAACCTTAATTTATATTCTCTCTCGCTCTCTTTTTTTTTTTTTTTTTTAAATATCTTCAAAATAATTGTCTTCTATTTCCTTGTCATTACCTTGGTAATTTCCTTCAGTGCTTGATTTAGAAAATTATATTCAGGAGGGCAGTAGAGGATGAATGGGCTAAGATATAATTTTGTTTATTGTTTTATAGATTATGAAAGCAATTTGTTTTATGAAGCAGCACAGAAGAAAACAGGCATGATTCTGGAAATTAAAGGTCTGCCACTGTGATGCGCAATTCTCTCCTGAATTGAAGATTAATTAAATACTTTTTAAAAAATAAAAGTAAATGTCAGAGGCAGAGAGCTGAAATTAAAGAATATACAATAATTATTACAAGCATAGCTAAGACAAAATAATTTGAAATATTATCATACATAATGCGTAATAAGGTCTGAAAAACATTCTTCTCTTTTTCAGGGCCAGAATTCAGCATGAACGGATATTGACATGATAACAATGATATGTTGGTGCGTACTTAATTAATTGTGAACTTAGAATTGAGGATGTTGCTTTCCTCTCATGTATATTAAACTATTTGCAGTTTCCAAATAAATAATAAAGGAATTCATTTATGTAAATGAATTTGATTGATGAAAGTTTTCTAGACCTTTGTTTCTCCTAGATAAAGAGGAACCATAAATGCTTTAAATTGAAAAGACAGAATCTGAAATACTGCAAAAATTGTCAACTCTTAAGACAATGTAGGGCATCATAAATGAGATTTTTCCCCTATCAAAAGGACCAGACCAAGAAACATTAGAAGGCTTCTTTTCAATTTGCATTTTGCTGAAGAGTGTACTGGGAGAGAAGAGGAAGAGTAGTAAATGCTATAAACATGAAAAGAAACAGTAGTCGATGTCTTGCAGCCTTCTTTTTTCTGCTTCTCTTTCCCTATCCTAATGTTTACATGTACTCTTCTCTTTTTGTACTCTTCCTAATCTTTTGTTTCACTTTCCAGCTCTTTTCATCTTCCACTTCCTCTTCTATTTTTTGGTTGCTTTGGGTTTTTTGAGGTTTTTTTGGGTTTTTTTGTAGGCTTGTAAATTCTGTAATCCTCCTGATGGTAGGTAACTTCTCCATTGAAATTTACTCTGGGTCATCATGATTTTGAAGAACGGTGTAAAAACATAACCTCACCCTTTGCTTGCAAACACAGCCCAACTAGCCTAGTACGACCTTCCCTCTAGGCTGAGAGTCAGAGACCCCTTGCTGCCTTCTCTTGCTCAGGTACATGCTGACTTGCCTTAATCTTTAGACAGGGTTCTTAGTGCTTTATAATAATTTACAGACTTTAAGCACTGGTCAAAAATTTCCCAGTACTCTGAAATGTCACATGCCCCACTTTGCAGATGAGGTAGTATTACATGGCAAGAGACAAGACTAAATCAAAGGCCCTGCATATATGAGTATTAAAATATTTTACTGAACCCACAGATGAAAGACATGTATTCAAGCCACTGAATACACTCTTCAAAGAGTCTTAAGCAGCAAAAAGCTGTGCTTAGAACATAGGCAAAGAGAAAAGGAGGAAATCAGATGGTGTATTGACTTTCGTTGATTAGAAACTTTTGCTGGGCTTCTAAAGATAGATATTCATTTGAGAAATGATGGGTGATTTTAGCTCAGCAAATATGTGCGTTATATGCATCAGACTTACTGAGAACAAATTCTTACTGTGAATTATCAGTCAAGCATCTCAGTTCTCTATACATCTACTTATGAATTTGCATTTGAACAAAATTTGAAGATGAACTGTATGAAATCTATTTTAGATAACTTTATTTATTTTAGATACTTAAGCTTTGAGGGAGAAAACCTTTTGCAGACCTACAAACCATTTATCATTTTTGTCTACTTTTTTTTTTTTCTTGCCATTTTAAAGATAAAAGAAGCTTATTGTTAGAGATAATTCACTGAACTGTGGAAACAAGTAAACAAAATGTGAAAGAATAAGCATTATATTAATAATGGGGGTTTTCTACATCTTGTTTATTTGTATGTTTCTATGGATGCTGTTATGTGTGTGTGGATGTGTGTGTTTTATGAAACTAAGACAATCCATTTTTTAGATAAGATTGCACTGAAGTGTCTAGTAAGCACATCTGGGAGGAACTCTAAATGTTGTATTTTAAATTGTCAAGGGAGCACAAAGCTTGCATGGCTTGAACTGATCTTTCAAAATACAACAGGAACAGAAAGGAAAGGGAACAGATAATTGACAATGCCTTTCTACACCTGTCATCTCCTGCTGATATTAATGACTGTAAGTCACTGTTAAAATACTTTGAGAACCTTCAGCAGAAATTAGAGTAATTCTTGCTTCCCTTCATTTGTTTATTTTTGACACATCCATCAAGGTAATGCTGTTTAATTTTGCTTTACAGGATCACTGAGTCGCAGAATGCTTGAGATTGGAAAGAACCTACTGAGGTTACCTGGTCCAACACCCTTGGCCACTTTAAGCCAGTTGTCCGGGAACATGCCTAGATGTAATTTGATTACCTTCTTTTTCATCTGACTTTGTTAATCTATTTTTATTAAACTACTGTCTTTTTACTTATTTAAAATTGTCCTTTCTTTAGTAAAAAACTTTTGGGGAGCTTTGCTAACCTGACACCACTTGGTAATTTTTAAGTAAAATTTCTGATGCTTCACACTGAGAAACAAACCTTTCTTATTAGTGTTCTTTGGCATTTGTTTAAAAGGATCTGCATTGTCTCTTGTTGTCACTATTATACACATTGCACATTTTAGTAGTCCAAATATATTGCTATGGTTTGTTCACTATTTCATGTTTAGATAATTGCTGAACTTACACCTGTGCTCCATGATCAACTAACCACACTCAAGGGAATACTCTCAGTAGTCAGGCAAAAGATCTGCCCACACATCAAAGAGATTCTAACACTACCTCTACTATAAAGATAACATCATCATCTATATAGTAAAAGTTGAAAATCAAATTACTGGTGTCTAGGCACCAATAAATCTGAAGACACCACTAAATTTCTTGTAGCGGTAGATGAGAACCAAACTCACTGGCAGAGAGATCTTGCCTTCTATATTTTCAGGATCTTTGCTTCAGAAATAAGAGTTTTCCCATTGCATATTTACCTTTTTTCAGCTATCTCAGGGATATACGGAGATATGCAAAACATACCAGAACATTATCGGCACTGAACTGCAAAGCAGATTTGAGTTGTGCTCAACTTTTCTGCAGTTTATGTGAGTTTTGACTTTATCCTAAGCAATTCCCACAATTTCTTCCCTCCTGCTTTATCTGGCATTCACCAAGGGGAAATAATTCTACTTCAGTAGGTGCTGAATCCAACTCTGAGTACGTTTCAGACTTGACATATGAAGTCATTTGCTCAAAAGTATTTTCAATTTAATTTTTTTCAAATTGAAAGTAACTTATATCCATTACCACACAGTGAGTTTCCTATAGTGCTTTGCATTGAACCTTTGTACTAATAAGTGCTATATTCTTATGTTTTCTTCTACTCCCATTCTTTTTCTTATTTATCTACCTGATACATAAAAGGAGTTTAAACAGTTAATACACGCCAGCAATGATACAATAGATTTCCAGGTGTGACAGATGTGAGTTATTTTTTACACAAGAATAAATCACTCTGCCCTTTAGCTGCCAGGCTGTCAGCTTCACCTGTGTAATTTGGAGAGAATATTCCCTAATTTTCATAAAATGGCAGATTTCAGGTCCACACACTCCTTTGTGAATAACTGTTGGTTTCAGGAGAGTCAATGCTCTGCTTTCATAATGATCTTTAACATCTTGGGAATTAACTCTGCTTTATAGAAAGAAACATCCACACCTACTTTTTTAAAGTCTAAGCAATTAATCCAGTCCATGAAGGGGGGGGAAAAAAGTAGGAGCTGAGATTTTTCTAGTATAATTTTTGCTTACAGCGGATGTTATGGGAGTCTTATTTTTATATCATGTCTCTCAGGAATATGGCACAATCAACTAAATTTAGTTACCAAGAAATCTAATGGGTTTTAGGCACCTGGGAAGTCTCCATAAATCTGACTTCTCATGCTAAATTCACACCATTTGTATTCTCTTGACCTCAGATGAATTCAGACGAGATAAAACTGAGCTTCTTTTTCTTCACCTTTCAGATATGAGAAATCTGCATCACAGGATATTACATGGCTTAGTTCTGTTATTCATTATTTTTTCATTAAAAGTTTTTTAGATTCTGAAGTGAAAGATGCTGAAAAAAGTGGGATTTTTTTTTCTTATTGTAACAGGATTATAGTATCTATGCAAAGTAAAAGACAGGTGGATGCCTGAAACGTAAGGACATTTGGGGACGTAAGGGTTTTGAGGGTATCTAATAAACAGCTATTCAAATAAAGAAACAAAGTCAAGAGACTGGAAAATTAATAATGTGAACACCAAGGTATACAAACCCTAACCAGAGATAATGAAGACAATAACAAAAATTACAACACTTAGGCCACTGATTGATGGACTCTGGAGGATAAGTGTCTGTCACCAGTGACTTCCATGTAACCTGTTGAAAAGGACCAGGCAGTCTGTGCTGCTCATGTCTGCGTGGGTGATGTTGGTGCTTTTGTGGGTAAAAGTAGTGCTCTGCCTGTACTGGTCCATGAGATTGCCTGGAAAGTTGAACTCATTCAAACAAATTCATTTGAATAGAGGCCAATGCAAAACTGCTTAGTTCTAGTTTTCCCCTGGAAGGTAAGTAAACTTAGCTAATATTAACTGCTTCAAAATGCAGGTTTGCAATCCAGGTAGTCTCCAGACAGTTAATTCTTGTATGTTAGCAATAAATTAACTAACTTATGTAGGTAAACATCTCTGTTCATTCACAGCAGAAGGAACTGAGGTGACTTAGGCAAGAAAAGTAAATTTTAAAAAGCTAAGGTTGAGTGAGAGAAAATCTTGAACATAGGCACCAAGAAAAGGTAGAGGGCTGATTTTCTGAATGAAGACAATTTAGCGATCATGAAAACTCTGGTGCAAATCTGTAATGAATGTGACCCTGCACATATAGAGTCTGGAAACAATTAGGGAGTTATCAGCCTACACAATGCTGATAAGATCAATATAAGAGATTGTTACCAACAGGGCCTTCTTAAACCGTTCACAGAGGATGTTGATAAACAAGAGATTGTGCAGGGAAAGCTATAAAGCTATAAAGTTCAAGGGTTCAGTATGCACATGGTATGTGTCATTTCAGGGCATCATCACATGTCCTAAGAGCCTCTGGATCTCTGAGACACATTGAAATGTGTTTCCCAAACTTATAGAGTATTGAAATAGTCTTTGATTTCTGTGTTAACCTGATTGTTCCAAGTTATATTCCTTATACAACACTAATATTAGTCATAAAATTCTGTAAAAATGTGGTTTTGAATATTATTCCAGAGATTTTTCAGAAACAAGTAACAAACGCAATTAATTATATAAAATAATTGTTCACCGAGTTCATCTATGTTATAGTTTTAAACAGTCAGAATTCCTTCCAACAAGTTTAGAGCCAACGCCTGAGTATGGATAAACAAGTTTAA
>JAWWEW010000112.1:95701175-95821824 GCA_035583185.1 Anabacerthia variegaticeps | reverse complement strand
GCTGTCTTACTCTTTTACACACACCCTGTAGAAGATCTGTTATTTGACAGCCCACTCAGAACACCAGATGATGCTTGCATTACTTTTTATGGTTAATTTCAAAGCAGTTTCCATCAAACCTGTATGAAGAGAAATCTCTCTGTTCTGCAATATAAAGCACACACTATATTTTTCTTTGCTTCTTGCACTTATCATGCAAGAAAAGGGACAAAAGTGTTGATATGTTATGTGGAGAGGTTTACCCTGTGTTTAATGTGCTTCACCTGTGAATATCACTCCTATTTATACCACACTGAGGTGCTTGGGGTGCTAGAGACAGTTAGAAGACACAGGATTTGCCTAACGGAATGTAGTAGTAACTCAAAGACAAAAGAAAATCCAAAAGATGAAGAACAGGATGCAATGCAGGAATAGAAGGGATCTCCCAGATGATCATGTAGGGGGTCTCATTTCCAGCAGGTAACTTTGTCACAGAATGACTTTCAGTAACTGGCCAGGTTCTGCCTTTGTATTCTAGTTTCCTTCTGCTGCTGAAAGACTGTTCTGGAATTATGCTCTTCCAGTTGCTAGAAATCAGCTTCTATTTTTCAGTTTAAAGGTGAATAGGTGAATCCTTATCAACAGTTGATTTTTAACATATATTTTCTCAGTAGATGGATCTTAGTGCTGTTCCTAGACTTTCCTGGAATATACTCTCATGTCCTACAAATGTAGGAGCACTGTAGATCTGGGGTTTTTTTGGTTTCTTTTTTTTTTTTTTGTGTGTGGTTTGGGTTTTTTTGTTTTTGTTTGTTTTGTTTTGGGTTGGAGTTTTTTTGTTTGTTTTTTTTTGTTTGGTTGGTTTGGGGTTTGTTGTTTTTTGTTTGTTTTTTTTTTTAACCTTGGACACAGTTTTATTTTATTTCTTTGGACAAATTTGCGCTGAATTCAATCTCTTAACTGGTTTTTCAGAAGTCATAGACAGAGAAGGAAAAGGAGCTGTGTTTCTCTCTTTGAAGGGGGACACAAATCACTCTTTGGAGAAGGAGCCAGTGCAACTGGTGGAGGGTGGCACTGGTACCCATTGAAAGGCAGGAGGAGAATGATGGCAGTGGCATATGGGAAAGATCTAATGTAGAAGGATGTGAATCTTAGGAGTGAAGAGGTTTCATTCAGACAAAAGAAAGGGGCTGTGCTTTGGAAGCCCTTGGGGAAACTGGACTCCTTGGGAGGAAAGAGAGGGTCATGGAGTTGTCACAAGTATAACAGCACAGGAAAATAAGAGTGGGGAATTCAAGACAGGAGGACTATGAAAGGGGGAGGAACTGGTGTGTGTCCATGGGGAACATCTCTGAACACTGCTCTTATGCACACCCTGCCCCACACTGATTGCTAGACACACTCTTCTCCAATCTCATCCTTCACTATTATGAGTGATGTGGTCGTAAGCAAAGGATTTCTTGGCTTCTTTATTTTTGACTAGGATCTATGTAAAAAATACCTGGACCTGTAGCTGTATAAGGGCTTTATAGGCTCTCATGTTAGTAAGATGAGAGATCCATAGGACTGGGAATGCTAAAACATATATAAGTATAGACTGAGAAAAAGAAATTTGACTGACTGGGCTCACTGGAACATTTGATTTTATTGTGTTAAAAAGAAATATTTCCTCTGTATTTTGTGATACACAAAATCTCCACATTTTTACTGTATCATGTGAGAAAGAAATCTTTCATGACCATTTTTCACTTTGTGAAGGTTCGTGTAAAAATACCAAAAGAAGGTATTAATTTGGGGGTTTTTTTTGGTTGTTGTTGTGTTGGTTTCGTTTGGTTTGGTTTTGTGGGGGTTTTGTTTGTTTGTTTTTCCTGAAGTCACACTCCAGTGAAACAAGAGGCTGAAGAAGAGTGCCCAGCAATTTGTTTGGTGCAGGGTTCACTGATACTGGGTAGAAGTACCTAGGCTGGTACCAAAATAAACCAAGATTTTCCTGGCCCAGATCACACTTCCACACTCTTTTTGACTACATATAGATAAGCATAGAGAACATTTTCAGGTATTCACATCTCACTGTTTTCAAATAAATGCATGTCTGAGAATGCTAAAATCCCCTAACAGTGGGATTTTTGACTTCTGGATGGCTTAGGAAAAAAATAAATTAAAAATCTCTAAATACAGAAGCTGTGTAACTATCATTCTCATTGCTTAAGACCTTAAAATTCCAGTTTTGGTTTTGAAAATAGTTAAATCACTTAGGCTGTCTTACCACAGAGTTTCTTTCAAAACTATAACATATGCTCTGCTCACAGCTCTGGAAGGTGCACATATTCACATTATCACTTGCACTGGGTTTGGGTATAAATATTTATTACAATTCAATCTCCACTCGGAGCATCACTCACAAAACCGCAGATGAAGAAAAGCCAAGATGACAGGACACAGATGAATGCTAATAGATTCGAACTCTTGCTATAAATAGTGAGCTTTGATATTAACACAATCCCTACTTTTGTTATGTTCAGTATATTGAAAAGTTACTTTAACTGTCTAAATCCAATAGCATCTCCAGTCATAATCCATTCCAGAATCTGAGGGAAGTTATTGACTTTTTTCTCCCCTCAGTCATCTTCGTCTGCCTAGACTAAATAAGACAAAATTATTTTTACTCACCAGGGATTTCATAAATCACTAATACTGTAATAATTGCCAAGTATCACAAAACTTCTGATGGCATTTAAGGAATTTTGGCTTGAAATTCATGTCACTGATGAATGAAAAAGTTTTCAGAGACTGTTTTTAATGTGGTTTTCATCCAACCACTGTCATATCCCATTGGCCACAAAAGACAACGGATGAGGTAAGTTATATCCTTTAAATTAATGAATGCACTGCTTATAACTTGGTGTTAAGGTGAGTGCCTGGGTAAAAATTAGGAGTATTTAACAATTATATTGTAATAAAATTCTGCAAAATGGTTCTCTGTAAGATCTGGTTTCCTATTTATTAGTAAGAAAATGATGCTCACTGCAACTCCCGCTTTTAGGGCTTGCAGGTTTTGTCATTAAATACCATGACAGTTTGGAGATCCCTGAGAATTTCCATTCATCTTTTGCACAATGTGTTGAAAAGTAGTGAAGCAAAAGATAGAGAATACATCAACCACCATGCCCTGGATTTTTCACACACTCATCATATGTTTGTTATATCATTCAGCATGTACAGGATTTGGATTTTTTTCTTGAGAGTTCTCAGGATAAGGTTCTAGTCTTCGAAACAGCATGAAATGTTGGGGTAGTAAAATAGAGTTTTAAGCAAGTATGTTAAATAAAAAATAGCAATCATTATTTAAAAAAAAAAAAATCACAAACAAGTGGATAGAGAGCAATACTACAAATATCACGGTATTTAATGAATTTACTAGTGAAAGTATGCCATGCTCAACATTAAAATTGCAATTTACCTTGAGAAGTCAAAAAACTGTGGTTAGCCAAATGCATCACGCCATGAGTATGCAATAAATCACCATAAAGATTAATCCAAGAAAAGCCCATCAGTTATTCAATCAGATAGTAAGTGTTAGCAGAGCAATTCACAATCAAGAGTCAATTAGAAGACACGGTGCTCTAAAAAGATCAAATAAATCTACACTCTTTGTGTAAAACATAATCAACTTTATTAAAAATAATCCTTGATTGGTCACAATCAAGATTAATTGTACAAGGTAATTGTAGAAGGGAACATACTAAATAAGGAGTAATAATTTAACAACAAAAAGCTGTTTAGGGGAAGAAGTAAGAGGCATATCTAAGGGAGTTTTTTTCTACATAGTGTTGGCAATATCATTACTTCCATGGCTTAATTAGCAAGTTTGTACTCAAGAGAAATAAATGTAGTCAAAAAGTATTTGACTGAATGGAACAGTAACTTTAAAGCTTTTTTATTTATCAGCACTTGCAATTACCAATTTCAATGTCTTAAAAATTGATTTTATCTGCAAAAAACATCCAGTAAGAATGTCAAATGATATGCTCTGTTCTAATTCCAAATGTAAATATTTTAAAATTATGAATACTTGGTTGTATACTTCAAGCAGAGGAAAACAAAAAAAAAAAACAACCAGAAAACTTTGGATGGGCAAAACCACAGCAATGTTTGTCAATTAAATGGTTCTAGAGTTCTGCCACACCCTGTAGTCTAACTATCATGTGCCTGCACAAGCACTCATAGGTAAAACTCATTTGCTGTTTACACCAAAGGAGCCATCCCCAAAATTACTCTTCAGGCTATATCTTGTCTTTTGGTGTATTCTGAGTGGATGCTAAGGACTGTATGGGACACAAGAGGTTGGTCTGGACCAAAACCTTTTTTTGGGTTGTTACAGCAGTTCAGCAGTGTAAGCCATCTTCTCTGGAAATGGTCTCTTTCAGCCCTTGAGGAACAACGTGACTTCTCTGAGGTCTGTGTGTAGTTCCCAGGGGTTCCCTTTTCAGTTTGTGGCCAAAGACAAAGCACTAGAGAGAGGGTCAAGTCACTTAACTTTAAACCCCAACTGCAGGCTAGTTCTCTGTACCCCTATAGTTAAGTGATGCCTTAGGAAAGCAAGCCTTCTCATTGCAACACAAGTGGGATGAATTTCAGTAGGATACCTGTCTATAATCATTACCTAGAGAAAAGAGAATATCTAAATGTCTAACCTTTAGAAGACTACAGTGAGGTGGAAATATGTCCCACCTCTAAATTTGACTGTGTGTTATATAGACAAATGAAGTTTTAAGACACTGAAGAAGCTTCTAATACACAAAATTATGTATTATACAGAACTGACTCATGGACCAAGTTGAAGCTCTGTAACTGCTGTATGAACCAACATACCTAGTCATTTCTATTCTGTACGTTTACTGAATGTCTTCTGTTCTTGAAAGTGACCAATACCAGATGCAAAAAAATTTGTGGTCGGAAAATACGTGCAAGATCTCACTGCTCCTGTACTGAAGAACAGAAAAGCCATTTATTAAAAACATTGTATTATTGTGTTGCTAGCAATAAGATGGGGCTTGGATTTCATGACCTATCACATCTCCCTTATTCATATGTTCCTAGCAACAAAGACTTTAACTAGACAGTTCCACATCATCTCTTAATTTCTTGTGTCCCTGGATGGATGTAACTGTTTCAATATTAATATTTGATTATACATAGAAATTGCCTGTATTGATTTCATTTTAGGTCCTCATCAGAACTAACAACCAGATAAATATGGAGTGAATTATAGGATTGGTCTACACTTCATGAGTCTAATATACAATTAAAATTCAGTGAGGAATGTTATTGAATTAAATGCAGGTGTTCAAGACCAGCCTGTCAGATATTATATGTGTTTGCAATAATGGAAGCACAAATGGGTGCTTTGCCAAAAAAGAGTAACGGTAATTAATTAACAGGTTTATTTTTTATTGAGTGGAATAGTATGAAACTACTAAGTAAGACAAATAATTTTTTCCTCAGTGGTTTGTTTTTAGGTTTTGTCAGTACCCACATTTTCCTGGTCTTTAAAGGAGTTTAGCTGTTTTTGACTATATCTGTCTTTGAGTTAAATCCATTATCATAGATTCTAGAATAATTTGGGTTGGAAGGGAGCTTTAAAGGTCATTTACTCTAACCCCACAGAATGAGCAGGGACACCTTTAACTAGTTCATGTTGCTCAGAGTCCTGTCCAGCCTGACCTGGTATGTTTCCAGTAATGGGGCAACCAACACCACTCTGGGCAACCTGTGCCAGTGTTCCACTATCCTCATTGTAAAGAACTTCTCCCTTATATCTAATCTAAATCAACCCTTTTTTAGTTTCAAACCATTACCCCTTGTCTTGTCACTACAGGCCTCAATAAAAAGTCTTTCCTATAAGCCCTCTTTAGATATTGAAAGACCATAATAAGGTTTCCCAGCAGCCTTCTCTACTTCACGCTGTAGAACCTCAACTCTGTCATGGCCTAGCACTCCTCACTTAAGTCATTCTGCTCGACATCTGGTGAGCAAGAGTAGCTTTGGTGGGACTCTGTGGTGGAAATCTACACTGCCTTCAAAAAGAAAAATACCCTGAATTGTTCTCTGGGTCAAATGTGCTCTCAGTGAAGTGACAGACACAGCAGAACTCTGTTCTTTCATACTTATGTATCCAGGGACATCCAGTGATAGTTTGGTGACTCTGCTGGTTTTTTTCCTGTATTTCTTCTGCCCCCAGTACTCACTTGGAATCTGGTGTTCCTGTCAGACAGACATGACCCAGGTCCGAACAGCCCCTCTGACTGGTATTGCTGCACAAGCTGTGGGATACTCATAGTGGCAGGATGCATCTACTCGCTGGCTAAGAGAAGGTGAGCAGGTTCCAGACACTGCCTGCCTCCCATAATGTGCCTGCCATGTCATGTTACACAGCAAGCTCAGGTGCTCACTGCTCACCACAGCATTTGCTACAGCTGCTTCTTCTATCTAAAGGTTAGGGTGGTAGCCTTAGTGTATCTTTGTTATTGGATTGCTGGGGTTTTTGTGATTCTAACAATGAAGAGTGAAATCTGGGCTTAATTACAGGTCTAGTTTTCAGTTTAATCCTGATAGAAGATTGGCAGAGGCTTCATGTGAGACATCAGCCACTGCAATGGGAACAGGTTTCTATGCTGATTTCAAAGTAGGATTTCTTTTTTCTTTTTTTTTTTTTATCTGAAAAACAAATGTTATACAAAATATCTGAAGCCACTTAGCTTCCTAGGCAACATTTCCAGTCATTTGCAGCAAGCAGTACACCTCCTGGAAGGCAAAAGCCACCAAATTTCCCGCCCAGTAGGGGTGGTAATGCTGAGCTGCTGTATGCTGTTCTCACTCACCACAAGAAAACACAAGGCAGGGCACATAAACTATTCAACAAATAATTAAAATTGGAAGAAAGATGCCATTGTTAAGACAAAAGCTGATAATTCACACAAACTCCCAAAGGTCTCACAACCCTGTGAGTAATCCCTAGTAGAGTAAATAATTAACACTACAGTAAATATTGAACACCAAACAAGACTCGATGCATGAGAAAAACAAATGTAATAATACTTAAGGCAAAATAATATGTCTGTATTTGTTTTTTCTTGACATGTTTTGGAAAACTGAAGTTAAGTATTCAGGATAGTTAAAAAGTTTTGAAATATTTAGTCCCTTAGAAACATAATCTATCCAGAAATATACATAGCCCAATTTCATCTTTCAAATAGTAAAGGTGACTTATTTTTAACATAAATAAGACCTTTGTGATTCTCTAGAAAGAATTTGGCAAAGGCTTTTCAGCCTCATTTCCCAGTTACAAAGCAAGGTATATTTATAGCACAATTAGCAATCTAAGTAATAATTTTGCTGCTTTTATTTCAGTAAATGATTATTTTATCTTTTGAACTAACTACTGAAACTATTAAAATTTGTTTTCTAGGCTTGTCCCAACATATGTGTGGTTCAAATGGAGATATTAAATCACTAATGCCCAATAATATTTTTTACTATATTAAAACATTAAAAGTATTAACAGTTGTTAATATTAGAGCTATTATTGGCTCATATTATTCAAAGCCAAATAAAATTTTCCATGCTTATGAATTTATTGCCTCTAACTCTTCTGGCCAGCAGTAATCACAATGCACTAAACACACAATAATGAGAAGATCTCCCAAGGCCCTGATTAACTCAGCATGATGCACTGGTCTATATACAATCACAGAGGAGAGAAATCAGTCTATCCAGAACCAAATGTTGCTTTGTGAATAAACCTAACTCTGCATGTGCTTAACATGATGATAAATGTCTTTGCGCTGTGAGTCATTCCCATCAGTCACTGAGTAGTGACTAATCACTGAGGTAGACTAATCAGCACATACCTGTAAAAATGTGCTGATTTTGACAGTGTTTTGGTAGAGCTGAAGAGCCTTTACTTCTATAACACAGAGCATATATCTTCAAGGGTTACTTCGATGTAGCTGGGCAAAAGACGTCTGGCAATGGGGAATCTCCATGGCCTGTGCCTTGGGCTTGCAGTGACTAAAATCAGGGATGAGCAATCTGTATTTTTATAAGTTGACAAATATTTCCAATAGAACTGAGCCAACACTTCTAATGATGATTATAAGACAATTCAAGTTGTAGTTGTGTTAAGGAAACTTTCCTGTCTGACCATTTAGGAGCCACTCTGGCAATCACACCACCTGAGCTAAGGCAGGTCCAGTGCAATAAAAAAATAACATGTTGAGCTGGGTACTTCTGAGGAAGGACCCTGAACGAAAAACTCTGTGTTTTTGTAGCCTCACAGTCTTAGTATACAAAAGTCTGGGGTCTTCCAGCAGAGTCCTTGGGTCCTGTTGTGGCCCTGGGTATCCTCTCACCTGTTTGGCAACAGATCCCCATGCCCTGTGTTATGCCAAGCTTGGTCCTGGTCAAGACAGTTAAGATGGAGCCCTATTATATAATGCAGCCTTAGATATACAAAAAAATTTCACTGAAGTGGTAGATGCACCTGTCTAACTTCAAAGGCAAATCAAGAAGCTCAGACTCATATTCTTTCAATATTAACCTTCTCTTTTACTCACTGCCACTGAACTCCATCTAAAATGTTATAGATCATAGAACAGTTAAGGTCACTGACCTGTTGGAATGAGTCCAGAGGAGAGTCACTAAGACGACCTGAGCAGGGCTGGGTCTTCTCTCCTATGAAAACAGGCTGAGACTATTGGGGTTGTTCAGCCTGGAGAAGAGAAGGTGAGACTTCAGAGCAGCCTCCCAGTACAAAAAGGCTGGAGAGGGGCCTTTCACAAGGGCATGTAGTGGTAGAACAAAGGGGAATGACCTTAAACTGAAGGAGGGAAAGTTTAGCTTAGATGTTCGTAAGAAATCTCTACTACAACAGTGGTGAGGCATTGGGACAATTTGTCCAGAGATGTTGAGGGCTTCCTACCCCTGGAGGTATTCAAGGTGATCATGGGTTTCACAGTAACCTGATCTAGTGGAGGGTGTCTCTGCCTATGATGGAGGGGTTAGAACTATAAGATCTTTAAGGTCCCTTTCAACCCAAGCCACTCCATACTCTATAATTTTAATGTGCACCACTGAAGTAGGCTCTGTTTCCTCTTGCAGGTAATGGGAACTACATAAAAATGTGTAGTTTCCCAACTTTGATTTTTCCTCAGAAATCCTGGAATTCATATTCATTACTGTGGTTCTGCATTTTGTTAAAGCAAATAGTCCAATATGCTGCTCCTAGTTAAAACTCATAAATAAGTAGAAAAATAATGTTTCATTTATTTCAACCAAAATAGCACAAGTCACTGTGATATATAGTACCTAAAATCTGCCTAGTAAAAAAAGTACTTAGTGGACAAAACATTACAAAAGTTTTAAAAAACCCGACAAAAAAGCAAAGCAAGAAGATCAACTTTTATTAATATGAGCACATGTGGCAAATAAAAGAATTCTCTATGTTTAGTGTCAAAGATTTCTATCCTGGCTGTCCTAGTAATACTCAAAAAATACAGGATTACAGATGGATAGGAAAGTTTGAGAGAGTTCAAACTGACTTAAGTGTTTTTGATATCATGAGCCGAGTTAGGCTACAAAGTAACTTTGTCAGTTTTGAAAAGTGTAGCCACTTACATAAAGACTTTGAGAACCAGCCGATGATTCAGTTTTCTTTACTTGTTAAGTTTACAGTTTGAGATACATAATGGAAATCTCCAGAAAGCTCTGAACACATTCCTTTGAAGCCCAGCCTTCTTCTGATGTTTTACCTTCACAAATGGTTACTGCTATCAAATCCACTAGACACTGTTTTAAAACACAGACTATAAAGCTAAGTATTATATTTCTCTAATTCACCCCACACTCCCACACTGACAACCAAGGAAACTGAATAAAAAAACCCCAACGTTTTTCTGTCTCAAGCCAAGAGAACTACAAATAGTTGAGAATGTGCAACTAAATTGTACTAGTTCCTATTTCCTACATGTTTAAAATATCCTAAACCCAGAAGATTAAATGCTAAAAGATACCTCAAAACAAGCAAACAAACATACAAAAAAAAAAACAAAACCAAAAAACCAGAAACACCAACAAATTTTGATTTTCAAGAATGGAAATATTTTCTTGACAAATTGTAGAATAATAGTTACTCTACAGTGTCAAAAATAACACAAAATTAATACAATTTATTTACAAAATAAAACAGTGCCTAATGGAAATAAAACTCAATGAGTAGACCATGAAGGAGTCTCTGGTCTATTCATGGATTTAGCCCCTTCTTCACTTCTATTAGCAACGAATTTGCTTTGGTATGTAACACCAGCATTGAATGTTTACCATTAAGAAACCTGCCATGGAAAAATACTAAAGCTCTTAAAAAGTATTTTATCAATGTATTTGCATCCATATTTAAAATTTAAAGCTTAACTCTTGGGCTTTGGAAATTAAAAAATGTTCTATTAAATTTATTTGATGTCAATCATTACTCAAGCAGATACTGGGACTTGAGAATTCATTGCTTTCAGATGATCCTTTAAAGTACTTCGAAATGTTAGAATTTAAGGCTGTAAATATATAAGAAGCAGGATCAAAGAAATGTTTTAGTTTATAAGATAGTGTCCTTGTATTAAATCTATAATGTCTTTCATAAAATGAACAAAGTTATCCTGAAGGTTCAATAGGTTAAATATTCCCTGGCTCTACAAAGAAGACTTTTGTGATACAATTTATATTGAAACAGCTATGCATGTCACTGCTATTTTGAAATAACTATTTTGATAGTTAGTCCATTATTGATTTCCTTTTCTTGCTCTGATCATTTTTTGCTCTTTCTAATTGCTAACAGTCTCCTTATGGCAAGAGTTTCCATAGGCTTTGGTTAAGCTCTCAGACACAGGGATGTGTTCACTAATCAGGTTCTCAGAAGCAGATTTAGAGCACTAATTACAAGCAACTGGACAATCTAACCTCTTGTAGCTATGATTACACAGTAACTTAGACAAACAGCTTCCTCTCTGATCCCTGCTAAAGCTTAACCAGGACCTAATGGCTTTCAGATAGCTGATTTATCCCTATCATGTTAGCTTACAATGGAGATATTTTACAATAAATTTTTCTCTCAAGCACAAGTGGCCTATATGCATGTTTCACAGATTCTTTATTATTTGTTATGTAACCCTATGTAGGCAAATTAGAGATTATAAATCATTTTTGACTACTTTGACTGATGGATCAATGAAATAAAACCTAAGCTAAAAGCTTTATTTATTTCTTTATTTATTTGGTATTCTTTTTTGACTGCATGGAAGCTAATTTTATTATTCCTTTCTATAAAAATCATAGAGATAATGTGGATTACTGAAATTTGGTAATTCCTAATTATACTTTTGTTTGTTTGGTTGGTTTTGTTTGTTGTTGTTGTTTGGTATAACTAAACAATGTATTTAACATGGTAGTTTTGGTTAATTAAACTTCCCAGGAAAAATTAATAAAATACTCAGTATGTAGACAACCAAGTTTTGCGGAATTATTTTCTTTCATTTTAAAGGTATCTTCTGTTTTGAAGTTGTTTGTACATTATTTAGATTCAACAATGCAAAGGAGGCATCTTTTGTAACAATAACAGTAACCATTCTTTGCATCTTATACAGAACAAGTCAAAATGACTGTCCTTTCCTGCCAACTCTGTTCTTATGAGATGATTTTTATAATTCTGATGTTAATCACAGTTCATTAATGTCTGATTGTTTTTACTAGGTTGTTGAAAAAATTCAGGTGTAGGAGGCTTTTATACATTTTACTAATCATTTTTTTTATCCAAAAGAGGTCACAGGAAATAAATTTTGCTCAGATTTTGGCTCATTCTGTAGCTCTTTCCCTTTTCAGCATCCATTTTACAGTGTCTATCAGAACTGGCCATGGCAGTTCAGCCATGAGCTCACGAACACTGACTTGTTGTAAACACATGATTTAAATACATCAACTTTCAAGTAAATTGTCCTGATCTCTTATTCTTTACCCACTATCCTCTGTCTATCTGGGTTAAGTCAAAGTGCATATCAGGCATGTGGATCACTGATAGCAAAAGACAGTCTGAAGGTGCAAGAAAATGGTTTCTCATGCTACCACTCAGAAAAGAGTAAGGCAGGTAGGTCAGGGCTACATCTGCACTAAAAAGCAAAGAAAATTCTTTCTGAGAAGCAACACAACAGACCAGAGAGCTTAGTGCTCAACGTGCTCTTGAGTAGCTTCATTTCTGCAGGGAAACAGTGTGCCTGGTATGGCTTCATTTACAAAGACAGAGAGAGCGCTTTCTTCAGTCCTAACCTTATGGTTGCTGAAAATTACCTCCTCCTATCCATCTAAAATTTTCTCTTATGCATCAAAAGTTAAGCATTTCTGATTTCTGAGAAATTTTCCTTTCCACCAGTAGTTGTTTTACAGAGAACAGGAACACATCAATCTTTATCCAGATCATTCCATATCTATTACTGGACTTCTAGACCAATAGATCTTTAGAAATGTGCATTTTCATCTAAGTATAATGGATGTAAGTAGATATGTAAGTACAAATCTTCCTTATTTTGAAGTAGGAAGCTACAAACATAAAACATAAGAATAATTTGGAAATAGAACACACATAGGTTTCCTGGGATTTTCCTCATGGCTTCTTGCCTTCCTGTGTCACCACCAGACAGTTTTTTTGAAAGAGAAGAGTATTTTCTCTTGATTGGCAAAGAACAGCTCTCCTGAAGAGTGGATTGTAGTAACTAGCCTTGAGTTAGTGCACCCTTGTCAGGAGGATGAAAGAAAGAATTAAGACACATCCTATTGCTCAGCAAGGGTTATTTCCTTAGTGACAATTGCCTGTCACACTGGCACTGTATGAGGGATCAAGTCCTGCCAACCTGACATGGGTACTCAGGCAGATTTCAGACCCTCATTTCTAGGTTTTATTCAGTCTTACTTAAGATGGTAGCTTTGGTTTTAAAAGTCTGAATTTGCATAAATGTGTAAGTTTAGATCTACCCTTGAAATTTCACTTGTTAAAAAAGTAACACCTATATTTCCCCGGAAATATATTGCTTGTGCCACAGCTGTGTAATACCCATACATGCGATCTTCACTTACAATGTGTAAACCATTTCAGTTCAGTCCACGAGAAGTTGTATTTGGAAAAGTATGTTATTTATTAAACTTAGGCAATCCATTTTTATCAAAAATATATTTTGTAAGAAATAAATTATTTCAATTTTTTTCCAGTTTCCTTGAAACCTTTACAGATTCTGTTCTAGTCAGTCAGGGGCACTATGTACGCTGTTTTCAGTAGTAAAATGAAAAAAAAAAAGTATGCCTAGAATATACCTGTTTCTACTTCAGCTACAATAAGTAGGAGCTTGCTTTCTGTTTCACTTGCTGAAGAGCATATAAAGTATGCTGGTTCCCAGGTTCTGTACCTTGCTCCTGTAGCAATTGGACTACAATAAACATTCATAATGTCACTAATAGACACATGTAATTCTTACAGCATTTATCCAAATTAGTGCTGTGGGTCTTCATGCAATGTTTTGTATTTTAAGCAAACTAAGCAAGCTGGAAAAAAAATGCTTAAATGGAAGATGTAGTGGCAAAGAGAGTTATGAAAGAGGATCTCTGAAGTACATATTCATCAAAATTAGGCTCAATTATGGAACTTCTCAGAAGAAGATAATGGGTCAGATTCTGTTAGGTATTTTCTAGCAAGCAGACATAAATTATAGAATAAAATAGTAATTGGTATGGGTTGGTAGTGAGCATAAATCAGGTCATTCACTCTTCATTAAGCAAATTTAAAATACTCCCTCAAAGCATGTTTCAACAAAAAAAAAAAAGATTTTTGAAGACATGTTAATTTTGATTAATGCAAGTATTTGACTAAATCAGTCTCATTTTGATAGAAGCAATTCTTGGTTTCTGTTTATCCAACTCTTTGTCTGAAATGACTGAAACAGCTTATATCAATGCTTTTTATTTTTCAATTCATCAGGAAATGGGAATGTTGAAAAGGTCAATGTTCTTTTTGGCCACTGGAAAAAAGTATTCTTAAAAGAATAAAAGTATCTTTTCAAAGCTTGCACTTTTATAAATTGCTATATTATCTGTATTTTGGTTTCATCTGTGATAACAATTCCAAAATAAGCCATTGGAAAATTAGTCTCATCTATCTTATAGGTTATTACAGTTTAATTAATAGTACACTATAGAATCACTCTCCACATTGTTTTTCCTAAAATAATTGTTTAAGATAAGAAGTTGTATCAAAAGGCTTGACTGTCTCAGTTTCTGCTTAGGCCATATGGAAACATCTGTCACTGGAACAAGATTTTATTCTTTTATTTTAACCCACCCTGTTGTTTCTACTCTTAAATTTATTAACTTCTGCAGGCAAACACTGGCATAAAAACTGATTAGAGAACTGAGCCCACTCTTATTCTCTGTGGCACATCAGTGGTGAATTCCAACTCTTCTCACTATTTTACTTATACTTTATTACCCTTTAGCTGCCTCATCAGAAAGCAGTTCCTCTGGATAGCAAAGACCACCATCACGCCCTTACCAAAATACAGTAGCTTTAGCTGGGATGTGGATCTGGCCCTGTGTTTTCCAAAAAAGATGAATTTCTGTGCCTAAAAGACCTGGTCTCTAGGGCCCGGCTGCAGTTGTTGCAATCTCTGAGCCACACTGGGACAAGCCAGAAGAAGCCAAGACTATTCCTTCATGAAATTGGGCTGAATTATTTTTATAGAATCATAGAATGATTTGGATTGAAGGGACATACTTTAAAGATCATGTAGTTCCCACTCTCCCTGCCACAGGCAGGGAGGCCCCACTTTACATCAAGTTGCTCAGGGTCCCGTTCGACCTGACCTTGAACACTTTCAAACAGTATTTTTAAACTATTTTAGAACAGCCTGTTCTAAAATATTCTAGGTACTCCTGCTGCCTCTTCACACAAGTGTTTGGATTCAGCCAGCTGTCCCTTTTGGGCAAGACCCTCTCTAGCTGCCAGATCTCTGTCACAAAAATCCTGAAAAAAATTCTCCCTTAATTGGATTGCTTAAACAATGTGCTTTACCACTTTCTTCCTGACGTGGGCTTCAAATCCTGCTCCCCTGACTTTGCCCATTTATAGCACAAGCCATTGCTGGCTGACAGCAGAGTTGCCCACTGATGGACGTTTGGCCATTCCTCCTCTCCTCCCTTGTCCCTCGTCACATCTTCTCCCACCTCTGAGCTGTCACCACCTTTCCCTAAGCTGCACCAGGGAGAAGAGGAGAAAATTAATTGTGTCATTTTAACATAACATCTTTCTACCATCATAACCCTGGAAATGTTACCTCCTTGCAATTACAGTGAGCTTGCATGGGTGTAACTTCATTTATTTAAACTGCTCGACATCTGATTGACACATGCAAGTATGTGAGCAGAATCTTGGCCTACATCTTTGTCATTGTGAGTTATTTCAAATGTAAGAACATTATTTACTACTTCAGTTACATAAGGATAAATATAGCTAGATATATATTGCTGCTGTCACTTCTGCCCAAAAATACAGAATTAATGAGCTCTGACCAGACAGTCTTGGCTTGTCTCGGGTTTGTTTGGTGGAGGTTTGGGGGGCAATATGGGCATCACTTTTTTTTTTCACTAGTTAAGTTTTAAATTTGCTATGAAACTTCAGTTACAGGTTATTTCTCAAACAATAGCATGAAACTTTTGTTTTGCTAGAAATCTCTTTTTCAAATCTGACCTGTGGAAGAGTAAAGGATTTTTCCTGGTTTTTTGCTGTGTTTTTAACTGGATCCTTTCAGCCTTGAGACTAGAAACTCCACTTGTTCCTTTGTTGCATTCAAAATGCTACTAAAGATAAAAGAAATCCACATTATATGCAAGGTCTGAAATTTGTTGCTAAGTATAGATGAAAACTTCACAGTCAAAATGAAGAAATATTAGTCAAGACCTGATTTAAGAGAAAGGAAAAATTAAGTACGAGAATTAAAGACTCAGACTTTCTAATATCTGTCCCTTGATATATTGTTGTATCGCCTCACCTCCCATGGCAGTTGGTTTCAGATGAAGGTGGCCAGGGACATTACAGCATTCTCAGTTTTTTACCAGGAAGAGCATGACTTTGATACTGATGGTTTCCTTCTCCATACCTTAGGGTCTACTTGCATACTTCCTGACCCTTTATATACGTTGTGTATTCTTCACTGATCTAACATGCTACATTAAATCTCTATTCAATTTACAAGGAGTGTGAGTTACCCCAGATACAAGCTCTTTGCTCTCTCTTACCCTTATAGCTGGCTTTGCTCAACACCCTAAATTGACATTTCTGCAGCTGCTGAGCCGTTCACAGGCTTAAGGATGCAGGATCCTCCTGTCATACCTACCCCACACAGGATCCTGTACCTGCGTTCCAGTTTCCAACACCTTGCTCTCATCCCATCCCTATTTTCTAGTCTGCATTGTGGCACTACAGAAATATTTCACTCTGCACAAAAAAAGTTACTTCTTACTTGTATCAAATTTAAATTTAGTTATAAAAAGCTATGCAAAAGTAAGGCAAATTAGGTCATAACAAATTTCATTATAAAAGTTCTCCAACTGATGAACAAAGTAAAATAAAACTCCTGGCAAACCTAGGAAAGCCTAGACAATAAGTCTGACAGGTCCTACTAGGGAGGCCTTACAAGATTAAGATAAACAACCTCAATCTTGCAAATATAGTTTTCTGTCAGAGAAAAAAAAAACAACAAAACACAAAAAAACCCCACAAAACAAAACAAAAAAAAACAAAAACAAAACCAAAAAACCCTAAAACCAAAAACATCACAAATGAAATATTGCCTATTAGTTCTACACTTTGCAGAGCAATGCCAGTATTGCACAGCCCCCCAAAACGCCTTTTGAGTAGTCACTGGCTATATAAGCATCTTAAATCGTATCAAATAACACATGTTATGAATGAACAGAAACAACTAACTAGAATTGTCAACTTGATGTGGTACCAAATATGTTGGTTGTGTCCTGGTTTTATCAGATATATTAAAAAGCGCGATACGACTATCAGAGGTATTCCATTTAATGCCCTGACTTCTTCAGTTCTGTTCATAAAGATGAGTCAGTATATGAAAACTTGAAGAAATTGTCTAGTATCCTTTACATATAAGAGATGCTCAGTTCATGTACTTATAAATAAGTTTGGATAGTTTATTTGTAAAGATGTGATACATAATTAATCTCTGAGTGAACTATACCTTCAAGATTAATATCATCAACATGACAAATAAACCACCTACTAGACTCATACAAAACATTACTAAACATTAAACTTTTTAAAGCTTCTATCTAATAACTAATCACACACACTCAGAGTGATGCACAGACATGTGCCAGTGCACCAGCTGCAACACAACCCCTCTCCTACGTTCCCCATCTACCCTTCCATGTCCTGCTACAGATGTGGATACACCTGGTCTGTGTGTGCCCCTGCAGACCTGCTGGGTCTCTGCTTGTGCAAAACACCTCAAAAGTCAAGCAGGCACATGGAGGTGTGGGTGCTCATGTGTGCTCCCCATCACCACCTCTCCAACCCTGCACAGGGGGTTCATGACCCGTGGAAGGCTGCAACGCTGCGGTACAACTACCAGGAGTGCCACTCAAGGCTTTGGCTGCTGATCTTCCCATTGCAAGGTCTCTCTTCTTACAATTTATTGTGCTTCTTTGCTACTTCTTCTCCAGCTGCCTCCTTTCTTCACTTCAGTCTCTCTGAAGTTCCCTGGTTACGCTTTAATCCCTCTGTGGTCATCTACTTTAAATAGCCATCCCGGAACAAACACCCTCCAGTCAGTTCTCTGTAATCCATCCACATGCAGTGTCTGCATTCACAGCCTGATCTCTGCATGTACTGCTATACGGATCACTTACTAGTGGTGGTGAAACAGGAAAAAGTGACAGGTACCAAAGCCTTCCATTTCTTCCACAAGCTGGTTTCTTTTTATTGACTTAGAAGTTCCTCATTCCTCTGGGTCAGAAGAGAAAAATTTAGGAGAAGGTGCTACTGAGCTGGTTCCATAAACTAAAGATTTCAGGCATAGATACACCACATCCTCTCTGGGCAATTTGCTGTAGGACTTTGTCATTTTCACTGTGAAGAACTTGTACCCAGCTGCAATTTCTCCTGCTGCAACTTGTGACCAGCACCTTGTCCTTTCCCCCTGCACCTCTGTGAAGAGTCTGGCTCCATCTGCTGCATCACCTACCATTAGGCAATTAAACACAAGAGATAGATGCACCCTCAGGCTTCTCATCTTCTGAAGGATAAACCCAGCACACTTGTACACCCTGTGTGTCAGCCCCTTAGCCATTCTTGACCAGACTCTTGGCAGTCTGTAAATCTTTCTACTGAGAGTCCAAAACTGATGTGATCCTCCATTTGGTGTAACCAAAAGGCCTGCTCAAGGTGTATTTCATCACATCATTCAAATAAAGACTAAAAGTTTAGTTGGCTTTTTGAGGGTTAAAAATCCACAGTTAAAATTCCTCCTAACAGATAGAACTGTTCAATATCAAAGACTATGAATGGCTCCTAGAAGGAAGGCAGTCTATGCAATTTTAGGAGAAGAGGGAACTGAATTCAAGACTCTTACTTTTGAAATTAATAACTGAAAGCCACCTGAAAAGCCCTTTCTCCTTCTTCTCATTCTTTGTCTTGGCTTTTTTACATCTGTCCAGAAATGCATAATAAAATCAAAAATTCTCATTCTTATTTTACTTTGATTATATCTTTTTTAGTAAAATTTGCTTGGATTGATTAATAGTTTCATCTGCCTTAGAATAAAACTCAAAATTTTTTCTAGGCAAGTGCTTTCCTAGATCACTGTTATAGAATGTAGAAAATCTAATGTGCTGTTGCTGTTGTCTCATATCTTAAGAGTCACAAAAAGTTTTCTGGCTTCCGATGTCCACTGCCCATCCAAAAAGCAAAAGGCATTTTGCTTGTCACTTGCAAATCCAAAGCTCACTTGCATTTCATTATCAACTGCTACATTATAACATTGTTTATTATAGAACTGTCTTTCAATTTTTTCTGTTTTTTTAACCTTTTTCCTTTTTATCACCAATCAGTAATAACCTTTCTAATGCTATTACTTCAGGAAATTTTGAATATTAAAGATGCGAAGGACAGAATTCTTGTTGTTGCTTTTGTTATTATTATTATTATCTTGAAATATTTTCATGGGACTATTATTGTCTATAATTCATGCAACATATCTTCTTAAAGAAGAAGCCTGAAAGGAGAATAAGGCCTATCACCTTATTGTTTACATTCTTGGTTTTGTTTTCTTTTCCTTGTAATATCAAAAAAAGTGACCCTAATTATTTACAGGATTAGCTGTCCAAATCCATTCACAAGACAATCAGAAGTTGGTCATGAGGATGTGTATGCAAAAATTCTGACAGCATGATTAAATACTATATTTAGGTTCCTTGAGTCTTTCATTATTTTGTCCATAATTTTTTACTGGGAAAAATGATAAAATAGAATTTCAAGATACATTTTTCTCTTTGTACTAGGAGAGAACACAAAACTTCACTCCTTAACAGGAAAAAGTAACACGAATTTGAAGGATAATAAAAAAGAATCCTAAATACTTATGTCATTCATTTTAATATGAAATGTGTTCTCTTTGGAAAACATTTGAAGCAAAAAACGTCAAAATTTAAATATTTTTTTTTCAGTAATTCATTTTTAATCAAGTCTAGTTTAGATTTAGAAGATTTATTAGCTTTACTCAGTTTAGAAATAATTAAATCATAGCCCTCTATTATTACCTCTGGGTTGAAAGCATTCCCTTCTGTCTCCATTAGGCTTTTACCCAATTGCTCACATCTTTCCTCCCTGGCAGTAATTGTTTCATGCAGAGAGTCCAGCTGTTAGATCATAATATCATTGTCCCAATCTATCATATTCAATGAGATCTGGAAAGATAAATCATTTCTGAATGCCACAATGAGGAAATATCTAAGGACAACTTTGCATGTAAACCAACACTAAGCCTCTTGTTTCAGTTTGTGAAAACACTGGGTTTTTTGTTGCAGTCATGGAAATTGATATTCTTTTTCATTCTATCTGCAGGAAAATGTTGTCTCTTTTACTACAGAAGGAAAAGCTTTTGGAGTATTACTGAAACCTGTCAGACATTTTGTAACTTGCTTTATGTTGTTTATTCAAAATTTGCAATGATGTCAGACTATGGTTTTGACCTCAAACTTGACATGTTTTGAAAATTCCTGGATTTGACCTGTTTTGATATTCAAAAATAATATAATTTATTTGCGGTTAATATTTTTCTTTTTGCTTCTTAAAATAATGAGTTTGGTGCTGATGTTGCAACCAAAAAGCAAAACCCTAGAGGGGATTTAAGAAGCAATAGGTTTTAACTGTGATTATATATTATAAATCTATAAAATATGTCATATTTTAACCTTTATATAACTAGGAGCTGACATGGTGCTCGCTTAATATTCTTCATTCATACTGTTGAAGACCTAAGGCAGCTTGTCATCTGAGGTGTATTAAGCAGCATGACAGAGACTATAGGGATATTTTGACACATGTCAAATCAGGGTAATAGCTATATTACCCAGGCAGCATAAGGAGATTATTATGAAATTCCACAGTATTGCAAACCTGTCAGCATCTGGAATAGAACCTGAATTTTTACAGAAAAGTTGTTTTTCATTTCTGTAAGTACAAATACCTTGTAAGGAGATATCCTGTAGAACTCAGTCTACGTATATACTTCAGGTATGGAATTTTAGAGCCTTGCACCAATGGTTCTGTTCCTCAGAAAAAGCAAGAACCCTGGTTGAATGATTTTCCTGAATTTATTCTGAGGGATGAGTATACTGAATTCCTATGCGCCTATTACTTGTTTTGATGAAATTACATATGCACAACATTTATAGCCCAGTTTGAAGCAGATGAAAAGACTCCAAAAAAGTAATACAGAAGACCTCACTTATTTGGATTATTAGTGTTCTGTAAGTGACTATTCAGATGTGTTTACTTGTAACAGGACAAAATCACAGTGTCCTTAAAAACAAACTGAACAGGGCCAAGACATAGGCCCAAGAGCTACTGCTCAGCTCCAGAACTCCACACTCAGCAATATCTGGAGTTCCACTTTGGCCTGAGCTGCGAGCTGTCTCTCGACATGGTAGAGAACAAGATCAAACAAGGCACCACACCAACAAGTCTGCCTTCAGCAGAATTCAGCCATGCTGTTAGACACAAGCAGAGCTATGGCATAGCTGTCATCAGAGGCAGAAAAATCTTCCTGACATTTACATTTACTAATAGCCACCGTTTCTGTAGAATAATGCTGTCTTCTGCCATGAGTTGTGTGAGTGCAAGGGGAACAGTAAGAAAACATAGCCTTATGTAGCCTGCTTCTTAGAATGCAGGTGCCTTCCTATGCTTACCCCATGTTGCAGCCTTCCTAATGTCTTAGAAACCCATAAAATTCTGAGACACAAAGGCAGGCATCAAAAGATTACATGGTGAGATAGCACTAAGTCATTCATATCAGAGAGATGGGTCATTGCTATGAAAACGAAGGAAAAAGGGGATTAAGTACCAGTATAAAGGAGCTTCATTTGGGCTACTTTTTAGCTCAGATCAATGACAAAACTTTTGCTTCTCCTCTTTCTAAGGATGCATGGATGTTGTGATAAGCCTTTTGACTGAAAAGGGCTGAGACATCCCAAATACCATCTAACAGATAAAAATGTGACTGTATGAACTCTAGTTACAACCCTGCATGTAACACCCCTGTAACATATATTTTTAGAAAACTAGAGGGAGAAAACCAGGTGGTCAGTCCTTAATATTTCTGTATATGTCTGTGTCAGGGGAATTTGTAGTGAAAATTATTATTTGCTGGATGAATACTATACCATTTTCCTAAGCAGACACTAAATAATTAGAGAAAGAAAGGAGAAGGAGTTGACTATGTTCCTTTACCATGTGATACAGCAGAAAGACACAGCTGAGCCCGTTGCACTGAGGAGACATCCACCCCTATATCATGCTTAGTTTCTAAAAAAATAATTTCCATATAGTATTTATGGTGTCCTTATAAAAATTCTTTGGGGAAAAGGCTTCTTCTCCTGAATTATTACATTTGTATGCAGTGATAATTACTGAAGTGACAGAATGGAGTAGAGATGGATTGCAGTGTAGGCAGGCTGGAGAGTGTCTCTAAGGTAATATCAAGTATGAGGTATGAAAGACAAGTTCCTTGAGCCAGAACTAGTTGGACTTCTTATTTGTGGTATTTTTTTCTTTTGATTGTCACTTCAGATATTAGAATCAAGTAGTTGATGATTTTTTTTTCCCCCCTCAGGAATGAAAAAACTCAACAAACCCTTAAGTTTTTCCTGATAATATATAAAATACAGGATACCTAAAATGATTTTTAGTTCCAGTAGTTATTATGTTAGAGTAATTTTAACAAACAATCTTCTGTCAAACTGCTGTTCTCTGCTTTGAAAATCCTACTTGTATGAAGAACAGAAAAGTATTTGCATTTAAGATTGTTGCCAGTAAGTCTATTCATTGGAACCATTTAATTAGGGCCAGACAAACTTGCAATTAGTCTTGCAAGTTGTCACAGTAGGTAACACACAATATAAGTTCAAATCTATCCAAAAATGTACTGAGTAAAAAAGGTTCACTAGCAATTAACTCCAATGCAAATTATTGAAATACTTACAAGAATAAATGGGAAGGAAACTCTGGCCCCTTTAAGTGACAGCATAGCAGCAAAGAACTAAGAAAACAATATAAATTAGTGAACCATAGCCAGAATTGTTAAGAGAAAATTGATTTTCAAAGCCTCTGAAAATAAATCTTAATAGCTATGTATGCCACTGAATTTAGCAAATTTCTCCAATAGAATAAATTGATAAATCTAGTCCACTTCACTCCCAGATGTTACTGAAATTATTTCAGGATCTATAAGCAAGAGTGGTGCATGCATAATCACATGTTGTCACAAAGCTGGCAGCTACTCTCATCTTTGCTTCATTGCTTTGCATGGGTCCCATTTGTCATTTAGTGTCACAAACCTTCAAGCTTGAGCAATTAGAGCACTTCAGCTAACATGCTGCTACAATGGTTTAAATAAGAAGCAGAGACTCACTTTCTAAATGTAGTCCTTAGAGACAGACAAGGAAGATTACTCACAGATGCCTAACAGAGTTGATTAACAGGTATGTTTCCAAGACTCATCTCCTTAAATTAGACCCAAAAAGTGCAAAAAGTATCACATTCTTATCAATGAAGCTAATCCATCTATTAAAATTCTATCTTGAAATGAATATAAACCCATTTAAAGATGATTATTGTACCCTTCTTTCATTCTACTTTCTCTTTAACTTGTCATTAAAGTCTTTTATGTCTCTGATTAGTTTTGAACCCATTAATTACAGGCCACTATAAAGAAAGAACAAAACTCTCTCTGCAAATAAGTAACTAGACAGACATTTTCCTTTAAAGGCACAATCTGAAATGAAAAAGATAAAAGAAATATTTGGTTCAGTTGTTTTAATTTCTCTAAGGTCGCTGTTAAAGCAAAAGAAAAGGATTTAATGTTCTTTTTAGGATAGACTATTGTATTTTACAATGCACTTTCTGAGGTAATCTACAAGGTTTTTCTGAAACAAACATATACCATAATTTATCTAAGGAGAATCTCTTCTTTGTGATTTTAAAATTGACAAACTCTTTTGTATAATCAAAACAAACAGAATTCAAGTGTTAGCCTAGAAACACATCCATACATACGAGAGTTTGCTGTTTCCTGCAGATCACTGTGATACTAAAGTGTTTCAGCAGATGGTGAATTCTTTTATTTCTTTTTTTCTGCTTCCAGTTGTGGTATTACTCCTACAAATTGTACACAAGGCTATGCTAAGTTTATTGTGATTATGGCAGGCACCCTCTTATCTTCTGTACTGTTTTGTTTATTTCACTTGTCCTTCTCTCTTACCCTTAGACTATACTCATCAACAGTCATCATAAGCTTGTTCTTCTCCTCTATTTTTTCCGCTTGAAAGTTCTTGTCAAAAATACAAATTGCTCGCTTCTCATAATTAGAAGGCAGCTAGACTTAGATGCCTTTCACAGCACCTTACATGAAAACTACTCAAATTATTATAAAACTTGATCATTCAGCCATGCTGAATTTACTGCCATTTCTCTTACAGCTGTGTATTTCTGGTAATTTTGAAACATCATACAGAGTGACACTGGTCTCTTCTAAATGCACATGTACTAACCATAATTGTCAGAGGAAGTTCTAATTTGCTGTATAATACATAAATGTTCTTATGTCCTTTTTTTTTTTCCCCCTTTGTTTTTATAGCATTTATATTAGACCACTGCTTATCGTTTAGGTACAAAATAATATGCTATAGAAATAAAATAAATAACAATGAGTCAAAAGAATATGACTGCATTCCAATCCAAACATCAATTATGTTTATATCAAGCAGAAACATAAACTAGTGAATAACTTGATTAGTCATAAAAATAATAGTTCTGATTCTGTAAGACCTTTCAAATCTGAGTGATGATCATCATTTTTCTCCTCCTTTGCTGTTAGCTTAGCTGAGCAGTTTTATATTTAACTGTACTGATTTCTGCAAAATTCAAATGCACTACAGTTTTGCAGTGGCATACTTTGAAAAGGAAACTATATTAGGCAAAGAATATATTTTAACTGAATTATGACATACTGTGGTTACACACACATACATAAGTAGATATGTATATATAATATACTGTATATGTATATTTTAATTCTGATTTCCAAAGAAGTATTATATGTAAATAGAAAATTAGTAAAATATGCAAGCTGTATGGAGAGTTTACATGTTAGAGGAATAGATGAGTATTTCAAGCTCTTGTTCAAAGTTTAAATTTAAGATATTGTGGCATAGCAAATAACATCCTTTAAATACAAAAAAGTCTGTAGTGCTTTGAAGTGAGCTAGAATACTGTAGTTAATTTACCTTTAAGAAAAATTATGTAATTCAATAGTGCAATTACAACTTTGTACCAGGAATAATGTGGAATTAAATAAGCATATAATTAGTGAGTAGAAACTCAGAGGGAATGAATGGACTCATTTGGGGGAACTTTGGAGGCCACTCATCACAAGCACAGCAGTTCTCAAGTGTTTGTCTGAGAAGGTGCAGATGAAATGTGTGCTATGGAATGAAGTCAGGCAGAAACAAAATAGTAACCTGTAATATAATAGACAGGAAAGAGAAATGCATTTTCTGCACTATAACATTATAAGCAAACCATGTTGCATTTAGATATAAGACTCCAGAATCTCTTCTGTTTATCACTCTTGGAAATTAAGACCTCAAATCTGCAGGTGTGCCATCATAGCTAGAGGGGAGTAACAGCAAAGAATTTGCTGAGAATGCTAAACGCTATGTGAAAGTAATCTGGTTTGCTCAGTCACTGTGAGGATTTGAAGCTTCTCCCTATGCTATTTAAAGTGACAGAGGTTCCCTTTACTGCAGCACTCATCGCATATATTGATGACATCACAGAAGTTTATCTACATTATTACACTATCCTTACCAACTAGCTTTATGTTACCTTCATGTACTCTTCCTACTAAAGAGAGAGTTTCTGTCTCTTCTCATCAGCTCAAGAGCATTTTCAACAAGTCAAAGATGGTGATCCTTTCCATCTGCTCAGTGGTGATAAGAGACAACTAGAAAGCTGAGTCCAGCTCAGGGTTCCCAAGTCAGTGAGAGACATGGGCACATTGGAGTGAGTCCAGCAAAGGGCTTCAAAAGTTATGAAGGAATGGAAACATCCCTTATATGAAGAAAAGCTGAGAGACCTTGGATTGTTCATCCCGGAGAGGAGAAGGCTCAGGAGCAATCTTAGCATTATGTATGAATACCTGATTGGGGGACATATAGAAGTTGGAGCCAGATTCTTCTCACTGATGCCCACTGAAGGACAAGAGGCAAAGGACACCAACTGAAACACAGAAAATTCAGTTTAAATGGAAGAATTAAACTATTTACTGGTTTGTCAAAGTGGTAGTCAAAAGACCAAAACAGATTGCACATAGAGGTTGCAGTATCTCTGTCCTAGGACATATCCAAATATTGACTGAACCCAGTCATTGGCAACACTTAGGTTTTGTGATAAAAGCTCATCTGGCTCGAAAGTATGTGGGGAAACCCAACATTATTATAGGATATTTAGGGAGGGAAGAAGAAGTGAGGAATTATGGATGTAATTAACTTGACAAATTTCACAGAATATTCTGAGTTGGAAGCGACCCAATAGGATCATCGAGTCCAACTCTTAAGTGACCCTTCAGAGTTCAAACCCACAGCCTTGGTGTTGTTAGCACCATGCTCTAACCAGCTGAGCTAATCTGTAGAGGAACAAGAGGAAAATCTCTTTATGTGCATGTGTGCCCAAAGGAGTGCCCGTGGTGCCAGAAGCTGGAGTTAGACATTACCTTGGAGCACCCATGTGTCTGTGATGCCAGCAACTGGAGAGACTGGACTGAGTAAAACAATGCAACAGCCTCTGTAGCTGGAGGAGGGTTCAGAGGCCTTGATGTCTGTTGTGTCAATGACTGGAGTGAGCGTGGGTGTATAAGTGAGTCAGTCTTTAGCAAGCTGAAGTTGGACTAGTCAGCAAGTAAGTGAAGTATCTTGGGTGCCCGATGTGTCTCTAAAGGTGAGACAGTGAGGCAGTCAGCTAGTGGGTAGCAAAGGTGCCTCTTCTAGCTTCCAGAGAGTGGTGTGACTCTGTCTCTCTGTGTGGAAGTGCTCCAAGGGATAATGGCACATGGAGAAACAAAGGATCCTGGAGCAGCTACTGGAAAGGCTGTCAGAGACCAGCTGCTGAAGGGATCTACTGCAAACATATACGTATATGTATTTTGCACTAATAGGCATCCATCCTACTCAGCTAGAGAGGGAATGGGATCAATCTGTTGGTGTCATGTATGTCTGTGTGAGTATGGACTGTACCTGTGTTATCTGTCTGGTCATCTGCCTATAAATGCATATGTGTTGGATGTGTATGTTTGTGTGTGCCTACTGGGGATATGTGTTCAGCCTTGCTACTGGCTGGACCTGCAGACATGGAGCTGAGGCATTCTTGTTTCTTGGGCTGCAGAAAATGAAAAGGGAAATTCAACTTGTTGTGGCTTTTGCCTCTTCAGGGACTCAGGAGGCATTTGGATCTGGTGGCCCTGAAGGAAGTACCTCCTGGCTGCTTTTCCTCTTTCCTGTGCAGGTCCTGCAGGCCCTGTGGTGTAAAAAGATTCAGACAGCAAGTGTGGTGCCCCTATGGGTGCCTATGTCTTGTTAGGCAGCTGACAGTCATTCATAGCAGTGCCACTGAGCTGGGCTGGGGTTAACAACTCTGCTATTTCAGTGTTAGATGGCTGTGCATGCATAAGGATAACTGATGAAGTCTCACCCATGCTGTATTTTGGGATCAGTCCTAATGTGAATGACGCCTTGATTTATTGTACTTGAAAAGGAGAAAAAAAATCATGAAGGCAAAACTCCTTTTGTGGTAAAGCATCTTAAGTACATACATTTTCCTTAGAACAGGTTCTTTTTTCTTCTAAAGACCATGAAAAAAATTTCAAGTACTCTGGTTACACACGGTGTGACTATATGTTGTATCATCATCAGAGTCTCTGAACACCCCACAGATTTTTAACATCTTTACATAAAAATGTATTTATCCTCAATGTTAGAAAGATATTGTTTTCTTCCTACATTATGCCACCTGTTAATTTTCTTATACGCTCGCACTCCAAGGATTCATCCATCTACATAGTTCTTTTGTCATCTTTCCCCATAGTCATTAATTGACTGTCCTCTTCTACATAGCTCATTTGCCTTGTATAACTTTCAGGGCTTATCTCTGAAACTCATACCTATTCCTCGTTAAACATCACTCAGAGACCTATTCTTGCACTGTGCTGTCTACAAAAGAATTAATGTTATTCAAAGCTCTAATATTAAAAGTTTAATATTAGATCTCAAATCATGTTCCCTATTCTGTAACCTTTACCTGTTTCTCTACTTACGCTTCACCACAAAATTCTTAAGAAGCAAATGAGTCTTCCTGAATAGTAAGTTCCAAGCAGACATGAACCAGAACTAAATAAGGGAGAGTTGTGGTAGAGAAAATGGAATTCAGATCTATATTGAATAATCAGAATCTTGCGGCAGTGCTGGAATTCGTCTTATCTCCTACTGTAAGGACGTTAATTGGATTTTAGTCTTTACTATACATTGTGTTTATATGAAATTTAACATTGTGTTCTATGAACAAACTGTTGACTATAGTGATGAGAATAATGGGAAAAAGTCCTTCCACATCTGTGTAAGTCCATGAATTTCACATATGTAAAGTTGAGGTCCAAACTCATTTTTTAAAGAGTGACTTCAAGTTTAGAAGGTATCATGGAATTAGTGAAGGAAATTCTTTGTCACAGTCTTACTAATAATTTTCTGACAGAACAGAGAAACACTTGCTTATATATGTATTTAATTATATTGCACCTATAAGAATACAGATCTTAAACAAAATTAACAAATTAAAGGCACTTTTTATATGGATGTATTTTTCTTGCCTTACTTCTAACTGCTATTTGCATCTGAAAAAATCAGATTACCATAGTCTCCCATGATATCAAATGGCCTGTTTCAGAAGTCTTCTTGAGGATGAGACTAATATTACTGTGGAATATTATAAGTGCTGACAATAAAGGACATATACACAATTAGCTCAGATACAAACCTCTGCTACATACTAGAAACTTGCCTTTGGTAACATGAATGTCTTGTAGCTTAGCAGAAGAAAGCATTTGTCTTTTCCCACTAATTTAGTTCAGTAAATATCTAGTTTGTCTGAAGCATAAGGCTGGTGTAATCATATTTTTAGGCTTATATTTTGTTAAGCCAGAATCTAGCATAACTGTGCATTTGCAGAGCCATGAAATAAGCTCCATTATTCTCATTTGTATCCTGCACCTTCAGAGCTTTGCTCTCCAACCTTTAGTACATTGTTTATTCATATTTGACCTTATACTTAATAGAAAATTCTTGAAGTCAAATCTTGTGTTGACATCTCTATAAGCCTGAACTGCTGGAGGCAATTTTTTCCATTGTTGATCTGGGAGGGTCCAGATCTCTGACATTCTTATAAGCTGCTCAGAACTCTTAAGGAAAGTTTTATCTGACCCCCTGGGTCAGTTGTCTGAAGTCAGTTTGGAAATGTGTGAGTAGGGCACAATTACTCTTGTTCTAAAAATCAGGTTAATTCCGATAGACAAGTGTTTATTTCTCCCTCCTCACTACAAAAGAGGTTCAGATAATTACCTCTGAAATAACCATCTCTAGGGGGGACATCAAAAGGCAGGAATCCTACTCAAAATATTTGGCCTAATCTTTAAACAAAATCAATGCCCCTCCTGCTTAATTACTTCATTTTGGCTCACTCTTCAGGCAATCATTATTGATTTCAAATATATGTGCTACATCAGCATTTATGGACTTGCTTTGAGCTTTGGACACAAAGCTGATCACTTGTTTCTCAGAGCTATTTGCACTTCTCATGACATTTCAAACCTCAGCTATAGGGAGCACCTCTTTTTGATTTTAAACCCATTTTAAATTTACAGTAATATCACAAAATTTTATGTTAGCAGTGTCATGCCATACTTGCTGAGTGATTTTCTGGACATCGTATATAGCACTAAATGAGTTTTCAGCTGAATCTTAAGATAACATTCTTGCCTCAGGCATACAATCTATATAATATACCGTATAGTGGACTTCTCTCTGCCTCCCACAGATTATCCCATGAACATCTTTACTTTTTTCAGACAACAAAACTGTAAATGGTAGGGTGATATCAGCAAGACTATAAAGATCTCTTGGTCTAAGGCATTGATTGCTATATTTATTCCAACTTCATCTCCATCATCAAAACTACAATGGTAGAGCCTGAGTATGACATACAATAATATAGTGACATACTAAATGAAAAGCTGTGTCTCATCTAAACTTATATAAGGTTGAAAAGAAGTAAAAGGACCATATACCTTGAATTACATCCTCATTAACTCTGTTTTCTGTGCTCCAAGTTTTGCTTTCTTAGAAATTCAGGAAACTCACTCAATTAACATGAAGGTCAGTGTTTACTTCAGTCCAGTATTCCTCTGGAGCAAATTAAAGAAGTTGTTAGCTATATTTATCAATTCATCTTTTTTGTCTCCTGGTAAAGATATTAATATAATTAAACCAATACTAGAAGCAGACTATGGCCTTTGAAACCTTACAATATTAATTGGAAGAGATGGCCTATAATTTGATTTCTGGATTGTTAACACAAAAAGTGTTCCTATTCAGATTTTCTGATTTCACTTTAATTATATTTTCCAATTTTTGTTTGTCCTTTTTTTTTTTTCTTTTTCCTTTACCTTCTAAGACACTGAGGAGCCAGTTGAATAGTTATTGGTTGAAATTTTTTCAGTGCCTGTTGTTTGGGGTGTTAGCTGTGACAGAAAAGGCTAATGGATTTTTCACTGAAGTACTGAGTGATTTTGAATTTTAGTACTCTGCAATTCATTCCCTCCCAATTGACATTAGAAAATGAGAAAAAGATTTAGTTTATTATAAATGAAAAATTCATGGAAAATATGCAATTCATTTTGTAATAAATGTGGGTAAAGGAGTTTATAAACCTGTGGATGCAAAAGGTAAATGTCATTGAAATGAGCAGTGCCTTAAAATAATGACTGTGAGGATTCACAACAGTTGGTATCATCAAAAGATGAACCAGTATCACCAAAAGATGAACCAAAGATGCTTTATTTCATTTTTGTTCCTCTTTCTGTTCATCATCATGATAAGGACATAGGAGTTATAACCCTCCTAAGAAAACAAGACAGAGGATCATAACTTTATAAAAAAACCCCAAACAATAAAGACAAGGCACAAACAACAGGTGCTTCTACTTATTTAGAAAAATTATTTCAACTTCTATATGTTATATTTTATTGTATTTTTAAAATTAATGTCTTATAAAAATAGGCTGAGTATTTGTGAGCTTCAGTAGAGGGTTTTCACTGAATTGAACAGATTGATTTATTCAATTTAATTACCAAGTTTTATATACAGTCTGAGGGAAGCATTATTTAATTACCATTCAAAGAAAACCAAATAAACCCACAAACACATACAAAGTCTGCAGTGCACTCACACCAATGAGTGACTAACTGATTTTAGAGCTTTCATTCCAAATAGTATCAAAAGATCTGGGAATTTGAAAAACAGTACTAAGCCTTCTCCAGTGGTCCCTTAATGGCTCAAGTTCTAATATGAAGTCAGCATCCTTCATCAAGTCTTTCAATAACGCTAGAGTGGCAGCTAAAGCAAATCCAAGCACAGATGAGACATCCACATGCTCCATGCCAGTGGACTCTGCCTAGTCTCAGATTTAATCTGTAGCTATCAGAACAAACGTAACTTAGATTTATCACCTCTTGCTGGCTCATGGTCCAAACCCAGTGCCAACATCCACACAAACACTAATCATAGTTTAGAACTCCTATTAGACTTATTCCAAATATGCCTTCATCACCCTGATGAGTTAGACCTTGACCTAATCCTAACTGGTTTATGTGTTTGTTTCTACTCAGGATTAAGACAGACTTGGTTGCTGGATTTTATTTACTTATTTTATTTTATTTTACCAGGAAGACTAAACTTTTATAGTATTGCATTTCTTCCTGTTGATTCCTGTTTGATCAAATTCTATTCCTGATCACAGTCTTAACATTTGTTTGGTAGACCACAAAATATAAGAAGTATCACAACCTGTAAGCCTTCCCAGTCTCAGCTGAGATCTGTAGATCACTCTGAGCTCTAAATCATCTTCCTCGGCTCAAAAGTCTCCACAGTCCTTGTCACTGAGTCACCATGAAACAAGGCTTTCCCTTGTCCCCCTCTCTAATCTTGGTTTGGAGATCTCTTCATCCCCCTTTGCCACCACAGCATGATTACTACTAATGACCCCAGTCATAAATGGCACTCAGCACTCTTGAAGTCCATTTTGTCCCACTGTCTGGTAGAATCTAGATCAGTCAAACTTTGTGACTATAATCTAATCCTAATCTTTAAATTTTGTAGCTCTGTAATACAAATCCTGTAGTTCCTAATTCTGAAACCAACCTTCTTCAAAAAGCCTTTGTCCTGGGCCACACCAAAGCAGTAGAAATGTCTTTTGCCAGCCGAAAGTGAGTAATGTGAATATTAAGTGTAGGATAAGCCATGCTGTGTGCCTTACCCTTTTGGTTAGCTGTAGGTGCTTCTCTGCTTGTTGCTTAACAATGTGACTGCTCTGATTCACACCCATCATCCTCTGCTTAGGGACTAAATGGCCTCTAGTCCTAGGTGTTGCCTATTTGGATGTGTGAATCCTTTACTGGGACTCACCTACAGTGATAAAATGAGGTAATGATTTACAATGCATATATTAACTGTGAAGTATCTGCACTTTTTCATGCAAAACTATTAAAAAGGAATAGAAGAAAATATAATTAATCTGGAGTCTACAGATTATTTGTTAAAGTTGATTTAGAATTCATTCAAGTCAGGTAAGTTCCTAGTGGTATTTACATGAAATTGTACTCAGAATAAAAATGTAATGATTTCATACAAATATTAAGAATCTTTCCTTCTGTCCTAATGTTTATGCATATTAAGATGAAAGTAATTATTTTCCTCACCATCTTATGTTGGCTAGAACTGTGATGGAAAATCTTCCATGGCCATTTCTTTACTGTTTCTGATAGCATGAATGCAACAGCAAGTACATTTTTAATCTAATTTAAGTGTCATGGAATTGTCACTACTACTACTTTAGTCATAGGTTACTAGGTCCAAAGTTATGGCTCTGAAAGTACTTTAATATACTTTTTCTTGAATTGTTCTGTAGACTGTTAGGGCCTCCATGTGACAGTACTAATACCCTTTCATGTGATCTTCCTCCCACATTCATATCATACATAATTAATTCTCAGAACCATAAAGGTCATTCTTAGTCCTTTCATCAATATTTCCTTTTGTGGGTGGTGACACCAAGACATTCTTACAAAAGCAGCATTGCCTCCTTATACATGGCTGAAAAGTGTCCATGAAGAATAATTTGTTTCTCATACCCGTTTATTTTAGGGATTTATTTTTTCCCTGAATGTTCTATATTGAGAGAATTTTCTCATTCACTAGTAAAATGCAGAAAAGTCAAGAAGTAAACTGATTATGGGATGTCTGTATTTTCTTGAGAAAGTGAGAACCATAATACTGAAAAAAAAATCTGCAATTTTTGAAGAAGAAAAGAATGGTAGGAAAGTGCCATTTGTTCCTTCAAAAATTCTGCCCAAATGAAAAATGCACCAATTAAGAAAATACTTGGGGAATAATGAAAATGCATATTTGTTCTAAAATGTTGGGGACTGTTCTACAGAGAGAATGCCACTGCAGTGCCCATTCTCAGACTGTCAGTTACACTCCTATTGCCCATGTAAAGAGATAAATAGCCCCAGAAAACAATGTACCCACCTGTCTTAAATATTTGTATTAGGCTAAGACAAAATCCAATCAGGACATGTCACTTGCCATCTCTATTCACTGCCTTAAAAACCTTAAGTTCTCAACTCTTCACCTTGACTGTTACACAGCTTGAGACAGACAAAATTAATCCTGTCAGCCTAAGGATGCATGTCCCAATACCACCCAGTTACCAAGAAATACACTTCAGCTGAATCATTCTTGGCAGATACAAGTTTGATACAATTTAAATCTCTGCATTTTTGAAATCTGCTGAACCTTATACAGTACTGCATAAAAATCTTTCAGTGCTGAAGCAATGAAAGCAGCAAAAGCAGGGTAGCATTTATATTAAATAAAACCTACCGACATCCATCGGGAAAGAAAAAAACCTTGAAAACACGTTTCAGAAAAAAACATCTGATGATTTTGAATCCAAATTCAAAATTTTGAAATATTTAGTTGTGCTGTCTTTAAACTCTGTTTGATCTCCAGCTGTCTGAAAATCTAAAGCTTCCTATGCTTTTAAATGCACTGAGTGGATTTTCAGCCTCCAAAAGAATTAATATTTGAACGCAGTTGCTGGGGAGAATAAATTCTAATAGAGAACTACTTTTGATAAGGCACTCAGTTATTCAGTCTGAATCATGATTGAGTGAAGTGACTAAAGGAGAGATTGTGGTATTAAATGATTTAAGGAAGTTATTTTACTACGCAAATACAAAGGCTAACTTGTGCCAAATGAAAGTAGAAGAGGCACTTTCAGAGAATGTGAACTGCTGTTTGGTTTTTTTAATTGAAGAAGTTAATTTGGAAAACCCAAACCTATCACTGACGTCAGCATAAAGTAAGAAATTTGAAAAATTCAGTAAGGACTGGGAATCTTTCTAGCCGCAATATAAACAAAGACATTTTTCACAGCAGTGTGCAGCACATCCATATTTATGATTTGTTAATTTGCAATTAGTTTCCAAAATAATCTTCCATGTACTGTCAAACACACCTTTGATTTACAGTGTATACCAACTAAGCAGTCAGCTGCATAATGCGGTTTGTCTACAATGCTCATGCATAAATGATCACTGTCAGTAATTTTGAATTAATTTTGAAGAACAGACTCTGAAAATCAGGTACTATGCAGAGGAATGATATTTCAGCCTTTCTGTTTCACAGGTATGGATACCTATTCCAAATAATGTGTGAGGTAATGATATATCTAATACTGACCTTCGGTACACAGAGCATGGAAAAACAAGTGTTGCTACAGTCCACAGCAGTCACGTGGGATTCTCTAATACCAATAAACTTTACATCATTTCTCCAAAGATACAGATTAAAGTCTACTTAGGATAACAAAATTATACCAATACATAAATAGGTTACATAAATCAGGGCTGGGTTAATGAAAACAAAGCCTAGTATATTTTTTTCATTGAAAACATTAAAAACTGTCAGTTTCAACTTTTATTATTGATGCTGTTTGCACTTTTTCCTTAATACGTTCTGCCCATTATAACATTCAGGCTTTTTACAAATTATTCCAATTTTTATCTTAATCTTAACTGAGGAAATTGATCAGATATCATGATTTTTTACTGTTTTAGGGCTTCATATTTTACACTTGATTCTGAATTTTATCAGAAATGTATTAAAAGCACACAAAGAAATTAAAATGACTAGAAGATTTTTTGGGGATTGCATTTCTCTCAATTTCTGAAAATGCTTCCTACGTTTTACAGAACCTTGTATCCTCTTATATGCAAAAGTCATTTCAGGTCTTTGCTATTACAAGAGACATTGAAGTTTTACAAATGCTATGACACCATTTAACAAGATGATTTTCCCTGGAAGCTGTAATTGAGCATCTGTAGGTTTTCAGATGCATTTCTAATAATGGATATATTCTGCCCTACAATTAGAGAGTCTGCTATGATTTCTAAATTTTCACATTTTGCTGGAGAGCTAGGGAGCTGTTGTAAGATTATGAAGACAACTTTTATTTAGTAAATAAACAAGCTGAATTCGAGTATCATTTTCAAGCAACATATAGGTTTAGACATAGAGCTAATGGATGTTTTATAGCCAAATTCTTTTTACAGCTTAAAGAAGCTTTTACCTGTCTCAAGATCAGTTCCAGTTTTCTTATAAAGACAGGGAGTGAAGACAATGTAAGCACATATATGAGAATACAAAGAACAGAGAAAGCAATCAAGTGAGGAAAAGGGAAAGATTTTGTTCAAGGCAAAATAATTTTCCACAATAAAAAATCTGTGAGCAGAAACCAATCTCATTCATGAACATTCGCTGAAGTGACAACAGCATTAAATGTGCTATTTATTACACTGATGCACATGTAAGTGCACCCAGCACTTATCACAAAGGTCATGAAAGCCCTAAAAAAGGAAAGGGAACAGGTTCTCTGATGCGTGACTAGCTAGTCGATGACATTCAACAACTTAGGCTGTGCCCAATGACTCAAAATCTGATCATCCGGCTGAATTCAAAAATGCAAGGCCTTAAGAAGTATTTGAGTTTGAAAGACTGGCACAATGAGACATTTTATACTTTTGAAGCGGGTGCTACAGAAATAACAAAATATTAGGAGAACCCACCAGGTTTGAATTCACACATTTCTGATACATGTTTTCCTCTTTTTTTGAAGATTTTAGAACAGCTGTCTATACCTGATTACAGAGTGATAAGGCAAATGGGACAACAAGCTTCAACATCAGTATGACTGCAAAGACAATTTTAAGTATAAGAAAGGTTCAAATAGACCTTAAATAATGCATATTTGTACTTAATTAGTGTGATCTGTATATATTAATCAAGTTGTGTCTTATATTTGATGTACCAAAATCAGATAAACATAAATCAGTTACCTAATCATGGGCTGTTTCTCTAAGTAGCCTTCATAGACAGCAAAAACAAGTTTTCATGATGTTTTATAAGATGGGGACTATTCCTTTCTAACTCTTAGACATCTAAAGCCAGGTAGCATGAAATTATATTATTTTTTCAAATGCATTTGTCTTTTTGAGTAGTTAAGACTGGCTACCAGCAAACAGTGTATTAGACATAGAATAAAGATCTAAAAGTAACGTAAATCGGAAGAGGGAAGAGAGGAGTTTTTCTAGGTCAGTTTCTACCTTAACTGATCACCTAACCCCAAGTAAAAATTTAATATAATTTATTTTAATATATGCCTATTAGTTCCTACTCTCATACTTGGGAGTTACTCCAGAATTAATTCCCATGAGCTTTAGAATCAGTCTTTTAATCTATAGTCTACACAAAACTATATCTATAGAAACAATATGTAACAAGAGCACAACCATTTGTCAGAGAAAAACAGCAATTTATTATCCCAACAAGTTACCAATAAGGGCTGTGGTTGGCAGTGGATGCATTACATCTCCTATAATGTCAGTGGAGACATTACATCTCATCTATAATTCCTCATATTATTGTAAATGTCAAGAATAATTTCTGGAAAACGCTGTCTACATGAAATTATTTTTTTTAATCATATGAGAGTTTATCTTCACTTTCCTGTAAATATCATCCATTTTTATCTCGAGTAAAATACATGCAAAATGCTATAAATTTCTGGTTTGATATTTACAGTACTTTTGCTACTTAATTATTCACTCCTGGAAAACTGATGTAATGGTAAGAGGATATTTAGAAATCCTAGTTGTATTTTTATAAAAACAAATAAACAAAAAAACCCAAAAACTCTAAAAAAAAATTAAGACAAGTAATGTCAAGTTTTTTAGCATATTATTTGTGTAAACAATAATATTAATATATAATTGATCAGCCTATCTTAAATTCTCATTCTTGAAACAGAAACACATGAAAAGTTTCATCAGAATGTGTATCATAATTCTCCCTAGAATTTTTTACACATTTTTTAACCTGGACCAGAAATCTGGTATATGCTCGCAATCCTCTCCTTCTTGTGCCAGATCAAGGCTAGACAATTATTTGGACATATGTGTGCTCAGGCTACCTTTCTCCTTTATTGAGATTATTAAATTTTATAAGCATTATCATCTTCAAATGATAATTCACACGGCTGTTTTTGTTGTGACACTGAGCTGGGAATTCAGGGCTATCAAATTGTTATCTGAAAGGCGTTTGCTTTGATAAGGTTTGGATTTATTCTACATGGTGTTTCCCCCCACTTCAACACTGCACATTTATTCAAATAAAATCAAAGTCAGAGAGAACCAAAGATTTCTGCATTGTCAGTTATTCCCAATCATATGATGTAACAAGCAATGCAAATTCACAAAAAAATCATACTGATATAATTTTAGATGGAAGCTCAGGAGCTTCCTACCACTAAGACGAACCCCACTGTACCTACTCTGTGGTACCATCTGAATCTCTGCTGCAACGTATGTGAGCTACCTGTGCTGTAAATAGAATAACTGCTGTATCATCATTAATATTTATCCCTAATTATGATATTTTTGTTTTCAAAATGCCTTACAAATGTGTGCTTAAAAAAAAAATTAAATAAATCTAGTATTCCTCTTAAGCAGGCATTTTTATTTAATATAATATTTTCCTATCATATAGGAGAAAGTGGGTTTAGAAGATCTAGACAAAGTATGCCAAGATTGGCAATGAGAAATGTTTGATTCCAAAGACTGAGCCAGAAACTGCAGGTTTAATTTAAGCTACTAAGAAAATCCTAGACATTTATTGTCAAGATTATCATTTTAGATTGGACTTGAACCAAACCTTGTGAGCAATGTGCTGCCCAAGGGACTCATTCTGTCACCTCAGGAGATTAAAAAGTTAAAACTTAGGCTGAGAAAGAAAAGGTAAAGTGTAATATATTATGAAGGTTATTTAATCAACATTGCTGTTCATGGACCAGCAAATAATGGACATCACTGGATAAGAATCTGATTTATTTTTTTTTTCTTAGCAGAACACTTACACTGATTACTTCATACAATGGAAATTATCTATGAAAGACTAATGCATGACTTATTTTCTCTTATATGAAAATACTTTTCTGGAATTTCAAATTTATATCAATTTTCTGTATACAATTTTGGGGCAGAAGATTTAATTGCAACATTAGAAAAAGTTAACAACTGAGAAATATTGCAGCAATTGCTATATATTTCACTTCTCTCAAAAGATGAAAACAGAGCAGATTTCATCTTCCCTGAGAAAATCCTTATGAAAACTAAAATATTTCAAGGTTTTTAGCCAAAGCTTTTCAACCTCCCTAGTCAACATCTTCAAATGTATTTTTCACAGAATTAAAAGTAACAGACTTCATTACATTATTTTATATCAGCCTTTCTTCTGCATGTTCTGTTCAGAGGAAAACAAAGATGTTCGGTTTCATAGCCTTCAAAACTCATCTATATAGCAAACACATAAAATGTTGTCACCAGTCTTCCTTTAGTTAATCATATGAGAATTCTCCTTGTATGGACAATTTGGTGAAATATATGACTGATACTTGCATCACAACAGCTACATGCATGAGAGAGAGTGTCCCGCCTTCCCTTGCTGTGTTCTGTGCTGTCCATGTCAGTCAGTTCTGCTCATCAGCTCTGACAACATCAGTTCACATTCACTGGCACAGCAGATCATGTTTTAGCTGCGCTGTCCCATGTTGTCGAGCTAATGCCACACAGCTGAAGATTTGTTTTTAGTAGGTCTCGTTAACAATTCATTGGCTGACCTCTCAGCTGTTCACGCATTTTAAAACAAGAAAATAGCTCTGAGCAATAACTTTTCTGAGATAAGTATCAGATGCTTGGACCAGCATAGCTCAGCCCTGGAGGAACACTGCCTCAGTACTGCCTGGGATCATATTGTGCTATACATTTTAACATCACTAAGGGCAGAAAAATAACTCACACGGAACTGGCTGGAAGGCTGGATGTGAAAAGTGTTCATTTGTCCAAGTATTACAACCATGAAGAAGAACAGTGACAACCATACAGTGCACATTAACATTTGTTTGAAGTCAGATGCCCTTTTAATTCCAGACATGCTGATTTAATCTCTCAAAAGCTACACCAGCCTTTGCTGGCCTCTGCGTGTCTTCATCATCGTGAGAGTAGTGAGAGGGAATTCTGCCAGAATGGCAGAGTTTGTCTACAGATTTTCATACTGTATTGCCAGTGCACATGGCTGGGAGAGGCAGCGAGAGGATTTTTGTTTGCCTCATGCTGAGAGGCAGGTCGAGATGCTTAATGGTGCAGCCAAAGCAGCCAGCAATGAGGTTTGCAGCCTGCACCAGGAGCAGTCCTGTGATGGCAGGGACCTCTCAATCTGTGCTTTAGGTCACCTCCGAGTCTCTGTAGGTCAAACATGCCACCATCAACAGTAAAGGATATAGGGCTGCATATATATATATATATATCATGACTAAATGTGAGGAGTTTCACTCACAGTCATACTAGCAGAACAATGGAGCATTAATGAGGACTGCATGATAGAGTAAAAGACCCTGGCACTGTTACTTATGAGATTGTTGCTGTCATGCCACTGTGACATAAATGAACAAGTTAATCTGGATAGCTGAATGAAGTGAAGCTTTCTCCAAGAATCCTGACATGTAGTCATAGAATAGGCAAAGGGACAAAGTCTTCCACTGACTGACACTCATATTCTGGTCATGTCTCTCAAATCTTCCTGACTTAAAAAATTACATGAATCATGCCGTTACACCAACTTGCTGTGGATCACTTTCTGGATCCAAAGGTTGAAGAAAGAGATCTACTGCAGCAAAGATTTCCCCAACAACTGGCAGAAATTATATATCCCAGTCATTATCATACTGTGATGAGACAAATTTTGAGAAGGTGGGTGACCTTCAGCTACTGTGGACTCTCATTTAACATGTAACAGTGTAACAGCTGCAATAACTTGTGATTAGATCCTAATCTCCAAATTTATTTATTTTGGAAAAAAAAAAAGTCAGCAGCACTTAGCCTTACACTGTGACAGCTGTTTCATGGTTTCAAGAGGCCTCAGCACAACAGAAGAAACTGCAGTTTGCTGAGCACTGGATTATGGTCATCATTCCATCAGAGATGGAAGATGGAGAATTGCATAAACTGTTGAATATTTCTGCTGGGAACTTGTCTTGCTGCCTAATAGTATTTGGCAATCTTCAGTAACACCAGCAGGGTTTTAAAGACTATCATGGTTTAACCCTAGCTGGCAACTCAGTCCCACACAGTCGCTCACTCACTTCCAACCATAGCAGGACAGGGGAGACAATCAGAAAGGTGAGAAAACTCACAGGTTGAGATAAAGACAGTTTAATAAGCAAAGCAAAAACCACATTCACAAGCAAAGTAAAACAAGGAATTCATTCACTGCTTCCCATCGGCAGGCAGGTGTTCAGTTGTCTCGGGGAAAGCAGGGCTCCATTAACATTTACTTGGGAAAACAAATGTGATAACTCCAAATCCACACCATGTTCTTTCTCACACCTCATTTACTCATTTCTAGCTTGAATCTCCTTCCTGTGCATCACTTACCTTCCAGAACAGGAAACTCCCCTTGTGCTTCCTTGAACAGTTTTCTGAGAAGGTTTATAAAAATCTTTTACCCCACCTTACAAATATATGCCTGTAATAATGAATTTATGAATCTGCCATTTCCATTAAAACTATCCCAAAAGCCACCTTTGACAAAGCAGATGTACTTTACTGGGGCATTCTATAGTGCATATTTGAGACTTTTCATTTTCTATGACTTTCTATTTGAAAGATATAGAAAGTATGCTTTTCAATGATTTTTTTTTTTTGGTGAGTTCCACGTTGAATGACACAACATTTAGTATTTTAATGAAAATCTGCTGTTCTTTCTGCAAGCATCAGACAGTTCTGGATATTGCACTGCTCTCTAACTGATGATCTGATCAGCAATCTGCACCAAATGTGGTTTGAGAAAACCTGACATCGCTAGCAGAGATGTGCTTTACTAGGATACTATCAAGAAGAAACCATCACTGTGATCATAAATGTTTTCCTAGACTTTGTCCATCTCTTAGAAAACTGGACATTATCTGCTGCCTATTTTAAGTTTATAGCATTAGCAGCAGTGTTGGTGAAGTTTATCTAATTGGCAAATATGTGAGACCTTACACTAAGTTCTCACAATAAATCCATGAATTTATCACTGTGTGGAATTAACTTGAGCACATTTTTTAAGGGAAACTATGACATAGTGATTGGATCACTGGACTGGTACTAGCAGAGACAGCTGATGAAGCTATAAAAGAACTGTTTTGCATATTAACTGGCATTTAAACACCTCCATTGTAAATCCACCTATTACCCTCCCCTTCTGATTCCTTATGCTTTGTCCTCTTTTATCATGAGCAGAGACACTGTGTGACAATATATATACAGTAAAGTGATTGTGTATCAACTGACACACAGAAGATAGTCATGGCTAATGAGCTGCTAGAGTAAGCATGAATGTACTGGAGGCTTCTGGTAAGATGCTGGTTGAGGATTCGCTGTCTAGAGAGCTGTCAGTCAAATGGCAAAGGATCACTCTCTGCTTCTTTTAAAAGAGTCTATGCCGTGATACTGCAGAACTGCAGTCTCTGCAGATTCTCTGTGCTTTTCTTGCCTTTTTTTTAACTTAGTGTCTTCGAACTTTTTGTGTCAGAACATTTTTTATCATAGCCTTGAGCTGCTAATTATTTTCACTTTTTTTTTTCTTGGATGAATTTTGTTCAAATACCTTCTCATGTCTCAACAATACTGTTCTAGGATTCAGTCAGTCACAAAACCATGCTACTCCAAATTTGATGCTATATTACAACTAAGTTGCTGGAGCGAGTGATAAAGATCCTTTTCTTCATGGTGCTATGGCTTTTGATCATAAATGCTTGGTCTTAGGGGCTGAAACTTGTCCTGAACCCCAGTTTACACCTTTGCTTATTGTCTTGAGACATCAACAGAGAAAGTTCTGCTAAGATCTGCTCTGTCAACATTTTACAAATCAAGTCTGTGGACCAAGAAATTCTGAATCTTTTTCAGCTTTCCTCTCAATACCAAGAACTCAATATACATCTTTGGTGCAATTCATTGCAAGACTAAATTTACATGGTTAATGTAGGTACCAAAATCTGCTATAGTTTCTAAATGTCCCATTACTTTCAATTAAGATCTAGTTGACATAGTCAATGCAGTTCAGAGAGTTGTTCAGCTCACCAGCCAGAGAGAGAGAAACACAGAGGGAAGTGCAGAAGGGAATGAACATACCTTTTTTATATATATCTGTAACTTAAAACATGAGAAATTTGGTATAGCATCCTTATGAGTGGCACAGAATTCTAGAGATTAACATTAGTTTTTCATATTGCACATTCCATACTGCTCTGTGGTGTCTATACCAGCTGCTCCCAGGGAGGGCTGACAAAGCAAAGAACAAGGGCCAGAGGAGCAAAAATTAAGGAAAAACAAGCCAAAAAAAAAAAAAAAAAAAAAAGGAAAGTTCAAAAGAAAGATTACACACTGAATAATTTTTATTTTTAAGAAGAAAATTATTGTTGTATGATTTTTCTGGTGTGAAATCATCTTACCAGATATTAGTTCTGTTTTCTGTCAATACCTCTTAAAATTAATAGAAATACATACTCTTAGCTCATGATAACATGAAATTTGCCTTTCCTCCTAAGTATCAAGTCCATGCAAGAAAGTTTCATCCAAGCAAAAATCACTTAGTACAAGAGAAAAACATTTTCAAGGAAGAGCAGGGAGAAAAAAGGAATTGATCAAACTTATGATCTTTAAAGACAATATTCATGGCATAGTGGCAGTGATCCTCTGCTCTGTTTTCTTTATAAGCCACTGTGAGAATATTTGATACAAAGAAGTGCCTTTCAAGTGCTTCCTTTGTACGCTTGTTATGAGCAATTAGTGAAGTCCCACAGTCGTGTGATCTGACTTAGGAGTTTTTATTTTGTTCCTTCTTTGGTGAATTCAATGGCTGCTCAATGTTCTTTTCCCTGTGATCTTCAGCTCAGATGTCTACACATCCATTTCCACTGGGTCTAATTTACTGTTGTTTCACTTCAGTTCTCTGCTGACATAACTCCATGGATTTTTTTTTTTTTTTTTGTTAAGGAAGAACTGTAAAGAAACAAGGACTTGCCACGTGAACTATTCCCAAATTGAACTAGTGAAAAGAAGCAAGAGAAGAATACGAAAACATTAAATTTTGTCAGAAATTTTTATAAATTGATCAAAATTTTTTAATTATTATTTGTTTTTAGCAAGGAATAGTGCTAAGGAAAAAAAGTCTCTGAGCCCAGATTTTCAAATAAAATACCATTTTATGCAGAAATAATATTATAGTTTAGATTTTTTTTTCGCTCTAAACTCAATAACCTGAGTGAAAATAAAATTTGGCGAGCAGTTCCTGATTCAGCAGAATAAGTAACCTCTACTGTAAAAAAAAGTCTTTACATGTGTGTCCTGGTTTCAGCAACCATGACAATGTTTACCAGCTTTCAAAGACATGACAGGAGTATCAATTGGCTTGATTTTAATTAAAATTAAATTTATTTTAATTAAAATAAATTATGTGTTTGTGTCAGAACATCTTCCCTTTTCGAAGAAACCAGGAGGGTCAACTGCACCAACTGCTGTATTCCAGATGGTTTGTATGGAAAGGAAGAGCAATGTATTTCATACTGAAGCGTATTAAAATCCAAACCTTATTTACACTGATTAAAGGGACTATTTAATTGCTGACTAATTCCCTCAGAGAGGAACCCAGGGAAAACACAGGCTCTCACATGGTGGTACCATATTCTTTTTGTTTCTTGCAGTAGTAATACAAAATGACACTTGTTTGTCATTGAATATAAGTGAAGACAAAGGAATTGAAATCAATATAGATTTACTGAATTATGGTCTGGAAGCAGAGATGCAATCCCTTCTTATTTCACTGTGAACATTGTCCATTTTTTCCTTACATATTATATTACTAATTCAGTTATCTTGGCTTACCTTTTGAAACATGGAATCCATCCATCATATTAGATTAATTTCTTTAGAAACTTAATCTCTTTAAAAAACATGGGGAGCTTATTCATATATATATAGACATTATACCTATTTTAATCTCATGTAACCAAACTCCCTTACTTCGAGTAATTATATTTTTCTTAATTTGATAGGTGATATACTTTGAATGTGCTTGGTGTAGCAATATGCTAACATTCTGTCTCATTGATATAAAGCATAATGAAATCAAGGAAAAAGTAGACAGTATATGATTAAGCTCAGTGAATCCATTAAAATGCTGACTGTTTAAAAAAGCTCCTGCAAGCAGGCTGTTACCAGATGTCATATGTATGCATCTATGCAGTTTTAAAAGAGGTCTTTCTCTAATTTTTCATAGCAACTGAATGGATAAGTAACATAAAATCAACACTTCTCCTGCAGAATTAATAGGTAGAATTAATTTGTATCAACTCTCAACTGAAAGCAGTAATCCAGGAGTTTTATCTTTGGGATTTGTATTTTTACTAAAACACATAAGTAATTTATGTATAGGAACAAGACATGAATAAGTACAAGATTGGGGATATTAGAAGCACAATTAGCATATTACCACTACCTTGAATCTGAAGAAACTGAGTTCTTGAATTATGATAATTAAATAAAAAAATAAATCTTTCAAATCATTAATATTTAAGCAATTGTTAGGGACTATATAGGGGTTGGGGTTTTTTTTGTGCATTTGGAGGTGGAATGCAGACAAAGTCTGGTGTGTAAGCGAAGCAGACTTTTCTAAAGCAATGCTGTTGCAGACAAGAGTGGGCAGATACAGAGAACAGCCCACGGTGGGCTCACTGGTGCCTGTCCTGTCCCACCTGCAGACTGCAGTAGTAGATGTCTGATGTGAATTTACTTTCTCCTTCTTCCTTCTCCAGAACAACCTGACTCTCTTCCTTTTTTTTTTTTTTTTTTTTTTTTTTTGACAACAATTTGTGCAAGAGAAGACCCCACTGGCAATATCAGTTGCCTCAAAATTTTGACCTTCAACTTCTGTCCCACTCTAAACCCTTTGAAATTAGAGTGATCCACCCCAGGATCTTTTCCACTGACCTAATCCTGACCCCCTGACTCCTCCTCTCTGTCTCTACATCTGCCATGTTACAACTGCCCTTGACAGGTTTTATTTTGGTTGTTTGGTTTTTTTTAATTCTCTGGCAGAAAATTTCCATGCAGCCTTGCTCTGGGAAATCTTGAACTGACTATTTGCTATTTGGTAATATATCAAGCTAGTCTTTCAAATTTGCACACTAACTAGAAATATTTTCTTTTCTATCTTTCGAAAGGAAATTGGAAGAATTTATTTTGGAAGACAAAAGCTGAGGAGACAATCTCATTGCAAACAGCTAAGAAGTTTTGGCTTTAGATTTTGGGGGGCTTGAAAGAGAAGGGCAGAAGTGGAGATCTACTCCTTAGGTTTTTTGCCACAGGTAAATTACTTTGAATTGTGAACTTTTGAGGAGAAGGAAATAACTTCTATAACTGAGAGTACTTAAGGATGTAATTTCCTCATTTTATACCAGTTTAAGGTGAAGAAAATTAGATAATATAAAATGCCTTTGCATCAGTATCACATATTTTCTCCATTCTGTGACAAGTGTCTTATTAGAGGACTTTTGACACAAAATCCACTGTTTTGGAGATGGCTAAGGAGAAGGAAAAGATCCAGCTCACTTGTGCTATGCACACGTGCACATGCTTACACACACACGTTGCGCTGCAGACAAAGTCTCTGTCTGCCCCTGCAGCAGGAGTGCCCTGGCCGTGCAGGGACAGCACACGAGGGCTCAGGGAAGAAATGATTTGGCTTTTAGCTCCAGCAACCCCTTGCAAAATTACCCAGAATGCAAATGCATTTTGTGCACTCTTACAACAATTCAGGTGTATTATTGGACACGAGTGGCTTTCTACTCAGGGGGTTTTCTGTTGTATACTCTTTGAACATGTTAACTGAGGGCTTCCTAGAAATCTGGAGATCAGAAGAAGATTCAATTAAAAGGAAAAATAATTTCAGAGTTATTAATTGTAGATTACTTAAACTTTCTAAGAAGCACCTAATAACCTTTAGCCAAGTTTAAACTGTACCAAAGTAGCAAGACTATGGGTTTGATATGGTTTCCATTGGGTAATAAATTTTAGCAGAACCAGGACTTAGCTTAACCACTTTATTCCTTTCATAAAAATCTAGATTTATGGGTGATCAGTGAATATTTTGTGAAGGAATTTTTATTCTGTATTTCGAGATTTCTGCTTAAGAAACACATAAACAATTCTTTGTAAGTTGGCCTCTTGTAGTATCTAAACTGGAAGAGACTGTCAGGTGTGCTAACTTCAATTCAGATTTACAAAACCCGATTTTGGAAGACATTTGTTATTCAGTCATTATTTCTCCTTTCCCTAGTGTGAAAGATTTGAACACCAGCAAGGAAGTTTATGGAAACAGTTAGACTTCTGCAAAACTAAAACTTTTTCATATATCATCTAGTTGTATGAACCAGCACCTGAACACAGTGCTTTATTCGTAAAATTTTGGGAGTTCTTGGGACTTCAATATTAAAAAGTAAATATGATATTTTCATAAAATAGATGTGATAGCAGTTTAATCATAAGGGTGGTTGCACCATGCCAGGTCAAGTTCTGTTTAGCCATTTATTCATCTAGCCAGTAGCATTTGTCTAAGGATGTAAGAACTAGACAGTCAGAAACAAGACAGCCAGACAGGGAACTGAACACATTATATCTTATTGAGAAGGTTGAAAGTAAGCTCCTGAAATAAAGAGTTTTAAACATTTGCTTTGAATTGACAACAATCTTTCTTTTGTAACCTTAGCATTCAGAGGCTGGTTGCTTCTGCTTACCAATTTCTTTTCAAGTATTTATGTGGATATAATAGAGTGAATTATCAGGAGAAAATGTGTAGATCACAGGAAAAAAGTAATCAGCAACTGAGGCTTTTTGTGGCTTTTGCTTTGGAAGTCCTGAAGTTTCCTACATATTTGCTATGAAACTCTACACACATTTTATTTCAAGTAAAACTAGAAAACTTTCCTTAACTACAGAGGAGAAAAGTCACAGATAGAATCTCAAGCACAGAAAATGTTTACATCTATGAGCTCCTTCTTTGTGCTTAAAATATGGTGACTGAAATATTGTGACCAATAAAATATAATGCATTGGGTGTTAATTAGGAACTTAAATAAAAAAAAAAATATTTTAGAAATTGAATAGGAGAAGATTGGCAGATTATTTCAATGAACAATATGCTATTGTTTCCTTGAAGACACACTTCATTTAACTGGAAACTTTGGTAGGAAACATATTTTATCTGCATTATCTCTTATTCTTTCATAATCAGCAGGCTGAAACTTTCAGATTAGAAATAAAAACCAAGACATAAAGCCTTTATCTTCTATTTAAGAATGGAAATAAAGATCTATCAGAGATGGTTAAACTACACCTTGCAAAGAAATCTAATTCTCTTACAAGTCCTCCAAATCTGGTGAGGTTAAAGTACAATAAAAGCAAGTGCTTTTAACATGATACTTTATTTCTTAATTAACACCAGGACAAATACTTTTTGTTACCTAATCAAAATATATTTGGGGTTTTTTTTCCTAAACAGAATTTTTTTATTGTAAATTTCATCTGTTTTCTTTGCTGTCACTAGAATTGCACTTTGGTGACAACGAATTTGCCATTGACAAATTGATTACAGTCCAGAGACAATTCTAGTATCTCCTCTACATACAGCTGTTCCTTGCTACTTCTATGTGACCCAAGAAAGTAATCTATAGCTGCAAGCACTACATGGAATAGTTATACAAAACTAAGCAAAAGCAAGAAGAAATTGCTCACCTGGCTCTCAGCTACACAAGTTCCCAGACAGTCCCACATTTACCCGGATATGTAAACTAGGTCTGTTAGGGTATCAGCAAGTTGCAGAGACTCAGTTTAGGTCTCTTGTCTTTCCAGACTTTGGAACAACATCACAGAGCATAAGGAGGAGAGGAATACACTGAAAATAGAAGGGGCAATATCACCAGGAAGGCAAAAGATATAGATGTGGGAGGTGGTGCTGCCATAACAGTGATTTTGAGGAGCATTGTTATGAAGAATGGTCTGCCATCTGGGGATATTTTATGAGTAAAGGCATTAAGGAAAGAGTTTAAAAAAATATTTCTAACAGATAATTTTTTTTCAGACATATTCATGGAAGCACAACATTTTTAGTCAGTTTTCCAACATTAACTTAAACAGGGTGAAGGTAAATTCTTGCAATGCACCTTTTCTGTGCATGCTGGCTATACTTCATGACATGTCAAACTGCCGAAAGCAAAACATGAAAGTGGAAAGTTTATCCTTCTCAGCAATCAATATGACCACTATTCGAAGAGTGAGGTTTGCCAGACCCATCCATTTACATATACACAGAATATTTCATTGCTCATTACAGATTCTAGTTGGACAGAACTATTAGGACATGAACAGAATAAATCAGATATTTCCTTCACAGAAAAAGAGGAAATCAAGCAAAATTTTGAAACTGCTGCAATGCCAAGTGAGGCTGGATGTTTCTGCAGAGCCTAACAATTTAAAATTTTCTTTTTCACTTGCACTGACTTCAATGCATATTTATATTTTTCTAATAAAACCAAATAAAATTAAGACATAGAATTGAATATATTTCTCTTCTGCAGAAGTGTATAAATTTATACTTCACATTTGTCCAGTTAATATATCTACATTATGAAATGTTAAATATATCTTAGAGTTTTCTAGTCCCTCGAACTCATTCTCTGTTACCACAGGACTATTTGTTGCAGTCTCTGCTGTTTACTGTTTTGTGTGCTGGTTTTTTTTAAAAAACAGTGCTTCCAGCACTTTTTCAGTGATTTCTGCTTCTTTCACTATTGTGTATGCTTTTACTGAAGGATCTAAGAGGTTTATAACCATGTGTTTTAATCAGAAAAATAAAATGTAGCATACCTTCATCCCAATATGTGGATGTCTAACTTCTGATGCCATAAAAAACATCAGACATTTAATAGGTTTCAGATAAGCTGGGGGAGTCAGGGAGGTCTGATGCGATATGACACATCTATTAATATAGTTACATGAATAAATGACTTCTTCAGATTTCTGGAGTCAGCTTTCAGCTTGACAAACCTCATACACCTTCTACAGCAGAACAGACATTAAGTGCACTATTGAGTCAGTTGATTCATCTTTTCTGCCTACAGACAGGACCCAAAAAAATGCAGCTTATCGAAATAAGCCAGTATTGTGGAAGTAGTAGTGATTCCTTTTAGGCCATTACAGTTACATGACTGAAAGGATGGGGAAAAAAAACATTTTTATTTTTCAAACATGGACAAGTTTTCATCCCATTTTAATTCTGATTCACTGAAAGGATGACTCAAGGCTGATCCACATAAAACATTCCAGACTTTCCAGAGAAATTTTCTTCCTGTAAAAGTGCCTTAAAATGTAGAAGTTACAAGGTAACTAGGGTGTACTTTCATGATTTTCAACTCCTCCAGAGGTATCAATCAATTAGAATTACAAACTGCAGCTAAACATAACTTCAGAATACAAATAGGACCTGCATCCCTTCATACTCTCCTAAGAGTGCATCAAATCAAAACAGAGATATCCACTAGAGAGAAAAAAAACAAAACAAAACATTGCGGCAGGAAATTATTTTGTGTCTGACAGGCACAGATCCTGTCCTAAACTTTCGTAAACTGAAAGACCCCAAGAATTATAACAAAGCTACCAAATATTTAGGAAAATTGGCAAGAGCTTATCCACCTGCAGTCTTCAATGCATGTAAGTTGTCCTTTTAGCTTGCATTTCACAGCTCATTTACAATTAAACACAAAAACCTGTTTTCATGAAAAGAGCAAAAATAATCCTCACCAAAACAGAAAAAAAAAAAATAAAAACAACTGTTTGATCTGATAGAAATAAATCTTACTTGAGATTTATTTTTAAAAGAAAAGTGAACTTATAAACAGTTGTTCCTGTGTCAGAGCAATGGAGGCTTCCTGAAGCTTTTACCAGTTATTTATATACTAAGAGGTTCTTTCTTTCTTTCTGTATCCTCAAATAGTGCATTTTCACAGTTAAAAAAAAAAAACAAAAAAAAAAACCAAAACCAAACAAACAAACAAAAAAAACCCACAAAAAACCAACCAAACAAACAAAAAACTCCCATCAAAGAAAACAAACAAAACCAAACAAAAACAATAACCAAGAAAAAAAAAAAAAGCCACCATAATCTCTTATTAAAGTTACATACTCAATACAGAAAATAAAGTTTCCAGTCACCATCAGATACTATTTTTGTAACTGAATTAGAAATAGAAGGAGGATCTCCATTTGCAGTTAGACATTTGAACAGATCTGTGAGAAAAATAAACTTCTAATTGTGAAGGAAAGGACAGGTAAGCACCAAGGTCTATCCCATAAATACTGCAAAAAAAAAAAAAAAGGGAGGATTGTGTGGTAGTTGGTGTGGAGGGGGAATACCATACTCCTGTTAATGTCAGCAGAGTTGGGAGAATCTATTTACTACCATCAAGGTGTTTCCTTGAGTGTCTTGTGTTGTCAGAACTTGTCATTCATTGCCCTTCATTTAAACCTACAGTTCATTAATAAAATCCTACTGAAAAAATCTCCAAGTGATTTTATTTTGCTTTTAAATATATCTGAAGAATTAGGAATAAGGAGGGAGGTAACATTTTTAGCACTAATTTTTCAGTTTTTAATTAACAACATTATTTTGAACTGTTGCATGTCGTGCTTTATTCAATAGTTCATAATTTTTTTTAGGGGCTGCAATAATCCATAGTATACACGACAACTTGGATAAATACAAATCCCATCTTTATGTTATGGATATATTTATTACAAACAAAACTGTATTGTGCATCCCCTTTTCTTCAAACTATTCTGACACTGAACATAAACTGTTGAAATAAATGGCACATAATGCACAAAGCATTGAAGTGTCAATTCTTTGTGCTTCCTACATTACTTTTTTACAATGATTTGTATTTCACTGAGTTTATTTTGAACATCAGAAAGGAAAAGGAGAGAGTGAGCCAGTGGAGATAAAACAAATGTCAGGAGAAATATGCAAGTATTCCAAAGACTTTGAATGCTTGAGAGCCAGTATTTCAAGGTGGCAGGCACAAGGTCAGCTTTAAAAGTGGCTCATGTACCTGGAAGCCTGTGAGAGGCATGTTTTTCTCAATATCCTGAATTATAATCTCTCTCATCATAATCTCTCTCATTGGTCTTTATGCATTATCTTGCCTGTTAGCTGTCCTCATGGGAAGCCATGACTAACTCAGTCCATTCTTTTTGGAGAGACAGATTATTTTAGCTCATAATGGAATTGGAAAAGTATACAATATTTTATTTCAGAAGCCTTGACAAAAAATATCCCTAAATTAAGGCAGTTCTAAACCATGATGTTGATAATGGAAGGAAATTGTGAATACTGAAGTGAGTAAACATCTCTGAATATATAACTCATGGAAATTTTAAACAGTAATCTAGTCTCAACATAAAGTTTAATAAATGTTTTACTCATGTTAATTATTTTATACAAATATTCTTTTTTAAAATTCTAGTCCTTGTTCCTTAAACATTCAAAGAGAAAAATAGTTTGTGGGGTTTTATCATGTTTAAATCAACAGGCCACCTTGTAGCTGAAGCAATCTCATTTCAAAGTACATGAAAAATATTTTCCATGTCATGGCTATTTCACTGTGCTCTAAAATGGAAAAGAAACCTATGCTAAATATTTAGAGAACTCTCAAATCAAATCCAGCACTGCCATTGATATTCAACATTCCCACTTGACACCTTAAATGATGTTACATCAAGAAAGGCTGCAGTTCTAATCAAATAAGGGTAATACTAAATGAGCCATACATTGTTCCAGTAATTGAGAAGGTACAGGAACAAAAATAAAAGCTCTTGTTCTAATTTACAACTTCCTCGTGAGGGGCAGAGGAGGGGCAGGCACTGATCTCTTCTCTGTGGTGACCAGTGACAGGACCCAAGGGAATGGCCTGAAGTTGTGTCAGGGGAGATTTAGGTTGGATATTAGAAAAAGGTTCTTCCCCCAGAGCGTGGTTGGGCACTGAACGGGCTCTCTGGGGAAGGTGTCACAGCACAAGGTTGACAGAGTTCAAGAAGCATTTGGATGATACTCCCAGGCACATGGCGTGACTCTTGGGGATGGTCCTGTGCAGGGACGGGAGTTGGAATTGATGATCCTTAAGAGTCCTTCCCACTCAGCATATTCTGTGATTCTGTAGTTTCTAATTGAATATTCATCATGATGTGACATCAGTGAAAGAGTTAAGTTGTAGTCCAGCTAAAGTTACAAATTTTCTGGTGTTAGGTTTGCAAATAAACCTGTGACAAATATGTTGGATTGTACTCTGCAATATTCTTACTTACCATGACAACATTGTAATCTGCTGACAGCTTTCCTAGATAGGATACTAGAACCAGTCTGAGCTCCTTATCCTTCTGATTAGAAGTCAATCCTCCTTCACTGCATGAGGAGAAAAGTTAATCCTTCCAAACGGAATCAATTATTTCTTTGTTTCACACCCAGCTTTGCCTATCTTTCCAAAAACAGAAACAGAGGGAAAATCTAAATTTTGCTAGACAGGACTATAGTCTGCCTTGAATTTCACCTTAGGCAGCCTAATGGAGAGTGCATACATCCAAGATTTTGAGCAACATTGTCCATTTAGTTGTCTACAGGATTTGTCAAAAAAAAAGTACAAAAACAACCTGGTAAAGTCTTCAATCAGCACAAATATAAAAAACTTAGGGCATCTGATCATAACAGTCTGGTTTTATCTTGCTTTTGTTCCAAACAGAAGCAGGGTTATCAAACAGTCTCTTATTCTGTACTTGAACAAAAGTCATTCCAGGCAAGAACTCTATTAGCATTTTTATCATGTCAGACTTGAATAAATGCAGTCGGTTCAATAGAAACAAAAAAACCCCACAAGTGTCCTAGATCCTTCTGCACTTCAGTGTCTCAGAAGAATGCTAAAGTTTATGTCAGTATAAAGAAAAAGGAGACTGCAATATATGTTACTATGAAACAAGTGAGAGTTGTCTCTGGTGAAGCCAAGTACTAGCATAAATTTCCAGAAGAACACTTATACTTGTTACAATGCAATATATATAGTTCCACAGGAATAGCACCTGCCTATTTTTTGTCTTTAGCAAATGTGTAATATTCTACTCTGCCCTGACTCTCTCTTGCCTCTCTTTTAGCATCCTTACTTTAAAATGAACAGAAAAAGATTGTGTGGATGCTGCTTTTTGAAAAGTTTGAACCTCTTATTTAACCATGACAAGGAGAGATGCCTGCAAATATTCAGTCAGATTTAAAGTGCTACAGCAGTATTTCTGCTGTACTTCTACTGTGCAGCTACTGCATATCTTCTAAAATTCAGGCACTTACTTAGATTGTCTTGACATTTGCCCTATGACATGAGGAATAAGTAGAAATTATTTGGAAAAAAAATAACTATGTGACAGAAATCTCTGTACATTGAGTGAAAGCACCAAGTTCAATTCTTTCTGTGTACTAGGTTTTGATCTGTGATTCTAATCAACGTTTGTTGAGAGTAGTAACAGATTATGCAATACACAAGCTGTACCTTTGGCAACTAATGCTGGCAATCAAAAATAAAAGCTGCTTTAAAATTTAGAGTTTCAAACTCAGTCTACACAGGAGCAAAATATACTTTGTAAACACATGAAAAAAGTTGTCAGGCAACGCTGACAAGATCTGAATAGCTCAAGGTGTCGTGCTGATCTCTTTGAACCTGTGTTGTGCCTATGGGCTATAGGTGTCCCGTGACTTGCTCTTTATCCATGTTTTGGCAGGAGATCCTTTTAAAAAGGTGTAGAGACCCTTTACTTTGCTTTTAGTTTTGGTTGGTTTTTTGGAGTTATTTTGAGTTAGAAGTGCTGACAAGCAAAGTGGCATTAATTAAACAGAACACTGACTCCAGTTGTGACTGTAATACTACATTTCTTTTCCTGGATGTTGGATATGAAGCAAGAACATAAAGGTTATGTGATTTGCCTGTTGACTAATGGGCTGCAATGCTGAAACACATCCCAGAGTGCTGCTCTTACAAGTGCTACCAAAATTATACGCAGATGTACAAGGCACTGAAGGTGAAGCTTTCTCATTAATGTGAAGATTCAAAGCAATGGAAACTTCCATGATTGGGGCCCACTGGTAATACTTACAGTAAGAAAAAACAGTCCCAGGCTTCAAAAGCATTAACATTGTGTTCTTGTGCCACAGATAACTCCAAGCTGTGGAGCAGAAACAAATGCCTCCTAGTCAGTTTGTGTGTTAGCTGGTGGTGTGAGTTACTCTGAGTTCTCTCCAGGGTCAGAGAGGGATAAATATGCCCTTTTCCTTGGTAAGGCCACAGCCTTTTTGCTCACCCCACAGCAAAGTACAGTGATACACTAAGCTCCCCGAATTTTATAAAGCATATAGAGTATAAACCCTTACTCCAGCAGCAGTGATGCCTGAAAGGGATGAATAACTCCTAAGCAATTGTCAAAACACCTCCAGCAGAGGCACATGCAGCACGAGCTGCAGCTCCCCCAGAAATCATTGATTTGAAATGATAGCTGCTGTCCTGTACTGAGAAGAGTACAAATGGGCAATGTGCCCTGCTTCTGAACCCTATTGATTTGCATGAATCTTAGGACAGACACGGCTGCGCATTCGAAAAGACCATGAGGAAGAATAGAGGCCTCATAGAAAAAAAATAATCAATCCCTTCTACTTAAAATAAAAAATAAAGTAACATTAAAAAAAAGGGAGAGGATATAAAATCCTGCATTTCAAATTCTAAACCAAAGTCTACTTAATGAGGGTTAGAGTGAAAACCACTTTACATCTTCAGACTGGAGTTTGTGGCCTGTTTTTCTGCAGTGTTTGCTAGAGATCCTCAGAGGGAGTGAAACCACCCTACTACTCCTGATCTAAACCAGCAATTCCAATCTTCACAAAAGAATATGATCACTAGTGAAGTTTAAGCTGCCAGTGTTCAAATCAACCCAGAATAACAATATGCAATATTTTAGCACAGGAAAAAAAAATCCTCTCAATCAGTGTTTTGATAGGCAAATACATACATTTTAAAAAATTATTAAAATGGGACACAAAAGAAGAAATTGTGCTGCTGCAAGAGAGATGGGGTCTTGGTTGTATACCCGCTCCAAGAAATTACACTCTTTGTAAAAGACTGAGCCTTTTTTTGCCCTTACTCTCGTAAGACATTATCCTAGCACATAGATATTCCTCTATGTTCTCCTGTCCAATTAGAGAAAAGGTCAGTTCAAAATAAGTATAACTTAAGTTTATAAGGGCTGACAGGAAGATGGTAGGGAATGGTATGAATGCAATCATATTAATTCTGGGTGATGCTTTTCCACACATTAGCAACTCAGCTGTTGTGTTCAGAATGAGAATTAAAATAAAAACTGTGAACTCGTGGCATTAGAAAAAAAAATCAGTATATCCAATGGCAGAGAAGGAAAGTTTAAATGTAGTGTGGTTCAACAACACTCTAATATTACCAAAAGTAAGAATACCTCGGGAAAGCAGTTGTTTGCTTCACCAGCAATACAGTGCAGCGATGACCCTGGAGGAAAGCATGATGTTTCCCTAAAGATTTCTAAAGTGAGCACTGGCGTGCTTTTGTTCCCTGATCTCTGTGCTGCCAGGCACCCGTTGCTCATGCATTCTTCCTCATTTAGGTTCACTTTAAGTTCTCTTTTCCCCTTAGGGGGCTGTCATTGTTAGTGTTGCATGCACACTCTTTCAGTTCCTGGTCAGCTATAACCAGTGAAGTAAACCACGAAAAAGGCAAGGCAATCATCAGAACTGCCCCTGTGATTATTACTTTCCAGGTTTTGACAAGTCGTTGAAAACAACATGAGAAAGAAATGCCTTTTCTCATAATTTGTACCTCTATGAATGCTCTGATCCTGTCAGCAACTTCTTTTATTTCAACAAGACAGACATCTACTGTGTGCTTATTTGGGATCCGGTTACTCCAGGAAGCAAAGGGAGAGGCACAAGCCCCCTACTGTCATTTTCTTAATAGCTGAGAAGTTGTGGCCTTTTTATATCTACAGACTGTGTCCGTGCTTTGATATGCCACTGACAGAGCAAAAAATAAAATATATTTTTCTGCCCTATACCATCTTTCCAGCATTGACCACAGTGGATACTTAGGGAAAGACTATGAGAATCTTTCCACAAATACTTCCATGACTCATCCCACTCATGAGTCAGTGAGTTCCACCATTAACAATATTCTATAGAAAAGTACTATTTTTCATTCATTTAAAATGCTGTCTTGCAAAGTCTTTTTTTCCCTTTGCATATTTATAATAATAATTAAAAAAATAAAAATTGCACATCCTTATCTTCTCCATAGTCCTCATGACCATCAACACTTATTTTTATCTCAGCTGTCAATTTTTCAACCTTTATGTTGTGTTTTCCTCACAACCTCTCAAACTCCTTAATCTCTCAATCTTCTCTAAATCTTTCCAGATCGTTGTATCCATTTTGAGGTCAGAACTGCATATAACAGGTGTGTCATCAACTAAATAGTGGCATAGCACCTTTGATTTGTTGTCTCTTCTTTTACTAATAACTCCTATCTTTCTCTTTTATTGTTTGACCAGCGCTTAACATCAAGTTGATCCTTTTGCTGAACTTTTTATCATGACTCCAAAGTTTCTGAATTGCTTTCTTTTCTGAAGTGTTGCCATTCTCATTTGTCATGTGCTGAAGTGGTGTTTTTATCCCATGTGTTAAACTTAGCAATTTTGAATTTTACATGCCTCCTTACTGCATAATTAGTCAGTAATATGAGATTCTTCTGAAGCACTTTTTATGGCACCAAGGACCTGTTCTGAAGTTGCTGGAAACAGCAGAACTAGAGGGATTGCATTTCTGAAGCACTTTTCCAGCACTGTTGACTCACCATTACAGTTATTATCTGAGTACTTTGGAGGGAAGGACAATGCAGCTGGGCTTAGCTCTACTCACATATGTTATTACAGCAGGGGTGTTCACACCATGAGTGATTGCATATGCAGCATTTGAACAAGTGGAGCATCATTTCGCTTGAAAAGATAAAGTACAGTCTAGCATAATGTACTTCAGATTCTTGTAGACTACTGCAAGTAAAAGAAATGGCAGGAATCTGAGAACCCTGCTCTGCTTATAAGTGTAACGGGAAGAAAATATTTCATAATGCTTCCACTAGTAACACTTGAAGATGGAGATGCTTAAGAATTCCTGTAGAAGAAATGTATCAGAGAGAGCAAGATGCAAGCTGGATACTCTGTATTTAACTAAGTAACAAGGCCCGAGAATGACAGGTCAGAAGACCTGAGAATGTGGACACCAAGGCATTTAGTGAATTGACATAAATGTACCCGGAATATACAGTTTTATTTTTTTGTTGTTTTTTTTAACAAAGGATATTATGTTTTTTCCCAGAATTAACATTCTGCTATGCACCAGAAAGTCTTGAAAATGATGGGCAAAAATGCTTGATACAAGTAATAGTGAAAATGTAGAGCTGAACTATGAGCTGGAAAATATTCTACAGAAATAAATGTTCCATAACCACTAAAAGATTACAGTCAAAACTTTTAATAGAAAAGTATGTGAAATGGGAAATATGAAAGTAGAGGGCTTGATGACATGAATGATGACAGATGTGAAGAGCAAGGAACACACAGGCAAAGATGGCCTAGAAGGACATGAATTGAAATCATTTTTTATAGTTGCCTTCCGAAGGCTACATTTCTCACTTACCAGGATCTTCTGGCCTCTTTAGCCACAAACTTAACTTTACATACAGTCTTCAGCTTATTCAGGCAATTTCAACAGCAGCAAAATTTAGGTATTCAGTGGTTTGAGTCTGAAGATTGACCCCCATAACTCTTCTTTTATAAAACACTCAGTTCCAAGTACCAAACACTTGATTATTGTTTCCTTGGCTTGTGCATGCTCTAATCATTACTCTGACCATGCCTTTAGCATATACATTGGGTTTATGGCTCATTTACACTACAAGCATCTTGATTTTTTTTTTTTCCCCAGCCCTGTCAATGTTTAACTCCCATGCAAAGATCACAGTTTGAAGTTTTCTACTTCCACTGAATCAGGCCTATCCCACTAGATAAACCTGAGAATGATCTTATAGCAGTGATTTTAGATCAACTCAAGGAAATGTTTATTCAGAAATACTGTTACTTGAGTAAAGGAACTTCATATTTTTCCCTATGCTTATGAAAAAATACTCCAACTACAGCCAACACCACTAGAAAATGGGAAAAAAACCCCACCTAATATTTTGAATTCTACTTGTATAAAAGACACATCTAAATGAAATTTAGGTATAATTAAGTATATAAGTGCAACTAAGACAGCCATTAGAGTCATATAAAATGGCTACTTGGTCTTCAACATCAACCATTTCACTTCACAGACCCATGGGAAACCACTGAGTTACTTTGCCCTAGCACTGCTGCATACAGCTTTGCCGGTTTTGAAAGACTTCACCTACTAATTCAGTGACAATTCTGAGTGTGGTACAAAGTACAGCAAGATGCAACCATTCACAGTGAAATGTAGGCCTGGCAGAAAGGTTTTGTGACATCTACCTTCCATATAAGAGCTCACTGCTTGTAGTTGTGAGTGTCACTGAGCCTGGAGGAAGCAGGAGTCTCTGTCCTGGAATGAGCACCCGCAGGATTCAATGTCGATGAGCACTGTTCAGCCAGGAATCAGAAAGTGCAAAGAGCAGTGTGGGTGGAGAGATTACAAGAAGGAAAGGAAAGGATCCCATGCTTCAGGAAAGAATGGGATCCTAGATCTGAATCTAAGTGGTTAGGTTTAGAAAACTGGCCATAGTCAAGCTGGAGCAGTGACACCTTTCTGGTAGGATTCTGCCAGAATTCAAAGTTCTTATATAATTTAGACTTAATTACAGTTAATTACAGTTATCATCAACATCAAAAAGTTCCACACATATCTGGCTACATACAAATAAATAATAAATTAAAATTGGTCAGGGCAATAATTTTTCTTTAAACCCATTTTTTGTTTACATCTATTTTCACTAGTACATACACGAAAGTTTGTACAGACAGTCCATTCAAGACTAAAGAAAAACATAAGAGTTTGAAGAAGTGCACAATAAAAAGTCAGGATTTCTGAAGAAACAGCTAAAGAAGAGGCAGACAGACATAAAGCACAAAGCTAAAAAACAGAGGAGACATTGATTTTTTATTTTTTTTTTTTTTTTTTTTCCCCAGAAGCTCTGCCTCTGTCTCCCTATAGAGTGTGTATTTTCAGACACTTCAGTTCTGTGGCCCACTGACAGGCACTCTCCTCATAGCAGACTGGTACCCTGGGACACTTGAACATGAGTATGTTTATGAAAAGACCAAGCATGTGTGTGAGGCTACTCACTGAACACTGGATATAGAATTAACAGTCTAAGTTGAAACTGCTTTTAATAGGTAAAAAGGCAGCACACAAGGTTAAACAAAGATTTAGGATTTTGCAGTGTTTTTCAAAGCAGAAAACTGGACTCCTACAAACAAATAAGTGCACCATCTGGGAATACCCTAACCAGACTTTACAATTAGTATTACAATGAACAAAACAAGAATGTTATAGTCAGAAAGTTCTTTAAAATTTCAACACAACTGTTTCTGAAAATAATGCATGTACAAGAGTGTGAAGCTACTAATGGCCATAAGTGTTCACAGAAGAGCAATAAACCTGTAATCTGTATGCAGTTTTCAGTATATGCTTCTGTTTGGAACCCCTATTACCAAATCCAAGGAACACATTTCTATTCTCATAGCTTGAATTTTTCAGGATTTCTGATAAGGAAGGAGTGGGGCTGGAGGAGAGTATGTGTATAGCCAGACAGTCATTAGCAACACAGTGTCACTTTTACAGTCATTCTGTTTTGAAAGGTACCTTAACAACTTTGTTTGCCACTGTAAGCCCTTGAAATCTTTGTCAGGAATCTACTGAAAGCCTAAATTACTGCATAACACCAGTGTATAATAAATGACATTGTGATGGAATTTCTTGGCTGCTTGAGTGTTCTGTCTTTAAAAGCTGAATCTAAGAATAAGATTCAATTTTCCCACTGCATTTTGTAAAGCTTCCTGTTCACAGCATCACAGAATGTTCTGAATTGGAGGGGACCCGCAAGGACCATTGAGTCCAGGTCCTGTCCCTGCACAGGACCATCCTCAAGAGTCACGCCATGTGCCTGGGAGTATCATCCAAATGCTTCTTGAACTCTGTCAACCTTGTGCTGTGACACCTTCCCCAGAGAGCCTGTTCAGTGCCCAACCACCCTCTGGGGGAAGAACCTTTTTCTAATATCCAACCTAAACCCCCCCTGACACAACTTCAGGCCATTCCCTTGGGTCCTGTCACTGGTCACCCTCAGAGAAGAGATCACTGCCTGCCCTTTCTCTTCACCTCACCAGGAAGTTATACCTGCAATGAGGTCTCCCCTCAATCTCCTCTTCTCCAGGCTGAACAGACCAAGTGCCCTCATCCACTCCTCATACGGCTTCCCCTCAAGGCCCTTCACACTCTTAATTGCCATCCTTTGGACATTCTCTTCATATTTCATATTGTGGTACCCAAAATTGCACCAGTGCAGAGGAGAGCAGGACAATCACCTCCTTTGACTGGCTGTCTGATTTCTGTTCTGCTCCTTCTGTTTCTTTCACAAATGGCTACTAATAAATCTTTGAAATCATTACTAGAAGTGTATGTAGGGAGTCAGTTTGAGACTAAGACATCTTGGTCAGTGAAGACCTAAAGCTTGATTTAGCTGGTTCTTAACAACAACTAAAATATCAGTGTGTTATCAACATTATTCACATACTAGATCTGAAACACAACACTAGGCAGAAAATTAACTCAATACCAGCCAAAACCAAGACAAACACAAAGCATCAATAATTTCTTACTAACTAGCCTTTCTCTTGTTTCCAGAGTCTGGGGTGGTCCATTCCTAGATGAAGATGCATTTTTAAAATATTTGTTTTACTAATGCAAAATCAGGCAATAGTCTTCTTGGTTTTAATTACCACTCTTCTTTGTTTCTGTAATAATTTTTCTGTTTCTAGTTTTCTGATCTTATTATTAATTACTTTTTTGTCACTGCTTTCAAAGACTAGGGTTTTAAGTACTATGTGATTTCAACTCTTGGAGAGAAAAGACCATAGGATACCACTCACTCAACCTATCTGAACTAAGTCAACAACTTTACCACAAATGCACCCTAGAAGAATATTTTTTTCCTTTGATTTGAAGGCATCATAAGATGAAAACATGCAACAGTGTGGTGGAACGCTTCCCCTTCCCGTTCCCTCCTGGCCACATGGTCCCCAAGATGTCCCAGGAAAGAGACACACAGAGGCTGCCGGAGGGGAAAGCAGAGAGAGAGTTTATTCACGTGGTCAGTGGTATTTAAAGGGCTTTAGGGGATTTTGTTTGCAACCAATAGAAATTGAGGGTTAAAAACCAATGGGGAAAGGGTTAACAAAGGACCAATAAGGGGGGTTTTTGCATAGACCTGCCCGAGCACATTCTTGCATACTAATTTAGGGAGAGAAGGGTTTTTTCAAGGGGTCTTGGGAAGAAAAAAGGTGACTCAAGGAAAAAAAAAAGGAAATGAATCCATTTTACAATACAGTAAAAGCCTCAGTTTTTAAGGCATTATGGCTGGTTTCTTCATTTTCTTCAGAGACCCATTGCCACAAAAACGTTGTTGCTTTCTTTAGTTTGTACCACTGATGTCTTCAGACCCTTATGATTTTTTATATATTTGTAGATTTGAATATAGTTCTATAGTTTCTGACACTTAAGGAAGTAAGTGATAGTTTCTAAACTTCTTTCTGACAGTTTGTGCCACGTTCTTAACATTCTTTTTAATGTTCTTTTTAAGGAAAATATTTTAGCAAGGACATCTTGTTTGGGATACATACTTAGAAGGACATAATAAGATGTCATTGTAGTCGAAGCAGAAGGCCCAGAAACCTTGGAGAAGCTTCAAAGAAGGCATGTGATGTGAAGATGATGATGTGAAGAAGTAAGAAGTCTTGAGACCTCCTACTCAATTCCAGGGAGGTGTGCTAAGGGGCAGACAGTTCTGGGGGTGGACAGTTCTCAGGTCAGATGTATCCATTAGATATGATAACTAATTGATGTCATAAATTTGTGAGTCTTATGTTGTGGTGTGCAGCTATGTATTTTGCTGCACCTGAAAGTGTTTTCATTAAAGATACTGCCCTCTATTTTATGTATACTAATATTGTCTGGAATGTTCTTTTCTTCCATTTTAGGCAACACCACAGGGGACTATACTTCCTAATGGTGCAAAAGCATGCCCTTCTTTTATTTGAATTGCCTTACTTTGTTATCAGTGATTTTATATTCGCCTTCAGTCATTGACTGAAACAATTTAATACTAAGGAACCCTACTAGTTGAGCTTCTATGCAACTTTGACTCCCCACTGACAGCTCATTTTCGTATTCTATTCAAAAGACAGTTCTTAATCCCTTTAAAAATCTCTATTGATCATAATCATATTTTCTGTAGTCAAGGTGTTATAAGTGACTAACAAAGCACCTAAATACTTTTTTCTTTGCTTTTAGTTTTATGAATCCCAGTTCCAATTATATAAATGACAAAAAAAAAAAAAAAACAACAAAAAAACAACCAACCAACCAACCAACCAAAAAAAATAGCAAAAGAAAAAAGATGTTTTAAAGCACCCATGAGCCCTACTTCTACTAGTCATCAGAGCTCCTAGGTCTTCAAGTCTTGGTTTTCAAGTCTTCATTGTTTCTGACACTCACATGATTTGCTGCTGATTCATTGCATCCAGTTACAGCTATTACGTTTTGCCCAGGATTTGGTGTGGCTAACTAACCAATATGTAACCAGGAAAACTGCATGAAGCCCCGTTTAATTCCTAACTGGAGGGTTCTTCTGTAATTCTAGAATATTTCTGATAATCTCATATTTATTTAAAATTAGTATCTTTCAACTATTGAATCATGAGATCACGTTGGTTTGAAGAGACACCAAAAGCTCATTTAACCAATGAAGTCATAGTTAGAAGAGGTTGTTCAGACCCTTGTTCAGTTTTGTGTATCTTCAAGGACGGACATTCCACTGCCTGTCTGGAAAACTTTTTTCAATGTTTGACCACTCTCACAGAAATAATTTTTTCCTTACACTGCATTGGAACTCCCTGTGCTGAACCTCCCATTTTTCTTTGTGCACATCTGAGAAATCTGGCTGCACCTCCCCTATAACCTCCAAAGGAATTTCTCCACAGGCAGAAATTGGATCTCCCTTTAGCCTTTTTAAAGCTGAACAAACACATTTCTTCCTGCCTTTCCTTGCACATCATCAGCTCTTGGTGGCCCTTCACTAGACCCTCTTTAGTACTACCTTCATGCACCCCAAACCAGACACAGTACTTCAGATTTCACAAGTGCCGAACTGAGCAGAAGGATGGCTGACTTAGACCCGGTGTCTTCTTTCTTGCCAATAGTCAAAGACAGCCAAAGGTGCTCTTGGCCTTCTTAGATTCAAGGACACACTCTTGGTTTATTTTAAAGCTGCTGTTCACTATAATTCCCAGGTCTAAAAAGAGCATCTACTGAATCTTATAAGACTTCTGGGCAAAGCTATCTAAGGCTTCTGATCTTAAATATTTCTTTTTTTATTGCTCTCTTATGAGATTTTTAATCAGTGGACTGGAAAAACTTTGTTATTCTGATACATGATCATATCCCCTGGTTTTTAAAATATGGAAATTAAAAGTTATTAAATACTATTGATTTATGTTATAGTTTAGATGTCTAAATCTTAAGGTATCCTTGAGTGGTACTGGGATTTCTTTCATTCCAGATACACTGTAACTTTATTAAAATTTATAGTTTGACATTACCATTGCCTTCACAATGGTAACTTACAGGACGTTCTTCCTTACTGTGTTTAGATTCCCTTACCTATTTACTCTATACATCTATAACTCCTTATGTATACCAATTGCTACTGCTTTGTAATTTTTATATGTCTTAAATGTTGTAATATTACTTGCTATTCCTTTCTGAGTGAAGTTGGCAACTTGGGTATCTTGGCTTCCAAAATCATCATACTGTCAACTGTAACAGAAAAAAGCTAATTTCATTTGTATTTTCTGCCTTCATGATTGCATGACTTGATCTTGACTACTGATTTTGATAAGATACTCCCAAAACTTTCAGCAGTCTTTTGTATACTGGACTTCTAACTCAATTTCATAATTTTCTTCTTGAAGGTATATTATTTATAGCTACTGATTGAATTGGATTTTTAACTCAGTTCTATTTCCCTTTGGCAACTTTTCATCTGTATGACTGTCATCTACTAAAGAAGTAAAACCCACAAGAAACAAGAACATAAAACAAGAAAAAAACTACAGAGGGAGCATCAGCCAGGCTAACTAGCTAGGAGCTGTGAGAGAGATCTTAACAGCAGCTTCAGGCAAAAGAAGATAACCTGTCAACCTCTTCAACATTGTTCTAATAATAAGAAGAGAGGGTTCACACAGATAGCCTTCCTTGTGGTAGAGCTTGAAACAAATGAAACCAAAAGAAGAAACTGATATAGTAATTATAGAAATGCAGACAGTAACAGCACATTGTAGTGCATTTTCTGTCTTTACTTTTCACAATTTGGGAAGTTCGAGTTTAAAAAAAAAAATAAAAATAAAAATAAAAAAAAAAATCATCCTTAAAAGAAATATCTAAGAAGTCAATTTTTAATTTTTTTCCACATGAAGAATCCAAACATCTAGCAAAGTATACTTCGGAGTAGAAATGAATACATCTTATGGTGTGGATTTTTTTTCAGGATTATTCATAGTTCAAGAGATGCAAGAAATAAACTGTCATGAACGACAACACTAATCATCTGGAACATGTTTTAAACAACACTGTAAAGAGTTTCAGGCATTTTTTGTGAACTATCAGTTGCCTTTTCTGTGACAAAAGTTGTGAGAAGGGGATGGATGCTTTTATCTCAGATTATTTTCTTTGCTCTTCTTCTTTTAGTTGGTTTCTCTCTTTATTTCTGTGCAGACTACTAATTATTCCCTGGCAATAATTTTCAAAGCCACATAGGCATTTCAAGAGACTCTTTGGTTTGGAAGTAACATAATGACAGTTGCCCTATTTTAGACAGAGACTGTTGCTCTGTTGCCTTTGTGTACATCTACACTTTGAGTACAGACTTACTCAAATCTATACGACATGCACAAGTCCTGAAACATTCCAGCTCAGCTGTTATAAAGATTTGTGTCTTCCAACTGATACTGACTAGGAATTTTTCAGTAAGAACTTTTGGGTGTCCATAACGACTCCAGATATCCTTTTCACCTATGCAAATTAATTGTAAATTACTTAGGAATGTAGAACCTCTCTATCCTTCCCACTTCTCCCCAACACACATACAGGCACAATTGTTAATTCCCACACATTCCTGCCCTTATGTTACTGTGCAACTGTCAGGAAGTTACAACTCTTTACAGATTTTGTGCAAATGAGTGAAAAACAGACTACAAAAATCCCACGTGAGGGAGATGTTACAGTGTGATTTCACACTTTATTGGACAACAGAAAGTTCATGAGGTGAATGCAAGACACAAATCAATAAGGAAATGAGGTTTTATTTGTTCCAGCTTTGATGGAACCACTAGTCTGACAGGGAAATGTGCTCTGGTGGGTGCCCAATATAGAGTTCACCAGAGTACCATCAACATAAAGGCTTCCTAAGGCATTGACTCATATGTGCAGTCTTACTAGGGTGGTTGAAAAGAAATGTATTAAGTACATAATGAGGTAGGGCTAGCAAGGGAACATACAGGACAAGACAGTTAGAAACAAAGATACAGAAACAGTGTGATAGACATGTGCTCTTTTTACCATTTCGCAAAGGAGGATAAAACTTTGCCAATTACCAACGCAGAGCAAGTGATATCACTTTGTTTTGGCAACCACCTTTCCACCAGTACGTATCCATTCACTCCCATCCTGATAATCGTTAGGTTAAAGTGCTGGAACTGTGTTTGTCTCCAATAAAACTTAGCCACTGTACCAAATATTTGGCAATTCCTCAAGATAAATCAAGAGTGCTGAGATCTTTTGACTGTAATTTAGCTGGCGTCACAATGTTCAGGACCTCACACCTACACCTCAATAACTCCCAACAAGGGCAACAGCAGCAGCAAAGTTTATGACATCGATCACTGAGCCTAGTGTCAACCTGGCTGATACTGGTAATTCCAACTGATGTTTCAGTTAACGGCAAATCTCTCACAGGGCTTTCAACTCTCATAGGCTTTCAGTCTTTAATGACAGCGAGATATGAGGTCTGCTTTCCACTCTTTAACAATCTCCCTCCAGAGATGGGTGAACTATGTGCATAGAAATTAATAAAAACAATCCAGGGATTTTAAAAAGAAGCAAGCAAGGGATACCTGGAAAGGAATTAAAAAAATCTATGACACAATTGTTTTAAAACCAGCAATAATAGTAATAAAAAAGACAGCATTCTGCAGGTAATGGGGACAATTCTCTTTCAAAAGCTTCTTTAGTCATCAATGTTAACAAAGCACATCAAAAAAAGGGAAAAAAGAGTCAGACAAAACATTTTAAGTCACAAAAAACTGGAAATCTCGATCTCTAATAGCAGACAGCAAGCTACTCATATATGATAAATTACAAGAAGGGCAGGAATAGAACAAGAGGCTAGAATAGGCTATTGAAAATTTAATATAACTCAAAGCACAACTCTCTATTAACATAATATTCAACCTGTAGATGCAGAAATGCAAAAAGACAGCTCTAGCAACATTAAAAAATTAGCTCATAGATGACTGGGTAGAAAACCTTTTTCAAGTCTTTATACCCTAAGGGTGCTCTTCTACAAAAGATGGTGAAAGATGCATAACTGCTTCACACTAGTCAACAGCCACCTCAGCAGACTCAAATATCATATTTCAAGTGAGATAACACTTAACAGTTCAGGCCTAGGGGAGCAGCTTTCTGCTTATAATGTGTTGCAGTGCCATGTTTCATAAGCATTGCAACGTCCTGTGTAGGTTGTGAGAGAATGTTCTCAACATAAACATGCTTGGTCCACCTATACTGCATGTGCTGGGGCCATACTAAAACAATGGGCTAATCTAAGCATCCTTCTTGACCTGGAATACTTTGAATCTCGTACTAAAAGCAAGCAGGAGTGTAGTTTCTATATGCACGAGATGGACAGTCATAAAGTTTTGACCTGAGCATTAGTTGGGCATATGCTTAGCTCATAGCAAAGGAAGTTATGAACCAACATCTAGAAAACCACAATCATAGAATATCTGGAGTTGCAAGGGACCCATCAGGATCACAGAGTCCAGATCTTAGCCATGCCTACACAGTGATAAACCTCAGTCTCAATGTTGTCCCAAAACATGAGAATGCTGCAGTCAGAAAAAAGCACATGATGAGATGTCCTGGCAACAAGGTGGCCTGTTGGACCCCACTGCTGGTGAAACCTGTGGGGTGCCGAAGTCAGACAAGGATCTGAAAGGTATTAGTATTAATACTGCTATCCCACAACATTTATATTCAGAATCTCACAATTTCTCTCTTACATAGACTCGTACTCCCATTTCCTTGTGGGTGTTTTTGGTAATTAATATCTCAGAAGGCATAAACTTCAATCTAATTTCTTTTTTTACCTAAAGTATCCATGCAATAATGCTTTTTTCCTAGGCCTACTAGCTGCAGGATGTTTTTACTGACTTTATATGCAGTCCAGAGTTAGTAAATTAACAAAAAGAGTCAGGAAGAAGGCTTACAGTATAATCTTGCAAGGTGACAAAGTCTTTAAGAAAGTACAGTCTAAGATAGCATTTTCTTTAATTTCTTTCCTACTTATCTGTTTTTATGAAATAAATGCATATTTGATGAATAACTTTTAACTAAGTATTTAAAAATTCTGTATGCAGATGAATAAATATAATTACCTTCATTTAGGACAGAAGCATACCTAACATCTGTACAAAAAATAGAACATATGTGCTCAGCACAAGCTTAAATCCTAACTTTTCATTTTAAATTATTTCTATAAAAAGAACTTCTAATTTGTTATTTTGCTTACTGCAGCCTACAGTTAGATTAAATCACAACAAACTTAAAAAACATCTCTATTTTGAATCACTTGTATTCAGAGAACTAGAGACAAAAAGCAGAAACACTGTGTATACCAACAGTCTTTTACAAGTATCTGGTAAGAAGCCCCAGTGTACAACCACCAAGTAATGTTCTCTTTCCTTTAATTAATGGCATTGTTAATGGACATCAGGTTTGGCTCAAAAGCCCATGATTATGAAGCCTATGCAGAAACAAAAGGAGGGCAAATAACAAATATGATGGAAATTGCCTTTTTACAATAATTGTGGAACAGCCAATGAGTATTGATAAGGTTGAGATTTAAATATTATCCAAAAGTAACTGACAGTCAAAAAGGGAAGAACCTTTAAAACAGAAGGAACTACCATTAAGAGGGGGATATATGCAATGAGGTGATGATAGGCAAGGTGTGCACAAAACAGCTGAGTAAATGTGTTAGTTTGATTTACAGTTTGACCCAGATTTGTTGTTGACCCACTGCTTGGAGTTTCTATGTGAAATTTACAATAAATGCAACAGGAAGATGGTGCTGCTGGGGGAAAAAAACAAAAAAAAAAACAACAACAAAAAACAACAGAAAAACCACAAACAAACAACAACAACAACAACAACAAAAAACAAAAAAAAACCAAACAAAAAGAAAAAAAACAAACAAAAACCACCAAAAACAAAAACCACCAAAAACAAAAAGTAGAAAATAGCACTGAGAAAAATGTGAGGAAAGAATAAGAATTTGTATTTTCTTTTTCCCCTGAAGGCAAATAGCTAAAACAGTTATTGGCTGAAATAGTTATTGATGGGCCTATAGGTACTAACCATGTGCACAGTCCCTGTTCCATTGACACGTCACCACTACTGCCAGCTTTGGGGGCAGCATATAAATTATATCAGAGTGAGAAAGAAATTTGCTTCAACAGAAGGATCAGCACAAGTGGTTTTACATTGTTTCCCAACTCTTATGCTTACTGGATTAGTAGCTGGAAGATGCTTTTGTATGTCTGCAACACAAAATAAATTCTGCTTCCACATACTGCCTTCTTGAGAAAAACCTGCCTTTTGCAGCAATAATTTTCACCTATGACTGTATTTGCTCCTGCAGTTTCTCTGTTGATGCAGCATAAAATCTAGCCTGATAGCTTCCTTTTTAGTGTTATGTCTGAGATACATGCCACTACCTACTAAATAAATACAGGAAAAGTTAATGACAGAAGAATTGAGAAAGGAGAAAAAAGGGAGAAAGTATGAGAAAGTATGAATAGAACAGAGGAAGTAAATAGAAATAACAATAACTGTCATTTTCCTCTTCTCTATGTAGAGCATTCTGTCTCCTTTCAATTTTGTTTAATGATATGGAAATACTTCCTGTCTCTCAATTTCAACATTATTATTTAAATCACATAAACAGAATACACTTCTCCATCATTACATGGAAATGTTAGCAGCCCTGTAGTGAAGGTTGCAGGCAGCTTCTATTATAAAGCTCTAATCAGCAGTCTTATTAATTTGGCAAGGAAAATTAGTCTGGCATGAAAATGCCTGCGCATACTGTGAAGGATCAGGAGAAGGTCTCTAAAAACACTGAAGAGCTATCAAATTGCTTTGCAGTGGGTGACTGTGCTGGTTTGGGCTGTGGTAGTATTAATTGTCTTCACAGTGGCTGGTATGGGGTTATATTTTTGGATTTGTGCTGAACACAGGGTTGATAATATAGAGATGTTTTTGTTCTTGCTGAGCAGGGCTTAGCAAGAGCCAAGGCATTTTCTGCTTTTTGTATTGCCCCTCTGGCAAAGGTGTTGGGTGTGCATGGGAGGATGGGAGGAGACACAGCTGGGTAAATTACCCCAATCTAACCAAAGGGATATTCCATACCTTATGGCATCATGATCAGTATATAAAGCATGGGAAAGAAGGAGGAAGGGGGAACATTTGGAGTGATGTCATTTGTCTTCCCAAGTAACCATTACACGTGATGGGGCCCTGCTCTCCTGGAGGTGGCTGAACACCTCCTGCCCATGGGAGGTTATGAATTAATTCCTTTTTTTTCCTTTGCTCATTTGTGCTGATTTTGCTTTCTGCATTAAACTGTCTTTATCTCAATCCGTGGGTTTTCTATCCTTTACCCTTCTGATTCGCTCCTGATCCTGCTGGTGAGGGAGTGAACAAGCAGCTGCGTGGGGCTTGGCTGCTGGCTGGGGTTAAACCACGACAACAATTCACTGGTTAAAGTGCCTCAGTTGGCAGTTCAACTTGTAAAGCAGGTTGAGCATTCTGCACTGCTTCCACCTCTGCTTCCTCTCAGGCCTAACACCATGCAAAGCCCACCATACCACCCACATCTTGATGTGACAGAAATGCAGATGGCAGAGTCTGCAATGAAAAGGACAGAGACCACTCCTCTGTCTGAAGTCATGAGGATGAAAACTGTGGGGCCACATGCCATTCAGATGTAGCAGCTTCTCCAAGTTTCCTACCTATTTAGTTAAAACCAATTAATATCCTTAACAACTCACACAAAGTTCTGCCAACTCTTCTGGCTGCTCTAATTATTATTTTCTCTACTGGGTTATATCCCAGTAATTTACCCTATATAAGCTCATCAAGGCACTAGGTATTTTGTTCTCATAACCATAATTTAAAAGAAATGTTACTATTTTTATATGTAAAAAGAATGTTGTTAATAAGTTGTTCTTTAAAAGTATACTGACTTCTGAAAAAAAAGGACTAGAACATCAACTTATTCAAATTTGTTCAGATGGATGTCTTTTATTTAGAAAGATGAAAAAGCAAACGCATGCAAACTCTTACGATTAAAGACAGTGGTCTTTAAGAATTAACCTTGTTCTAGACACAACATTAATACAATTATTACCTAACAAACACATAAAATATTACTGTGCACAGGAGTATCTCTTTTAGAGAGAAATACTATGTCAGTGTATGTAAATAGAAAGATGTCTGATATATTAAAGCATCTATTTCTAATATATCCTAAAAAATGTTCTGCTTTGCTTAAAGTTTTCTCAGTTATATTCCTTTTTCCAAGGTTTAATAAACCAACAAACACAACAAAAATAAAATGACCAAATAAACAAGATTGACCCTTTCTCTATTTTAAAATTTTCAAGTAATGAGACCTTCAGATTATTTTTATTACCCACAGGCACAACAATAGGCATCGCAGAAGTTCATTCTATGATGAAACAGCTAGATCACGTCATATAGAGGGCACGACGTGCATTCAGGCATTCATTCACACAATGAAAACTAGACTGAAATCATAAAGCAAGATACCAATGTTTTTATATGCTCTTTTGAAGAGCAAAATATTCACTGTAGATTTAGTCTGGAAAAAAAGTAGCACACTTAAAGACAAATTTCTTCTCTTGCTGCTCAATTACAAAAGTGAAGAGACAGGTAGATACCAAACAGTTGCACTTGAAAATCCTATTGATCAGGGAAGACACTGTGACTGAAAGATCAGATTATCTATTTAATATCAGGTTAATACCTTTATTGCCAATGAATAGATGTTGGAGTTCTCAGTTACAGTAAAAACGTCAGCTATTTTACACGTCCTGTGAGCAGTGCCCTCTCAGAATCTCTTTATCTGTATGCAATCACTTTGCACCACATATTTGACATGTCTGAGGCAATTTCATGGATTTTATACAAAAATAATGCAATTAGTGAAATTAACTATGTCTCTGTTATCAGAGTGCTACGGCAGGGAGCAGAGAGGTGAATTGCCTCAGAGACTGTGTCTGGAGAAATATTTCCTACAGAGAACAGAAACTGACAAGATGTTTCTATAGGTGCTGGAAAGACCTACCAATTTTCAAATGCACACTCATGAATGAGGATTGAGACAAAGCACAATTCCTTTTCACACACAAAATGGCTTCTTCAGGCTATGGCAGCCTCTCCTTTACAAGGAAGGAGAAAGCTTCCTCTGGTAAGAAAGAAATCTAACAGAGGCAGAGATACATTAGGAAAAGGTGCTACCTTTTCTTAGTATCACAAAAAAAACAAACAAAAGAATAAAGTAAAAATCTCAAAAGCTCTTCTACTAGCTCTCTGCTCATGCTTGGGTCATGCTTCTGCCAGTCATCAGGAAAAGATGTGAAAATAGTGAAATCACAAGACTAGATGAGTAAAAGAGTATCATAATAGAGTGACTTGGGCTGGATTCAGCCTTAAAGATCTAGTTACAAATGCCCTGCCATGGACAGTGGCATGTTTCACTAGACCAGGATGCCCAAAGCCCCACCCAACTGGCCTTGGACACTTCCAGGGATAGGGCACCCACAAACTTCCTGGGAAACCTGTTCCAGTACCTTGCTACTCTCATAGGGAAGAATTTTTTCTTAGTAGCTAATCTAAACCTACTCTCTTTCAGATCAAAGTAATACCCCCTCAACCCACCTCTACGTGCGCTTGTCAAAAGTCACTCTCCATCTTGCTCATAAGCTCCCTTTAAGTCCTGAGTAATGAGGTGTCACTGTAGCCTTCTCTTCTACAGCTCTCCCAGCCTGTCTTCATAGGAGAGCTGCTCTTGCCTTCTGGTCAAGGAGAGATTGTTCAGTCTTGGTACCCTAAGGCATCTACCTCTTAATAGGCATTTGTGGGCATGCTCTTCTGATGATTAGGACTTTAGTTCCCAGTAGATTTTTGTGGTTTGTTTTTGTTATTTTGGTGAGGAAATAGATCATGTGTCTGTTTTACTCTTCTTTCTGTAGGTGCGTATAGGCCTAAAATTAATCACCTAGGGTGTTGTTTTTGTTTCTCCTCTAGAGATGATGATTACTTAAGATATGTCTATTTTACTGAAGTCACCTAATATGCATTAGCATTAAACAGAAACACAGCGGTATGAAACAGCAATATGAAAAAGCTTATAATGACAGATGAAGGCATAGAGCATGTCTTTCTCTTAATAATAACAGCATGAAAATGCCTGGTTTAGGTGGTTTCTATATTTCTGTGTCATAGCATCTGAACACCTAATTTTGATCACACAAACAGAAGGGACCACCTACGTTTTCTATGATGTTTATTTCATGAGACCCCAAGAATACTTACATAACATGCCAAAACACCACAGTGCATCTAGAACTGTACTAAAGGCCAAAAACTAGGGCTACAAAGTGGCACATAAAGAGAGAAAAGTGCCTGAAGATATTGCCAAGACCACACATCAGCAAGAAATTTGTTAAATAAAAACTACAGCTGCTGTGCACTGCAAAAGTCTACTTCTCATATTAAGAAAAAACAAAAACAAAAACAAAAAACAAAACAAACAAAAAACAACAACAACAACAAAAAAAAACACAAACAAAACCAAAACAACAAAACTGACATGAGGCTGTTAAAGTGGCAACTCCTTTAGCTTAATTTTGAGCTTTGTTCAGACCAGAAAAGGAGAGGCTTAAAGGTGACCTAATTGAGGCCTTTCAGTTCCTGAAAGAAAAATTGAAGGAGGCTTTTCACAAGGGCATGTAGTGACGAGACAGCACAAGGGGGAATGACTTCAAGCTGAAAGAGGGTAGGATTAGAACAGATACTAGGAAAAAATTCTTTACTGTGAGGTTGGTAAGGCAACATCATCCCTGGAAGTTTTTAGAGCCAGGTTGAATGGAACTCTGAGCTCTGGTCAAGTAGAAGATATCCATGCCCCTGGCAGGGGGCTTGAAACTAGAGGATCTTTAAGGTCCCTTCAAAGCCAAACCATTTTATGATTCTATGATACATTGTCAAGTACCTGAAAGTTTTCAATATCACAAAGACACCTGAACATTTTCTGTATTTTCTCTCAAGATATCTCCAGATTAGAATGATCCTGGCTGTGATTTGACTCAGGACAACTACCCTCTTCCAATACGTTCCTGGGTGTGATTCTGGTATTGGCTCAGACCTGAGACCCAGTAAGCAATTTGGAAGTAGCCACTCTGTTTTCCTATAACTGTTGATGTGGAAAGAGACCTCTGGACATCATCTAGTCCAACCACCTGGCTCAGAGCAGAGACAGTTCGAGGAAGTTCCTCATGGCTGTGTCATGTTTTGGTATCTTTTAGGAAGAAATTCCAACAGTACCTCTGTGTAACCTGTTCCAGTCTCACCTTAAAAGTTTATTTCTTAAATTTACACAGAATTTCCTATTTCAATTCATCCTTATTGCCTCAGGTCCTGTCACTGGGCACACCACTTAAAAGAGTCTGGATTCTTCTCCTTTACTTCCCCATATCCCTACAAGCCTTCTCTTCTCCAAGATGAACAGTCTCAGGCATCCGGTATGTAAGATGCACTCATCTCCTCATCATCTTAGTGGCTGTTTGTTGGAGTTGCTCCAGTATGTTCATGTCTATTAAACTGGTGAGCCAAGGACTACATCCTGAACTCCACATGTGGCCTCACCTATTCTGAGCAGAGAGGAAGGATCACCTCCCTTGACCTGCTGGCAATGCTTTTCCTAAAGCTGACCAGTTTTGGAAGATCTTAGAGTTTAGTTGTATAGTGGTGGCCAAGAGTGCACTAACTGGTTTCAGAAAGAGAGCATGGGCCTGGAACTTTCTAATTTACTATGCATCTAGACTGGTAATTTATACTACAGTCCATTTCCAAAATTATATTAAAAAAGTAGGGAGTTATCAGAAGTTAAAAATAACTTGGGAATTCACAGGAATTCCACGGGTTTCAGGGATTCTATGAATTAAATCCCATTGAAGGACATAAAAATTAAACAAAAACTGCTTTTTCTCCCAGTAACTACCAGTTTGCTATAGAAAGTGAAAGTGTGTGAGACACTGATGTTCAATATTATTTACCTTTTCTGTAAACCAGCTGTTTCAATACCATTTAAGGGTGCTGTACACATACTGAATATTAACAGCCTCTCAAGACTCAGTGTAAGAAGTCTATGTCTGTTTTAGTGAGATAAGATGTTGCCAATGATTTGGTAAACAGCACTGCTTTGGTTGAAAGAAAACGTCTATTCAACATGTTATACTTTGCCTTATTATCTCATGTCTTAAGCAGTGCTGTAATCAGTTCATATACTGCTCTGTTAAGTCCAAGTAAGAATAAAGTATATAAAATTAGCTTTAATCTTTAGTGTAAAATTGCTTGTCGTGAGTTCACAAATTTTGCTTCTCATTCGTAGCAGTTGCCTACCATTTTTTTTTCCCTCAACAAGAACAGAAGATCCCAAGGACCTTAGATTTAAAATGCACTGCAACTTACAATCCCAGTGTTTGTTAGATAATCAAACAAAATAGGTAAAACTGAGAGATATCTAAGAACATAATGAAGGAATTGGAGAACAGGATTTCAATATGCAATTAAGAATTTTTCTAATCTCTGTGGGATCTTTCATATATTGAAAAGAAAGTAAAAATTCTTTAAATGTGCTTTCCCTAAGGCAGGAATTGGGAATATACCTTCCACATAATGAGTTTAAACTCCATAACATGAAAAGCTGGGCATTCATCTCTAACAGGCAGATCTAAAAACATTGAGGCTTTCAGTGTCTAAGAAACCTGACAGCAGGAGAACTTGGTGGGTCTAAAGATGACCCACAAAAAGTCATGCCTTCATGTTAAGTAAAAGCCCAAGAAAAGGAAGGTATTTGATTTTTTCTCAACCTCAGGAACATAAAAACCTCAGCCAGGGTTGCACACTAGATATCTCTTCCACCTGCAGAGTCACGTTCTACATACTTAAAAGACAAGACCACTCTTTCTAACACCTAAGGTGAGTGGTGAAGGTTTTCACAAAGATTCAGTTGACCCTGATGAGGTTAAAGCTTCCAGACTTCCTCTACAAATCACAATGAGAAATGAACTGTACCTGAATGGTAACAGGGCACAGAAACCTGTTGCAGCAACTCTACACAAATGGAGAAGACTGTCTTTCTACATTAACAGAGACAGCCCAACAAGAATATTCATACTACATGGGAGTAGTAGTCTGTGGGGACAGAAGCAAACATGGGCATCGTATCAACCCAGAACAAGCACTGTAAGAGTATTGGCCAGACCACAGTGAGATGTAATCTGCAGTGAAAGGTCAGTTATTAACTAAGAATATGCATAACTTAGTGAGTCTGAGTAGTCGTTATTAATAAACTTTTGTTAATGACAGACCTTTAGTCATAGCACTTATGCAAGATGCAAGAGGCTGGTTTCTAGGTATGTTCATCCTAAAGGGATTCAAGTCACCTATCTCCTGCACTAAACAATCACATTAGAAAATGACCTAATAAAAAAAGCACAAGTGGGTCACAATCCAGGCCTTTTGCTCCAGCTGAATCCACTGAGTTCCAGAGTCAGTTACTGGTTCCACTCTTCTTGCTTTAGGTTTAGACCTTAAGGTGTCTAAAAGCATATGCAAAATGGTAAAGCTATGACAGATTTGCAGATCAGCTTCATATGCAAGGCTCATAAATTCAAGGAGATTAATGACCACATGATTAAAAGGTTTATTTCATGGATGAATAGGGGTCATACGTTCAGAATACTGTAGTGGCAATGGCTTGCTGAAGCATATTGACACATAACAGGATGCGCCTGCCTCAGAGGGGAAAAGGATATTAAGCAGAAGTTGCTAGAGGCTCCTTGGTAGAGCTTTAAACTAGATTGGAAGAAGAAAAGGGACAAAACCAGGCTCACTAGTGATGGCATGGTGTGCCAAAACCTGACAAAATGAGAACTCATGGTGTCCCTCAATCTGTCTCAAGAATTGTTGGCTACAATGTATTACAACTGAAATGTTCCTACACTAATGTCTGCAGCATGAGGTACAGACAAGAGGAACTTGAAGCTTTGGCCCAGTCCCAGAGATTTGACATCACTGGAATAAGGGAAACCTGGTGGGATGAGACCCATGACTGGAGTACCCTGTTGGATGGTTAATGGCTCTGCAGGAGACAGAGGAAGGGCAGAAGAGGCAGAGGGATGTCACTGTACGTAATAGAAGGGTTAGAATGTGTGGATCTCACAGCTCGCAATGGCACAATTGAAAGCCTCTTGGGAAGAACCAAGGGGCAAAAAAATAAAGTGGATGTCCCCTTGGGAGTATACTATAGGTCCTCTAGCCAGGATGATGATGATGATGATGATGATGATGATGATGATGATGATGAAGAATTACTCTTTGAGGAACAGAGGGACTCTTCCAAATCAACTGCCCTTGCCCATATGGGGGACTTCAACTTGCCAGAAATTACCTGGGAGCATCACACAGCTGGTACAAACTGGGCCAGAAGATTCCTAAAAAACCTGGATGACAAATTTATGGAACAGGTTCTAGGGAAGCCAACTCAAAGAAATGCCCTTCTTGATGACAAGGTAACAACCCACATAGCTGAACAAGAGAAGCCAGTTGCTGTCATCTTTTTGGATTTCAGTAAAATTTTTGATAATGTCTCACAGGATCCTTCTGGACAAAATGTCCAGCACACAGATGGATAAACACATCACGTGCTCGGTGAGCCATTGGCTCATGGGTTGAGTACAGAGGGCAATAGCAAATGGGAGACATCAGACTGGTGATCTGTCACTGGTGGGGTTCCACAGGGCTCCATCTTAGGCCTTGTGCTCTTCAACATCTTCAAAAATTACTTGGATTCAGGACTGGAAGGGATACCAAGCAAGTTTGCAGATGAGACAAAACTGAGAATAGCTGTTGACTCCTCAAAGGCAGGGAGCCCCTGCAGGGAAACCTCAACAAATTAGAGGACTGGGCAATCACCAACCATATGACATTCAAACAGGAAAAGTTGTGGATTCTGCACCTGGGATGGGGCAACCCTGTCTGGTTGTACAGACTGGTAATGTGATGCTAGAGAGCAGTGCCATGGAAAGGGACCTGGAGGTCCTGGTCAATGGCAAGTTGAATATGAGTCAGCAGTGCCCTGGCAGCCAGGAGGGCCAACCATGTCCTGGGGGGCATCAGGAAAGCAACCCCAGCCAGTCGAGGGAGGGGATTGTCCAGCTCTGCTCTGCACTGAGGTGGCCTCACCTCAAATATTGTGTGCAGTTTTTGGGCACTGCAATGTAAGAAATATATTAAGCTCCTAGAGAGTGTCCAAAGGAGGGCAATGAAGATGGTGAAGGAAGAGGCTCCCCAGGGAAGTGGTCACAGCATGAAGGCTGACAGAATTCATTTGGACAATGCTTTCAGGTAGGTGGTGTGAATCTTGAGGCTGTCCTGTGCAGGGACAGGACCTGGACAAAATGGTCCTTGTGGATCCCTTCCAACTCAGCATAGTCTGTGATTCTGTGACAAATCACAGCTAAAACTGAAATTCCAACTGCATAAAACAGATTTTAAGTGTTTTATGAAAAGAGGGAGCAGAGAGTCACTATCACCATCTTCTTTTCAGATCTGCTATTCAATCTAAAAAGCTAATTGCTGAAACTTTCCTGTATATTTTGCTTTGTTTTATTACTGAACATTGTATTTAAACTCTTGGGGAAAAAAAAAAAGAAAAGTTCTTTTTCTAAACACACAAGGTAAATTCTAAACCTCTCCTCAGCAGAATACCAGATAATCTGTCTTAATGAAAGTGATGGGAACTTTTACAAAACATGATTGCCATTCACACCTTAAAACTCAAAGGGAGGAAAAAGATCAATATGGGCTACGCAGATCTGCTGTACAGATAAGCAGATTATACCATCCTCAGTCACACAGCTTGTCAGTCCCACTAGTTGTATTATTCAACTACTACAAGAACAGTGGAATTCTTTTAAAACAGTAAGAATGGGAAACATAAGAATAGACTCTGTAAAATTTGCCTGGCATATTAGAGCTTCAAAGGTCCACATAAACATCCAGTTACCTAGGTAAAAAATAATTTCCGTTTACAAGTTAGGCATTCTGCAATGTGAGAGAGTTAAGTTACCCAAGACCAAGGGCAAGCCAAAATGAAAGCTCAGGTCTCTGTGCCCGGTGGAACAGACAACACAAGTTAGAACAGTGGATCTGAACACATTAAGGTGTTGAACTTAAATTCACTTAGGGCATAGAGTTATTTTTCCTTACATAAAATTGAACAAATAGGATGGAAACTTGTTACCACTTTTGCAGTGATTAAGAACTACAAATAATGGGATCAACTCTTTGTAGAATACACACACAGAGAACCTTTTTCACAGGCAGCAAAATGAGACCAAGAACTCTATAAGTTACAAAAAATGTGCTTCAATTTAATTTTGCCACATCATAAAGGGCTCCCCAAAATGCAATCAGTCATCCTTGAGATAAAATGTTTGAATGATTCTTTTATACCCTGTGTACTTGTATCTCACAATCCCAGCAGTGCAGATTAGTCAACTGCAACAGTACTTTGTGAAAAAATGATGGATATGATGAAAAATGCAAAGCCACAAAAAGACGCTGACTGTAGTAATTTGTATTCACAACAGCTCTGCTACATTCGTTGTTCACTAATGAACAAAAAAAATTTCAGAAGTTTGATATTTTTTCTTTTCCTCCCTTTCTTCTTCCCTCTTTGTGAGTTTAACTATTATTGACTATTGCTTGTCTAAGGAAAATGCCTTGCAGAATAAGCATCTGTGCATCCAGCCAGTTTATTTTGCATGTAGTAGAGACAGCAAGTTCTCCTCACTGGAAATGATGCCATCGTCAGACTTGGTAATCAGATATTTCTATGAAGTATATTGAACGGTGTGTCCCACACCACTTGCCTGTCCCAAAAACGTCATATGCTCTCAGGCAAATGGTTTAGTAGGATGTGAAGATAATGCTATGAAATATGCACTTCATTGATCATAGTACTGTTTATAGATGATGAAATCAAGAACGAAGCAATAAGCTGTATCAGGACAACACACAATGCAATTTTAAATCAGGTGGCACAAGATGTAATAAAAGTGCCTTTATATAAGAAGACATAGCATGATTTCTTATTTATATATATCTGGTACAAAATAAAAATTGTACTCAGAATTTCAAACCTAAAAAAAGGACTGAAAGTTGCTTTATAAAAAAATGAGACTAATTTCAAAATTCTAGACTCAACAAAAATTTGTTGATTCGAGGATACAACAACAGGTTTATCTATATAGTAAAAATGAAGCATGATAGTAATCATTAACCAATATCAAGTTCAACATTGAGAAATTCGTGATTAAATAGGGCATTTACAATTGAAATGAACTCTTCATGAAATAATCACAGGAAGATAACAAAAAGATACAAGACTCAAAGATATCCCACTTAATATTTCAGATAATCTCTGCTTTTTCTCAAGATCCTGTACTTTATATGAGTAATGAAATTAATAAATTAAGCCTTTAGATGACATGTTCATCTTCTGTTTAGTCTACCCTGAATTCTGCATTCATCTATTCACTTTGTATCTCATACCACTAAAATATTTCAATTTTAGTTCCTTAATTTAATGCATTCTAGTCAGGAAGCTTTTTTTGTCACTTACCTATCAATATATTACTGGCTTTGTTTCTAATGCAACTCTTGTTTCATGTTAAACCTAGTTCAATATCAGAGGCAGTTCTATCATAGAAGCTGATAACATTTCTCTAGCTTCCTTTATACAATCCATTTCGAATTTACTGTTTTGTACTCTGAAAGACAAACTGTTCAGTGCCTATCTCTAGGAGGAATTAAATTCTTTATCTCTCACCACTGTTTTAAGCCATGTAACCTTCTGAAAGGTCATTTTGTGCAAAATCTGGAAAAATGCTTTTAGGTAGTCCCAAAAATAGCTATCTGATAAAAATCAAGGCAGGACATTTCAGGAGTTTTATTAAATACTTACTGTTTCACTCTTTAACTTACAAAGGTCTGTTTACATTGTGACTTTTTTTTTTCTTTTTAGACAGTGAGATATAAAATTAATTCCCTTCATTTGTATCTCTTTAATGTGGTCAGTAGCTAGCAAATATTCCATCATTCTCTATTGTCTCACAAATACTCTCTGATGTCCTTGTTCTGAAACAGAATTCCCTGATGCCCACATTTATGAGAGTTCAAACCCTCAACCTTAAAAAAAAAAAAAAAAAGTCATAGATATTCAGTGAAATAATCTGAGTTTTTTAGCCTGTATTTTTTATTTCCCCTCAACACCAAGTTGGAAGGAATTTCTACACTACTGTATTGTGGTATAAGGTGTTTCTTACTTGGCAGGGGAATACATAAACTCAGTAAGATTTTTAAGCTTACCATCCAGCATTTGTCCTCATTGATATTTTTATTACTCGGCATTTACTTTTTTATAAGTACCTTGGTGAGATGACCTTCACATTGTTATTCAAATTCCACATACCTAAAACTTTCCAGCAGACTATGATACATAGGGGCATCCAAGTTAATCCTCAACTAAAATAATACATAAATAAAAATCTGAAGTCCAGAGGCACAGAGAAAGGAAACAGTAATATCTGTGTTGGCAAGCTTCACTGTTCCATGTTACTGATTTTCCTGCCAGTAGTACAGTGAGGACTGAAAACCAGAACTGGAGTTATCCACTGCTGTGCAGTTCAATTAGCTCCATTTGTTACACTGAGCAAGCAGAGACAATCCACAGTGTGGCACAGTGACTCTGTGAGCTCCTTTCTCCACATCTTCTAGATAATTGCAAAAACATGTTCTGATTAATACAGTCTCTTACAGTGGCATTCTGCTGGCTACAGTTTAGTAAAGGCTGTCGATTTAATGATGCTACAAAGTGGGCTGTTTGTGTATACGACTGTTCTTTCAGCTACAAATACATACACCCTGGGTTGCTTTGAATTTCGTTGTAGAGATATATCATTTCCTGGAAACATTAATTCTGCAAAGGCAACCACTTGTTCACAAAAATAAAATAAAATAAATAAATAGAAAACTCATTTTGTTCTCTTTTATATAATTTTTGTTCAACTTGTGTAACAAGGAAATTATAAGACTTCATTTAAAATAACTGAGTCAGAATAGTATGGGACTAGAATCTGTAGGGTGTGAAAGCATTCTTCGCTTTCATCTGATTGCTAGAACCTGAAGCACAGAATGATTTCAGATGACAGGCTTTCAAGTGAACATTAGAGAAGAGAATGAAACATTGCCTGAAGAAAAGTATAAATCTTCTTTGTGAGAAAGTTCAGCCAATGATATGCTTAATATAACTCAATTAGTAACAGAAGAAAAAAAAAATAGAAGAAGAATCACATATAGTATGTGATTTGATTATGTAGGGTAGTTCTGAATTGTATTCCTATAGAAGAAAATAATAAAAATTCTCCTGGCAATAGAACAGCCAGTCATGTCTCTGGTACGAAAATAAAATTAATTACTTAGTTGTCATAACCAACTTGACAACATAATGGTTTTGGTGGGGATTTTTTAACCTATCTTTGGTGCCACTGGCCTCTACTTGTTTGTATTCATTTCTTTGTTTAAGCACCAAAAAAAAAAGACATCAGAATGGGATCAAGATTAGTTTTCTGTAAGTAGCAATATGATCTTTAATATGGAGTTAGGAATTGCTAGCACACCCCACCTTTCATCATTTTCCTGTTTCAGGTACTTCTTACTTAGAAATCACCAACAATGTAAGCAAATCCTGTAGCAGATCTAACCTCTTAGTGCACAGAGTTAAGAGAAATTACTCAGTCAAAATCATTTTCTACTTCTTCTTATGTAAAAGTTTTACGTTAAGATCTATATTGCAATTTAGCAGTCTTTTTCTTAGGGAATGCCATGTGCAGAAGAAACTGCCCACTTCTTCTGTGCCTTTGGACTTGACCTAATATCCAAAAAATTCAAAAAGTGGCAATGATTTGGTATGCAACTAATAAAGTGGGAGATAACCTATACCTACAGCAGATGTATTCATTTAATTAAGTTTGCATTAGCAGCATGGTGTGCAAAGTGTAGATCTTTGCATATTTCATGCAGGGCATTTGTTTGAAAAATAAATGCCCTTTCAGTATTAGATAGTAAACAAATTTTGGAATGAAGTGAATCACCATTACCATTAATGGTGATTAGCAAATCACTGTGGTAATCACATGGTGAGATGACCTGATGCTACAAAAGCCTTCTACTAGAGGACAGTCCTCAGCAAACCACTGAGCTGTTCTCACACAGCTGAACCAGTAGTTCAAAATTATTAGAATTATACTCCTCACAGAGCTCACCTATTTTATTAACTACTGAATATAATGTGACTCTGTAAAAAGAGAAAGAAACTTTTTAACAGGTCCGTTGTGCAGCAGATTAGCCTCAAACTAAAGAACAGAAAGTCATCCCAGACACAGGTTCGAGACAGTGGAAACTATTAATTTCTCTTCTTTGAGGGGGGACAGTTTCTATTCTCACTCTTCCAGACCAATACAGTCTGTGACTATATTTGCATGCAAACACTAACTTTAAGTTCATTTGCATGCTATGATGGTGTCTTTAGTCATTTAAATTAAATCACTAAGTAAGCATACTTCTTCATTTTAAACTTTAATCAATTGTGAGATGGTCTTTTAAAACAAAATCTAGAAAATGTAGATCTTGCTACATAGTATTACTCATTACCAGTTCCATTTGAGAAGACAGTCCACTAAAGAAAATTAAATCAAGGAAAGAAAAATGTATATTTTCTCCTTTACTTACTCTTCACCATGTAATTTATTACTATAAAATTGCCTTGTTTCCTAAGATCCGGGAGCCAATGATGACTTTAAGGTATAAACCTAGATCTACACACCAATAGAAAACCAAAGAGGTTAATTGCAACTACTTGCAAAGAAAACTCTGTCCTGTTGTCCTGTCTCTCTAATATTGCAAAGATTAGATTTTTCCCAGTCCAGTAACTCTCAGATGCATTTAATACATGACAGAGCACTATGTACATTGTACAGTATATGTAGCAGGTGACAAGGATTTAAAGTACTGGCTGCAAACAAACATTCTTTCTTTGTGTGTTCAAATACCTTTAATGCCAACTCCCTGCAGAAACAGACTGCCATGTACTGGCCTATCAATACCATGCCATAAAATGCTTTTGTTCCTTTCCTATATGTCCTGTAAACTCACTTGGTGGAATATTGGCTCTCCTAGAGTTTTAGCTCTAACAGGGTCAATTTTTTCTTTAATGTCTCTACTTAAAAAAAAATTCAACACATTGAGAAACTGATGTATCATGACAGTAAAACAACAACAACAAAAAGAACAAAAAAAACCAACCAAACAAAAAAACCCCAACAAAAACACACCAGAAAAAGAAAATTAAAAGAGAAAGGACTGCATGTGAAAGTTTTAATTCTCAGCAGTGAGTTACATAGACTCTGAAATACTACCAGACTATTAGTATTGTAAATATCTTTATAGGTCAACAGAAGCTTTTTCCCTTCTTATATTTGTATTTACTTAGGGCTATGACACATTATATTCTACACTTAATGTATTCATATTAAGACTCTTGTAGGAGAGTAATGAAATATTAAAACTGTTACAGATGTTGTGATTTCAAGAATATCTATTTGCCTCATTGTTTTAAAATACAGAACACAAGTAGGACATGCAATTTCTGCACAGGCTATTTATTTTGCTGTTTTGCAGTGGCAGCAAAGAGTGTTACCTTTCTTACTATGATTAATCAACCTGTCAGTCATAATTAGTTAGGAATCCCCTGGTGATGAACATCCATCCAGACTTACAGTCTGAAAGCAGTGAAGAGGCTGAGGTTTTTTGAAAGAAATGAAAAAACTCTGTATCTCGTAGTTAACTAAACCCAAGGGAGGGTTGCTCCTAGATTCAAATATAGAGATTTGCTATTATGCCCTGGAGGATGACATAAGGATTTATATCCTTTCTAACTGCTCCATATTTACCATTATAACTCGAGACATTTGTATTATGCATATGCAATGTTGGTTAGATTTTTTAGTCTGCCATATTTTTATTTCAGTCACACGTCTTGGCAATCAATTATGCACATTAATTGCAGTCCGTGCAGTAAAGAGCCCTTTCTCCATTTTTCAATAAGGTGTTTTAAAATTCCAGTAGAAACACCTTGGTTTTGTGTAATGAAACAGCCCAAATGGGAATTACAAACCTGCTTTCTCCTTGCCATTTGTTATACTGTGTAATGTACAGCTTCCTGTACTCACCACTCGTTTCTTTGGGCCTTTCTATCACATTTTTGCCAGCACATTGCAAGGCTCTCAATACCAAACCTTTGTAGCATCTTTTTCAGTATTAAAGTGTGAAGAGACAATGCTGTGGGCTAACTCTCTTCTCCCTTGGATTCACTTATGCTACACAGGAATGACTTCTTTTTGCACTACCGATTAGTGATTACAGCACAGCACAAAGGTGTCAGAGACAGAGGTCAGTTCCCTCATCAGAAAAAGACGTGAGAAGTATTGTCCAGTTGATTAAATCCCAATAAAAGTTGCAAATTGTGAGTTCTGCTTTGAAAGGTCATCAAGATGTATTATAAGGATTCTGAATGAATCCCCAGGATGCATAATTAAGCAATCAGATACATTGTATTATCCATTTCCATAAATTAACATCTGAATCAGAATAGTGTGCTCAGTCAGTGTGTCACAGAGGAAAATGGAAGATCAAGAGAGCCACTTACCAATCAACATCCTTCACTTTCCTCAAGGCAGTCCTTTCTGTAAGGTAAATGTCACATTAAAGTTTACCGAGTCATATTTTTGCTGATTCTAGCCAATCACAGACATTTTTCTGTTACATGTCATCGCCTGTCAATGGATTTGTTCCATTCCAGTCATATGTGCTCAGTTTTTCTTACTCTTATATTTTGGATTTCATTCAATGAGGAAAAAAAAAAAAATACGCTAAAACACTTTCCATCATAATTTTATCGATTAACATTTAAATTTTTATTCCTACTTGCAATTTCCATTATCCATGCAGTTTCATCTACAAATAAAAAAACAATTTTTGGGAGGGAGGAGTATTAGACATAAGTTTTATATCAGTCTTTATATTCAGGACTGTAAGAAATGTTAATTATACGTAATTGTTATATTTCTGATTTCCCAGAGTATTACAGGTTTCACTAAAGATTATGACCTTTTCTGCCTACAGAAGCTTCCCTTTTGTCACATAGTTTATGAAAGGAAAACTGACAAAAAGGACAGTTGTGGAATGAAACCTGTGTAACTTTTCACCATAAAACAGTTCTGAATGTAACATCATAAGACATATCATGGTGTGATATCCACATGGCAACACAGAAACATAACTTGGCACATTTCTGCATAAAACAATAGTTTCCTGAAAGATTGTACATTGCTAATTTTTACATATATTATGTCACTGTGATAATTTGAACAGAAAATGAGACTTCATGAGAAAAAGTAGATAAAAATCATGTCTTCAAACAGGTATAGAATAGATATAAAAACAGGTACAGAGACTGGCATAAAAAGAATATAATTTATTTTTAAAAAGATGCAGGAGTTCATGTTTTGAAATCACATACTTGCTTCCTCCTAATTCCTTGATGAGTTCTGGAGGGTCATTGTCTTTTAGTGGCAATTAATTTGAAAACGGATTATGTTTACCTATTTAGAAACAAGGACAGTGTCAATTCAAGATCCCTGTGGCCTACATACAGCTCTCCAGCTCATTCTGAGTAGCAAGGCTGTTTGAAACAACTTTTTTTTCATCCACCAATTGCATGGCTTTGTCACACAGCCCCTGCTTTATCCCACAGCTTCTGATTCCAGCCACAGACCTTGTTTTTCTGCCCCCAAACACACCTGTTGCAGCTAACTTCACAGGCAAGCCACCACTTAATTCCTGATAGATAAATTTGTTTGGACTGGCTTTAGACACAGAATAATTCAAACAAGACACTGAATTTATTGAAGAATCCGCCAGCTGCTCATTAGTTTTTTGAGCCAATAAAACTGCAATATGGTCAGCAAGTAAATAGAGATCTGGTTTTCCAATGAGAGGACAAATTTTTCTTCCTGTTCACAGGAATGGTGATCTTACGTAGCTGAGTTAGTTTTTAAACAGAAATAATTGAACACAATTTTTGCTTTTGTGCCTTACAGAACAGATAGAAGCAACAGTATTAAATTATCTCAGCTGGGATAAATGGAGCAATTATTTAATTTTATATTCCTATTAGCTTTCTTCTAAAAAGACAGTAAGATGATATTATCAGCATGCATTTATGGAAGTACAAGCAATAATAATAGAATATAAGCAATAAAGTAATAATGGAGTTTTTATTAAACAAAATACAATAAATTTTTCATTTCTGGAGCAGAAAAGGGAAAACCTAAACACAACTTTCTTGTACCTGTGAGGAGTTTAACAAGAAGATAGAGCCAGACTCTTCTGTTGTGTATGATGATAGGACAAGTGACAGAGCCAAAAATTAAAATGCGAGATTTAGACTAAATATAGGAAAAAACTTTTCCATCACAAGGACAGCCATGCAGCACAGTAAATTGCTCAGAGAGGTTGTGCAGACCTCAGCCGAGAAAATTCAAAAGATTCAACCAGATGAAGCCCTGAACAATCTGGTGTGATCTTAAAACTCATCCTGCCTTGAGCAGGAGACTGCACTAAAGCCCTTGGCATGATCCTACAAAAGCTTTAAAAAAAGTGTACACATCTTGTTGGGAAATACTTCTGCGACAGCACAGGTGAAACACAGAGAGAGGACTTTCCAGAGTATAGATCGTGGAAGAAGAAGCCCCAGGATACAAGACCACCACTGCGACAGCTTCCAAAGCACCAGAGACTTTATAATCCAACATCACCCGCGTCTTTTATGTACGGGTTCTCCCCTGTTTAGATTGTAATCCCTAGAATCCCCTGCTCACGTGTGAAAAGAGCTTTCCTTTTTCCTGGGTATCCAGCCCCGCCTCCCTCCCGATCCTATTGGCTGTATCCCCTGTCATTCCCTGTTCCTGGGTTCCCACTGGGTTTTGGTTCTCCTGCTCCCTTATTGGCCCCGGTGTCCCCCAAGCCACACCACTCCCCCATGAACCCTTACCCAATCACACCCTACCTTCCTAAACCCCGCCCAAGGGGTTCAAATACCCTAGACACAGGAAATGAAAGGCTTTTCTATGACCACCCCACCTGGAACTGCTGCATCTTTTCACTCCTGAACAGGTGGATATTTCGCAATCCCCTCCGGACCCCAGGAGGTTGGAGGAATAGAGGAGCCGGAATCCCCCACGACAGCTGTTAACATCTCATAAGTTTATTGCCATTTAACCTGAACATACATCAACATAGGCAATTTCTTGGAGAAGATGTGGCAATACAGACTTTGAGAAAGCTTTCTTTCCTGAGAAAGAAAAATGGGAATTACAAGACAAGGAAACAAAGTACTATAATAATTTTTTGAGAAACATGTGGCCTGAACACCAGCAATAAAAATAGTTCTGAGGTAATCTTGAAATGCCCAGGTACCAAGACTCTATCTCTGATTAGTTTTCATCCTAAGTCATAAAAAATGTGAAAAAAAATAGGACAATTGCTCACTACCTGCAGTCTTACAAGATTTCTAGTACAGGAACACAGGCTAGACAAAGATGTTGAAAAGAAGCAATTGTTCTTTATTGCTCAATTATTTCATTGTTCAACGACACACAGTAGAAAAAGAAGGTTCACAAGAAAACAATGCACTTTTGCTTCTATTGTTATTCAGTTTGTTTATTAGTTAACAGATGATAAAACTATAGCACAGTTAGTTGCACTGTAAGGTGGCAATACTAATGGCATGATAAAGATGGATGGTGGAAAACATTACTGGATATATTGATTTTTAAAGAACTTTTTTCTTCTTAAGTATATAATCAATAGTGATTTGAAGCTCTTTGCAGCACAATAGACTTGGACCAGTCTGGATACTGCACATCTTAGTGGTAGGTCAAGTGAAATTTAGGCCATCTGCAAAGCTGAAAATATCTTCACTGACAACAAATGCTATAAAACTAGGTCAAAATCCTGAAACCTACTCAACTACACAGGAGGAAGATTTGGAGAGAGGCATAACAACTTTTATTAGACCAGCTGACAGAATCAGAAAATAAAGACTTAATGCCTTTAATCATAGAGTACTTTCTCCAGGTACTATACACATCTTCATTAGCTTACATGTCTTACCAAAAATAAATTTTACATTTTTAACCTTTGAAAACCTTGATATCAAGGGTCTTCAAGGGACAAGATGCTGTCTAGTGGCATATTTTTACATTAGTCAGCCCATTATCCCACTCATGAGAGAAAGGGGATAGCTGTCAATGCAAGTCCAATCATTTAAGGAAGTAAAACTCCTTGTTTTGACTTAAAGGCACTTTAATCTTGTCACTTTGTCCACGATAGTTTACATGTAATAATTTTGTTCTGGCTTTGGAGCATGCTGCATTGCTTGTCTAAATCAACTTCAGAACAACCATGGGGTGCCTGAACAAAATGACAGAATCACAAAATTACTGAGGTCAGAAGGGACCTCTAGAGGTCATCAGGTCCAAACTTTCTACTCAGGCAAGGCCACCCAGAGTCAGTTGTTTTACAACCGTGTTGATATGGCTTTTGACTCTCTCCAAGGAGAGGGACTTCACAGCCTCTCCAGGATGCCTGTGCCCTCACAGTAAAAAAGTAGGTTTATAATCTGCTGCACTGTGATGCTGCTAATAAATAAGAAATAATTTCTCAGAGCAGTTTATTAACAGTGCTTTTAAAACACATCAGTAGGACCACAGCACAGCCAAAGAATCCTTCTTAAAACAAATGTGTAACTGTAAACAACAGCAAATAAATACAACTATTTAAATTAGCTCTGCACTATGAAATGGAAAAACTCAGAATTAAACAAACATTTATGAGACACTATTTCTACTTTTTCATGCTAGTTAGCCATTCAAACTTGCTATGTCCTCAACAAGGCAACTTTTGCTTGTTCACAAATTAAAACACCTCATCACATTTATCAATAGATAGTGAAAAGGAAAGAAAATTGAAGTTAAATCTGCAAAGTGCACTTAAGAACTCAGACACTACTATAATCTAACTTCTTTGTACCCTTCTACGAACAGCAACTGAAAAGCAGGCCCTCATGCAATTTTTGATATTATATTTTATTTCTCTTGACAGCAAAAGTTCCTAATCTGATCCGTTTGCAATTTACTTCAATGCTTCCCATAACATTTTGTCCTGACAAAGAAGTTAATTTGCAACAGCTGTATGTTGACTAGCTTGGACGAGTCAGAATTAATAGAAACTGCATTGTGAACAACTTGAAAAGCACATCTTTTAAAGTATTTTTTCACTTATTTTCTTTACTTTAAAGATATTCTTTTTGAAGAAGTGCTGCATGCATCTTTGAGGAAAAATTGGTGCTATACAAGGTAAGTAGGTGTTTTCTTAGTAATCAAAGCAGATAACATTTCCAGTGGACATGAAAGTGTTCTGACACTTGGAGATGTACATACACACACTAGAACATGAATAGAGCCAACAGTGGCTCTAACACAATGCCGTTTCAGCATGTCTAGATGGTTCTAATGGGAAGCACAACAAACCAACCAACTCGTGGATCATTAGGCATTCTGCAGCATGAGGAAAATCCCAAGATTAGCTGGTACAGGGAGGCCCCAGTACCACAGGATGGGATGGAGCCTTCTAAAGTGATTTTAAAAATATGAGAAAATACATCATATAGAACAGGTTCTCTTTAAAAACAAACATAATACAGACTAAAAAACAAGGAAGGAGCGGTGTTGATCTCCACTGTAACAAAAGCATCACTAAGTTGCATGTGGGCTCCTCACTGCCAGGTAATGGCACATACAGAAGAGGTTTCCTAGCTATAAGCAGTCCCTAAAGACCATCTTCAATACAAATGTCAAAATAATCCATATATCTTCCATGGAAGCACATCCTTTAAACCTGGATCTATTAAAGCAGTGTATAGAGAAACTGAATTTTTGTTAGGGTTCCCATAGCTCTCTTTAAACACAGCTCTTCAGCCATATGAACAGCACTCCAAGCTCTGAGCTTCATTCATACTACATTTGCTTATACACAGAATTGTTCTGTGCATTTTCATACTGCGATACAGATATCTTCTACAGAACAAAGTTTCTTTTAATTTATGTTGAAATTTCCTGTAAATCACATTGTCAAGCTCCCCATAATGGCAGCTGAATAGCTTCAAAAATTTCATGTCCTTTTCAACTTGCAATGGCACTCCTTTAACCTAAAAATGTCATTACTTGCGATGACTGCAGTCATTCTCAGGAGAAAAAAATCCGAGATTCATGTACATTCTCCTGCATAGCTAGAATAACTTGATGTTTCTTCTTTCCTAATTAAGTTTTCTTCAATTAACTACTTCCCTGTGATAAAGGCACTACATAATAGAGCAGGAAACTTCATTTCACTTACTCCTCTTCCTTAGCATTCTTTGATTAAGATTTCTTTTGCCTACTTTAATTACTGTATTCTTTCCTTGATGCAGTAGTCAGAAGACATCTTACCAAAAGTTTATATGCTGTAAAAAAATGTGCACAAGTCAAACAACTATGCTTTGTTGTAACCACAAATCTTTACATTTTTCTGTCTATACCAGTTGGTTTATTTTTATTATTTTTTTTAATGTTTGCCTAATAGATAAACAACGCAATTGTCTGCGGAAATCTCATAAAAGGCAAATAGTTCTACCAACTCTTATACACAGTCCAGTGAGATTTGCTGTCACTGGTATTTTTGAGTGAAAGGGAAACAACTTCGATCTATGAAACTGTTTAGGTTTATGTCTTCTGCAGTGGGAAGAAAGGATCTGTTTTATATCCACTAACAAACTCCTTAGCAAGGAGAAAGATGCAGAGCACAAAGAGGGCAATGACAGTATGTTTTGGGTATTTATTTGGTTTAGATTTATCTCTCAGAGTGTAAAAGTCTTATATTGGCTAAGCACGATAGCTTGATTAAAATGAGAATGCAATTTTGTCTCCAGCATTGAGGATACAAACGCATGAAAGTTTACGGATAAGATCTGTGTATTCTTACTCATTTTCTTGGTAATGTTTCAGTCCACATTGTAACACAAATAAAGCAAGCTTCTTTTAAGACATTTGAAAATCATTTATGTAACATGTAATGAAACCAATTATTAGTCAATAAAAGAAATACTATATAGGGAGAGCACTTGCTAACACAAAAATACTGATCAATGTTGGCAGTGTCAAAATGCTGAAAAAAGTCATTCACTTCAGGGCCATTTGCTTCAAATGACAGACAGATCAGAGTTCCTTCGTATTGTGATAACCCATGGCTTCTAGACTATTACCTTCAAGTATTCTTCACATAAGAGCACAGAAAAATTCTCAGAACTCTCCACTTTTGAATTAATAATAATAAAACACCACAGAGTAGTAACCATCATACTATGAGGTATGCTTTTCGGTTAAACATAGAAAAACCAACTCAAGTTTGCAAGTCAGTAGAAGAGGGTTTTAAACTCCTATTCAAAAGACTAGGAATATTGCCCCAACCTTCAGATTGCTTAATAAGCTGCTATTCTCTACTCACAGACCTGATTTTATCATACTAGAGGAAAGAAAGAAACATAAGCAGATTAAGAGGCAATGTCTGCTTCTGATGTCTGCCTATAATGGCTATGCAATCTTTTTCTCTAACTTTCCGACAAGCCTACTGCAGCGTCTGGTCTTCAATAACACCAGGTGCCCAGGTTGGGATTTGTAAAGCGTGGCACTCTGACACCTTCTCGACCACTGGCAAAGCCTGTCTGAAAATGCCACCTCCTCCCCACCCTGTGATGGCTAAAAATCTCGACATTCCCAGTTAGGGGGCAATAACTGTAGGTGTAACAAGATAACATTTGTGCTGGATAAGGAGGGGGCTCTGGTTGGTTGCATATCATAGTGTTCAGACAGGAGGAAAAGCAAAGGAATTCTTAGAGATAACTACAACCTAATTACAACTAGCACGTTTAAACTAAGCTAGTGATTTACTAGACAAGTCTTGAATTATCTCTTCTGTGAATTCTCAAGGCTTGGGGAAGAGAGTTTCTTTCCTCCCTTCACAGTTCCAAGGCCGGCCGGTCTGTTAACATCTTTCTCATTGATAGACAGTTTCCAGATGTTCCCAACCCCGCCCCCTGTCAGCTCTGGCCCCACTGCTCCCAGCCGCTCCTGGCCTCACCAGCTGCTCCCCTACACCTCGTGTGTGTGGCTGGAGCTACAGACCACCACTCCTTGTGTTTTCAGCTCCTCAGCTAGGACATGTGTTAAGAACAATGTGCCTCCTGCCTCCTGGAGGTTCCTAAACACTCCTGTTTTTCTGATTATTCCACATGATTCATGTTTGCATCTCAGAATGCAGAGTCACATTAGCAAACGACAAGTCAGGTCTGAGATCAATCCAGGGAATCCAGCCATGAGGTGAGCGAACAGGGCTGGGCACTGGGACTACCAGTAACAGTCAGGACTGGGGGCCCTGGGCTGAGCCAGAATGGTCTCCTGGCTCCTTGGGCAGGGGAAAGGTTGGGCAGGGACAAGAAGGGTTATTACTTTTCCTTTTCTTAGGGATGTAGTTTTAGGATGCTGGGGCTACAAGCTGCTAAAACAGGGGTGGCCACAAACTTCAAGAACATTTAAACACAACTGGCATACTCAGTCTTTCATTTGTGGTAGAAAATTGTATAACTATCAACCTTTTGCCACCTATTTAGCATACTTTCCCTTTTTAAAGAAATGTGTACTGAAAAATAACTCAAAATCCCATCTTTAAAATTAACGTGTTTCATGATTGCACACTGGAATCTCTTCATTTGCCTCTCATTATCTCTCCCATATGTCAATAACAGAGTTCGTACTGGTCTCCAAGCTCCTCCTTTGGGAAGGAAAGAAAGATTAATGTCCCTTTTAAACTTCAGCCATCAGGCCTACCCTAATCACTGCTAAACCTTATTATTCATGGCACGTTTCATGTTCCAAATGGGGGTATTGTCAACAAAATAATGCCAAAGCATCTTACAGAATTATCTCTGATGGCTAAAGTGTTTTGGGATACAAAATTTATAAATGTGTCAAATATATTTTCATATATATTCTGCAACAATTGATGTTCTGAAGTCACAAAATTGAACATGCACTGAATATTCTCATTTTTCACAGAAACATGTAAGAATAAGCCGTTCTTAATAATTTTGTGAACTATATAAGAAAAGTCTCAGGCCTTAATTCACAAGGAATTTCTGTGCTGTCATACCTAAGTTTTAAGCATTTGACTGGGAATTAATTCCTTAAACCTCATACTTAGTCATTTTGGCTCTTTATTTGGAGACTGAAAAATCAGGCAAGTCTCAGCAATCCTCCTAATACCATGACACTTACAAAGACAGAAGCGTGTCTGCAATCCCTCTCTCTCTTAGACTGGTCTTATTTCTGTGTTAGAGATTCACAGTCTGGAACTGTTCCTGCACTTGGATGCCTTTAGATCTGTCTTTTGCATAATACAACTGTGTCATGCTTTTACTTTTAAAACACAGAGGAGCCTTCTCTGCAGCTTGAGATAAAATAATACCACATCTCTCATCTATTGAAAAACTGCTGTAGTCAACAAGCTCAGGGCTCTCATTATCCCCTGGCAAATCTGTGTCATCATGTAGCTCACAGTGCAAGACTGATAGTGCTAGAAGGAGACTAAGACTGAGGTTTGGTAGTGAGGGCTTGCAATTGCTTTTTATGTTGTTATTGCTAGTTTTGAACAGCTGGTGGATTAAAGAGCCATTTGTCACTGAACATTGCTTTAATCAATACTAAAACCCCCACACTGTATTAAAGTCAATAACTTGATTGACTTTCAAACTATTTAATATAAATTTCTCTTAATTGCCACAATAAATACCTTGTTGTGAATGGGTAGATATTTTTCTCCTTCTGATGTTTTAGAATTTTAGAGTGCCATTGCTACTAAGATCTTCATTAAGTCCTTCATATGATTTTTCAAAAGCAACCATTTAAAAGATACCAGTCAAAGACTGGGCTGGAGCTCTGTGTCAAAAATGATACATTTTTATTTGCTCATGAAATTTCAGGCTATCCACATGCTTGAAAACTCATGTAATCTCTGTATTGACTTCAGCAAATATTGCTGAAAAATGTGATCTTTACTTAAGATTTCATCACTGCTTTGTATTTGAAGATTTAAGTTTTTCAATAGCTAATTTTCCATCTACAAAACATGATCTGTCAGTAGCAGAGTAACTTGAAAAGAGTTTCTATTTCTGATGGTATACATCTATACCATAAATACCTTTCTTCCTTAAATCTTTACAGAAATCTGGTTGTGTCTCTTTGCACTCCACCAGTATAGAGTATGAAAATGGGCTTTCTTCATGATTTATGCATTCATCTGTTTGTCAGAGAATCATTTGAGGATTAAGACAAGGCAAGTGACATTGGAACTAATATTTTCAAAGCTCAATTAAATGAAAATAATCCTAGAAAATCAGAAATTTACCCTGTAATCACCCTGTAATTTCCTAGGTAATCTAGGTGTTACCCTCTAATTAAAACATTTAACATTCTATAAATTATCTTGAGCACATTTACCGAGTATATTATTGATAGCAGTGAAGATTGCATTTCAATATACTTCTTCGCATATAACAATATTCCAACACAAAAAATAATTTACAACTACTCAGAGCAAATGTAAGTACATCATAATTGCAGGCAAAATTTTAATACAGACAATGGAAGTGAAAGGCAGTGAGTTTAGAGGATAGTAGCTGGGTGCAAAGCAAAATATACACAGATGTTCCCCCAAAGAATGGTAAGCAGTGGGAAGGATTCAAAGATTTATTTCAGAGGCCAGACTGCTGAAAACTTATAGATCCTAATGGCACTGTACGGGCCTCAGACCAAGGCAAGAAGTGAGGCTTTTCTTCATGCCTCAGATCTATCAGCCCTTCCCCCTCCTTGGATCCCCCATCAGCCCACAAGGCCTTGCAGCACGTCTGTGAGTGTTCTCTCTCTTGTGCCCAGCGAGCAACCTTCTGTGGAACACATGCAGAGAAACATCCCAAAACTGTGTCTGGGAAAGATGCCTCATTCCAGGCAGGAAAGCTCCCTTAGTGAAAACTAACTGCCTACTTTGTAGCAATATCTTCCAGAAAAGAGCTATTTAACCCTACATTGGGAAAACAAATGCCTTTACTGCAGGTCTTCTCTTTGCCATAGAATGAGAAATTAATTGAATGCATCATACTTGAGTCTCAGCCAGCTTTGCATCAAAAAGTCTAACACTGTCACTGTATCTCAATTCTTTCACTGCAACAAAACCAGTGGAAGTTGAACTGCAAAGAGATGCAATTATCCTGGTGATTGTCCAATTTTCTGTACCAGGTTTCACTCAAGATGAATAGAAGATTCACTCAGTCTCAACAAGCTACCAAGGAGGTCCATAATATGATGGAAGACAACAGAAATACATTCAGAACCAGACAGCGATTTCTGCGGGGGAAGAAGTACAAAAGCTTGCACACAACCAAAGTGCGTAAAGGTTACCAAAGACTTTTCAGAATATATTAAAGGAAACTTCAGTAGGAACAAAAAGTAGAAGCCATATCCCAGTGGAACATAACACGTTTCTTTCTCTTCTTAATGAATATTAATGGAAGGGAGGAATACAAGTCTTTGACATTAGAATATTTTCAGTGTTGAAAGACTTTGTTTGAAAGTAATATTATTTATTCTTTAAACAGTTGAGTCTGGACCCACTGAACTTATTGTTAAAACTACCTTGGTCTGCATTCATATGGCCTTCAAGTAACAACAATTTTGATAGCACTAAGTTAAAAGGGCAAATTAAAAAAAAAATAAATAAATAAACCCCCAAAATTTAAACTAAATCATGGTTTTGATGGATTACTCCATGGTTAAATGTTTGTGTTTTTGTTAAGAAACAAAAAGATACTTACAATGAGTCTGACAGCCCAAGAATTTTTCTGGAGTTTGAACATGGAAGTACACATCCAGATTAGTCTGTGGAAATCAAATCTGGTCTACAAAAGTTGTCTCATGGACTTCAGTGGAAATATTAACTAATGGGAATAAAATACTAATGAAACAGTAACAGTAATCAAGACTCATAGTCCTAAACTGGGATAATGAATCATTCCTGAAATGTGATTCATACTATTCACCATGGACATACAAGTTGGCATTATAATTAACAGAGCTGCTTAGAAATGTGATCTCATGTCTTTCATGACCAAATCTGTTAAATCCATTTCTCCTCTCTCTTTTCCTCTTTCCAGGTACTGACCTTACAGAAGAGACATATTCCACCTCCCCGCTCCCCACCCCCCCCCAGTCACACCGTTTTCTTCCCAGAACTTTGATCCAAACAAAACTTAACTGGGGCTATCCAGATGTCTCCAAGTAGTTGTGATGGTTCATCAGTATTACCAATCAGTAATCATAGTAAATTCAAGTAATTTTCTGGTTCAAGGCGCTTCCCCATGCTTCAAATATCAGACACCAGCTAATGCAAGTCATGAACTTCAAAGCCCTCAAACAGCAAGTTGGCCAGGATATTCAAACTATGCCCCCATCTTAGAGCTTGAAATTGTATCATTGGTTTCATCACTCCTTGACATCAAGGATGTCCCTCGTAAACTACTAAAACAAATGAGCTATAAGAAGTACACATTCTCTACATTTTTCCTTTGATTCCAGACTGGAAGACATTTAGTCCTTCTTGTGGCTTGAGTTTTTGTTCTTCCTGAAACACCATTTATTACTAGTCCCCATTTATTAATAGAGTTTGACATTTCCAAAAAGCTTGTTAGTAATAAAACAAAAAAGTTCCTTGCACTTTATATGCAAGGGACTACCATTGTGATGGTACTAGAGCAGCATATGCTTGAATGGAAATTGTCTTGTACAAAGCCAGATAAATTGTGTGAACCAACCTGGTGCTAGTAGCTGAGGGGCAAAAATACAGTTTAAAATAAAAAGTTCTTTAAAGAACTAGTGAACACAGCAGGACATTCAATCATTCTTTCCGGTAAGAACTCTGTCCTTTTTGCAATTTATTTCCTGTAGAAATGAATTCTTCTCTCTCAAATGAAGTAGCTTAATCACAGCATAATAAAGAGACAGAATTTCCTCATGAGAACAGTTGTGCCTGCTCTCTGGCTTTTTCCTTCTCTTTCAAACCTCTCTAGAAGCCCACATCAGCATTATCTCAACCAAGAATAGTCAGCTTCCAGGCAGGTGACTCTCAGCTTTGCATTCCTTTACATGCGACGTGCAACTGGTTTATTAGAGATCTACCTGTATGACAGATAACCCTAAGTCCCAGTACAGAAGGACTCACAACAGTTTTCTCCTGTTCCCTCCCTCAGATTCTCATTTCCATCTGGTACAAGTGGAATCATCCATCTTAAAATTGATTGCAATGGTATTTTCAGGACAGCAGTTAGGCCATCCTTAGATAAACATTTGGGCATTGACTCTTGTTGCTATCACTCAGTTCAAGCAGGCTTCACGCCTTCAGCGTAAACCCAGTCTAAGGCACTGGTTTAAAGACACATGTTCCACATTTATCAGACAATTTTACTCCTATCAAGTATAGGAATGGAAACAAAATATGAGATCAAAATATGAGATCGAAATTCTTTGCCATCTACACTGGTGAATTGTGGGTTGTCAGAGATTACTTTGGATTTGCTACTTAATGTGAATTTAGTGGATTCTGTTATGTCACTACACCCTGAAGAAGAGAGTGCCTGGGAAAATAGATGACAGCCTAAGTCTTGTGGAAAAGGGAGGAGAGGACAAGGAAGAAAAATTCTGGAGAAACTTGGTTTGATCACAAGGTAAAACCTATGAGCCTGGTTTTTAGGAAACCAATGACTCTTTTGTGACCAGATGTGGTAGAAGATGAACAAAAATAAGTGATGAGTGAATAAGTGAAAAAGGAGGTGAGAAAATGTGACTTTATGATACATACCACTGCCTTTAAGCTGTTGCTATCACAGGACATACCCTTCTGCCTCTCTCCTCTCTCTGACTATCCACCTACCCTACCTCCCACCTACTCTCAGTACTAAAGGCTGAACAGCATCTTTCTGAGTGACGTGTGCCTGATGCATGATGCAGTCTCTAAAAGCTATTTACCAAAACCAACAACCAACACCAACAACCAGTCTTGTAATCTACTTCCCTGGGAAAACCAAACCAATTCCCTTTTGAAGTCTTTAGCCATTCATGCTCTCTAGTGCAATCACACAGGTCTGTCTCTCTGACCTGTTAATCTGAGTATTCCCATCCTAAAAAAGTCCTCAAACCACACTAGGGATAAATCATGAGACACGTTTGAATATCTTTGAATATCCCTCTCATCACTCTCCATCCCCAAGATTATGACCAGCTAATGTATTTCATCCTCTGACACCTCTCATCCCTCACTGGTTGGGTCTTGTAGGCAGTATCTGACAGACCCTATAAAGATGACAACGTGAAGAGAGCTGAATAACAAATCAGAATGACCACACAGCCTCAAGTGTCTCTCAGTTCCGTCCATTAATGAGAAGAGGGTCTCTCAGAAGTTACATTGACGTGCTGAAAGAACAAGGTATTAAACCAGAACAGGAGCAGGGAACAGACACCACCTTCTTTGAGTAAGACTGCTACTATTTCAGGAACAGGTAGAAGATCCCCTACTCTAACTGGAAATGTGAATATGGTCAAAAGAAATGCAGAGCTGCAGAGGCTATTATCAAATGGAGGACACCAGGAAACAGCACAAAATCCAAAAGCTCATGGACAACTGCATCTGCCTTTGGACAGCAAAAAGTTTTACTGTGGGGCAATGAGATACTACAAAGATTAAACTACACAAAGTGTCCATGAGAATTAAGACTTCAACCAGAAGATATCAACAAAAATCAAACAAATTTAATTCTTCTTATGTTGTTTCCATGAAATACCAATGACTTTTTTTTAAGGAAAAAAAAAAGTGGGGTTTTTTCCCCTTTCTTTTTTGTTTCCCTAAGCCTTAAATTGACCTTTCTTCAGACCTTTCATGCCACACTTTTTTGGCCCAGGAACCATAATTCTTGCCTCTGTGTTCACTGCCAGATGATTGCGCCTCACACATGAGCCATAATTCTTGCCTCTGTATTCACTATCAGGTGATTGTTCCTCACACATGTTATTTGGGGTTTTTTTGATAGCAAAAAAAAATATTGTACTGAGTAAATTATTTTCAGAATTAGGTGATTTCTAGGGAGGAAAACATATCTGACCATTTCATGTAGGATTCAGACACCTTTGTTGGTTCGACTCAATCTATAAAGTAATTTATACTTTCATATCCATGAGAAAATCCATTAGCATTAGCAGGAAGTACAGTAATGAATGCTAAACAACAGAAAATGCCATTATTAAAATAGAAATTATATTAATTACAGTGGTAGAACAGAGGCACCTCATAGGAAATAATAGTGTATTTTTTCACCAATCCATGTGATTGAAATCACAGGTCATAATTTGTCAATCAACCAAACAGAACTCTTTAGAGCAGCTATCCCTTTCTGAATTGCATCAAGACAACACTATAAATCAAACCCACAAATGATAAGAACTGCAAAGAGAAGTATAAAAATAAATGTAACATCTAACTGTCTCCATTACAGAATCAGCTCAGGAAGCAAACAGAACAACATGATAAAATGCATATAATTTAGAAGACTTCTTTTGTGCTATCTTCCCTTAGATGACAACTTAATCACTGAAAACCCTGAATACAGCTGGAAGAGAAAACTTGTGACAACAATATCTACTACCACTTTTTTTTCACCAGCCAGCATTTCTAAATCTTACTTAGAGAATATATCTAATGAACCAATGGGACTAGAAAGAAAGATGAAAAGAAAGCCCTAGATGTTTGCAGTCTGAGTGTATGGGTGGTTTCAATCACACATTCTATCAATTTAAATTCCCAGATTAGATAAAACCTGAGGAAGTATATATAAATTCTGTATAACACACAAAAGCACATTCTCTGACTTGCTTTGCAATACCTGGTTGGTGGTGATAAAGGAGTTCAGTGCAAATCACATCTCTTTTATAGCATGTTATAAAAATGTGTATTGCAAGCAGCCTCTCCCTTCCCAGGCTACAGATACCATCCCAGAGCAATTTGTCTATTTGTGCAATTTTGCTAGCGTTAGCAGTAAACAAAATACACCTCTTATGAAAAAAAAAATCCAAACCCAAACCTTAATCAATGTTTCTTCTTTGAGAATAAAAGCTGATTAATCCTTTGGTGCCCAGGAGTCCTCAGGTCAGTAATGTTAAGCATTAATACAAGCTGTTTATTTTTATAGTCTTTACTGACTTTGTTGAGCTATCACAGACCTGTCTTCCATGTCACTAGATCAGAGTTTTCTTCATACTTCTGATCCTTTGTAACATTAAAATGGAGATGCCCATCTGACCTTTGCTTTAGAAGAAAAAGAGACAGTAAGCAGAGATTTGAGAAAGGATATGGACATGAATCCTCTCGGGTGGAGGCGACAGTGCTTTCACAATTCAGTTACTTATTTAATGTTATTCTGTGTCCCATACAATGTAATTCTGTATCCCATACAATCCCAGCAGTCTTGCTAACTCAAGCTCCTCTCTTTTGGTATCAGGCATCATTATCTAAGTTCCTATATGCTGTTGGGCAAGGATCTTTGCAAGTAAGTGTTTCTGTGGTTTATTTACTTCCTTTTAGAGGGCTGAAATTATGCACACCTCCTCCTGGTAAACTAGGAGAGTAAACTGAACCAAGAACTCCAAGAGAAAGTGGTTTCCAACATCGCCTTGTGTTTTCCTGCTTTTCAGCCACAATGCCCTCAAACTATTTTGAACTTCATTCACAAATTATGACAGTTAACTTTTTTTAATGCAGGTGAGAAATTCAGACAACAGAATGCAGTTATGCTTATGACTTAATTGTTTCATAGGGAAGACATAGGAAACGGGACATTCCCCATCTAAGTCCCTTCTAAATTCTTCTCAGACACAATGAGGGACTTCTAAGCACATTTGTAAAAGCGTGGTAGAGGCAGTCTGGCTCAGAGCTTGTTCTGCCCTTCTGTTCCCCCTTAAGCCTGATAAGTAGTTCTGTTCTTTGCTAACAAAAGAGTGTGTCCCTGGATTGCAGTTATCCATTTATAGCTCTGGTGTCAAGGTACCAACTGTGGGAATGTCTAGTACTTATACCTGCTAATACAACTGTTCCCTCCTTTTTTAGCAGCAGGGAAAAGTATCTCATGGGCTTTGAAAACCGCTAAGAAAGGGTGCTTTATAATTCAATGAAATTTAATCATCATTGGAATTCTAATAAATAACTAGGAATTCAGTTTGAAGTTCTTCATCTAATTCTGTATTCTAATGTCTTTTGGAAGCTAATTGTAGCAGACAAAGATTACAGTCTTGCTTCCCTTTTGTGAAATGAATCCATTTTAATGAAGACTTTGAGAGCGGGATTAGCTCAACCCTTGCATAGGCAAAGTATTTCCTCAAATACCAACAAAAAATCAAGGCAAATAAAAGCATCTGTTTGCCTGAAAGTCTTGAACATAAACCCATAGGATTATAGGTGTCATAGACAGGTAAATGCATAACCCTGTCTGTTGTGTCTGGCTAAGATGGAGTTCATTTCCCTGTAGTGGCCCTCACAGTGGTGCTGCACTGTAGCCAGAAAGGTGCTCTGCATTGGTAGCCAGGAAGGTGTTGATAACACAGCAGTGTTTTGGCTACCACTGAGCAGTGCTGGCGCAGCATCAGTGCTGTCTCTCAACATTCCTCTACCACTCAGTCGAGGGCAAGATCCCAAGAGGGGACACAACCAGCCCAGCTGATCCAGAGTAAACAAAGAGATATTCCATACTGTGACATCAGCTCAGATATAAAACCTATGGAAAGGAGGAGGAAGGGAGGTATTTGTTATTTACAATGTTTGCCTTCTGAAGCAACCGGTATGTATGCTGAAAGCTCTGCTTCCCTGGAAGTAGCCAAACACTGCTTGTTAATGGGAAACAGAGAATAAACCTTGTTATTTTCATCTTTGCTTATGCACTAATAAACTTTTGCTTTAATAAACTGCCTTATTTCACCATTCAAGTTGTTTTCCATCTTATTCTCTCTCCCCTGCCTGCCTGGGAAGGGGAGAGATAGAGCAGCTTGGTGGGCATCTGGTGTCCAGCCAACCTCAACACATCACACCTGGCCAGCAGGGAAGTTCAGAATATTCCTACCTTCATCATCTCTGCCTATAACATCTTGAGCATCTGCTCCTACAGGGTACAGAATCAGGAAAACAGAGAGCACTCTGAAAACAAAGATAGAAAATCTCACTTAGTAGTCCCGAGTAGAGAGGGCCCTCCAACCTGTAAGATTTGCATGAAATAAGAAGGCAATTAGTGTGATATCTATTTTAAAAGTGCTAATTCCAGAAGACCAGATTGCTCTCTATAAATACCTCTAGAAACATATATCAGGAACAGAGAATAGCTATTTAAAATAAAGAACAAGACTCCAGAATATATGGGTATGAATTAACAGTGTATCATTTAAGGATTAAAATAGCAGAAAAGATTAAACAGCATTGTAGGAGGGAGAGAGAACAAGAAAAATCAAGACAGTCAAGTCTGAGTGCAAATAAACTTTAGACTCAAAAAGGGGATATTTATGAAAAGGATTATATAGTTCCTATATAGTTCCTGTATTATATAGTTCCTATAGTTACTAACTATAGGAAGGGACTGGATTTATAATCTAGAAGGTTTCTGCTGGCTGTGTTTTTTCTGCAAACACTGACATTACAGCAATCTCTTCGAGCAGAACCATACCCTGTAGCTGTGCAGTATTCTTTTTTATATACTTTATGCACCTATTGTAAGCACAATTATAAATACAATTCTGCTTCCAACTGCTTTAAATAATTTTTCAAGCTTTTTTTTTTTTAATTATTCATTTTCTCTTTTATGTATGGAAGGAAAAAAAAGTTTTTAACACTAACTTTAGCAGAGAATATGGGCTACTTTCATCCCTGAAGGGTATCTTTTTTTTCAAGATGGATTTTCAGGAGTTCTAATAATGGCATGGTTCTTCAGCAGAAATTTGAAATGCAGCCAGAGCCTAATTCTGTAATAAGAGAAATACCTTCTACATTAAAACTTCTTAAAGAACACTTAAAACTTCAAAACTTTCCAGTTGCATCTATTGATTTTTAAATTCCACACAGCTGCCCAATGTTATTGGAAACCATTCCATGGAACTCGATCTCTGGGTAGGAGATAAATGAAGGTGTCTTTTATCTATCATCCATACAATGCCAGTGAAAGCTCACTGAATTTATTGATAGGAATTTTAAGTCCACAATTTTTTCACCGAAATGCAACAGTTACATTCATATAAAGACTTAAACTTGACCATTTTACTCTAGAATAGAGCAAACAATATATTCCCTGTTTCAGGAATGGAGGAATCAAGAGGCTGCATATGCAGTTTACAGTCAAGCTGCTCAGAGAGCCTTGTCTGAGGAGGCACAAAATAGCCCTGTACACACCACCTTCTATCCAAGTTCTATAAGTTCATATTTGTGCCTCTTTTGTAAATATTTTTAGAGGTTTTGAAGGTTTTTTTGATGAGTTTCATTGAGAGGATAAAATTGCTGTTATAGGAACAATATGATAAGAAGCCATGAGTGGTTCAAGAGGCAAAGGACACAAGCTGAAACACATGAAGTGTTCTTTGAACAACAGACTTGAACACTGCTATTGAGAGGATGACTGAGGACTGGAACAGGTTGCCCAAAGATTTTACGGAGTCATTCACTGGAAATATTCAAAAGCAGTTCTTCTAGGCATCCCAACTTTATTAAACATAGACACTGGAAACTGAAAACATCAAATATCAGTAAGTGAGTTTCCAAGGACCAGCATATTTGCTTTATTAAACAATTACCAGCCATCACCCATCCATTTTTCCTCTTCAATTATGTAATATGAACAGTTGATTTCTTATCAAAGTTCCACTTTTGCCAAGTTTCTTCACTGTTCACAGTGAACTAATTAGAAAAAGTCTTTAGGAGTTGAAGTATAAAAATTGGACCACACACAGATGTTAAACAGTTTCATTAACTGATTTATCATTTCAGGTTTACAGATAGGAGAAATCTCAAATTAACTAAACAGAGACTGTTAATGTACAAAGTTACCCAATTTAATGTGCAAGTAATATTTTAAATTACTTCTTTAGACAACAAACCATGAGATAAAAACTAATATCTTTGAAAAATAGCATGAAGTGAATAAAAGTATTCTTTGTAGAAATGATGTATTAAGGTTTAAAAAACCCCTATTTTTAGTAAAACTTGAACAAGAGCTGCCTAGAGATTTCTTATTTTTACTGGAATTAGACTCAAAGCAGTTTATAACGTTTTTGTGCAATCTTGTTTACTATTGTGTAGACTATTCTCAGTGCTCCCCAAAACAATTATAATGAACTGAAACAATTCACCTTCAGTTTATCCTGAAATATATACAGCCTGGAAAAATGTAAACTTATACTTTTCTAAACCCTCAGGAACACAGTAAATAATTTAAGACCTTGATCCCAATCTCCTTATCAAAAACAAACAAACAAACAAAAACAACCCACAAAACAAAAACAAACAAACAAAAAACAACCAACCAAAAAAAAACCACAGCAACCCCCCCAATTTTCCTCCTCACATTGCTTTCTTTGACTGACTCTTTTCATTTTAATACCCTGAATTTGCAGAAATGATTTCTCTACGCTAGTGAACAGATTTTGTCTTGAAAGCAAATCATAGAGTATTAGCAACATTTTCTTCAAAGTGATACATATCAAAATTCCTTCTTCAGCATTTTCATCAGGAGTTCAAAAACTGATGTTTTCATTAATTGAAATGATGCTACACTTTATTTTGTACAAACTGTGCCTCCCTCATCATGTAAATACTGGATTCGTTTACTGTTCTCTAATATTAATATTGACAGAAAGTAACCAGCTGTAGTACAGCACTTTAAAAATTTAAAATCTGTTCTGTAGTCAGTGCCAAGGGTAAAAAGAATTTATCATTCTTTGACATATTTACAAGTTAGGTTTTGCCGCACATTTTACTTAAATGAAAAATGCAAGGCATACTGCTCCTGCTGCCTCAATAACTTCAGTTTGGGACTGTATTAAGTTAGTTTGTTGTGCAGGTCTGACGGTGTTTAAAAGATGAAGCCAATGAGATAAGTCTGGGAGCTTATTTTCTCCACATTTAGAACTTTAACTGCCGCTTTACCTGAAAGTATTAGAGCAGACAGTTCATTACTACCTGAAAAGGGCTACTACATTGTATGTGAAGAGGTCATCTGAAACTGATGACCTTTAAAGGGCATACACAAAATGAATTTTGCTTTGCTGAAAGACTCTCCTTTGCACAGTAAAAATCTTACTGTAACAGCAGCTGTATATGTTCAGTGAGTAGAAATAAGAGATTTCAGCTACCTTTACCTACTTTAACTCTGCCATAAATTTACTTTTGATCCAATTGGGAGAATATTTATTGATGGTGACATTAAAAGTCACTTTGCTCTGGCTCATGATTTGAGTGATGAATTGATAGTTTTTATGATTTCATTTCATTTTTACTGCTTGTTTTCACAAATATGTTACATATATTCTTTGAAAACAGGAAAGAACTTTTTCTTTAGTTCTATAACACTAAGGAGCTTAAAGCCTGCAAGATTTGCAGATGCTGCAGATTCAAAAATGGACAGATAGGCTGTAAAATAACACAATGAGAGATGTCTCCTTAGTGTGTAACTTCAGCAATTTCCCCCATTTTTTCCTCCCTAAGGCTACGTGAAATTTATGGGATGTCAGATCACACCTGGCAGAGAAACACATACTTCCCTTGTGGTCACATACATACAAACATTTTTGTTACAGTGGATTCCAGCACTTGAATTCTTCCCACATAATAATGGTACTCAACTAAAACACCTGAATTAGGGACTCAATTCCCTCTATAGTCAATAAAGAAAGACTGTCACTTTCAGACAATGACTCAGATTTTTCCCATTATCTTCCTCGAGATTTTTTCCTGCTTTTTCAGGACCCGTTTTGTAGCGCAAACCTGGACCAGCAAATAGGTGCTGGTTGGACCTGGACCACCAACTCAAGAGGGAGAAAATATTCTTACATATACATGTGCTATCTTGACAGGACATACTACATACAAAATCAAATCAGCTTTAACCTGTTCCAGGGATGCTAACTGCAGGATCTCTACTTATCAGTGTTAGGAAGGAAGCAGGCAGAAAAGGCAGAGGACTGCTTAATCCAGCTAAGGTATGCTCTTCAGGTCCTACACAATGCATACAGCAAAAATGCAACTCAGCCTGCTAAAGGTGGAATATGATGAATCATAATGCAGGAATGGCAGGACCTAAGGAGTCATGTTTGCACTGCACTCAGTCATTATGTATAAGGGGCAATATATATTCACTGACATAAATGTGGGTTCCTGAGGTGCAGGATGAATTTTACTTGTACAGTGAATGATCCACAATAATAAAAACCTTGGGACAGTGGCTGATGTTTGATCTCTGTGATGGTGCTAATCTGGATGCTGTAAGAGGCCAGTAAAATGATCAAGGAACCAGAACAGGCAGAGAACCTCATCCCAAACCACTCTGAAATACATAAGGCTATGTCTGGATCAAGGCTACTCCTGAGCATATAATACAGTCATTATAGTGCAGCAAGTCTTGGGGTTTACATATGAATGCAGATTTCTCCAGAAACATCCAAAAAACTTCTGCCAATGGGATAGAATCCCATTTTGGAACATACAGGTGCTGCCTCTCATTTCCTGGCAGGTGCTCCTTGAGCACACTTGCGCAGCCCACTTTGAAGTTTTGTTTGTCTCATGCCGTTCACTCTTTGGTCTTTCTGTTGGCCAATCCCCTTCCAGAAAGGTATTCCCTGGCCTAGATTTGCTGCACCTGACCAAGGTCTGGTACCTTTGCACCTTTCTAAGTGTTGCAATAAACTCGTTCCTGTTCTGCCAGTCTATCTTGCTCAGAGGCTAATACAGCGTCCATACAGAACTCCTTGCTCATCCTGCATTGAACAGATTTTACTGTGGGTTCTCTGAAAGGCAGTGGTGACACTGAGAAATTTCTAAGGTGCCTGCCTCCATGCTAGTCATGACAAAGGAAGGTAGCTAAGCACATTGCCCCAGTGCCAGTGCCCTAGTGGAGATATCCCTGAAATTCAAGTGAATTTTGAGCATTTCTCTCTACTTGTATTAAGAGAAGCTTTGGCAAAGGACAGATATGACTCCCCCAATCTACCAGATGTTTGGACCTAGAAAATGATAAGGTTTTGTGTAACTCTAAAGATTATTGGTATCTACAGGTCACAAAGTACCAAATAGCTGGATCCCATCAGTTTCCACTGTGCGGATTTGCCCCTATGGGGTTAGAACATCACAGCTTCAAAACAGAAGTGCCCAAATCTCTCTCAGTTGTTCATATAATGATTTGAAAGTGAGAAAAAGAAGAATTTTAAACTTCTGGAGAATGCCTTATCTTATTCCATTTCCAATGACATTTCTAAAAAAGTGTTTGAATAAGATTTTGTACGCACACAGAATTGAATTAAGACTATTTTTTTATGCCTACTGATATTCATGCAATGTATACTCTGTACCATGGACAAAGTAGAGAATGGTGTCAAAATACAACCTCATCTTTCATGTTCAAAACTCTGTCTAAGGAAATGAACAGAACCTTCATTTTGATAGCACAAGACCTCTGTTTCCAAGCACCTGTGAACAAAGTTCTACAGCTTGTACAGAAATAAGTTAAAGACAGAAAAAATATCTTGGTCTAAATTCAAATAGCTGGAAAGAAAGAAGCGCGCAGTTTTTCATTTCTCCTGCAAAATCTAGGAAAGTGTGACACACAGACATTATACCCACCACCTGAAGAAATTTTAACTGAAGGAGGTCTTGAGACACATGGCAAAACAAAATTAGTTTTGAACTACCTTAGCATAAAATTGATAGACCAAAATGGAGTTGAAAGGTCGTGTTCCATTAAAAGCTGGTGCTCTATTTCATGACAGCACTTAGTTGTGTTAGGAGAGCAATATCTAACCCACAAAAGGTGTAACAGATCTATATGGATAGACGTGTCTATCTAAAAAATTCTGTTTCAGAACAAATCCACCATTAAGTGTGATGTATGAAGACACTGTCAAGGCTTTAGAGTTGGGTGCTTACAGTATTTCATGACTAACTTTTTGCAGAGCATGTCATTAACATGCAGAGAATTTTATCTATGCATATACAGAAAGTGGGTTCTCGTTTCACACCTGAAATGAGAGGATCATATTCAAAATAAAGTCTTATATCTTTCTTTTTCTCTCAAACCAGCATTCAGTGATCAAAATCAGTGCCCAGGGACAAGAGTAAATTAGAAGTTATCTAGCTTATTACCTTGAGAATTTATGTCATAGCTGCTAGTCAAAAATTCCTTTCAAAAGTTTTGGGAATACAATGATCATACTGCATCTCTGTGTAACAGACTTCTCAGTCTCAATTCCTAATTTCCTCTTTTCTCTTCTTTTTGAGCAAAAAGGAGTGCCTGAGAATTATGAAAGGCTTATGCTGAGACATATGAACCTATTGCTTCTTGAAATAGTTTCTGACAATGACACAGTTTAAAAAAACAAGTTAACATAGGCTTTGATGGAGGATTCACTGCTTACTTTTAGAGTGCAAGCCCTACTTTGTGAACTATGAAACTTTTTATGCAGTCATATAAAAAGAAAGCTATTTTAGCTATGCTCATGTGCAATTGCAACTAAATAGATCTTTTGCCAAGAGTCTTACCAGTTTTCTGGCCAAAGGTTACTATAGTAAGGTTAAACTGTCTGAATCATGGACAGCCTTGGTCATAGTCTCAGTCTCTCTTTTCCTTTCAGTTGGTTGGTAATACAAAATACATCTATTTTACCTTCAGATAAATGGTGACTTTGCACTCTCATGCTCAAGCAATAGAATTTTTGGAAATATGTGACGTGACCTGAGACTTGTTTCTTTGACTTATTAAGCAGCATCTAATAGGCAAGAACTACACAGTTAATTTAAATACAAAACAAACGTTTAAGCCACAGAAACAATTGGAATATCCATAATGGCATCTGAATGACTGCTTGCTTTGTTCTGCACATTGACTGTGAAACAAGGGGAAAGACATTCTGAAGAGATGACAATCTGAAAAAGTATCCTGATGCATCTTTCATACAACTACGGAATCCAGGCTACCACACAAAACACCTAGCAGCTTGAGAGATACAAGAATATAGTGTACGTGTGGCCACATCAACATCACTGTAGGCTAATCCTTTTCAAATATGCGTGGTTTAGATCTTTAGAGTCACATAATCGGCTGTGTTTAATTTTGACATTTTAGTAATATTGAGTGAGACTTAACTGCTGGATTTGGTGTTTAGAAACTAAAAGATCATTACTCATTGTCTTGGAAACCCGGTAGCTCAATTGTTGAATTTTTTGTTTACTGTTACGTACACTCCCAAGTAATACAAATAAAATATGGGTTTAGATTGACCTTTGTCTCATGTTTTGAATTTTGGATGTAAATTTGCTCAGTGTTTCAATTTACTTGAACAAGACAACAGCGGTGAAATGAAAACATCACTTAACTAAAGCTGGTCTATAATCATGCTGTTGTTTATCTGGTTTCTGGGTCCCCAGCTCTTAGCAGCAAGCTGTTCTGAAACACCAAGACTCTATATCTCAAACACCATCAGCTTCCCCATTCTCTTCCAGGTAAACTATTTAGCAACTGTTCTACATTCCATTTCAAATTTTATCGGTTGTAAAAGGGGAAAATTGCTGACAAATGTATAGTTTGGGTCAGCCTTCTTTTGATGAACTCAGCACAGATTTATTCATAAATTTCTGATACTGCAGCAATTTTTGACAAACAAACCCTTTAATATCTAGATCTCAATGTACTGAAAAGGCAGAAAATCAACTTCCCAGTGAGTGTGAGACTTCCAGTGGCATAAAAGGAAGAAAAGAGCTACTTTGCCATCTGTCTGAACAGCACAGAAAAGTTGCTGGAAAGCCTGGCATAACAATTCTGTCTTCACCACCTCCTGAGACAATTACAAATGTTTAGGGAAGAGAGAGGAAAAAATGTTGTATTATAAATCTAAATCAAGTGTTTAAAGTATGGAAATACTGTGTGGGCTGTTCACTTTCATACAGGAGCTAAAGTATATTCCTGTGAGAAAAAAAAAAAAAAAGAAAAAAAAGGAAGGAAACACAGAAATAGAGCTATAGAAACACAAGTATCCTTTTAGATATAAAAGAATATTTATAAGGCTATTATTAATGAAGAAAATGCTCTTGCCATGGTAAGCACAGGTTTTATTACCACAGGAGGATTTAAATGGAGCTGTTGAGCTCATATGTATGGCTGGTTTTGAACCTGAATCATAGTTGACAGAGCGCACCTCAGGTTAGGAACTGAGATGGTGAAACTGCTTGAGAGAATCTCAGCTATGCCTAAGCCTGGATCTTAATTCACCAACCACTTACAGTGTCATAACTCTTATTCCTTGCACTACTGATACCTGTGAAAATACTCAGAAACCATGCCAGAGTAAAAAGCCACAGATGAGCCATGGTCCTTATGGGAACATGTTAGCACATTTCAGGAGTCACTTCCCACAAACTCAAGTTTTCTCTTACGACTTCTAAGACAAGCAGACAAACAGCTCCTTCCTAGTTGCTGTGCAAAGATGCAACTCTGTCAGTGGTATTGCCACTGCTAGTAACAGGATATAAGCTTTGCACTGAGTTTTCAAAGCCTCAGAACTGAGGTTTATTGTGTGAACTTTGGTTTACATGGTTTATCTGTGACTGCAATTTCTCTAGCTGGTCAGTTGTTGTAAGTAATGTGTTTTACTTTTGTTTATGTGTGCAGAGTACAACCATAGCTCTAAATGCACAGCAGTAACAAAGACTATATCAAGCTGTTGGAAAGTATCCAAAGGAGGGCAATGAAGATGGTGAGAGCCCTGAGAGGAATCTGTATGAGGAGCGGCTGAGGTCACTTGGTCTGTTCACCCTGGAGAAGAGGACACTGAGCAGAGACCTCACTGCAGTTACAACTTCCTGGTGAGGGGCAGAGGAGGGGCAGGCACTGATCTCTTCTCTGGGGTGATCAGTGACAGGACCCAAGGGAACGGCCTGAAGTTGTGGCAGGGGAGGTTTAGGTTGGGTAGGTATTAGAAAGAGGTTCTTCTCCCAGAGGGTGGTTGGGCACTGAACAGGCTCCCCAGTGAAGCGGTCACAGTACCAAGCCTGACAGAGTTCAAAAAGTATTTGAACAATATTCTCAGGCACATGGTGTGACTCTTGTGGGACTCTGTGCAGGGCCAGGAGTTGGACTTAATGGTCCCTGTTGTTCCCTTCCAATGCAGCGTATTCTGTGATTGTGTGACTTATTCTATGTCGAATTCGATATTTATGACTAACATAATAGAATCATAGAAAGACTTGGATTGGATGGGACCTTAAAATTCATCTAGTTTCAAACCCTCCTGCCATAGACAGGGACATCTTCCACTCGATCAGATTGCTCAAAGCCATCCAGCCTGACCTTGAACACCTCCAGGGATGGGGCATTCACAACTTCTCTGGGCAATCTGTTGTGGTGTCTCACCCTCTTCCAGTGTCTCATCACACTCATATTTAAAAAATTCTTCCTTGTATCTGTTCTACATATACTCTCATAGAAAAGCCTTTCTTGTCTTCCTTGTACGCACACTTACTTAAAGGCTGCAACAAGGTTTCCCCAGAGCTTCCTCTTCTCCAATTCTCTCAACCTCTCTTCACATGACAGATGTTGCAACCATGTGATTATTTTTGGTACCCTTCTCTGGAATTGGTCTAACGGGTCCATGTCTTTCTTGTACTATAGGCCCCAGAGCTGGATGCAACACTCCAGGTGGGGGTCTCTTGGGAGTGAAGCTGCTCAATCTGCTGGCCATGCTTCTTTTTATGCAGGCTCAGGTCAGGCATATGACATAATGCAAGAACTACCAGTCTAGCATGACTGCACAGGCTTTCAAAAGTAGAGGCAGAGGAGTAGAGGTACAGAGTAGTACCAGCATGGGGTGGTAAGAGATGCAGCTCAGGCTTGGCACTGGAGGGTCCACAGCTATGAACAACTCATCCATGGTCAGTTAAAGAAATGCAAACTTGGAACCAGACAAAAGTAGTTCTAAGGTAACAAAGAGAACAAAGACATAGTGTCTAATGTGTAAAACAGCCATATGTTGTAAGATCAGATGTCATGTGGAGCTGCAGACCAATGAAGAAAGAAATGCATCCTAACAAACATAAAAAATACACTGAATCTAATTTTGAATGTAATGATTTAGTGTGACTCTGGAGTCATGAAAATGCTTTGGTGTGTCTTGGATCCACACATAAAATCTATAGTGGTTGAGACTGATTTTAGCATGGGCACTACAGCCAGGCAGAGATCGTGGATTAGAATGCAGCACCCAACCTGTCACATTGCACAGATTAGGCCAGAATCCTGTTTGAATCCAGGTTTCCTCTCAGACAGCCTGCAGGAAGAAAACAGGAAAATCCCTACATCTGCTCATCCTTAGTCATCCGTCCCCTCTCTAGCTATTTATTATTTAGATAATGTTTTCTCTAAATCATTCCTATTTTATGCCTATCACTGCAATGTAACATTGCTGATCTAAGCTTTCATCTCTCCTTACTTTGCTAGCCAACATTACACTGATTAGCAGAGAAACAGATGTTTACGCAGAAATAGAATTGTTCAATGTAGCTTAATTTTCTTTAAGAGTATTGAGCAGAACATGGTTTCACAGAGCAAAGAGAAGCCAACACGCTCCTGACATTATTTCAGGACTGATTAAACCACTGGGCATCAGTGGAAGCAGGATGTGGTCCCAGGAGGAAGTTTTAACAAGACTATTTCATTAATATCTTGTTATCCATTTCCTCTTCATCTCTCACTTAAGAGATTTTCCACAGATCATTTAATAACCTAATCTGCTAACCGCTGTCATTACCCTGTTCTTCTGACCTTTACCCTTCCTTTTTTTATTTTCAAATAAATGTAGAAATACAGATAAAGTAGTGTTTCAGTAAAAATTGAGACTTCTAAGACAGTATGTATCTGGTTAGGAATTGGAGAAGTAGAGTGGTATTTATTAGATGACAGACAACAAATGAAAAGTGTGCTAAGGCGTTTTCTCATCTTGCTCTGGGAGTAAGGAACCTTTTAGGGCACTGACTAATACAGAAGCTTCAGTCTGTGACTGCTAGTCCATCCCTTTCCCAAATGAACATGGCGTGTAAAGGAAGGTCTATCACATAAAAACGGTCATTTTGCATGATCCAGGTTAACAACATAATTAGAAAGAGAGGTGTCTCTTTTGGATTAGGGTGTAGGACATGATGAACAGAATCAAATAGCAGCTGGTCTGGAAAATGAAAACCCTAGTCAAGGTCAAGCAAATATAACCACAGCCTACAGGACATGTATGTATCCTTTCCACCCTTTCTAGCCTTTGCAAGGCCTCACCTGAATCACTATGCAATGCAAAACACAGTTCAGAAAACTAGAAAATGTGAGCCACATAAGGAGTCTTAATCACAACAGAGGAAAAGATAGGGGAGATAATTGCCAAGTTCAGAGACAGCAAACAAAAGGAACTGTATCCAGTGTTTCCATTTTTTACTAAAGAAACATTACTTGCATCTAGAAATTTCATGTACAACTTGTAGTCCTCAAAGTTTCCAGTTGACCCATGTCTTGGAATATGTTTTCAAAATAGAGTATTGGTCAATAATGTCTGTTACTTCTTATGTTTAGCAAGGAAGGAACGGAAGTAACCAAGGAAAAAGAAGCTCTTGGTTTGAATAAAAGTAACCTGAACAGGGGTGCATTACATTCTTCTCTTTGAAAATTTGCAACAATAAAAGTAGATCATCAGCTAAAGAAAGGTAAACTAGAATTTTGTATGACCACAATTCCAAAAATCAAAGGTAATTTTGGTGAAGCCAGAGATCTAAAACAAAGAAGTACTGTGATTCTACCTTTTCATGAAATGCATTGCCTACAGTCCCTAACTGATAATTTTCTTCTGAAAATTTACATCAATTAGCTCACATTCTGCTTATAGCATCAAAGTATTTCCATGCTTTGATAAATGACAGCTGAGATGTCAGTGGTCACTGCTCCTTAAACGAGCCACATAGATGTAAAAACGGCAATTTTGCAGGCACTTAGAAATCAGGAAAAAAAATTACAGGAGCTACTGAAAAAGAAGGCAGCATAAGCATGAATCACATTTGCTGAGGTTGTATCATGTTATTCTTTTCTCTCGTTCCATCAATAGTCCAGGTCCATTCTCCACTTCTCTCAGAGATCACTACACTTCTCAACTACAAGTGATAGTCTTGCATTAGTTCATTTTGGGGCTTCTCTTGGTCTTTAGATACAAAAAATCAGTTACAGAAGGACAAAATGAAATTACAGATTCGTAGAATCATAGATTTATTTAGGTTGGAAAAGACCTTTAAGATCATTCAGTACAACCATGTCCTTAAATACCTTCATGAATAGTGACTCCACCAGTTCCCTTGGCAGCTTGTTCCAGTCCTTGACAACCATTTCAGTGAAAAATTTTTCATAATATCCAATCTAAATCTCCCCAGTGTAGCTTGAGACTGTTTCCTCTCATTCTACTGTTTGTAACTTGTTTCAGGTAGTTGTAGAGAGTAATAAAGGCTTCCCTGGGCCTCCTCCTTTTCTCCAGGCTAAACAACACCAGCTGTCTCAACCGCTCCTCATAAAATTTGTTCTCCAGATCTTTCACCAGCTTTGCTGCCCTTATCTGGATACTCTGCAGCACTTCAATATCTTTCTTGCAGGGATATGCCCAGAACTGAACACAGGATTCGAAGTGTGGTCTCACTAGTGCTGAGTACAGGGGGACAATCCCTTCCCTGGTCCCACTGGCCACACTATTTCTGATACAAGCCAGGATGCCATTGGCCTTCCTGGCCACCTGGGCACACTGCTGGCTGACGTTCACGTGCTCCTTTTCTACTGAGCAGCTTTTCCAGTGGCTCTGCCCCAAGCCTGTAGCACTGCTGGGGTTAAGCCAAGTGCAGGACCAGGCACTTGGCCTTGTTGAACCTCTTACAATTGGCCTTGGTCCATTGATCCAGCATGTCCAGATCCCTCCGCAGAGTCCTCCTGCCCTGCATCAGATCAACACTCACACAACTTGGTGTCATTGGCAAACTGAATGATCCCCTTGTCCAGATCATTGACAAAAATATTAAACGGGACTGGCCCAAACACTGAGCCCTGTGGAACATCCTTTGTGACTGGCCACCAGTAAGATGTAACTCCTTGTACTAGTTTAAAGTTAAACCAGCAGGAGAAATGAAACCAACTCCAAAAGAGATTGCAAGTCAGAATTACAATTTAATAAAAAGACCACAACAAGTGCAATGATGCAGAGGAAAATCAGTTTGACCCACAAAAAACCCCCAAAAAACAGATGTACAACCCAGCACACTGGGACATGAACAAAACAGAGCTCACCAGCTCCTGTGAGCACCATGTAGCCCATCCCTTAGTACAAAGTGAAAGCAAAGAGAAAACCTGTTGCTGAGGATGATGTCTGCAGTCTGGTCAAGAGTGGCAGTTTCAGTCCTGTTGAGGTCCTCATCCTCCTCTGGATCCCACAAATGGTCCCAGAAGTCCCAAACCCCCAAGGTTATATATGCTTGGGCTCAGATGGGAGTGCCCAGTACCTCCCCCAGGGTGAGGAGTTTCACAATGCGTGATTTACTACACTATGAGTCATGGGATACTCCTTGATGGTCCATTAGCAGACATGACTTGTCAGGCTGGGTGTGAAGGTGCTAAGGACTCCCCGGAGGGGAGTTACCACACCTGAGTCATTGGTGTGAAGACAGGAAAATTTCCTTATCTCACAGAGTTCCTAAACACCCAGTTTGTAACCTGAGGGGCCAAGTGTGCCCTGGGCAGCTGCTGCAAATGATCAATTGTTAGCTGTCCATGAGAAAATGACATAGAGGGTGTAGAATACAAAGCCCTGGCCACATGCACACAGTGACAAACTGGTCCTGGCCGCTATAACCAGAACACTCCTTCATCATCACTCTCTGGGACCAGTCATCCAGCCAGTTTTTACCCAGAGAGGGGTGTAGCCCTCTAAGCCATCAGCAGCCAGCTTCTTCAGGAGGATGAAGTGGGAAATGATGCTAAAGGCTTTATTATGATCCAGGTAGACAACATCAACTGCCTTTCCCTCATCCACTAAGTGGGTCAGCTTACCATACGAGGAGATCAGGATGGTCAAGCAGGACCTTTTACAAACCCATGCTGGCCGGGCCTGACACCCTGTTTGTCCCATATGTGCCATATGATGGCACTCAAGACGATTTGCTCCTTAAAGAGTCAGACTGACAGGCCTGTAGTTCCCTGCATGTCTCTTTTAGTCCACACCACAGAAGGATGTGTAGGGCTATTATTACTATGTGTCAGCAGAATGTTTCTGCACAATATGTTTTCTCTGAATAGGCAAGGAAGGGAAGTTTGGCAGGTAGATGGCAATGGCAGATGAAATGTCTAACTGCCCAGCAACCTTTTGTGGATAATGGATGCCTATATAGTCCTTGTCTAATCAAAACACTTTGCAAGCTGCAGGCAATGGATGTTTCCTTCTGCATTTGTAAATGTTAAATTATAGGCTTCTAACATTCAGACATTCCGCTTCCACTTTTTTCTCGGGGCTCTGCTAGAGTTCAAATTAACATTTTAGTTAACCTGCTAAACTCTTAGCACAAACACAACAGGACACATTAAACAAACACCAGATGGAAATGTGAGAGACATAATGGCTACATGATGTGAAATACCCTGCAATCAGCAATGACTCGCATTGATTTTTAGTAACAGTCCTACCAGAGTAATTCAAGTTTCCTCACAGAGATGCATTAAGTTCTTAACAATGAATTCAAATCCAGCTCAGTATTTAGTGAGAATTGTGGGGTTTTGATATACAACACTGTACACTTTATTTTCAGCAGTTCATACTCACTGTGAACTGCTGAAATAATTCCCTTTGTTGCTGACTTTGGCTACTGGATTATCTGAAGGACACTATTCATATCAGGTTGCCCTGTTTCAAAAAATCCACCTTTCTTTTAATTTCTTGACAACTGCAGTGAAGCTCAGAAGCCACCAAAGAAAACTTATTTTTTTACTTATTTGTACACTTGGGTATACTGGGAGAAACTGCTACCAGCAAACAGGAACAGATGTCTTTCCTGACCATGGATAGTTTTGGATTTGTTATTTTTTTATACCTGCCTGCCTGAGCACTGCAAACTGTTAATATTGCCCATTATACCTGGGGAGAATTTGGATGAATGGCTTGCACTGTCCCTGGCACAGCAGCCAGAGAGACCAGCTGCACTGTGTATATGAGGTGCCTTGCTGCAACTCAGTGGTGAAATGTTCTTTGTGGATGCTTTTTACCCTTTTTCCAAGACCACAGCAAATCACCCAGTGGTGTACCAAGACATCCTGTGAGAACGTTCATGCAAAGGAAAGCAAAGAACAGCAGAGATTGAGATTACAGGCAGGGAAACAGCCAGGTGAAGCTCGGGAAAATTGCATATTCTGGAAAACCCCTCAGTAGACAATTACTTGGCAAATGGATGCTATCAACTGCTCTGGCTCAACTGGGTAAATATGTGGAATTATTATATTAGGAATATCATCTCTCCAGACAAGGTGCATCAAATCAATCACGGCTTTGGAGACTCCTACAGCAAACATGTCAGAGTGGGTTATAGACTGTCAGTTCAGTTTGCCACTGCCTAGAGGACTGCAACCTTTTTGTCTCCAGTGATAAATGACAGATCCATTGCTAAAGCATACACCAGTGCATAAATGACATTATTAGTTCATCAGTCTAGGCTTCTGCTCCATCTCAAAATCCTTTACTACAGGCCTTCAAGAGAAGGTGGCAAATGGCTAACAGAAGTTCATCATTTATAATCCCTAAATTAGCATTCAGCTAAACTCCAGGTGCTGGCCAATATGCACAGGACTCTTCTGGAAACTGTTCCATTGATGCCTGAAATCCTGCAAAACAGACACTCTGCACAAGGTTAATGGAGATAAGATATTACCTTTATTGTGGTTCAG